>OY757013.1:100861536-101461536 GCA_963580285.1 Lucinisca nassula | reverse complement strand
TCCACTCGGGGGAACAGGAGGTCATGGGTTTGATCCCGGGCCACGACATACCAAAGTCGTTAAAAATGGTACTAGCTGCTCCTCGCTTGTCACTCAGATTTACGGGGTTGAGCTAGGACTGGTCAACCCAGTGTCAGGATAATATGACTGGGTGTGGTATCATGTAATGTGTCTGGGACATGATACTTCAGTGAGGCAGCACTATAAAAGTGAGCATTGAACTCCCTGTCGCAACCAGACACCGTCGTAATATGACTGAAAAATTGTTGAAAGCGACATTAAACCCGAATTCACACACATACACACACTTCTGCTGAATATATTAATTTTACCAACCCATTTTTAACTATCAACCAATCAAATTACTTGATGTAATCAATTCTTATAAATTCCCAAACTGAATGATAAACCCTGAAATTCCAAATCATCTGATCTGAGTATATCGTGGGACAGTGGGACAAGAATTAACGCTCTGCATGCTGGGTAATTTTTAGCCACAGATGATATTTTGAAATATTTTCCTAATTTTCCCAGAAAACAGGATTTGACATCTCGTGCAAATTGTCTCCTAGACAATTTGCATGAGATGTCCTACGGAGACAATTTGCATGAGATGTCAAGTCCTGTTTTCTGGGAAAAATATCAACAATTTGTTGTCTGCTGAATTAGCATAGTGCTATAGGTTAATTTTGGCTTAAACTAAGCCTCAGAGACCTGGCCCAAAAGGTTATCTTTCTTTTCGGCTCAGTGCAGTTCATTTGTTTATTTGTTTGTTTGTTTGGAGTTTAGCCCATTGTATACTAGTCAACTCTTCAATTGCTATATGTTGGACAAGTTCATTTGTCATATAAGGGGTATCAGGCCTACTTTTTCATTTTTATTCTATTTTTGACAGGAAATTCTGTTAGCAAATAGTGCATTCTGCGGCGTCTGATCGTTTGCCAAGGTACCCCTTTAGGGGTTTCCCGCATACAATGGATTAATAGCCCAGTCAACACTATCTAAGTTTATATAGAGCCAGTCAGTTTACCTAAACACACTTTCTGAGCAGGCTTATACATAAGAGGTTGACCAAAGACTAGTCACCACTAAAGGCAGAAACTAACCACTGCCTGGTTCAAACAGCCAAAGGGAGAGAATGGCCAAAGAAAAGATTACATGATCAATCTCCATGAAGGAATGTCACAGACCCAGCAGGCAGGTTAGATCAGGTATCTAACCCACAGCTAGTTGAGTATGAAATTTTAATTGCTCATAATTTTCAGCAATAAATCATTTTCTCATGCTCGCAGATAAGTATTTGTCCTGCTCATAAATATTAAAATGCCAACAATAGTTGGCATTTTAATATTTATGAACAGGACAAATATTATGCGAAAATAATTCCATTTCTCCATCATTATTTACATTTCAAGCGATTTGATTGGTTGAAATAAGTTTTATATTTTCATAAATTCCATGAGCAAGAATCTCAGAACTAGTTCACAAAGACACAGGTAGTGTTGTAATGTGACATATAAGAGCATGTTTAAAACCCACACGTTACTTCATTGTATATATGAAGTGACGTCAATGGTTTGATTATAATTGAAAACTTAAATGTTAGGAGACAAATAAATGGAAATTAAAGACTAAACATTTTTTCGCTTGGGTTTCTTTCAAAGATGGCAGCTTCTGATTGAATTATCACTCCGCCGTGCTGGTTGGTTAGTTCATTCTTACGCTTTTGAAAGAATTCCAGAAATTTACCATTCTGGTGGCATTTTTAACATTTCGGTTACAAAGTTGGGATTATAAGGCAAGAATTATCGTTTTGTGGATTTTATTGATGTGTAAACTCCAGCAAATCACTCACAAGCTTAGCATAGAGCCCTTCGGGCTTCATGCTGTTTGTGAGTGATTCTCCGGAGTTTACACATCGATAAGATTCACAAAAATGAAATTCATTCCCATATTAAATTCAATTTAATAACAAACATTCTATCCTTCAGGCCAGGCCCCTAACAGCCAGGCCCCCAGCAGCACCTGTATAAGTAAGCACTGTTTGCCTGGCTGTTCAAGGTCATGAAACTTACAATATCACCTACCATGCAACCGAAGATATTCAACTGTCTCTTGTACAACCGGAGGAATGGTGTGACCAGTATTTTCTTTTATACTGAAATGAAACATTAGAAATTCAGTGCCCAGCTGTTCAAAGCTAAAAATAGATGTTACATCATAATATGTTAAAACTAGCCGTTCAGGGGCCAGTTGTTCAAAGCCTCATTAGCTTAACAAGCTCGTTAGTGGTCATAATGTCTAAAATTTTGTTAGTTTTAGCAGCTTTTGCATTTGCAAAAAAAGCTTTTGCATTTGCAAAAGCTGCTAACATTTTTTCAGCAAAAATTCTAGCATTTTTGCCATATTAAATGATAAAGTGTAACGATTTGTTAACTAACAACCTCGTTAGTTTTGAACAACAAGCAATCACTGAAGGCCCTACATCTCACTAGATGATTAATTTGTAAGACATAGTCATTCAAGGGGACATAATTCTGCAATTAGGGGCTGGATCAGAATCCAGTTTCTTTTATGCACATGTTCAATGCATGTCTGAACTGTATTGCTAGTACTGTAGGAGGAGTTTTGGAGACAGGAACAATATTATCTAACTTATGACCAAAATGTTTTTGTCCTTAATGCACATATTCAGTGCATGTCTGCACTGTGTTGCAAGTTTCAAATCATTGCATCAAATGCTGTAGTTGTGGACACATGAATAGTACTATTTAACCTCCTAAGCTACACATTTGGCCAAAATGTTAAAGTCGTTCAAGGGGACATAATTCTGCAATTAGGGACTGAATCAGAATTCTGTTTCCTTTATGCACATGTTCAGTGCATGTCTGAATTGTGTCGCAAGTTTCAATGTCCAAATACTGTAGGAGGAGTTGCGAACATGAACAGTACTATTTAACCTCCTATGACCAACATGTTTAACTTGTTCAAGTGAGTGAGTGTGTTTCAGTTTTACGTCCCACCAAGAGCTAAGGTCATACGGAGATGGGACCTCTGTTTAAAGACTCATCCGAGAGTCTGGAGAAGCCTGGGATCGATCCCTGGTATACCAGGCAAGTAACATAACCACTACACCACAGAGGCTTCTTTAACTTGTTCAAGGGGACATAATTCTGCAATAAGGGACTGGATCGGAATCCTGTTTCCTTTATGCACATGTTCAATGCATGTCTGCACTGAGTTTCAAAGTTCAATGTCCTGCATCAAATTCTGTAGAAGTTGTTGTGACACGAATAGAACTATTTAACCTCCTATGCTACACATGTAGCCAAAATGTGTAAGTCCTTCAAATGGACATTATTCCGGAATAAGGGGCTGGATGAGAATCGTGTTTCCTTTGCATGTTCAATGCATGTCTGAACTCTGTTGCAAGTTTCACTGACCAGCAGCAAATACTGTAACAGGAGTTGTGGGGATAAGAAGAGTACTTCAAAGTGTGAAGTACAGACTTTAGTACATAAATACATGTGGACAAGGGCAAAACTATATGCCCCTCCCCACTTCCTGGCAAGGGCCTAAAAAAGCAACAACAGCAAAACTGCAACACTTTATTAGATACTGCACCAGACTGAAGAGTTAACTTTTTAACCAATGTATACAATTTGGTGGAAATGCTCTACACTAAATATGCATTTTTCATTCTCGTCAGCACTACGTCCCAAACCGAGCTTGCTGTTAACATAACTGGAGACATCTGTCGTATTCTGCTCTTTTTGGAAGGGAGACAACCTTTGATGTCTTATAACTATCCCTACTCTCAGAGGAAAGAAGGATATACCCCCTACTGATAATTGATAAAGGGAAACAAATATATCCATTGTTGAATTTTTTCCATAAGGGAATTATTACTGGATTTAAGATTATGTTTTGGGTGAGAGAAAATGTTTTGATTCAAGACTAAATTCTGATCACATTATACATCTTTATCCAGACCTTATATTGTGCTAGAAAACCTTTCTTTAAATTCCAACCAAACACCATCATACTTACAAGTACAGTGTCACACCAAACTGTTGTGTCTTGGGATATGCACTAGTGTCCCTGGATTGAGTATTGGAATATGGATATTTTGGTTTGTGGGCGGCAACCAGTTTGGCATCATATCTGTAGAGGAGAAAGTAGTAGTTAACAATCTGCATTGTGGGTATTTCAAAATATCATCTGCTGCGAAAAAGATACTCAGCAGACGACATTTTGAAATATTTTTCTAATTTTCCCAGACAACAGAATTTGACATCTAATGCAAATAGTCTCCTATGGAGACCATTTGCATGAGATGTTAAGTCCTGTTTTCTTGAAAAAAAAAATCAACAATATGTCATCTGCTGGGTTAGCCTACAGAGTGGTAAATGTTAACTCATGCATGTATAATGAGACCTGTCACAAGAAAATCGGTCTTCCAGGTTTGGGACACAAACCAACTGACTTGGCTATACAGACTAGATGGGTCTTGAAATTTTAGACATAGAAACCAAAAGTATTTTATTAACAAGAGGCCCAGGGCCCTGATTCGCTCAACTGAATGTCACTGTCTCTAGTACATTCAATTTTTAGCTCTGGTGGCCATCTTGTTCATCAGAGCGGACCAATCTTAGCTATTTTGGTATGGTGTCACCTAGGCACCATTCCTGTGAAGTTTGAATCAAACTGAGTGAGTGAGTGAGTTTTAGTTTTACGTCCCACCAACAGCTAAGGTCATACTGAGACGGGACCTCGGTTTAAAGACTCATCCAAAAGTCTGGAGAAGCCCGGGATCGATCCTGCGATCCCTGGTTTACAAGGCGAGTAGCGTAACCACTGCACCACGGAGGCTTCTTTGAATCAAACTGACCCAAGGGTTTAGGAGGAGTACGCTTTTGAAGCAAATTTACATTTTTTTAGCCATGGTGGCCATATTGTTCATTGGAGCGGGATCCTTTTAGCTATTTTGGTAGAGGGTCATCTAAGCAACATTTCCATGAAGTTTGAATGAAATTGGCACAAGGGTACAGGAGGAGTTTTGTTTGAAGATTTTTTTTTATTTTTAGCTCTGGCGGCCGTCTTATTCATCAGAGCGGAATGATTTAAGCAATTTTTGTTGGAAGTCATCTGGGCAACATTCCTGTGAAGTATGAATCAAATTGACCCAAGGGTTAAAGAGACGTTCGCCTTTGAAGCAAATTTACGATGTTTTTCTAATTTTAGCTATGGCGGCCATTTTGCTCATCAGAGCAGAACCGTTTTAGCTATTTTGGTAGAGGGTCACCTAAGCATCATTCCTATGAAGTTTGAATAAAATTGGCCCAAGGGTACAGGAGGAGTTGTTGTTTAAAGATTTTTTTTTAGCTCTGGCAGCCATCTTGTTTGCTGAGGTGGAGCGATTTTAGCTATTTTGGTAGCTCTGGTGGCCATCTTACTCATGGGAACAGAACCGTTTTAGCTATTTTAGTAGAGGGTCACCTAAGCAACATTCCTATGAAGTTTGAATTAATTTGGCCCCAGGAGGAGTTGTCGTTTAAAGATTTTTCTATTATTAGCTCTGGTGGCCATCTTGTTTATCGAAGCGAAACGATTTTAGCTATTTTGGTAGGGAGCCACCTAGGCAACATTCCTGTGAAGTTTGAATCAAATTGGCCAAAAGGTAAAGGAGGAGTTGTTGTTTAAAGATTTTTCTATTTTTAGCTCTGGTGGTCATCTTGTTCATTGGAGCAGAACGAGTTTAGCTATTTTAGAAGAAGGTTACCAAAGCAACATTCCTGTGAAGTTTGACTGAAATTGGCAGAAGGGTTTAGGCGGAGTTTGCATTTTAAAGCAAATTGTTGTCGCTGTACGACACACGACGGATGGACATTGACTGATCATTTCTGATTTGAGAGAGAGAGAGAGAGAGAGAGAGAGAGAGAGAGAGAGAAAGAGAGAGAGCGAGACAGAGAGAGAGAGAGAGAGAGAGAGAGAGAGAGAGAGAGAGAGAGAGAGAGAGAGAGAGAGAGAGAGAGAGAGAGAGAGAGAGACTTATGTTACTTACTGTAGAACATATGGTGGCACTTTCAATTGGTCAAAATGAAGATGCTCCTTCAATTCATGTAAATAGTTTATGTACATCATTTTGCGACCAAACTTCACACTGAAAAGAAAAAAGTGACTTTTAATACTTTTATTCCTGAGTACTTTTGATTCTTCAAGCTTTCATGGGCATCTATGGTTAACCCATTGCATGCGGGAAACCCCTTAAAGGGTACTTTGGCAAACAGTGCAGAATGCAGCATCTGATCAGGGCCTGCACTATTTGCTCACAGAATTTTCTGTCAAAAAATAGAATAAAAATGAAAAAATACACTATAGACCTGACACCCCTTAAATGCCAAATGGACTTGTCCAACATATAGCAATGGAAGAGTTCACCAGTATACCTTTCAACCCTAGAAACTGGAATACATAACTATACAAACAGTGTAGATCCAGATGAGATGGCTCATAATGAGCCATCTCATCAGGAACGACACTTTTTGTCATCCTGTTTATGATTTACCAGAGCAGACACATCCAAATTAAATGATGGAAGACTCAGGGGTGAAAGGTTGAAGCGGTCGGACTCTCAACACATGACAGCCACAAGATGAAGCTCCATATGCATCACAAACGAGAAGGCAAAATCTTGCATAAATACCAATGTGTATACGTGTTTGAAGCCGTCTTTGAATGAACCAGAACTCATGTTGAAAACATGATGTTCATGCACTATTACAGCATGTACTTAAAACACCTCAAGATGAGCCACGAATTGTTTATTTGATGATGTTATGCTGCTAATTGCTGCTGTCCTGGAATACCTAAGCATTTTTCCTACAAACTTTTGTAGGCAGTACTCAGAATTTATGTTGCTGAATAATCCACCGTGTTGATTTTTATGCCTTTTTGGGATTATTGACAATATAATGTCGGTTTTCTAGACAGTTTTTTGAACAAAATACAGTAAAATTCCGCTATTAAGACCACAAAAATTAAGGCTAAATTTACTTTTGGAAGTTCATTGTGAAGGTTTCAGTTTTTCTTTCTTTGTATTTTCTACACCCAGTGTCTCCTAATAAGGGACCACCTTTGGGATTGTTCAAAAGTGGTTTAGAGACCACTTTTGAACAGTCCCAAAGGTGGTCTTCATATAGAAATATTACTGTATGTATGGAATCATAAGTCATGCAAGAACACCTGTAAGTCATGTTGAATTTTCTGGATTCCCATTACGAAAACACACCTATACTAATACACTGTAACTTTTATCGACGAAAAAAAGAAAATTTTAAGATGAAAAATTGGGATATTTTTCTTATTTCTGCTCAAAATATATATTGTAGGTACTTGTTATAACAGCCTCGATGAGGCGGTTCTAACGAGTACCCACAATTTATATTTCAGAGCAGAAATAAGAAAACATCGAGGCGGTTCTAACGAGTACCCACAATTTATATTTTAGAGCAGAAATAAGAAAAATAAGGTTTACCCCTGAAAACCCCACTTTAACTATATAAAAGTGGGGTTCAAGGGGGTCAAAATTGTATAGGCGTGTTTTCGTGATGCTCAGAAAATGTTGCAAGGCTTAGTCTATGACCAGACTTTAGGTCCCTGCAAATGTTAATGACTCAAAAAACATGACTGATCCCTAGCTTCAGCTACAGCTGGTTTCTCTGGTCTTTGTTCTCCAATGATTATTCATTAACGCTCTGCATGCTGGGTATTTTTTCACAGCAGACGACAACTTTAAATATGTTTCTAATTTTCCTAGGAAACAGGATTTGACATTTCATGCAAATTGTCTCCTCAGGATTTGACATTTCATGAGACAATTTGCACGAGTCCTGTTTTCTGGGAAAAATAACAAAATATCAACAATCTGTCGTCTGCTGAAACAGAGTGGTAACTATTAATTGGTTAATTCACTGAGTCAGTACTCAGTACATTCAAATTGTTCCTAACCCATTTAGTACCGGAAACCGCAAAATGGGTACCAGGGCAAACAGTGAAGGCCCAGATCAGACGCCCCAGAACTCGGTGTCTAATCAGGGCCTACACTGTTTGCAAAAAGCCAAGCCATTTTCCAAATAAATTTTGAAGAAAAAACAACCCGACACCCCCTAAATTTTGAAATAGACTCCTGGTATATATAAGGAGGAAGATTCCATTTGGTACAAAAAGGATTAAACGGCCAAATAAGTTCGAGCATACCATATTTGCCATATTTACCACACATGCACTAATAAGTGCCCACCAATAATTTTTGATGAAATATAGCTGACACCATTTTAACCTTATATCACTGAATAAATTAATTTAGCCACACCCATTCCTGACTATCAACTAATCAAGTTTCTTCAAACAATAGGTTCTTTCAATTCACAATCTGCATGATTTTCTAGGTTTTGTTTGTTTGCTTGATTTGAGGTTTAACGTTCCCATCAACACTGTAAAGGTCATTTTGAAGGCGTTGCTTCCAATTTTGTGGGACTTTTACCCGACACTGAGATGAAATGACATCTCAAGCCCTGCCGCCCAATGAAACTAATAGGGTTTATTGAACATGGACAGGCCGACTCGCACTGCTTTGCCTGGGCAGGCTTAGATCCTCTAAGCGGTTTATCAGTACTTGTGTGTGGGTCGGTTTCAGCTCTGCGTAGAAGCATTATGCAGCCCATCTATTTCTTCAAGCCCCGATGGGCAGTGGTGATTCAATTTGTAGGTCAGAAGCCATCTGATCTGCATCTACACTGTCTGCAAAGGTAGCAGTTGTCCTGTTCCCCAAAATACGGGTTGAGGATCAGCAAATTGATCATTTTACTTGGAGAAGTCTTTGATCAGACTGCACAGATGAGCAGGCTGATCTGTGTCCTAGAAGGCTGCACATGTCAGTTTATACCATTCCTTAACTCTTATCTTGCTGAATATTCATTTAAGCCACTTCCATTTCTGTCTATCAACCAATCAAATTACTTGATGTAATTTATTGCTACAAATTCATAAACTGAATGCCAAACAGTGTAGATCCTGATCAGATGGCTTCTTTAGAAGCCATCTGATCTGGATATACACTGTTTGCAAAGGTAGGGGTTGTCGTGAACAGCAAGATAAGCGTTAACTCTTTATTTTGGGGTGCGTGGGGGTTCGGCTTATGGTCCTTTCAAGATTTTCACTTATTTCTAGTCAATCCTTAATCAGAGCTGAGTATGAAATTTACAATGCTCCAAAGTATTAGCCCTTCTCCAGCTGAATATTCATTTTAGCCACACCCATTTCTGACTTTGAACCAATCTGATTACTTGATGTCATTTGTTCCTGCAAATTTATAAATTGAATGTCAAACAGTGTAGATCCTGATCAGATGGCTTCTTCAGAAGCCATCTGATCTGGGTCTACACTGTTTGCAAAGGAAAGGGTTGACGTGAACTGCTGGGTAAGAGTTAAAATACAAAGAAATCAGGCAAATTTTTGCTCCAATCAGCAAGGAAAGCTGTTTATCCTGTTCATAACTTTAAAAATATTTTAAGATTTATGAGCAGGACAAATTTCATGCTCAAATGAATGCACCATGAAAAATGTTTTAAAACCTAGGTGTCTGGTACAACATATTTGCCATTCTTACTAGCTAGCAATGTATCAAATCTTTACCATGATATGAGTCTGAGGACACCTGTATTTTATTTATCATTTCTTCATATAGCATGTTACAACAGAAGTACAAACACAATGTTTGATGATATGCCTCAGGCCTCGGTTCGGAAAACAAGAGGGCCATGATGGCCCTGGATCGCTCACCTGATCCATAGGGTAACAAGTGGGCCCAGAGAAGAGCCATTATTGGCCCCAGTGCTATAATCTTGGTAGTGGTCTAAAAGTTGAAGCTTCATACCAAATATCAAAGACCGGAGCTTTCAGACAAGAAGATTTTTAAAGGTTTTCCCTAGATAAGTCTATATAAAACCTGCAGGCCCCAGGGCAGGGCCATTTTTGGCTCCAGGGCTATAATTTGAACAATCCTGGTAGAAATCCACAAAACAAAGCTTCATACCAAATATTAGAGACCTAGGCCTTCTGGTTTCAGACAAGAAGATTTCCAAAGGTTTTCCAAAAATAAGTCTATGTAAAACAAGTGGGCCACAGAATGGGCCCATATTTGGTTCCATGGCTATAATTTGAACATGAGGTCCACTACATGTAGCTTCATACCAAATATCAAACACCTGGGACTTGCAGTTTAAGAGTAGATGAATTTTAAAGATTTTCTCTGTATAAGTCAATGTAAAACCAAACGGAACGGGGGCATTTTTGGCCCCAGGGCTATAAATTGAACAATCTTGGTAGAGGTTCTTTAGATGAAGCTTCATACCAAATATCAAAGACCTGGGCCTTGCAGTTTCAGAGAAGAGGATTTTTGGCCCAAGGGCTTTAACTTGAACAATCTTCGTAGAAATCCACTAGATGAAGCTACATACCAAATATCAAAGACCTGGGCCTTGCAAATTCAGAGATGATTTTTTTTATGATTTTCTCTGCATAAGCCTTTGTAAAACCAAAGGGCCCCTGGGCGGGGTCATTTTTGGCCCTAGGGCTATAATGTGAACAATCTTGATAGAGATTCATTAGATGAAGCTTCACACCAAATATCAAAGACCTGGGACTTGTGGTTTCAGAGAAGATTTTCCCTATATAAGTCTATGTAAAACCAAAGGGCCTCGAGGCGTGGGGCATTTTTGGCCCCAGGGCTATAATTTGAACAATCTTGGCAGAGGTCCAATAGATGAAGCTTCATACTAAATATCAAAGACCTGGGCCTTTCGGTTTCGGAGAAGATTTTTAAATATTTTCCCTATATAAGCCTATGCAAAACCAAAGGGCCCTGGGGTGGGGGCATTTTTGGCCTCAGAGCTATAATTTGAACAATCTTTATAGTCGTCCACTAGATTAAGCTTCATGCCAAATATCAAAGACCTGGGCCTTGTGGTTTCAGAGAAGAAGATTTTTAAAGATTTTCCCTATAGAAGTCTATGTAAAACCAAAGGGCCCTCGGCCGGGGGCATTTTTGGCCCCAGGGCTATAATTTGGACAAGCTAGGTAGAGGTCCACTAGATGAAGCTTCATACCAAATATGAAAGACCTGGACCATGCGGTATCAGAGAAGATTTTTTTAAGTTTTCAGTAAAAATCTTTTTTTAGCTCCTGAAAACCGAGATGTGCAATGGACTGGAACCATTTGAACAACCTTGAAAGGGGACCACCTAAGGATCATTCCTGTGAAGTTTGGTTAAAATCCGATCAGTTGTTTAGGAGGAGATGTCGTTTGAAGAAAAAGTTTAGGGATGCATGCTCAGACGGATGGATGCACGACGGACGACGGACAAATAGTGTTCCCAAAAGCTCACCTCGTCACTATGTGACAGGTGAGCTAAAATTACAAACTTTTAGAATCACATACAGTGTTTTGTCTATCTTTGTTTTTTTTGGGGAATTTAACAGCACAGATAACACTATTAAGGTTTGATCAAGCTGGTTAGTTTACCTAACCATACTTTTCCTGTGCAGGCTTTAATACAAAAGAGGTTAACCAGTACAGAGCACAATCTTTTGCCAGAATCTGTCAACAGTCCTTCTTGAATTAGCGGAAGGGAGTGAATGACCATAGAAAAGATTTTATGATCAATCTCCGTGAAAGAATGTTGCTGTCTCAGCAAGGATGGAACCCCGAACCTCCGGATCCTTTGGCTAAAACAGCATCTGACTGAGCATCTGAGGCAGGCTCAAATACATCGAAATTCAGCTATTAATACCAACTACATTTAAAACTAATTCCGCTTTCAAAAGCATACCTTTTATAAGATTTCAGATATTCTTTGTGTTTTGTACACCCATTGACCTCTTGTAAGAGACCACCTATGGGACCGTTCAAAAGTGGTCTTAATGACCACTTTTTAACAGTACCAAAGGTGGTCTTATTATAGGAATTTTAATGCACTTACTGAATAGATGTACAACTTTATTTTAAAAATGAGCAGTTCTGGTTAGCACTTAACTCATTATTCTTAAGACATGAAAGCCATAACAAAGGAAAAAACATATCTGAAAACAATCCTGCCTATGGTCAGATTCGAACGTAGGCTTCTCCAGTGAAAGTCCAATGCTCTAACCACTGCATGAGCCAAAGAGTAGACTCCCTGACTAAGCTGTCAAAGAGTAGAAAACTGAAGGGAGAATCTGCGGTCTGTAACCCCTCACCTCTACCCCCCCCCACCTCCCCCCCCCCCATTCAAAGAAGTCATCATGTATGATGACGCACAGCTAGTTCCGCTTGAAGCCATTTTAGGCAAAATAAAGTCCAATCCCAGACAAGCCCCCATCTTATGACATGAAAATCAGAACAAAAGAATGAACATATAGCTGGAAAAAAGTCCTGCCTATGGTGGGATTTGAACCCAGGGCCACTCAGGTGAAAGTCCAATGCTATAACTACTGAGCCAGTTGTCAGAGAGTGGTGAAAAACCTATAAGCTATGCGTATAATTTACCAAGGGAGGAATTACTGTCCACAACACTATCAAATGAACAGAATTTTCCTCACTATATACAGCACGAGCCTATATCAACATTTAGGGATGTCGGGTTTATAGAGGATCTTACAGGAGTGGTTATGTATTATTGGATTTATTAAATGAGTTGAGGAAAAGGGATAAAATGAGAGGCTTTGCCTCGCATTTTATCCCTTATCTTCAACGAGTTTAATAAATTCAATAATACATAAGCACGAATGCGAGATTCTATTTATCATATGACATTTAAAGCGCATTTTATTCACGATTGTTAACAAAAATGTCAATATTCCGCCGTTGGTAAATGCCATGTCTTTAAAGGACGTCGTACATGTAAAGTTACGGGACGCATCAACCTAATTTGCATATTTAATCCACTGGTGGATTATCGAAAATATTACATGGCGTTATTACACTCTCAGACGCGATGTCATATGATAGGTTTATTTATTTATATTTTTTTTAAATGGCCAAACAGGCTTTCAACAGTGAAGGCCCTAAACAGAAGCTGCAATCTGTGGCATCTGATCTTGGGGTATGCTGTTTGTGAATGTTTTTAGGGGGTTTCCTTCTGCAAATGATTTAGGAGGTTGACATGTAGCTATAATTAACACAATTAACTTCAACATCAGCAAAGTTGGGCAGATATTTCACATACAATTCTAAGCCTTTTTTCTCTGAAAAAATAAATGTTATCATGGATGCAGTCACAGCATCACACTACAGTAACCAAGGGTCAGGTAATGTGTGCTCATTAAGGCTGACACGATTAATCGTATAATCGATTGATAAATTCCACAAACATGATTATTAGTACTGATTTGCTTGTAATTGATTATTTGGTAAGTGCAATTTACTACCTAAAGTTGTGCCTAAAATAGCTGGATCAGTGGCAAATAGTGCAGACCCTGATGAGCACTGCATGTTGCGGCTTCTCATCTGGGTCTACACAGTTTGCTCAGGCCTGCTTGTTCAAATATACATATGGTAAAGTGCAACTTATGGTAAGAGTTCTGCTCAGACAGAAAACCAGACAGATAATATCATGACAAAAACCTTAGCGATTACTAATCGATTATCGATCACAGTGACAGGACTCATAATCGATTATCTTTTCAGCTCCGATTAGCCAGCCCTAGTGCTCATGACTTTTTAACTTGAATTACACCCCTTCAAAAATCATAACATGCGATTTGTCTTGAAAGCAAAGCAAACATTGTGTATTATACAGTGTGTGTGTGAATTCGGGTTTAACGTCGCTTTCAACAATTTTTTAGTCATATCACGACGACGTCTGGTTGTGACAGGGATCTCAATGCTCACTTTTATAGTGCTGCCTCACTTGCAGTATCATGTCCCAGACACATTACATGATACCACACCCAGTCACATTATCCTGACACTGGATCGACCAGTCCTAGCTCTACCCCATAAATCTGAGTGCCAAGCAAGGAGCAGCTAGTACCATTTTTAACGACTTTGGTATGTCGCGGCCCGGGATCAAACCCGTGACCTCCCGTTCCCCGGAGCAGACACTCTACCAACTGAGCTATTGGGGCCGGTTGTGTATTATACAGTATAGCATAATGATCCTAAGTATTGGGACACAAGCAAACAGTGCAGACCCAGAGCAAACAGTCTGATCAGGATCTACAATGTTTGCTATTCCACAAACATTGCAGACCCAGATCAGACTGCTCCCACAGGAGCAGTCTGATCAGGTCTACACTGTTTGCCATTCCAGGAGCAGTCTGTTCAGGTCTACACTGTTTTCCATTCCATCTGCACTTTTTGGACTCCTTGCTGGATCATGAAACAAATTTGATAAAATTTTTGGAGAATTATGGTAAGTCCTGAAGGTGTCCGAATATTTAAGATTTATATGGTAATTCTAACACTGCATGCCTATAAAGGCAATTGAAAGCTATAGTGATTAAATATGCAACGAACCACTGGGCGGAAGAGTGTGACAAGTGACATTTTAAAATAGCCATCGGAAGTGATGGAAAATCCCCCGACCAAAGGCCAATATGGCCTTCAGAAGATTGTTGACCAATAGAAGGTGCACTAGAATTGAAACCAGCAATATATCACAAAAGTATTGCAGTTATGGCTATCACAAGATTATACTGCCAGGGGAGATAACTAAAAAAACCAGGGCACTCAGAATTGTAGTTCTTGCTCATGACATGCCTGCTTAAGCTCAAGTATTTCTGTACAAAGAACCATCAATATGTCTCTAAGGGTATTGGAGATATGGTGATTACAAGCTGGTCCTACTGACGTAACTGTTATATTGGAAGGGTAGATAACTCAAATACCACAGCACCAACAGTTGTGATTTTTGCACATGACACCCCTTCTGTACCTTGAATACAATTGCGCCAAGTTCCTTCAATATATCTCAAAGAGTGTTGGAGTTATGGCCATCACAAGGTTATATTGTCAGGGGAGATAACTAAAAAACCAGAGCATCCAGAGTTGTAATTCTTGAGCATGACACACCTGCTTAACCTCATGTACATCTGCATCAAGTACCATCAATATGTCTCAAAGGGTATTGGAGGTATGGTGATCACAAGGTGGTCATACTGTTATATTGGAAGGAGAGATAACTCAAATATCATAGCACCCAGAGTTGTGGTTCTTCGGCATGACGGGCCGTCTCAACCTTGTATACAATTGTGCCAAGTACCATCAATTTATCTAAAAGGGTATTGGAGTTATGGCCATTACAAGGTTATATTGTCAGGGGAGATAATTAAAAAACCAGGGCACCCAGAGTTGTGGTTCTTGCATGTGACACACCTGCTTAACTTCATGAACAACTGTACCAAGTACCACCAATATACCTCAAGGAGTATTGGAGATGTGGCCATCACAGGGTAGTGATTCTATATTATTGGAAGGGGAGATAACTCAAAAACTATGGTACCTAGAGTTGTGGTTCTTGTGCATGACAAACCCTCTCAGCCTTGTGAACAACTGTGACAGGTATCATCAATATATCCTAAAGGGTATTGGAGTTATGGCCATCACAAGGTAGTCACTCTATTTATTGGAAGGGGAAATAACTCAAAAACCATGGCAACCAGAGTTGTGGTTCTTGTGCATGACATACTGTCTCAGCCTTGTGAACAACTGTGCCAAATACCATCAATATATCTCAAAGGGTATTGGAGTTATGGCCATCACAAAGTAGTCATTCTATTTTATTAAAAGGGGAGATAACTCAAAAAGTATGGCATCCAGAGTGCTGGTTCTTGCGCATGACACGTCGTCTCAGCCTGGTGAACAATTGTGCCAAGAACCAACAATGAATCTCAAAGGGTATGGAGTTATGGCCATCACAAGGTTGCGTCTACGGACGGAAGGACAGACAGACAGATGGACGCCAGGCTGATCGCTATATCCCCAAACCTTTTCGGTCAGGGGATAAAAAGCTGCTGTTTTATGAAGTCACTCATAAATTCTATGCCATCAGACAGTGAAAAAATTATTTTCTCGTATCAAAACAATACAAAATGACATAAATGTGTGTGAGACAATCATAATGTTGACCAGGTTTCTTCCAACAATGAAAAACTTGAAGGAAAGAACAAAATTACTGTTGATTTTTAGTGTTATAATCGAAACAGATCAGATCTACTGTGTGGTATGTCGAGTAATAAGTCACTATGTTGGCCAGTTGTAAGCAGACAAATTGCCCCCACTACGCACTTGTGATTATTACTCAACAAATCACTGCTAGAGCTGATCTTGTGAGAACAATCTTGTGAAAAATCTGGGACAGATTGTTCAAAGCATCGTTAACTTAACAAGCTTGTTAGTGGTCAAAGCCCTAGCATTCAAAGTATCATTAGCTTAATGAGCTCATTAGTGGTATAAATGTTAACTGTTCTAGGAAGTAAAATCTCTAATATTTTGGTATTTTTGATGAAAACAATGTGAACAGCTTTTGCAGATACCACTGATATTGATATTGTACTTACTAGAATAATTAACAATTTGACTACTAAGAAGCTCGTGAAGCTTACAATGTTTTGAAGGATTGGGCTGAGACTGTTATCTGCTCTTGGGTTTTTACTAGCAGTTGAAGGGTTAAATATGTAGGCATTTCACTGTCCTGATCATGTGGGTTTAATATCTATGCCAGGAACATGTTAGATAGCCCGGTTCTCCTTTGGCCATGTTATACAACCCTTTTTACCCTAAGTATTTTGACACCTCATCACCTAACCATATTAAATTTTGTTCGTAAGTTATTAACCCTTGTCCAGCTGAGCCCGGATATGTCTTACCTTTCAAACAATGTAGATCCAGATCAGATGGCTTCTTCAGAAGCCATCTGATCAGGATCTTCATTGTCTGCCATTCAGTTTATTAATTTGTTGCAATAATTTGAATCAAGTAATCTGATTGGTTGATAATCAGTAGTGAGTGTGGCATATTTAAATATTCAGCAAGTCAAGGGTTGTATTTGAAAGAATTACAGTTACTGCCTGATGTTTTGTTGGTCTTGAGGTTTGGTGTTCCTGTCAACACTATTGAGGTCATTTCAGGAAGTCGCTTCCAATTTTGTGGGACTTTTACCCAACATCACTCAACATATGCAGAGATGGTCTGACTCGCACCACTTTGCCTGGGTAGACTTAGACCTTCTAAGCAATTAACCAGTACTCAAATGCAGTGGTATTCAACTCTGCACAAAACACCATGCAGCCCAATGTATTTCTCTAGCCCCAATGGATTGGTGCATTACTACCTGTTGTTGTGTCTTAACAATTATCATGCCGTTCACGACAACCCCTTTCTTTGCAAACAGTGTAGATCCAGATCAGATGGCTTCTGTAGAAGCCACCTGATCAGGATTTACACTGTTTGGCATTCAGTTTATGAATTTGTAGCAATAAATTACATCAAGTAATTTGATTGGTTGATAGACAGAAATGGGTGTGGCTTAATGAATATTCATCGAGATAAGGGTTAAAATAGATGGCTGAGTGGCAAACAATGTAGACGCTAATGAGAAGCAGCATTCTGCATTGTTTGCCTACAGCTTACCAAGGCCTGTCTGTCCGAATACATGACATTTTTTTGTTGTTCGCCTATACAAATACATTGTAAACTTTACCGCCGTAAAAAAAAACGAAAATTGTACAATGAAAATTGTTATTTTTCTTGTTTCTGCTCAAAATTTAGATTGTAGTTACTCGTTTGGACTGCCTCATTGAGGCAGATTTAACGAGTACTCGTAATCTAGCTCAAAATATAGATTGTAGCTACTCGTCAGAACTGCCTCATTGAGGCAGTTTTAACGAGTACCCACAATCTATGTTTCAGAGCAGAAATAAGACAAATAAGGTTTACACCTGTAAACCCCAGTTTTACTGTATAAAAATGGGGTTCAAGGGGGTCAAAATTATATAGGCTTGTTTTTGTGTTGTTGTTTTTTCTGGGCACTACAGACTTTGCCCATATGAACTGTAATCTTTATCCATGTAAGTGAAACAGTATTGCCGTTATTCAAAACACAGCAACTGCTCCTGCCCTACCTCCACCCTTACCCCTGCCACCAAACCCCAAACGGCATAATGACCCTCGACTCATGAGCTAGATAATTTCTCTGTCATTAACTCCAAAGATCAATCTACACATGGCTGGTTACGTAAAAGTTAGTGCAGTTTAATGAAAAAAAAAAAATACATACCTTCTGCTATGATAATAAATAAAGGAAAGAAAAATAATTATAATACTAATTTTAAGAAAAGCCAAGACTTGATGCAATCCAAAACATGATTGTCATGCATTATTGGAAATTTTAACATTATGTAAATTCCTAATCCTTCTGTAGAGCAAAAAAAACTAGTGTCATGTGAATTTTTTTTTTTATTATTTATTTTCTTGGCTGGTAAAATAAGAGAGCCATGATGGCTCTGGATCACTCACCTGATCCACATTGCGTAAATGAAATGGTAGGTAATATAGTTGGAAGCCCTTGTCAAAAAGAACATGCATGCCAGATATGACGGCTCTATCTCAAATGCTTCAAAAGTTAAAGCTAAGTAGGTCAAAAGTCAAGGTCATAGGTCAAAATTTATGTATGGGTGAGAAGCAGCCCTTGTCACAAGGAACCTTCATACCAAATATGAAGGCTCTATCTCAAATGGTTCAAAAGTTACAGCAAAGTAGGTCAAAGGTCAAGGTCACAGGTCAAAATTTATGTATGGGTGGGAGGCTCTGGTCAGAAAAAATATACATGCCAAATATGAAGGCTCTATCTCCAATGGTTCAAAAGTTATGATAAAGTAGGTCAAGGTCAAGGTCACAGAACAAAATGTTTTATGGGTGGAAAGCCCTTGTCACAAGGAACATTCATACAAAATATGAAAGCTCTACAGCTGTTGTCTGGGAATGTGTGGCAGACTGGCAGCCATACAAAGTCTCCCTGCCCTACATCATAGTGTAGTTTATATTTTCTTGTCCTTTGGGATCACTGATTCCATTGTGGAATTTTGAAAATATTTGAGGGTCACTGATGAGGTCTAAATGGCCGAAACTAGCTAGTCTGGCCCAGAAAACATGTAAACTCCATATTTTCCAGTTCTGTGGTGATTTCCTTGCTTCCAAAGGATAACCCTTTCTAGAACATATCTATCACAAATGGTTAAAAAGTTATGATAAAGTAGGTCACAGGTCAAGGTCACAATATTTTGGTATGAGTGGGAAGCCCTTGCCACAAGGAACCTACATCCCAAATATGAAGGCTCTATCTCAAATGGTTAAAAATATATTTATGACAAAGTAGGCCAAAGGTTAAGGACACAGGTCAATTTTTTGTATGAGAGGGAAGCCCTTGTCACAAGGAACTTACATGCCAAATATGAAGGCTTTATGTCAAATGGTTCAGAAGTTATGACCAACTAGGTCAAAGGTCAAGGTAACAGGTCAAAATATTTGTATGGGTGGGAAGCCCTTGTGACAAGGAATATACATGCCAAATATGAAAGATCTATCTCAAAACGATTCACAAGTTATTATTAAGTAGGTCACAAGTCAAGATCAAGGGCACAGGTCAAAATAGTTTGCATGAAATGACGACCCTAGAGCGATGACAAAGTTTTTTTCTAAAAATAGCTGCATTGACCTTGACCTTGAGCCCAGGACCCTGAAAGTTGAACTTGCTCGAGAAATTATCATACTCAACATTTCTGTGAAATTATATTAAAATCCATCAATAAAATGTAGGCACTAGAGCGAAAACAAAGTTTTTCTAAAAATAGCAACAGTGACCTTGACCTTGAGCCCAGGACGCTGAAAGTCGAACATGCTCAAGATATTATCATACCCAACATTTGTGTGAAGTTATATTAAAATCCATCAATAAATGTAGGCACCAGAGTGATGACAAAGCTTTTCTAAAAATAGCCACAGTGACCTTACACTGCAGCTTTAAACAAAGTACTGTAACTCTGTGACAAATCATCTAACCAGAGAGCACGGATAATATGTGCATCCCCTATTGCTGCATAAAATTCCTTGAAGTTTCGTTGAATTTCTGCAAGTAGTTGCTGAGAATTCGCCTGGACACGAACAGTACCCTATATTTTCATGCAGAATTCATCAAAGGGCCATAACTGTTGGAAAAATCATCAAACCAAAACACGCAGGTGATATGCGCATCCACCTTCGATACTTAATATTCCCATGAAGTTTCATTGAAATCTGACCAGTAGTTTCTGAGAATTCGCATGGACAAGAGTGGGACGGACGCAGACACAGGACGCACTGACGAAGTGGCGACTATACGCCCCCTGAAATTCTTCAGGGAGCATAACAAAGCTGTGGTGTACATGGCCGCTTGCAAAAAGCATGCAAATTTTAAGGCAGTGTACAGAATCCTCTTGCGGCCTCAGCGAATCTGGCATATATTAATAGCACATGAGCTGCCCCTTCCCAAATTACTATACATGTGCTTTGAAGAATTTCAAGATGGCTGCCAGCTTGGATATTGGAATGGAAAGATTTTAGCAATCTGAATCTCCATGTCACCCAAATGCCTCCCACCAAGTTCAATTCAATGTGACTTACCATCTGGAGCAGAGGTGGTTTGAAGATTTTCAAGATGGCCTCCATATTATCCTGAATATTTCAACACAACAATTTTAGTAAATGTGGATCTCCATGTCACTACGATGCCTCCCATCAAGTTTCAGCTCAATCCAACCTTGGTTCCTGAGGAGATATTGCTTGGAGAATTTCAAGATGGCCACAATGGCAACCATCTTGGATACCCGATGGAACCATTTTAGTAAATCTGAATCTCTCTGTCACCCCGATATCTCCAATCAAGTTTTTGTTCAATCCAACATTTGGTTCGGGAGATGTCGTTTAAAGAATTTCAAGATGGCTGTAATGGCCGATGGAACCATTTTAGCAAATCTGAATCTCCATGTCACCCCAATATCTTCCATCAAGTTTCAGCTCCGTCCAACCTTTGGTTCGGGAGGAGATGTCGTTTGAACAATTTTAACATGGCAACCAAGGCCGCCATCTTGGATATTGGACTAGAACGATTGTAGCAAATATGAATCTCCATGTCACCCTGATGCCACCCGTGAAGTTTCCGCTCAATCCGATCTTTGGCTCAGCAGGAGATGTCATTTCAAGAATTGCAAGATGGTCCCTGTGGAGGCCATCTCGGATACCCGAATGGAACTAGTTCAGCAACTCTGAATCTCGAGGTCGACCCGATGTCTCCTATCAAGTTTCAGCTCAATCCAACCAGATGTCATTTAAATAATTTCAAGATGGCCACCATGGCAGCCATCTTGGAAACCCAAACACAACCATTATAGCAAATCCAAATCTCCATATCAACCCGATGCCTCTGATCAAATTTCACATCAATCCAACCTTTGGTTCGGGAGGAGATGTCGTTTAAAGAATTTCAAGACAGCCACCATCACGGCCATTCTGGATATCACAACCACTGTAGCAAATCCAAATCTCCATATCAACCCGATGCCTCTGATCAAATTTAAGCTCAATCCGACCTTTGGTTTGGGAGGAGATGTTGTTTGAAGAATTTCAAGATGGCCACCATGGCCGCAATCTGGGATATCAGAGCGGAACCATTTTAGCAAATCTGAATCTCCATGTCACCCCAATGCCTCCCATCAAGAATCGGTTTAATCCAACTTCTGGTTCTGGAGGAGATGTCGAAAATGTGAAAAGTTTTAATGTCGGAAGGACGACGGACAATAGGCCACGGCATAAGTTTACCTGGAGCTAGCTTTGCTCCAGGTGAGCTAACAAAAGGAACATGGAATTTGATGGCCACCTACACTATTCAGGTCAAGCCAAGACTATTATTAACCTAACTACACTTTTACTGGGAAGGCTTAGTATTTTAAATTTTTCATTTTTAACCAGTACTGTCTATATTCTTTCCTTGTTAATTTACAGCTACTTTTCTCAAATCGCAAGAGCCAAACAGCAGTTCTATACATACCTAATGAACGGTCTGAAAATAGCCCACAAAACACGGATAAAATTTGTAGGATGAACCAGATACAGGGCTTTCAAATTTTTCTTGTATCTGAAAATAAAGCACAAATCAGAGTTTACAGTATTATCCTTCATAAGAAAGACACACAATATTTTGGCTTGGAGTTAAATGGCCCAGTCAACCATACTTTAGGTTATATTGAGCCAGTGACTTTACCTAACCACACTTTTCCTTGGCAGACTTGCACTAAGAGGTTAACCAGCACAGTGCACATTTTTTTCACCCCAAACCCAACTGCCCTTCTTGAGTGAGGACAATGGACACATTTCTATGGAATCAATTCATTTTGCTATTGTTTGCTGAACCTGATTATCACACAGCTCATTACAACATGGTTTTGGATGTGAAAAAAATTTAAAGAGGAATCCCAAAAATGTATAGATTATTTATCAAATGACGCCGCGTCACTCTGAGAATGTAACAATTCCATGTAATAAATTGGGTAAACAACTAGTTGATTAAATATGCACAATAGTTAGATGCACCCCATTACGTTGCACATACGACATCCTTAACGATGTTGCATTTACAAATGGCAGAATATTGACATTTTTGTTAAAAAATCGTGAAAAAAATGCGTTTTAAATGTCATATATGATAAATAGAATCTTGCATTTGTGTTCATGTGTTATTTGATTTATTAAACTCATTGAGGAAAAGAGATAACTTGGCAAAGCCTCGTATTTATTCCTTTTTCGCTCAACTTGTTTAATAAATTAAATAATACATAAACACTCATTTAAGATCCTCTATATAGTAACTGACCATAAATAATAATTTTTCTATACATGTTTACATGTTTTTGTTTGGATATTATAAGGCTATCTAACTAGCATGTTTCTACTCTGGACCCTAACAATTGTGTTACCAAGTGGTTGTGTTGAATGAACTATCCTAAACTGAATGCAATCTGAATGAATCCCATGTTCACGCAAACACGCCTATATAATTCTGACCCCCTTGAACCCCACTTTTATATAGTAAAACTGGGGTTTACATGGGTATACATTATTTTTCTTATTTCTGCTTCAAAATGTAAATTGTGGGTACTCCTTAGAACAACCTTGATGAGGCGGTTCTAACATGTACCCACAATCTATATATTGAGCAGAAATAAGAAAAATATTAGAATTTTTCATCTGAAAGTTTTCTTTTTTTGGTGATAAAATTTACAATGCATTTGTATAGGCATGTTTTCATAATGGTTCATGTAATGTGTAACTGACATGATGTTTATTAAACAATAAATATCCTTTATATCTTGCTTGTACAATGTATTTATGTTATTTTCTGTCCATAATATACCGGCCCCGACAGCTCAGTCGGTAGAGTTTCCGCTCCGGGGAACGGGAGGTCACGGGTTCCATCCCGAGCCGCGACATACCAAAGTCGTTAAAAATGGTACTAGCTGCTCCTCGCTTGGCACTCAGATTTACGGGGTAGAGCTAGGACTGGTTGATCCAGTGTCAGGATAATGTGACTGGGTGTGGTATCATGTAATGTGTCTGGGACATGATATTTCAGTGAGGCAGCACTATAAAAGTGAGCATTGAGCTCCCTGTCGCAACCAGACACCATCGTGATATGACTGAAAGATTGTTGAAAGCGATGTTAAACCCAAATTCACACACACACACATTGTCCATAATATGGAAAAAAAATTCTGTAATGAGAGCTAAAACAGAAGCAGGAAAACATATCATGTCAAGTTTACAATAGAATTCCAGACATCATGCCTGTCTGACATCCAATCATTTCATATTGAACAATATGATGTCAATTAATGGTCATGTGATGCTGTGTAAACATTACATCCAAGTTGTTGGCAAATGGACTTTTCTATAAATAAGCACAGAATGTACGTATACAAAATCCACTTTATAAGACTATTAATGGGGTCCAAAGCAGAAACCATGCTAGACAGACAATTCACATGAAATGTCAAGCTTGATTTTCTCTGAAAAATCATGTTAAAGAATTTTGAATGCCATCTGCTGAAATTTGGCTTGCAGCCTTGAAGGTCAAAGCTTTAAATCTAAAAAGATGTCAATCACAATAATTGCCATCTGCTTTGTTGTCTGCTGGTAACTTTAATTGCAGTGGGGACCCAGATCAGACTGCTCCTCTAGGAGCAGTCTGATCTGGGTCCACACTGTTTGCCTGCATGGAAAAATGTTTGATATGTTGGCAAGAAGATGCAGCAGACAACATAAACGGATGACATTTCAGATGCAGTTTTTCTAGGCACCATTATGGTAAATCCTTTTTGTACCAAATGGAATTTTCCTATTTATATATAGCAAGAGTCCCTTTCAAAATTTAGGGGTGTCAGGTTGTGTTTTCATCAAAATCTATTTGGAAAATGACTGAACTTTTAGCAAACAGTGGAGGCCCTGATCAGACGCCGCATTCTGCGGCGTCTGATCTGGGCCTGCGCTGTTTGCCAACTACCCGTTTTCGGGTTTCCGGTACTAAATGGGTTAAAAGAATGTTCAACAATAATGTCTTACTTTCTGTCCAAATCTCGATAAACCTGGACCATCCATGATAGTTTGGGTTTATTTCGACTCGTCATGCCGTGGTGGAAATATACAATGATGTAATCATTCTCGACAACAGGGTCTATGATATGGCGCATATACCTGAAAAATAAACGGCATTATGGGAAATGTGAAAACCTTCAGGGGAGGTGACTCTTTCATAAATTGTTTTGCCTCCCTCATCAATAGGGTCTACTTCTACAGAAAAGAATTTGCTCCTCAGTTAAACTGCAGTAAAACCTCCACTAATGGTCACCTTTGTTTAACAACCACCTCCTTGTAGCAGCCACATTCATTTCACCCAAGCATTTCACTTCTTTTAACCTCTGCTAAGCAGCTGTCTTTCTCCTCTGGCAAGCATCTACATTACTAAATCTAAATTGCCTTGATTAACCCATATATGACAATGGAATCTTCCACCTGATAAGTTTGAAGTGGTCCATTTCCAATTATAAGGATGTCAATCCGCCCCCGCCCATAGGGGCTTGAAGAAATATATGGGCTGCATGATGCTTCCACGCAGAGCTGAATCCAGCCCGCACACTAGTACTGGTAAACCGCTTAGAGGGCCTAAGCCTGTACAGGAACCGCGGTGCGAGGCGGACCGTCCATGCTAATAAACCCAATTGATTTCATTGGGCTACAGGGCTTGAGATGTCATTTCATCTCAATGTCGGGTAAAAGTCCCACAAAATTGGAAGCAACGTCTCCAAAATGATCTTTACAGTGTTGACAGGGACGTTAAACCTCAAATCAATCAATCAAAATCAATATAGGGATGTCAGATTTGTTTTTGTTGTTGGTAAATTTTACAAAAATAAATGTTCTTTTAAGCAAACAGTGTAAACCCATATCCTTGGGTGACCCTCCACCAAAATTGCCTAAATGGTTCTCACCCAACCACCCTCACATTTTCAAAGCATATTTTTTCACTCACCCAAGCCTAGATGTTTTACCAAAAAGTTTTACATGTCAAGGAAAATGGAAAAGGAAACTTTTGGAAAGTTGGCTGATTTTGGGTTTTGGTTCAGTAAGTCACTTCCCAGTCTTATCTCATTTTACACATTGACAGCATGACTATCGGCCTGGCATACATATAATCATCCTTGCTGTAAGCATACTGGAAGTTAATAATGTGTGTGATAAATTTTCGTGATTTTCATAAGGTCAAAATAATGAAAATAAAACTCAGCAAAACAGTCAGAATAAAGTAACAACAGCTGTATGGAACAGCTTAATGATGCCATTATTGTTTGTTAGTTTGAGTTTAACATCCTGCCAAAAACTAAAGATATATGGAGATGAGACCTCAGTTTATGGACCCACATGGAAGACTGGAGAAGCCCAGAATCTAACCTATGACCCCTGATTTATAACAGTAGCTTAATGCTCTGCATGCTGGGTATTTTTTCACAGCAAACGATATTCTGAAATATATTTTCTGATTTTCCAAGAGAACAGGATTTGACATCTCATGCAAATTGTCTCCTATGGAGACAAGTCCTGTTTTCTGGGAAAAATAAGAAAAGATATCAACAATTTGTCGTCTGCTGAGTGAGGCTAGAGAGTGGTAAAGGTCAACCACTAAATCACGGAGGCTTCTGAAATGATGCCATTAAACATCCAGGGCCCAGCTGTTCAAAACCAATGATGTCGTTAGTTTACTTGATGGGAATGGAAATGAATGGGAACACCTGGAAGCCTTTTCCCCCATATTTCAACCATACTTTCGGGACTTCCTTTACGCTTTTTGTCCCTCTGAAAAATGGATCTACATGTACTCGTAAAGGAAAGAATTTGCTCCCCAGGAGCTGAGGAGCAAATTCTTTCCTTAAAGGGTAGACCCTTATTGACATGGGAGACAAAAATACTTTTGCAGGAGTTGACTCCCCAAAGATGTATCCACCATTCCCCTCAAAGCTTTCATCATTTAATATGGCAGATATGGTATGCTGAAAAAATGTCAGCACTGTAGATATTGTACTTGCTAGAACAATTAACAATTTGACCACTAACAAGCTTAAGCTAACAAGGCTTTGAACAACTGGGCCCAGATAATTCTTCAAAAGTTTGCAGAACTGGAGTACAATATCTCAAATTACTCTGGCAATCTATCTACCATGAAATCCTAAAACTCTGGGCGCCCTGAAGACTTGCTGTAATTCTCCTAAAATTTAAAAAAGTTTGTGTTTCAAAATCCAGCAAGGAGTCTAAAAATGAAGACAGAATGACAAATGGTGTGGACCCTGACCCTGATCAGACAGCTCCTTCAGGAACAGTCTGATCTAGGTTTGCACTGTTTGCTCAGGCTTTCTGTCCAAATACTTAGGATCATTATGGCATTACAGAATTTGAGTAGCCTATCATGGTCTATTAATGGTCATCTCACATGAGCATGAAATTTGTTCTGCTCATAACTTTTGAAATGACAAGCAGTTTAAAATTTTTGAGCAGGGCACAGACATTCTTTGCTTCAATTCTTTGTATTTTCTTATAATATTCATGAACATGACAAATTTCCTGCTCAAATGAGCTTACACAAAAAATTCCATTATGTTGGCACTTTAAAATTTATGAACATGACAAAGGACAAAGCAGGCAATTTTCTTCTTTTGTGTGTGTATGTATTTGAATATTTATAAACATAACAAATTTCATGTTCAAATGTACAGAGCATGAAAAAAGGTTTCCTATTTTGGGCCCCCTTAAAATACAGTAAAATTCCACTATTAAGACCACCTAAAATTAAAACTAATTCTGCTTTAAAAAGCTTATTTAGAAGGGTGCAGATATTCTTTCTTTGTGCTTTCTGCACACGATGTCTCCTGGTCAGGGACCACCTTTGGTACTGTTCAAAAGTGGTCTTAAAGACCACTTTTGAACAGTCCCAAAGGTGGTCTTAATATAGGAATTTCACTGTATTTCAACTTACTCTAGCAATCTATCGTGGTCCAATTCTGTCTTTGGAGGTAATTTACAAGCTGAGAAAACAATAACCTTCCTGCCATAGGCATCATCTCCTGCCATTTCAATGATGCCATGATGTGCAATGTCGGAAAACTCTCCCTCTTCTGATGCCATTTCTTCATCCTGCCATAAGAATTTGATACTAGGAATTTGATACTGAGTTTTGATACTAGGAATTTGATACTGAATCTTCATAGCAACAAACTGTGATAAGAGAAGGATAGTTTTCCTTATTTGTCCGTATAAACCTATGCTGTGGGTATACATTAGAACCGCCTCGCTGAGGCAGTTCTAATGTATACCCACAACATAAGTTTTTATGGAGAATTGACAAAAACTATCCTTCAGTTATCACAAAATACGGACCTTATCTGTTATACGAGCTTGGGTTAATTAATAGACACAATGATGGTGTCTAGACTGATATGAGTTTATCAAATGATGTCACGTCTGGGAATGTAACAGTTCCATTTATTTGTTTGTTTGGTTTGAGGTTTAACCTCCCCATCAACACTGTATAGGTCATTTTGGAGATGGTGCTTCCAATTTTGTGGGACTTTTACCCAACATTGAGATGAACTGACATCTCAAGCCCTCTCGCACAATGAAACCAATAGGGTTTATAAGCATGGACGGTCCGACTCGCACTACACCAATTTGCCTGGGCAGGCTTAGATCTTCTAAGCAGATTACCAGTACTCGTGTGTGGGTCGGTTTCAGCTCTGCGTGGAAGCATCATGCAGCCCATATATTTCTTCAAGCCCCTATGGGTGGGGGCTGTTAGATCTTCTAAGTGGATTACAAGTACTCGTGTGTGGATCGGTTTCAGCTCTGCACGGAAGCATCATGCAGCCCATCTATTTCTTGAAGCCCAGATGGGCGGGGACCATCCTAAATTTGTTGCTATGAGTCTTGGGTAAATAGACACAATGATGGGGTCTAGAATTATATGAGTTTATCATATGACGTCACGCCTGAGAATGTAATAGTGCCATGCACTAAATTCAGTAATCCACTAGTGAATTAGATATGCAAATAAGCTAGATACACCCTGCAATTTTACACATATGACTGCCTTGACGACATTACGAAAACACGCCTATAAGAATGCATAGAAAAGTTTATCGCCGAAAAAATGAAAATTTTAAGATGAAAAATTGTGATTTTTTTCTTATTTCTGCTCAAAATATAGAGGCGGTTCTAACGTGTACCCACAATCTATATTTTAGAGCAGAAATAAGAAAATAAGGTTTACCCCTGTAAACCCCAGTTTTACTATATAAAAGTGGGGTTCAAGGGGGTTAAAAATTATATAGGCATGTTTTCGTGATGACCTCACATTTACAAATGGTGTAATAATTGACATTTTTGTAAAACAAATTGTGAATGAAATGTGTTTTATATGTCACATGATGAACAGACTCTTGCATTCATGCTCATGTTTTGTTAGATTTATTAAACTTGTCACGGAAAAGGCATACAATGCTCAGCGAAGCCACGCATTTTATCCTTTTCCTCATCTCGTTTAAAAAATTCAATAACACATGAACACTCATGTTTTTTTTTGTTTTGTTTTTTTTTTTTTATTTTAGTTTTACGGCCCTTTTAAGATTATTTCACTCATATCCAGCCGATCGTTAATCAGAGGTGGGCGAAAACCGGAGTACCCAGAGAAAAACCACCTGACCTTCCGTTGCAGAACTTGGCGTCTCACATGTGACCAGGCTCGAACCCACAGGGGTGAGAGACCTAATGTTTAAGAGTCAGCGCTCTTATCCACTAGGCCACTCATGTAATATTCTCTGTATATAATCAGACAAGTTTTCAGATTATTAAATTGATTAAACTCATCATGGAAAAGGCATAAAATGCTCAGCGAAGCCTTGCATTTTATCCCTTTTCCTCAACTTGTTTAATTAATTTAACCCATTTAGTACCAGAAACCCCAAAACGGGTACCGGGGCAAACAGTGCAGGCCCAGATCAGACGCCGCAGAATGCAGCGTCTGATCAGGGCCTCCACTGTTTGCTAAAAGTTCAGCCATTTTCTTAATTAATTTTGAAGAAAACACAACCCCCCCCCCCCCCCCCCCTAAATTTCAAAATGAACTCCTGCTATATACAAGAAGGAAGATTCCATTTGGTACTACTAAAAGGGTTAATAATACATGAACACTCCTGTAAGATCCTCTATATATAATCGCCGGCCTAGGTAGCTCAGTCGGATGCGCGTCTGATTGATGATCAGGAGGACGCGGGTTCGATACCTGCAGGGGTCGGCAACATTCTTTCATTGAGATTGATCATGAAATCTTTTCTACAGTCATTCTCTCCCTTCCACTGATTTAAGAAGGGCAGTTGTCAGTTTCTGGCGAAAGAATGTGCACTGTACTGGTTAACCACTTACGTATAAGCCTGCCCAGGAAAAGTGTGTGTCACAGGGTATAGGTGTATAGCACACTTGTACTGCCTTGCGGTAAAAGCCGGCTTTTATAGCGACGCGGTAGAGTGTTGGCCTGTCGATCCGGCGGTCCGGGTTCGATCCCCGGCCGGGTATAGGTGATTAGCATTTTTTCATCTGTTACATTCCCCACTTGGGAACCAAAATGTCACAGGGTTGGAAAAAGAACATGACTCGACCGGGACTCGAATCCAGGGCCTTTCGCATACCGTGCGAACACACTACCGACTGAGCTACCGAGCCACACGGTCGACCTGCTACATTTTCCCCCTGCTTAATTAGATTCGTCCCGAATCTCTTCTAATCAGATTCGTCCCGAATCTCTAAGTCCTATCCAGTCCGGCTGCGAGACTTATTTTCATACTCTTTCATGCCCTCAGACGCGGTGCTGGACCCCCCACACTGGCCACCAAATGTCACAGGGTTGGAAAAAGAACATGACTCGACCGGGACTCAAACCCAGGGCCTTTCGCATACCATGCGAACACACTACCGACTGAGCTACCGAGCCACACGGTCGACCTGCTACATGTGGATAACTGACCGGCTCAAAAATGACTTAAAATAGTGTTGACTATGACCTAAAATAGTGTTAAACCCCAATACAAACAAAATCTATATATAATCAGGCAAGTTTTCAGATTACATCAAAACCTCAGTCCATGAAATCAATCAATCTATCAATCAATCAATCTTCAATGGAATTCTTTATCTTTTATTATGTATGCTCCTTACACCAACTTGAAAATAGGAGCATATTATAGTTGTACATCACACCTCTCTGAAACACTATTCATTATGGAACTTTTTGGGTGCACCAGTTTTAAATATGGATCCTAAAAATATACATCAAAATGACAATAAATCATGTCTTGTTTGGTCTGATGTTTAACATCCCCATCAACACTGTAAAGATCATTTTGGAGACCCTGCTTCCAATTTTATGAGACTTTTATAAGCATGGACGGTCCAACTCGCACCGCTTTGCCTGGGCAAGCTTAGACCCGTTAAGCGATTTACCAGTACTCTTGTGCGGTCGGTTTCAGCTCTGCGTGAAAGCATCATGCAGCCAATCTATTTCTTCAAGCTCCAATGGGCAGGGGCCTTCAATAAATGGTCTTTTTTCCATATTATCTATTCCTCGTGTCATCTTGTTTGGATATAACATGGTTCAACTTGTTTAACTGGCAAGATTTCTGCTTCTGACCCCAACAACAGTAATATGAAGAGGTTGTGGTATAGGTGCTTACAAAATTTTATTTCCCTTACCACAGGTTGTCCTATCTCTTCTTCAAAATCTTCATCTATGAGACCATCGGGCGTAATTGAACCACCACGGAATGGTGCAGGACCATCAGGAGCATTTTTGGACAACTCTGTAATGAGACAAATTTGAAAAATATGGAGTTTCATATTAATTTTAGCCCATTCAACCATAAATATTAAGAAACAGATTGAATAAGTTTTGAGCATCCAATGGAAATGAAATACAGTATCATTCCACTATTTATACAACCACACAAAATTAAGACTCTCCCCGCCCTGACCCCAATTCCCTATTAACCCTTGTTCTGCTGAACCATAATAGCCCCTAACTTTGCAAACAGTGTAGATCCTGATCAGACTGCTTCTGAAGAACCGGGAAATGTTCTACCCATGATCTACACTGTTTATCATTGACTTTGTGAATTTGAACAAATACATTACCGGTATATCAAGTATGTTCTTGTAATTTGATTGGCTGATAGTCAGAAATGGGTGTGGCTAAAAGCAAGACAAGGTTTAAGAATTAACTTCCTTTTTGGGCTATCAACCCAAAGTTATTAACTATGTACAACATAGCTTTGTTGTTAACCCTTATCTTGCTGTTCACGACAATCCCTATCTTTGCAAACAGTGTAGATCCATCTGATCAGGATCTACACTGTTTGGCATTCAATTTATGAATTTGTAGCAATAAATTACATCAAGTAATTTGATTGGTTGACAGACAGAAATGGGTGTGGCTTAAATGAATATTCAGCAAGATAAGGGTTAATATGCTACTAATGTCCATGTGACAACCATTGACCAATGAAATTAAACCACATGCAAATTAAAGAGGAGCACAATGTAAATGAAGGTCCCCCAAGTACCAGAATGTGTTATGTTTAAACCCTATTCTGCTATTCACGACAACTCCTTCCTTTCCAAACAGCGTTGATCCAGACTGCTTGGCAGATGATTCACATGAAATGCCAGACTGATTCTTTACAAAAAATGAAAACAAAGCAGAGTTCTTTTTGCTTAGTGCTTTCAAAAATCAAGAAAACTATCAAGCACATTAGGGCATGCATCACATTACATGTACTATACAATTACCGGTATGTATTCTTGCATAACCTCCTATGAAGCTATTCTTAACCCTTTTTGTACCAAATGGAATCTTCCTATATATAGCAGGAGTCCATTTCAAAATGTAGGGGTGTCAGGTTGTGTTTTCTTCAAAAACTACAGTCCAACCTGTGTTAAGCAAGCACCTCAGGGATAATGAAAATGTGCTTGCTTAAGACAGGTGCTTGCTTAATACAGGTGAATTTTCATGCATTTGCTTTTTTCGGGAACTAAATGCCCGCTTGCTTAAGACAGGTTGCTTGCTAAATAGAGGTGCCCACTAAGACAGGTTTGACTGAACTTTTTGCAAACAGTGAAGGCCTTGATCAGACGCCCCGTTCTGCGGCGTCTGATCTGGGCCTGCGCTGTTTGCCAACTACCCATTTTGGTGTTTCTGGGACAAAATGGGTGAATGGGGCGGAAGCTGTGTTTAAACAACAAAGTCCATGTTCAAACTATGCCATTCAAGTACTGTTTGAACATGGGATTTGAAATTTTGATACCATAAGATGGGTCTTGCTTTGTTTACATTAGGTTGAAAGACGAAATGTTGCCGCCATGAACATAGCTTTTTAAAATGATGTCAGGACTTCATTCCGGAAATGACATCATTGTTACCAACTTCCTGAATATGTTGCCGTGTTGGTTTTACTGTTGCATTTGAAGAGTTTGTATGGAGTTTTAGGGCGTTTTCGTCATAATTGGCCATTGGAATCAAAAGTAATGCACGAATAACAATCACCCATGGTTATTTCATTGTAATAACATTGCCATGATCCTCAGAACATATTTGAACAATCAGCCTTGAGGCCTTGTGTTCAAACAGCTTCCTTAGGACCCAGCAAATCATTACGTTAACACACCCGTGCAACATAGTACATTTTTTCACATTTCGAAAATGGTCATTTTCCTGATGAGAATCTGTGATATTTTTGTTATAAATACTGCAAACATAAGTTGTGTGTGCTCGTTAGAGCCGCCTCAATGAGGCGGTTCTAACGAGTACTCACAACCTATGTCTTGGAGCAGAAATAAGGAAAATAATGTTTACCCGTGTAAACCTAAGTTTTCTCTATATAAAGAGAGGTTTAGGGGGGTCTTTATTGCACGGACTTGTTCACGTGATGGTTATTGCAAGAAATGAAAAACCATGGGTGAGCCCTGTAATGTAATCACCAAATAAGTCTACGAATGTATCATATAATTTTACAAAATAATACTTCATGAGTCTTTGTCAAATCAGAACTAAAAATTGATTAAAAAGAACTTAATCCGAATCAAAAGACAGAAAGGCTGCCTAAACCCTAAAACAAGTATAACAATTTATTAATTGACTATCCTGTACTGATTGGAGGTCATCCGTATTAACACAATGTCAACCAATACTAACTGAGGTAAAAAAATAAAAAATCATGGTTTTTCAATTATGCCAATTAATAAAATTGTCATTAATGAAGTAATTTTGTATTGACCCAGTTACAGGTCCTCGGTTAGCTGCATTGGCCAAAGGCCTCGGGCCAATGCAGCTGACTAATGGCGGAATATTGACATTTTTGTTAACAATTGTGAATAAAATGCGTTTTAAATGTCATATGATAAAAAGAATCTTGCATTCGTGCTCGTGTGTTATTGAATTTATTAAACTTGTTGAGGAAAAGGGATAAAATGCTTAGCAAAGCCTTGCATTTTATCCCTTTTCCTCAACTCGTTTAATAAATTCAATGATACATGAGCATGTAAGATCCTCAATATAATATTGCTGGAAAACAATAATTATTAACTGAAGAAATAAGAAACCTACTTGTATTTTTTGCTTATTAACTTCAGTCACTGACAAAGATTATCCAGTATGTAACTAAAGATGTCTGTATAATACTCATCATGATAGTCAAAACTTCCTGATAAAAATTTACCTAATTTCAGTACATGTATTTTTAAAGATAAACTAGAGATAGCATTCAGGGGCCACAGTTATTCAAAGTATCTAAAACTTGAATTAGTGCTCAAACTGCTAACTGTTCTAGCAAGTACAATATCTAAAATTCTGGTATTTTTGCTAAAAAAATGAGGGCTGCTTGCAAAAGTTGCAAAAGCTGCTCACATTTTTTTCAACAAAAATATATTTGTCCAAAAAATGATCATATGTTTTAACGATTTGTTAACTAATGAAGTGGTCTTTAAGACCATTTTTGAACAGTCCTACAGGTGTTCTTAATAAAGGAATTCTAGTGCTTTAAGATTTTATTGTTGTTTTGTTGATGTTAAACAACAAGTTAATAATCATGGGTCATTTTGTGTCATCTCCCTGAGAAAGGTAATAAAAGAGATGGAAAAGACAGGAGATCAGATGAATGTAGGGAATAGGGAAGATTTGTTTGTCTGATTTGAGGTTTAACGTCCCCGTCAATACTGTAAAGGTCATTTTTGGAGAAGTTGCTTCCAATTTTGTGGGACTTTTACCCAACAATGAGATGAAATGACATCTCAAGCCCTGCCACCCAATGAAACCAATAGGGTTTATAAGCATGGACGGGCCGACTCGCACCGCCTTGCCTGGGCAGGCTTAGATCATCTAAGCGGTTTACCAGTACTCGTGTGCGGGTTGGTTTCAGCTCTGCATGGAAGCATCATGCAGCCCATATATTTCTTCAAGCTCCGATGGGCGGTGGCCGGAATAGGGAAGAGAAGAAAAAGTTAAAGCTACAATTCCAAAAACCAGATGTTTCTTCCAAAGTGTAAAACATTTGATATGAAAAAAGAAAACAAGACACTAAGATAATGAGAAGAAGATAACAGAAAGAAAGTTGAAAAAGGGCTGTAATTCAATCAAAAATTTTCAGACGATTACCAAAATCAGTCATGACCTCTTGGCCATAATGATATACCATTCTGCAAACTTAAATCATTGCCTTCCCTTCTATTTTGAATGAAATCAATGCATCCCTTCAGAAGAGGGGAACAATAAATTACCTTGTATTATGCCTTAACAAGAAAAATTTAGTTTACAAGAGCTCCGCAAGCTGGGGGTTATATGCCCATAGCAAGATAATATTTGTTGGACTGAAACCTTGAAACAATAAGAACTGCTCCATATCATGGTCTAACTACATATCAAGTTTCAGCTTGATCGGATCAAAAGTGTAGGATGAGTTAGCCGGAAATGAAAATATCTAAAGAATTTTTGAAGTGTTATATAAATATTTGGTGGACATTCTCTCTAAACCATATGCACTGCTCCACATCAGTTCATAGTCCAACTTAATATCAAGATTTTGCTTGATTGAATGTTACCTGCAGAAGAAGTTAGCCACAAATAAAATGTGTACAGAAATTTTCAAAGGGGCATAACTTGATTAATTTTTGGTGGATCGTAACCACAAAACAGTAAGTACTGCGCCACATAATGGTCTAACTATATATGAAGTTTCAGCTTCATTGGATATTAATTGTGTGAGAAGTTAGCCACAAACAAAATACTTACAGAAATCTGCAAAGGGGCATAACTTTGTTTATATCTGGTAAGCCATAACCTCGAAACACCAGGGTTAGAACAGAATTTCTACCCCAAGCTAAAACTATGGTTTTCCTTATCTGATTGCAAGAATACTTTTTCTTATAACTATATGTTGTACAGAATTGTAGTAGAGCAAGTAATCTATATCCATGGCTACATATTCATGCAATTGTTCAGTACAATAACTATGGTATTCTTATAATATACATTATAGTATATACTGTATCTAAAAGAAGTCAGAAATAATAATTTGAAAGTAGTGAGTATCAAATGTGAGAAATAATGTAGATATAATGCATATAAATGTACATGTATGTAAAAAGCCTATGAAAGTGTGAAAATCACTTTTATTGTGCACCTTAGCCTGAAGCCAATAAACATTTTGCCAACAGCATTCTGCAATGCATTTAATGAGGTGCTCGATTGACTATTCAAGCATAAATACTGATGCACATAGATGTTTGAAGGTAGAAAACGCAAATCTATTCAAATTATGAAGTTCATCTGCTGCCCTTAAAACCCCACAAAAATTTTTAGGAGGAAACATTTTTTTTTATTTGCAGAAAAATAGGCCTACCAGCCCTTATATGCCAAATGGACTTGTCCAACATATAGCAATGGAAGAGTCCACTAGTATACAATGGGTTTATCCATAATCCATATACAGACATCAAAAAGAGCATTGCAATGCATTCTAAGTTCTGCAGTGACATCAAATAGGGTCAAGGTCATCAAAACCCTATTTGCAATTAAGACCTTGCCAACCAGTTTCACAAACCTTGATCAATTCCAAAAAAGCCTTTTAAGGGGAATGGTAACACCTTCAGGGGAGGCAACCCCTGCAAAAGTATTTTTGTCTCCCATGTCAATTGGGGTCAACTCTTAAAGGAAAGAATTTACTCCTGAGAAGCAAATTCTCTCCTTTAACAGTAGACCCCTTTTTCAGTGGGACAGGGCTTATAGAATAACAAAAAGAAAGTTGAAAAAGGGCTGTAATTCAATCAAAAATTTTCAGATGATTTCCAAAATCAATCATGACCTCTTGGCTATAATGATATACCATACTGCAAACTTAAATCATTGCCTTCCCTTCTATTTTAAATGAAATCAATGCATCCCTTCAGAAGAGGGGAACAATAAATTACCTTGTATTATGCCTTAACAAAAAATAGGCCTACCAGCCCTTATATGCCAAATGGACTTGTCCACTAGTATACAATGGGTTAATCCATAATCCATATACGGACATCAAAAAGAGCATTGCAATGCATTATCTGAACAGTCTAAGTTCTGCAGTGACATCAAATTGGGTCACGGTCATCAAAACCCTATTTGCAATTAAGACCTTGCCAACCAGTTTCACAAACCTTGATCAATTCCAAGTAAGCCTTTTAAGGGGAAAGGTAACACCTTCAGGGGAGGCAACCCCTGCAAAAGTATTTTTGTCTCCCATGTCAATTGGGGTCAACTCTTAAAGGAAAGAATTTACTCCTGAGGAGTAAATTCTCTCCTTCAACAGTAGACCCCTTTTTCAGTGGGACAAGGCTTATAAAAAGCAAACTGGAAGTCCCGAAAATTGTCTCCCTTTGAAAAATGGTGGAAAAATCTTCCAGGTGTTCCCATTCCCCTTCATTACTGCTTAAACTTTGACCTGTGACCCAGAAAATCAGGTTGGTACCAAAATCTGAATTGGTAAACACACATGATAAAGTGTTCCTAACAGGCAACAAGAACACTGATGCTGAGAAGCTCTGCACCAAAAACAATGTCCCCTTCCTCTTCACCCCATAAAATTTGACCCCAAAAGACTATGACACTTAAAAATGAGGCCAATCTCACCAGCATAGAATCAAGTCTTTGTTATGTTATCACCATGATATTTGACCATAACTAATCATTCACTTCAAGAGATATGGTGCAAACAAGCAAACATAGAACAACATTTGAACCTTTATGACCTTGAAAAGTAGGTCAAGGTCAACAAAATCTAATCAGTTTTTTGTATGTTGAACTGATATACCAAATTTTGGTTGTAATTCATCATTTAGTTCAGGAGATACATGTATAGTACAAACAGACCAATATTTTATAAACTTTACACTCCTTTCCTAGAAAAATGAGTCAAGGTCACAAAAATCTAATAGGCTGCAATGATATGCCGACCTCGGTAGCTCAGTCAGATGCGCGTCTGACTGGTGATCAGGAGGACGCGGGTTCGATACCTGTCGGGGTCAGCAACTTTCTTTCATGGAGACTGATCATTAAATCTTTTCTACAGACATTCTCTCCCTTCCAGTGATTCAAGAAGGGCAGTTGTCTGGCGAAAGAAAGTGCACTTTACTGGGTTTACCGCTTATGTATAATCCTGCTCAGGAAAAGTCTGGAAAGGTAAACTGATTAACTCAAAAATGACCTATTGAGCTGTTAAACTGCAATACAAACAAACAAACAAGTCGATGATATACGGTACCGGTAATTCTCAATTCTGACCACAATTCATTATTTCGTTCAGGATATTAGATGCAATCAGTTTTCAGCCCAATCTGACCTTTTTTTCAAAGCCTGTGACCTTGAAAATTAGGTCAAGGTCACAAAAATCTAACCAACTCTGTTGTGAGTGAGTGAGTGTTCGAGTTTTACGTCCTACCAACAGCTAAGGTCATACGGAGACATGACCTTGGTTTAAAGACTCATCCGAAATGTCTGGAGAAGCCCAGGATCGATCCTGCAACCCCTGGTTTACAAGGTGAGTAGCGTAACCACAACACCACGAAGGCTTCTCCAACTGTGTTGTACATTGCAACCATAAATTATTATAAAATTGACCACAATAAATTCATTATTGTGCAGATAAGTAAATTATGGCCCCAATTTGACAGTTGCCTTAAAGATGAGGTCAAGGCCATCAAAACCATAATGCCATTTTCTCCCATCCTAGCAATGTAACTGTGCAAGTTAGGTAATGATCTAGAAATTGGTCCAGGAGATACAGTGCATCAGCTAGCAAATTCCAACACAAATGAGATCCACTCCAAAAACACTATGTTCCCCTCTTCATCGGTAGTGTCTCACAATTACAGTAAGTTTAACCTATAAAATGCCAATCAAGATAATTGTCGTCTGCTTTGTCGTCTGCTGGTTACTTTAAAAGTCATTGTTGCAAACAGTGTAGACCCAGATCAGACTGCTCCTCTAGGAGCAGTCTGATCTGTGTCAACACTGTTTGCCTATATGCAAAAATATTTTTAAAAAGTTTGCAAGAAGATTCAGCAGATGAAATAATTGGAGGATATTTGAGATGCAGTTTTTCTTGGTATCTTGAGGAGCAGTTTGAACTGTTTGCCTGTATGCAAAAATATTTTTAAGAAGTTTGCAAGAATATTCAGCAGACGATATTTGAGATGCAGTTTTTCTTGGCATCTTAAGGGTTAATGTATGAGGTGCAATTGTGAGTGGCAGAAATCCAGTATTATATGACTGTAAGAAACTTGTGACTATATTAGATAACTGATGTGGTTCTACCAACTCAAATATTAACCCATAAAATGCCAATCACAATAACTGTTGTCTGCTTTGTCATCTGCCAAGTACTTTAAAACAAGTTTTGAAGTGTGGCCCTGATCTGGGTCCCCACTGTTTGCCTATATGAAAAAATATTTTTAATATGTTCGCAAGAAGATTCAGCAGACGACATACATGTGTAAGCAGATGACATTTTCAGATGTAGTTTTTCTCGGCATCTTAAGTGTTAAATGTTCAGATAAATCTTATCTCTGAATGATTCCAACAGAAATACTTTAACCCATATCCAGCTGAATAATTTAATTAGCCACACCCATTTCTGACTATCAGCCAATCAGTTCACATGATATACTGTTTTCATTCAAATTCACAAACTGAATGACTAACAGTGTAAATTCTGATCAGATGGCTTTCGGAAGCCATCTGATCTGATCTACACTGTTTTGTCATGAACAGCAGGATAAAGGTTAAGCGTGTCAGTAATATGTTATTGAACCTTGTACACAAACTGTATCAAGGCGATAATGGTTGCTTGCAGTGGCAGCTCTCAAGGAGGTTCAAATGTCGAAAAGTCAAAATTATTGTCAATAAGATTTAATGTAAAATTTTGATGAACCGCACCAATGGATTTGCCATGTGGCATGTTATGCTCAGTGAATATTATATACCTCTATTTAACACTGTTGTCGAGGTCCAAAGTAGATATCCACTTTGTTTGTTTTGTTTGAGTTGAGGTCTAACGTCCCCGTCAACACTATTTAGTTCATTTTGGAGACGTTGCTTCCAGTTTTGTGGGACTTATACCCAACACTGAGATGAATTGACATCTCAGGCCCTACCGCCCATAGAAACCGCTAGGGTTTAAGGAGCGGTCCGACTCACATAACCTTTTCCTGGGCAGGCTTAGTCCTTAGCGGTTTACCAGTATTCAAGTTCGGTCGGTTTCAGCTCTGTGTGGAAGCACTGTGCGGCCCATTTATTTCTCCAAGCCCTGACGGGCGGGGGCGAACCCACTTTGTTAAACAATCATGTTATATCCAAACAAAAATGTTTAGATTATATAGACGGGTGGATAAGAGCAATGACTCTTAATCATTAGGTCTCTCACCGCTGTGGGTTCGAGCCTCGCTGCTCGGGTCACATGTGAGACGCCAAGTTCTGCAACAGAAAGTCAGGTGGTTTTTCTTCGGGTACTCTGGTTTTCGCTCACCTCTGATTAACGGTCGGCTTGATATGAGTGAAATAATCTTGAAAGGGCCATAAAAACCAAAACCAAAAAAAACTAGAGCCAGTGTTTATGAAACACAATGCCCCCAACTGCTTGACCCTAACACTGCTTGTCCCTAACAGTAATTGAGATATCTTGTTTTTATGTGGCTGTAATGCTGAAATTACACAAGAAAAGCTGTAGTTAATCCTCTACTCATCATCCCTGACCAGTCTGTGAAGTTTCGGGGAAAAACCTAAAATAGTTTTTTAGATATCTTGCTTACAAACTTAAAACGCGAAAAATTTCAAAGGGCCATAACTCAAGAAAAAAATTTCGGATTTTTTTCAAAAGTTAATCAGTTCATCTACTCATCATCCCCAACCAGCCTGTAAAGTTTCAGGGCAATAGCTCAAACAATTTTTGAGATATCTTGCTTACAAGCTGAAAACACGAAAAAAATCAAAGGGCCATAACTCAAGAAAAAAAAATTGGATTTTTTTCAAAAGTTAATCAGTTCATCTACTCATCATACCCAACCAGTCTGTGAAGTTTTGGGGAAAAACCTCATATAGTTTTTGAGATATCTTGCTTACAAACTTAAAACGCGAAAAATTTCAAAGGGCCATAACTCAAGAAAAAAATATAGGATTTTTTTTCAACAGTTAATCAGTTCATCTACACATCATCCCAAACCAGCTTGTAAAGTTGCAGGGCAATCGCTCAAACAATTATTGAGATATCTTGCTTACAAGCTGAAAACACGAAAAAAATCTAAGGGCCATAACTCAAGAAAAAAAATCGGATTTTTTTCAAAAGTTGATCAGTTCATCTACTCATCATCCCCGACAAGTCTGTGAAGTTTCGGGGAAAAACCTCAAATAGTTTTTTTAGATATCTTGCTTACAAACTTAAAACGCGAAAAATTTCAAAGGGCCATAACTCAAGAAAAAAATTTCGGATTTTTTTCAAAAGTTAATCAGTTCATCTACTCATCATCCCCAACCAGCATGTAAAGTTTCAGGGCAATAGCTCAAACAGTTTTTGAGATATCTTGCTTACAAGATTTCATAGTATTTTTTGCAAAGGGGTATAACTCAAAAAAGGGGCATAATCCTGACGAGAAAAAAAACACGGGTCAATTATTTTTTCATGAGGAATCCATATATGAAATTTCAAAAACCTAGCACCCATGGTTCTAAAGTTATGCTATGCAGTAAAAAGTGGGACGGACGTAAGGACGGAAGGACGCCAAAACGCGAAAAATTTCAAAGGGCCATAACTCAAGAAAAAAATTTCGGATTTTTTTCAAAAGTTAATCAGTTCATCTACTCATCATCCCCAACCAGCCTGTAAAGTTTCAGGGCAATAGCTCAAACAATTTTTGAGATATCTTGCTTACAAGCTGAAAACACGAAAAAAATCAAAGGGCCATAACTCAAGAAAAAAAAATTGGATTTTTTTCAAAAGTTAATCAGTTCATCTACTCATCATACCCAACCAGTCTGTGAAGTTTTGGGGAAAAACCTCATATAGTTTTTGAGATATCTTGCTTACAAACTTAAAACGCGAAAAATTTCAAAGGGCCATAACTCAAGAAAAAAATATAGGATTTTTTTTCAACAGTTAATCAGTTCATCTACACATCATCCCAAACCAGCTTGTAAAGTTGCAGGGCAATCACTCAAACAATTATTGAGATATCTTGCTTACAAGCTGAAAACACGAAAAAAATCTAAGGGCCATAACTCAAGAAAAAAAAAATCGGATTTTTTTCAAAAGTTGATCAGTTCATCTACTCATCATCCCCGACAAGTCTGTGAAGTTTCGGGGAAAAACCTCAAATAGTTTTTTTAGATATCTTGCTTACAAACTTAAAACGCGAAAAATTTCAAAGGGCCATAACTCAAGAAAAAAATTTCGGATTTTTTTCAAAAGTTAATCAGTTCATCTACTCATCATCCCCAACCAGCATGTAAAGTTTCAGGGCAATAGCTCAAACAGTTTTTGAGATATCTTGCTTACAAGATTTCATAGTATTTTTTGCAAAGGGGCATAACTCAAAAAAGGGGCATAATCCTGACGAGAAAAAAAACACGGGTCAATTATTTTTTCATGAGGAATCCATATATGAAATTTCAAAAACCTAGCACCCATGGTTCTAAAGTTATGCTATGCAGTAAAAAGTGGGACGGACGTAAGGACGGAAGGACGGACGGACGAACAGGGCAAAACCAATATGCCCCCACAACTTCTTCGAAGTTGGGGGCATAAAAAAGAAATAGATTATATAGAAAACTGACCAGTTATGGTCATTTTTCTATATAATCTATACATTTATTGCACCCATCTTTAAACTGTGTTATATCCAATACCATGCTATAATGAAAAGTGTTATATAGAGGTTAAGTATATCGTTAGTAATTTAATTATTGTTATGCAAAATAAACGCTTGTTAGAGTCAGTCCTCTTTCATCTTACCATTTCCAACCTCCCAAGAAAGTATACCCGAGCTGGGTAGGGAGTAGGCCTTACTATCTGCAGAACCTAACGACAACAAATCATATACATGTAATTTTAAGCAGAATGGAACACATAGCACATTTCCCGCCATTTTTACAAGGGAGGCAACTTTTATAACTTCCTGTCTGCTTTCCTATAAACTGAGTCTTGCTAAAAATAGGGTCTATTCTTAAAGTAAAGAATTTGCTCCACAGGAGCAAATTCTTTCCTTTAAGGGTAGACCCCTTCTGATGAGGGAGAGGAAAATATTTCTGACAGAGCTGCCACCCCTGTAGACTGGTATCAGTCTGTTAAATAGAGCAGTTTCATAAAACATTGCAAAACATACACTAATATAATGTTCTAAAGTGTATTTTAGATAAGGGGCAAATAATAAGGTTTACAGTAGTTATGTACCTTGTTAATAAGAATGACTTTAAATACAGGGCCTGATTGCCAGGTTACCACCCCTGAATATCTGTCCCTCCCCTAAATGAGCCACAACATGCAGAATGTGGCCTGGGCTTTTCATGTTTGCTGTTAATGTTAATATAAAGACTAAGGAATACTGCCCCTTGAAGCTTCAAGCAAATTTAACCCCTATCCTTGGACCCCCAACAACAGAGGCTTGAAGAAATAGGTGAGCTGCATGATGTATCCACACAGAGCTGAAACCGACCGCACACAAGTACTGGAAAACCTCTTAGAGGATCTAAGCTTGCCCACGTAAAGCAGTGAGAGTTGGTCCGTCCGTGCTTCTAAATCCTATTGGTTTCATTGGGCGACAGGGCTTGAGATGTCATTTCATCTCAATTTCGGGTAAAACCCCCACAAAATTGGAAGCAGTGTCTCCAAAATGACCTATACAGTGCTGCTGGGGACTTTAAACCTTAAATCAAACAAACATACAATTAACCACTATCCTGCTGAATAAATTAATATAGCTTCTCCCACTTCTGATTTTTAACTGAATAAATTAATTCAGCCACTCCCATTTCTGATTTTCAACCAATCAAATTGCTATAAAGTATTCATTCATTCACAAACTACATGACAAACGGTGCAGATCCTGATCAGTTGGCTTCTTTCAAAGCCAGCTGATCTGGATCATAACTGCTTGCAAAGGTGAGGGTTGTTGCATTCAGCAGGATAAGGATTAGGCTCCGATCAGACTTCACAGATGTACAGGCCGATCTGAGTTGGCACCTTTTTTTTTTTCATGATGGGGCTCATTTTTTCTATTTCAAAACAACTGAAATATTCTATCATGCACAGTCAGTAATGTGGGGTTGTTCAACGCTCACCCCCCCACCTCCCACACACACTAAAAACACACACACAGTTTTAGCCGATTCACAATTTGTTTATTAACCCCTACCATGCTGTTCAAGACAACCCCTATCTTTGCAAACAGTGTAGATCCAGATCAGATGGCTTCTGAAGAAGCCATCTGATCAGTATCTACACTGTTTGGTATTCAGTTTATGAATTGGTAGCAATAAATTAGATCAAGTAATCTGATTGGTTCAAAGTCAAAAATGGGTGTGGCTAAATGGAATATTCAGCAAGAGAAGGGTTTAAACCCTTCATCTGCTACATTTGTTACAGGAGCAGACGACAATCTGATTTGTTAAAATATTTTCATGATAAATAAGACTTGAAATTATTTTTGAATTGTCTGCTTGAAAAAATGTCAGGTCATATTTCAAATGAAAAATAAGAAAAATACATTTTGAGAAATGCCTTCTGCTAGTCATGATTTCCAGTTGAAGAACAACACAGCAGTTTTCAACCCTTTTTGTACCAAATGGAATCTTCCTCCTTATATATAGCAGGAGTCCAGTTCAAAATTTAGGGGTGTCAGGTTGTGTTTTCTTCAAATTTGATTATGAAAATGGCTGAATTTTTGCAGTGTAGGCCCTGCGTTTTGCAGCGTCTAATCTGGTCCTGCATTGTTTTGGCTGAATTTCTGCAAACAGTGGAGGCCCCGATCAGATGCTGCATTCTGCGGCATCTGATCTTGGCCTGCACTGTTTGCCAATTACCCGTTTAGGGGTTTCTGTTACAAAATGGGTTAAGGCTAGCCTCTATTACCATATTTTGCCAAAATAACAGAACAGTAGGTGAGTGATGTCAACAAGGCCTATGAAGTCCTTCAATTAAGGGGAATGGATACACTTTCAGGGGAGACAATTCCTGCAAAAGTATTTTCATCAAATATATTTGATTGTTTGATTTGAGGTTTAACATTCCCGTCAACACTGTAAAGGTCATTTTGGAGACGTTGCTTCCAATTTTGTGGGACTTCTACCCGACATTGAGATGAAATGACATCTCAAGCCCTGTCGCCCAATGAAACCAATAGGGTTTATAAGCATGGGCAGTCCGCCTCACACTGCGGTTCCTGGACAGGCTTAGATCCACTAAGAGGTTTACCAGTACTAGAGTGCGGGCCAGATTCAGCTCTGCGTGGAAGCATCAAGCAGCCCATATATTTCTTCAAGCCCCTGTGGGCAGGGGCCTTCATCAAATATATCAATAGGGGTCCACTGTTAAAGGAAAGAATTTGCTCCTCAGAGTAGAACCCTATTGATAGTGAAGCTGTCTTTATAGCAAAGCGAACAGGAAGTCCTGCAAGTTGTCTTCCTTTGAAAAATGACATAAAAATCAGTCAGGTTTATCCATTCATTTTAACCCTTGTCCTGCTGAATATTTATATATGCCACACCCACTACCGATTATCAACCAATCAGATTGCTTGATGCAAATTATTGCAACAAATCCACAATCTGAATGGCAAACAATGCAGATCCTGATCAGATGGCTTCGTCAGAAGCCATCTGATCTGGATCTACATTGTTTCAAAGATAAGACATCCGGGATTAGCAGGACAAGGGTTAAGTACCGGTAAGGTGCAGTGGGAAACAGTGATTAGTTTTGTGATCATTTTTCTTATATCATCTATAAACATATATTATGGGTACTTGTTAGAATTGCCTCAATGAGGCAATTCTAACAAGTACACACAAAGAAATTGGGAAAATTATCCCTTAATAACATTGTATCTTTGCTATATATTTCTAATCTGAAGATTCACTGGATTGTCCACAATGGTTCACTATGATGTTCATTGTTATCCCTTATCTTGCTGAATATTCATTTAAGCGACACCCATTTCTGTCTATCAACCAATCAAATTACTTGATGTAATTTATTGCTACAAATTCATAAAATGAATGCCAAACAGTGTAGATCCTGATCAGAAGCCATCTGATCTGGATCTACACTGTTTGCAAAGATAGGGGTTGTCGTAAACAGCAAGATAAGGGTTAAAACCTTCCATTTTTTTTCTCATAACCGTAATGATCCTAAGTATTGGGACAGAATCTGATATGCCTAGGTAAACAGTGCAGACCCAGAAGGAGCAGTCTGATCAGGGTCTACACTGTTTGCCATTCTGTCTGCAACTTTTGGACTCCTTTCTGGATGGTGAAACAAAGTTGTTAAAATTTCAGGCTAATTATAGTAGCATGTCGTCAAGGTGTCCAAATTTTTAGGATTTTTACTGAACCGAAGTTTTGGAGACTGTGAATTGCTTCGGACATTAGATGTTTTAATGGCTGTGTATAGGGCTGGCTAATCAGAGCTGAAAAGATAATCGATTATCAGTCCTGTCATTGCGATCGATAATCGATTAGTAATCGCTAAGATTTTTGTCATAATTTTACCTATCTGGCTTTCTTCTGAACATGACTCTTACCATATGTTGCACTTTATCATATGTATATTTGAAGAGACAGGCCTGGGCAAACAGTGTAGACCCAGATGAGACGCCGCAGAATGCGGCGTCTCATCAGGGTCTACACTGTTTGCCACTCATCCAGCTATTTTAGGCATAACTTTGGGTAGTAAATTGTACCTATCAAGTATTCGATTAAAAGCATATCAGAAATGATAATCATTTTTGTGGAATTAATCGATCGATTAATCAATTATACGATTAATTGTGTCAGCCTTAGCTGTGTATAGCTGATATTAGTTAATGCCAGAGTCACAGCAAAACATTCATGTCCACATGTGATGAACATTTAATAGTGCATAATCATACCTCACATTTTCCCCTTGCCGATTAATACAATATAACAAACAAGTGTGAGGCAATACTGTTCACCAAAAGAAATAATTATAAAGATAATGAATAAACAGAAAAGTGCAAGAAAAAGAATCTGACCAGCCCGGGCATTCAGTGGGTTAGAAATACCAATATTGTCATTGAAATAATAATCATTAACCCATTGTATGGCCCCCGCCCATAGGGGCTTGAAGAAATATATGGGCTGCATGATGCTTCCACGCAGAGCTGAATCCGGCCCGCACACTAGTACCGGTAAACCGCTTAGAGGATCTAAGCCTGTCCAGGAACCGCGGTGCAAGGCAGACCGTCCATGCTTACAAACCCTATTGGTTTCATTGGGCGATAGGGCTTGAGATGTCATTTCATCTCAATGTCGGGTAAAAGTCCCACAAAATTGGAAGCAACGTCTCCAAAATGACGTTTACAGTGTTGACGGGGTCGTTAAACCTCAAATCAAACAAACAAATAACCCATTGTAGGCGGGAAACCCCAAATGAGGTACCTTGGCAAACAGTGCAGGCCCAGATCAGACGCCGCAGAATGCAGCGTCTGATCAGGACTTGTGCTATTTGCTAACAGAATTTCTGTCAAAAATAGAAAAAGAAAGAAAAATAGGCCTGCCATCCGTAATATGACAAATGGACTTGTCCAACATAAAGCAATGGAAGAGTTCACTAGTAAACAATGGGTTAAAACGATTCTTATATTCTGACTCGAGCACAGGTATGTCAATGTATATTCAGACCACCAAACAAACGCATCACAAAAACACACCAAAATAATTTTGATCCCCTCTGTAGTAAAACTGGGGTTTACAAGGGTAAACATTATATTTCTTATTTCTACTCAAAACATCCAAAACATAGATTGTTGGAACTTGTTAGAACTGCCCAGTGGCCTCAGTCTGGCGGTCCTAACGAGTACCAAATATCTCTGTTTAGAGGAGAGATATAAAGGATATCAGATTTTTTTTCAGAAAATGTCCATTTTTTTTTATGGCAAAGTTCTCATTATAAACAACAACCATTATAACACTATTAATGGGGTGCAAAGCAGAAACCGTGTTATATCCAAACAAAAATGTTTGTTTGTTTGATTTGAGGTTTAATGTCCCCATCAACACTGTAAAGGTCATTTTGGAGACGTTGCTTCCAATATTGTGGGACTTTTACCCGACATTGAGATGAAATGACATCTCAAGCCCTGCCGCCCAATGAAACCAATAGGGTTTATTAGCATGGACGGTCTGCCTCGCACCGCGGTTCCTGGACAGGCTTAGATCCTCTAAGCGGTTTACCAGTACTAGTGTGCGGGCCGGATTCAGCACTGCGTGGAAGCATCATGCAACCCATATATTTCTTCAAGACATATACATTTTTGGGAACCATCTTGTAACAGTGTTATATCTAAAACCGTGTTATAACCAACTGTGTTATAATGAGGTTGCGGTGTATTTAATTAGATGAGTTTTCGCACTGCTACAGTGACTATATTGTTACAAAAATAATTTTCAGAGTGATAAGGCCGGTGATCAATACATTTCTTTTTGTAACTGTTCTTTTCAGGGCCATCTGGTTAGGTTATAAATTTTGCCGCAAATCAATTGCTTTTTATTTCTTTTTCCTAAGCAACATTTCTGTTTTACAAAATTATACGCTCGAATATTAGTTGGACCATGTCAAATGAACCTATCGTGCCAAATGAAGCTGTCTCCAAACACGATTGTAAAGCCAAGACCAAGATAAGCCTGTTTTTGTTTGTTTGATTTGAGGTTTAACAACCAAGTCAACACTATTTAGGTCATTTTGAAGACCTTGCTTCCAATTTTGTGGTACTTTATCGAAATGGAGATGATCTCAATCCCTGCCACCCAATCAAACCAAAAGGATTTATATGGCAGACTCGCACATCTTTGCCTGGGCAGGCTTAGACCTTCTAAGCGATTTACCAGTACACATGCGCAGTCTGTTGGAAGCATCATGCAGCCCAATCTATTTCTCCAAGCCCGATGGACAGGGGCAAGATAAGCACGATATCTGTCCAGTCTGTGTCCTAGGTTGTTTTGATTTGTTTGAACTGAGGTTTAATGTGCCCGTCAACACTGTAAAGGTCATTTTGGAGACATTGCTTCCAATTTTGTGAGGCTTTTACCCGACATTGAGATATAATGACATCTAAAGCTATCCCAATGAAATCAATAGGGTTTATACATGTACGCATGGAAGGCCCGACTCTTTCCGCTTTACATGGGCAGACTTAAAATTTATCTTCTCAGCGGTTTCCCAGTACTCATTTACAGTCTGTTAGAAGCATCATGTAGCCCAATCTATTTGGCGGGGAGGGGGGGGGCAAGATTAGCCTATATATCTGTCCAGTCTGTGTCCGAGGTTGTAAGACTTTTTCCTGCTCAGTTCACCTCAGCATGAAATTGATCTTGCTCATAAATTTTAAAATGCCAACAATAATTTAATAGCATTTCAAAATTTATGAGCAGGACAAACAACACAGAAAAATTTGCCTGATTTGTTTTGTATTTTGAGATTAATGAGCATGATAAATTTCATGCTCAAGTGAGTTGAGCACAAAAAAAAATTTATAACCTCGGGGCCTGATTAGAATCTTGACTGTGTGCTACATCGATGGCCATTTAGTATTTTGTGATAACTGAAGGATAGGTTTCCTTATTTCTCCATTTAACCACCTCGGCGAGGCAGCACTAATGAATACCCACCACATACATGTAGGTTTTCATGGAGAATTGACAAAAACTGTCCTTCAATTATCATGGTCATTTTCTACATTATCTATACATTTTTGTTTGGATATAACTTGGTAGTTTAACTAACACAGTTTTTATTTTGGACCCAAACAATAGTGTTACAAAGAGATTATGGTGTATATTGCTAGAGAAAACTGGGCCCTAGGTTATAAAACTTTTATCTTGCTTAACTCAGCTGAGCATGAAATTTGAAATGCTCATAATTATTAAACTATATTCAAATGAGGAAATTTCCCTGCTCAGATCAACAGAGAATGTTATTTGTCCTGCTCATAATTTTTTTAACTGCCAACAACTGTTGCCATTTCAAAATTAACCCTTAAAATGCCATGAAAATGTTGTCTGTTGATGTTGTCTGCTAAATCTTCTTGAAAACTTTCAAAATACTTTTTTCAATACAGGCAAACAGTGTGGACCCTGATCAGACTGCTCCTAGTGGAGCAGTGGTATCTGGGTCCACACTGTTTGCAAAATGTGGACCCTGATCAGACTGCTCCTAGAATCACCTAGATGACGTGATTTTAATGAGTACACATGACAAACCTTATTGGATAAGGGTGATAAAATATACACCACTATGGGTAAGAAAGATAAAGCTTTTCTGAAAGGTGACTCCCCAGAAGGTGCATCTAAAGGAGGGATGAAATCTAGACCCCTCTGGGGCTTATTAATGTTGATTAATGGTTAACCCTCAGTGAGTCGAACTACCTCTGTCTCGAAAACAGCCTCCGTCCATCGGGGCTTGAAGAAATAGATAGGCTGCATGATGCTTTCACCCAGAGCTGAATCCGACCCTTCACACGAAAAAACAACTTAGAGGATCTAAGCTTGCCCAGGCAAAGCGGTGCGAGTTGGACCTTTCATGCTTATAAACCCTGTTGGTTTCATTGGGTGGCAGGGATTGAGATGTCATTTCATCTCAATGTAGGGGTAGGGTAAAAGTCACACAAAATTGGAAGCAACGTCTCCAAAATGACCTATACAGTGTTGACGGGGACGTTAAACCTCAAATCAAACAAACAAAAACTGTCTCGAACAAGTTTTAATGGCTCCAAAGGGGTTTGAGCACCAAAGGGGTTTGAGCAATCGAAGTTTGAAGACCAAATTTGGCTTGCAAAAGCTCAATGTCAGTACCACAAGCTTGTTGCTGCAACATTAATATAATGTCACAAAATAAGTAATTTCGTACTGGCCCAGTTACAGGTCCTCGGTCAGCTTTATTGGCCCTTGGCAGACCTGTAACTGGGCCAGTAAGAAATAACTTTATTATCCCTTTTTGTACCAAATGGAATCTTCCACCTCATACAGTACATGCATATGGCAGGAGTCCATTTCAAAATTTAGGGTTGTCAGGTTGTGTTTGCATGAAAATTTATTTCGAAAATGACTGACTTTTAGCAAAGAGTGGAGGCCCTGATCGGACACCGCATTCTGTGGCATCTGATACGGGCCTGCACTGTTTGCCAGGCTACCCGTTTTAGGGGTTTTAGGGTACTAAATGGGTTAATGCTGTATGTGAGCTGGGCAAGATAGAATTTTCCAGCATTGCAAAAAAGAGAGCAGGCTCTGTCCCATTTGTAAGAAATAAGAAGCTCTAAGAAAAGACTCCCAATGATGAGGGGAGACAACAATACCTTCCCCTGACAGTAAATGTATAACAAATATGAGCCAGCGCATGACAAAATCTACAAGAATTCTTGAGCGACCAGCGAAGACTCAGATCAGCCTGCACATTCACACAGTCTGATCAGAGTCTTCGCTGATCACATGTACCTACTACAGGCTAATATCTATGTAAAGAGACATAAGCAGAAGTTCTTGTCATAGTGGATGGGTGCGCAGGTTGATTAGAGTCTCTGCTGGTCACACGGTCTTATTGTAGGTTTTGTCGTGCGCAGGCTCATATATTACATCAACTTATAATTTTAACCGTTCAACTGCTTCAAAAGATCCAAACACAGACAATTATTTTTTTTAAATATTTTTTTTTTTTGTAATCTTGACAATACATGTGAATTGTCTGCTTAGCAGTGAATTGTCTGCCTAGCAATGAATCATCTGCCTAGCAGACTATTCACATGTTATGTCCAGCATTATTTTTTTCACAACAGCACTTTGAACATGCTGTCTGCTTGTCAGGATTAGCAGTCAAAGGTTAAGCATGGTTAGAAAAATGAAAAAAAAATCCAACAACAACAAAAAGGGCCTTTTTTCTGTCATTCAGAGGAATGAATGCAATACTCATCTTTTTTTCAACACCATTTGCACAGGGGAGACTCCTACGGATTAGACCGATACGATACAGATCCCTACGGATAAGGGTGCTAAAATATAGACCCCTATGGATAAGAGTGATATAATATAGATCCCTAAAGATAGGGGAGATAAAATAGAGATGTCTATGGATAAGGTTGATAAAATATAGACCACTGTGGATAAGAGTGATAAAATATAGTTTGTTTGTTTGATTTGAGGTTTAACGTCTCCGTCAACACTGTAAAGGTCATTTTGGAGACGTTGCTTCCAATTTTGTGGGAATTTTACCGGAAAATGAGATGAAATGACATCTCAAGCCCTGCCATCCAATGACACCCAATAGGATTTATATTTATGCACTGATGATTCCACTCACACCACTTAACCTGGGCAGGCTTAGAACCTCTAAGCAGTTTACCAGTACACTTGTGTGGTCGGTTTCAGCTCTGTCATGAAGCATTATGCAGCCCAATCTGCTTCTTCAAGCCAAATATAGACCACCATGGATAAGATTGATATAATATTGGCCCCTATGGATAAGGTTGATAAAATATAGACTCCTCTGGAAAAGGGTGATAATATACAGACTCCTATAGATAAGGCTGTTAAAATATAGACCACTATGGATAAGAAAGATAAAAGCTTTTCTGAAATCATGTTGCCTCCCTAGGAGCATGTATAGGAGGGATGAAATATAGACCCCTATGGATAAGAGTGATATAATATAAGCCTCTACTGATAAGGGAGATAAAATAAAGACCCCTATGGACAAGAGTGATAAAATATAGATTCCTAAGGATAAGAATGATAAAATATAGACTCCTATGGAAAAGTGTGATATAATACAGACCCCAATGGAGAAGGGTGACAAAATATAGACTCCTATGGAAAAGTGTGATATAATACAGACCCCAATGGATAAGGGTGATAAAATATAGACCCCTATGGAAAATGGTGATATAATATAGACCTCAATGGATAAGGGTGATAAAAATAGACCTTCATGGAAAAGTGTGATAATATACAGACCCCTATGGATAAGGAAGATAAAGCTTTTCAAAAATCATGTTGCCTCCCCAGAAGGTGCATCCATTCCCCTTAAAATTTATTTCGCAGACTTATGTGTATGACCATGTAGGTCAAGACAGGTAGGTGGAAGGTGAACAGGAACTTTTTCAAGTAAACTAGTGAACGGTGAAGTATTCTCCCCTGTGAAAACTGCAACAGAAGTAGATCATGTGTATTCATTCCTCTGAACCTTAGTACTTTCAACCCTGTAGACCCACACAGGTATCTATACAGTGTAGATCCAGATAAGCCAAGAACAAACCTCTATTTACATGTATAGGCATTCTGAGAGGGAAGTATCTACTTCAGACACTCAGGGGTGAAAGGGTTAAAACATCAATCACAACCGCAGCAAATCTTACATAAGTGTTTATGTATAATTGAATTTATTAAACAACTTGAACGAAAGGGATAAAATGCGAGCATATGATAAATTCAGTTTCCCCTTACTTTTCGTGAAAATAATGTTTGATTTTTCATGTATGTGCTTGAATTGCAAGTTTGATTTACCCTAAAAGATAATAAAACTGCCAAATCTTGTCTGCTACATCATTCTGTCTGATGTTTTAACCCTTTCAACAGTGTTTTTGAAGTACTGTAGACTATATCATATTTGAAGTGGAAAATGTCCATTTTTGTGAATATGGGGGTTGGGTAAAAATCAGTTATATGATGGCAAACTGTTGATCCCAATGAAGTGGCTTGTTATAAGCCATCTCATCTGGATATGCACTGTTTGCACAGGTATCTGTACCAGACTACAGGGTTGAAAGCCAAAAGAACCAAGACTTAAGGATGAAAGGGTTCATAATAAACAACTTCATGCTAGTTTACCTTCTAGTTCAGCCTCTAACTCAGCTGCATGGAAAATAAACAAATAAACATGCAAGAACACAAACATTTGTATCTACACATGAGCATGTCTAAGCCAAGGTAAGAATGCCATTTTTTGGATGGTTAAAGTTTGCAGATTTTTTACACCATTTTTCTAGGGGAGACAATTTTCAGGGCTTCCTGCTTGCCTGTCTTTATTATACCCTATGGTGTTGATCTGACTGCACCTATGTTATTCGCAAATGACAAAGCGTGTTTTCTCATGACATGGCTCAATTATGAGAACAATGGACAAAGTTTTTGTCAAAATTGAAAAATTAAAAAAAAAAATAACAAGAGGGCCCAATGGCCCTATATCGCTCACCTGTGTACCAGAAAATCATAAGTGTAGGAGACCACTTGACATTGCTACATACTAAATATCTGAGGCTTTGGAGAAGAAGATTCTTGATTTTTTTTTCCAGTATAAGTCCATAGGTCAATTTTGACCCAAAGGGCATGGTTGGCAGGATTTATGTAGGCGACCATTTTATGTTGCTATATACTAAATATCTAAAGTCCGCACTTCATGGTTTCAGAGATGAAGATTTTTAAAGCTTCTTTTTTTCCATTATAAGTTTATTGGAGTTAAAAACCACAGGATTTGGCCAATTTGAACCCCAGGGGCAAGACTCACGCAGGATTCATGTAGGCAAGCACTCCATGTTGCTACATGCTAAATACCTAAGCTAGAGGCCTTATGGTTTCACAGAAGAATATTTTTGAAGTGTTTTTTTTTTTCCATTTTAAGTTTTTTTCCATTTTAAGTCATTCCATGGTAGCTAATGGGCCATGCGTGTGGCCAATTCTGCCCCAAGGGGCATGATTGGTAGGATTTATGTATGTGACCTGGGCCCTGTGGTTTCAGAGGAGAAGATTTTTGAAGCTTTTTTCCATTAGGAGTCTATGGGATCTAAGGGGCCCCAGGGCGGGGCCCATTTGGACCCAAGGGGCATGATTGGCAGGATTTATGTAGATGACAACTTGCCATTGCTACATGCTAAATATCGGAGCTAGGGCCCTGTGGTTTTAGAGAAGATTTTTGAAGCTTTTTTCCATTTTTCTATGGGAGCTTAGGGGGTCCCAGGGTGTGGCCCATTTGGACCCAAGGGGCATGATTATCAGGAGATATGTAGGTGACCACTTGCCTTTGCTACATGCTAAATATCTAAGCTCTGGGCCCTGTGGTTTCAGAGAAGAAGATTTTTGAAGCTTTTTTTCCATTAGGAGTCTATGGGAGCTAAAGGGGCCCCGGGGCGTTGCCCATTTGGACCCCAGGGGCATGATTGGCAGGATTTATGTAGGTGACCACTTGCTGTTGCTACCTGCTAAATATCTAAGCTCTGGGCCCTGTGGTTTCAGAGGAGTAGATTTTTGAAGTTTTTTTTCCATTAGGAGTCTATAGGAGCTAAGGGGCCCCGGGGCATGACCCATTTGGACCAAAGGGGCATGATTGGCAGGATTTACATAGGTGACCACTTGCTGTTGCTACCTGCTAAATATCTAAGCTCTGGGCCCTGTGGTTTCAGAGGAGAAGATTTTTGAAGCTTTCTTCCATTAGGAGTCTATGGGATCTAAGGGGCCCCAGGGCGGGGCCCATTTGGACCCAAGGGGCATGATTGGCAGGATTTATGTAGATGACAACTTGCCATTGCTACATGCTAAATATCGGAGCTAGGGCCCTGTGGTTTCAGAGAAGATTTTTGAAGCTTTTTTCCATTTTTCTATGGGAGCTAAGGGGGTCCCAGGGTGTGGCCCATTTGGACCCAAGGGGCATGATTATCAGGAAATATGTAGGTGACCACTTGCCTTTGCTACATGCTAAATATCTAAGCTCTGGGCCCTGTGGTTTCAGAGAAGAAGATTTTTGAAGCTTTTTTTTCCATTAGGAGTCTATGGGAGCTAAAGGGGCCCCAGGGCGTTGCCCATTTGGACCCCAGGGGCATGATTAGCAGGATTTATGTAGGTGACCACTGCCGTTGCTACCTGCTAAATATCTAAGCTCTGGGCCCTGTGGTTTCAGAGGAGTAGATTTTTGAATTTTTTTTTTCCATTAGGAGTCTATAGGAGCGAAGGGGCCCCGGGGCATGGCCCATTTGGACCACAGGGGCATGATTGGCAGGATTTATGTAGGTGACCACTTGTCATTGCTACATGCTAAATATCTATGCTCTGGGCCCTGTGGTTTCTAAGAAGAAGATTTTTGAAGCTTTTTTTTTTTCATTATGAGTCTATGGGAGCGAAGGGGCCCAGGGTGTGGCCCATTTGAAACCCAGGGGCATTATTGGCAGGAATTATGTAGGTGGCTACTGGCCGTTGCTACATGCTAAATATCTAAGCTCTGGGCCCTGTGGTTTCAGAGAAGAAGATTTTTGAAGCTTTTTTTCCATTATGGGTCTAAGGGAGCTAAGGGGCCCCGGGGCTAGGCCCATTAGGACCCCAGGGGCATGATTGGCAGGAATTATGTAGGTGACCACTTGCCGTTGCTACATGTTAAATATCTAAGCTCTGGGCACTATGGTCCCAGAGAAGAAGATTTTTGAAACTTTTTTTTTCCATTATGGCTCTATGGGAGCTAAGGGGCCCCAGGGCGTGGCCCATTCGGACCCCAGGAGCATGATTGGCAGGATTTATGTAGGTGACCACTTGCTTTTGCTACATGCTAAATATCTCAGCTCTGAGCCCTGTGGTTTCAGAGAAGAAGCTTTTTGGAGCTTTTTTCTATTATGAGTCTATAGGAGCTAAGGGGCCCCGGGGCGTGGCCCGTTTGGACCCTAGGGGCATGATTGGCAGGAATTTTATAGGTGACCACTTGCCGTTGCTACATGCTTCAGAGAATAAGATTTTTGAAGCTTTTTTTTTCCATTATGAGTGTATGGGAGCTAAGGGGCCCCGGGGTCTGGCCAATTTGGACCCCAGGGGCATGATTGGCAGGAATTATGTAGGTGACCACTTGCCGTTGCTACATGCTAAATACCTAAGCTCTGGGTCCTGTGGTTTCAGAGAAGAAGATTTTTGAAGCTTTTTTTCCATTATGAGTCTATAGGAGTGAAGGGGCCCCGGGGCATGGCCCATTTGGAACCCATGGGCATGATTGGCAGGAATTATGTAGATGACCACTTGCAGTTTTTGAAGCTTTTTTTACATTATGAGTCTACAGGAGCTAAGGGGCCCCGGGGTGTGGCCAATGTGGACCCCAGGGGCATGATTGGCAGGATTTAGATAGGTGACCACTTAACATTGTTACAAGCTTAATATCTAAGCTCTGGGCCCTGTGGTTTCAGAGAAGAAGATTTTTCAAATTTTTCCCATTATAAGTCTATGGGAGCTATATGTTGCCATGGCAACCAGAATTCCAATCTGATCAGCCCGTAAACCTTATGCAGCCTTTCCCCCTACCTGATGATGCTTCACATGAAATTTGATCAAGATTGGCCATGTGGTATTAAAGATATACTTATTTGGAATTGTTTACAGACGCACGGAGGCACGCACGGATGCACGCACGGACGCACGCACGCACGACGGACAAGTGATCCCAAAAGCTCACCTCGTCACTACATGACAGGTGAGCTAAAAACTGAACCCAAAAGTTCGGCATGTCTGATCTCAGTACATAGCAACAGATAAGGTACATGTAAGTATTTTGTGATAATTCAAGGATATTTTTCCTTATTCCTCCATATAAACCTATGTTGTGGGTACTCATTAGAACCGCCTTGTAGAAGTTAGAACTTATCTGTTGAAAGTGTCGAATTTCTTACACGCTTTTCAATGAAATATAGAGATTTTTAAGTGAAATCGAAAACGGTATTGTCACTGTTTCAAACAGTGACAGATATTAATTAATTTTATTTTTCACTGTTTGGGACCACTTTTTTCTCGAAATCTAATTCTGTGGTCATTTTTTCCATTGTCAGATGATTGAACATTAATGAACTGCATTAGAATTGATGTTAAGCCCCTTTACAAGTCACGAGGACATTAATGACGTCATTTTCGATGCTGACTTCACATATTTTGTCGCGCGACGTTCGCACCTTCTTTGGGAAGATAAATTTCTCAAAAAGCAGTATGAAAGACAGCCTAATCCTTTGTATCAAGCCTCAACATTGTGACCTTCGCCTGTGACCTTGACCTTGAGTTGGCATGATTAGCTCACTGCGGGGGATAATTGACCAAAGTTTAATGAAAATCCTTTGACGGGTAAAGGAGATATGGAACGGACAAAAAATTCCAAGTTTTAAACTTGTGACGGGTAAAGGAAATATGGAACGGACAAAAAATTCCTAGTTTTAAACTTGTGACCTTCAAATGAGACCTTGACCTTGAGTCTGCATGGTTCAGTTATACATGTAGGTTCTGCACATCAGCTCACTGAGGGGGATAATTGAACAAAGTTTAATGAAAATCTATTAAAGGGTTCAGGAGATATGGAGTGGACAAGAAAAAGTTACAGACAGATGGATGGACAGACTGACGGACGTTCCAACATGTCAGGTTTAAGGGCTATTTTGTTTTTTCTTTACTTTTGTTTGGATTAGGGGCTAACCCCCTAAACCTTTTATTTACGGAATAAATCTATTGTTTAACAACCATTTCCCAATCATTTTCTAGTGTTATTAATCTGGACACTAGCCCCTAAACCTGACATGTTTGCCCAGTTAGACGGATGGATGGACGGATGGACATGGGTTCTGCACATCAGCTCACTATGAAGAATATTTGACCAAAGTTTAATGAAAATCCTTCCAAGGGTAAAGGAGATATGGAATGGACAGAATATTCCAAGTTTCAAACTCGTGACCTTCAACCATGACCTTGACCTTGAGTCGACATGGTTCATTTATAGGTTCTGCACACCAGCTCACTGAGAGGAATAATTGACCAATGTTTAATGAAAATCTATTAAAGGGTTCATGAGATACGGAGCGGACAAGAAAAAGTTATCGACAGATGGACGGACGGATGGACATGGGTTCTGTACATCAGCTCACTGTGAAGACTATTTGACCAAAGTTGAATGAAAATCTTTTCAAGGGTAAAGGAGATATGGAACAGACAAAAGATTTTGCACACCAGTTCACTGAGACGAATAATTGACCAAAGTTTAATGAAAACCTATCAAATGGTTCAGGAGATATGGAACCGACAAGAAAGTGTTACGGACAGACAGACGGACGAAGGCCATTCCTATATTCCCCACTCCGCTTCGTGGCGGGGGATTATTTCAGCTACCATTCATAGAAATGCCACCCCAGGCTATTTCTCTGCACTAATACCCAGTAAATATGCTGGACACCACTAAATTGACGCCAAACGACCACTAACAAAACTAGATTTCTCTGAGGGTGAGTGAAGCCATTAGTGAAGTTAAATATTGCCATTTTGAAGCATGTAAGAAACAGAAAATTTGACTTTTTTAGTGTAAGATTAAAATTTATTGCACTCATGAGCACCAAAACTGGTATTTTCATGAGTGGCTACGCCACTCATGAAAATACTAGTTTTGGTGTTCATTCGGTGAAATAAGATTCGATCTTTCACTGAAAAAAACAAATATCCTCTTTAGGATCCTCTTTAATTCTTAAGATGATGTGGACATACATTTTGTCAAAAGGCTTAGCTGAACATCACTTCATCGGCAAACTACTGACCTAATACCGAATCAAAATGCCTGCTACAATGACAAACACATTCTGTAAGAGTCAAAACTGGCTATTGACAGAAAGGAACATGTATGCAATTCATTCATATATTTGCATAGCTTTCTATTGCTTCCACATTCAAACCCAGCTAAATATAGGACTAGATTCTAATACACCAGTTTACAGATCGATCCAGAAAAGTTTAGATGACATTGTATATAGAAACAAGAGGCCCATGGGCCACTATGCTCACCAGAGCTCAGGTGGGCACTGCGAAATTGCAGCCATGTATTTTAACATGATATCATTTTAATCTGCCAAATGAACCCCCATATCCAAATGAGCATCAATGTGGACTCAGTATATGAAACATTAGGCCTTTTATGAAGTAGAGGGGGTGAGGCATGGACCCAATGGAGCCCTGGTTGGTATCACTAATTGTGTCTTATCACAAAGAACAAGAATATATATGGTTTAGCAGTGGGGATCTGCATGGCTGGAGATATAAGTGGAGGGGTTGGAGCATGCCCTGTCGTTCCCAGGAAAGCCCAAGATTGTTGTCCCTAAATGTGTCTCATCATAAGGACCAAGTATATATATGGTTTAGGGGTGGGAATCTGAACGGTTTCCAAGATATCCTTTCATGAAATGGAAAGGAGAGGACTGGCCCCTGCGGACACCCCTACAGTAGGTGTGCTAATAACAAGGAACAAGAACATATATGAATATGGGGTGGGGATTTGAATGGTTTCTGAAATATATGGCCTTTTATGAAGTGGAAGGGCGGGGCACATTGCCTCAGCACAAAGAGACCCCCAAGTTGGTGTGACTGAATGAGTCTTATCATAAGGAACAAGAATATATATGGTTTAGGGGTGGGGATCTGAACTATTTCTGAGATATGTGGCTTTTAATGAAGTCAAGCGGTGGAGCAAGGCCCGGGCATGCCCCGGGGACTCACAAGCTGGTGTCAATGAATGTGCCTTATCATAAGGAAGATGAATATATATGGTTTAGGGGTGGGGCTCTGAACAGTTTCTGAGATATAAGGCCTTTTGTGAAGTGCAGGGGTGGGGCAAGGCCCAGGGAGACCCCCAGGTTGGTGTCAATGAAAGTGTCTTATCATAAGGTACAAGAATATATATGGTTTAGGGGTGGGGATCTGTAAGGTTTCCGAGATATTGTGATATTATGAAATGGAGGGGGTGGGGCATGGCCCCAGCACATCCCTGGGGACCCCCAGGTTGGTGTCACTGGATGTGTCTCATCATAATGAACAAGAACATATATGGTTTAGGGGTGGGGATCTGAACAGTTTCTGAGATATATGGCCTTTTGTGAAGTGAAGGGGTGGGGCATGGCTCCGGTGCACCCCGGAAGACCCCCAATTTGGGGTCAATGAATGCGTCTTATCATAAGGAGCAAGAATATATATGGTTTGGGGGTGGGGATCTGTAAGGTTTCCGAGATATTGGGCCTTTTATGAAATGGAGGGGCGGGACATGGCCCCGGCGCATCCCGGGGGACCCCCAGTTTGATGTCACTGAATGCGTCTTATCATAAGGAACAAGAGTATATAGGGTTCAGGGGTGGGGATCTGAATGGTTTCCGAGATATTGGGCCTTTTATGAAGTGGAGGGGGTGGGGCATGGCCTCGGCACATTCCGGAGGACCTCCAGGTTGGTGTCACTGAATGCGTCTTATCAATAGGAACAAGAATATATATGGTTTAGGGGTGGGGATCTGTAAGGTTTCTGAGATATAAGTCATTTTATGAAGTACTGGGGGCGGGGCGGGGCATGGCCCCGGCACAACCTACTGGACCCCCAGGTTGACATAAAAGCATATGGCTGAGAGAAGTTTACTAAAGGAACATTTCTATGAAAGTTTTGTCAAAATATCTGCAAAGCCTTTGTAGTTAATGCCATTTTTCAATTTTCCCCATTATAAGTCTATGGAAAATCTAAGTTGCCATAGCAACCAAACTAAAGAGCCGAATTTCATTAAAATACAAAACCTGTAAAGGCAAATATGGTGAATATTTTCATAAACTCTCAGCCTCATAGAGCATACGGTTTCTGAGGAGATGATTTTTTAAGTATTTTTTTTTCTATTTTTTTTCAATTTGGTTTCCATGGCAACCAATACAAATGAGCAGTAGGCCTAAAATTATATGGCAGATAGTAGATTGCCTAAGGAATATTTCTATGAAAGTTTTGTCAAAATATCTACAGCGGCTTGGCAGTAAATGCCATTTTTCAATTTTCCCCATTATAAGTCTATGGAAACTCTAAGTTGCCATAGCAACCAAACTAATAAGCCGAATTTCATAAAAAACACAAACTTTCAATCCCCTAACCCAAAGATGCTACAGATGAAATTTGGGCCCAATCGGCCTAGCGGCTTCAGAGGAGATGTCGTTTAAAAGTGTTGACGTCACCAGACGCAGACGACGCAGACACAGACGCAGACGACGGACAACTGCCTATCCTATAAGCTCCCCCGGAGCCTTCGGCTCTGGTGAGCTAAAAAATGACAATAAATGGTCATTTTTCATTTTTCTATACACTCAGTACTTTTTTCTTTGAATCATAGCAACAGTTGAGGTGGATATTTTGTGATAACTGAGGGATAACTTTTGTTAATTTTCCATTAAAATCTATATTGTGGGTATTCATTAGAATCGCCTCATCGAGGCGGTTCTAATGAATACCCACAGCATAGATTTTTAAGGCGGAATAAGGAAAATTATCCTTCAATCATCACTGAACACCCACATTACCTGTTGCTATGTTTTAATGTGGCGGCACAGTTTTTGCTTTGGACCCCAACAATAGTGTTATGCAGAGGTTGTGGTGTACTCAATGCAGGTTTCTATCCATTAAGTACCCTTGTTAGTTGTTGCCCCCCTCTCATATGCAGCTGCTATAAAGCCACTTGAAATACAAGTAGATGAACATGTACCACAAAAATCCTAAATGTTCGGACACCTTGAGAATATGCAGTAATTCTCCAAACATTTTAACAAATTTGTTTCACAACCCAGCAAGAAGTCCAAAAGGTGCAGACAGAATGGCAAACAGTGTAGACTCTGATCAGACTGCTCCTTCAGGAGCAGTCTGATCTGGGTCTGCACAGTTTGCTTAAGCTTATTTGTCTCAATACTAAGAATCCTTATGGTATACATTCCTCACATTCTACTACACAAGAAGTTTACATTTAAAACTATTCAATTCAGCAGTCACGTGTTCATATGTGATGCAGGCGATGTAGCACACATAAAAATATACACCTTATTTGCATTATCTGCTGGTTCCTAGTCTGAAGATTATAAGTGTTGGAAAAACAGGTAACCAGATCCCCCTGACCTTAACCTTGAAAGGTCAGGGGGGATCTGGTTACCTGTTTTTTTTCCAATATTGACAATGTGCAAGCTGGGAGCTAGCAAATAATGCAAATATGGTGAAAAGCTACTATTATTAAAATCAAAACATAGGTTTTTCAAATTGCGAAACCAAAGCTGCACACCAGCGTTTCTCAAGTTTACATACCTTCTTTTGCTTCTAAGTCCAGTCCTCCCTCATCAAACTCAAACTCAGGATCCTGAAAGTCTGATGTAGGAGTATCTGCCAAAGAAAAAAAAAAAAGAAAAAAAAAAGAATAATATCATTATATCAATAGAGGATCTTACATGGGCGTCCATGTATTAATACATTACTGAATTTATTAGACGAGCTGATGGAAACAGATAAAATGTGATGCTTTGTCGAGCATTTTATCGCTTTTCCTTAACAAGTTCATCCAATAATATATAAGCACGAATGAAAGATTCTATTAATACATGTAATATGACATTTGAAGCACATTTAATTCACGATTTTTGTACAAAAATGCCAATACGAACTATTATATTTTTTTTTTGGGGGGGGGGGGGGGGGGGCTAAGGGATTTTTCGAGCACTGTTTTTGTCATGAAAATGACCGCTTATAGACTCTTTAAAAAGAGTTCTATAATTCTTTTTTGTCTTCATTTTGTCATCTCCTGAGTTATATCAGAGTGGCAATTGTAAATCTAACAGCTCAGTACATTGTACATCGGACAAGAAAACATTTTTACCCTCAAAACAATAAAATGAGGTTAATTTGTTGAATGCTAAGAATAGTAAGATCAACATCCTACACACAAACAAACTGCTGTTAAGAAAAACAAAACAAATTTTAATAATAAAAAATAAACAAGAGGGCCATGATGGCCCTGGATCGCTCACCTGATCCTATTGTACAAACAGAATTGTGGGTAATATATGGTGGAGTGGAGGGTTTGAGCAATTTTGGTTGGACCCAAAGACCATTTCTGTGAAATTAATTCAAAATCAGTCTGCCTGTTTAGGAGTAGGAGTCATTTTGAGAAGTAAAAGTCATTTTTGATGAAATGACATCTCAAGCCCTGCCGCCCAATGCAACCAATGGGGTTTTAAAACTGAACAGTTTGAGCAATTTTGGTAGAGGATCCCCCAAGGAACCTTCCAGTGAAATAATTTTAAAATCAATCCACTGGTTAAGGAGAAAAAGTCGTTTAAAGCTTTTTCTATTTTTAGCTCTGGCGGCCATTTTGTTCACCCGAGCGGGACGGCTGGGCAATTTTGGTAGAGGGTCACCGAAGGAACATTCCTGTGAAGTAATTTCAAAATCCATCCACTAGTTAAGGAGAAAAAGTCGTTTAAAGCTTTTTCTATTTTTAGCTCTGGTGGCCATTTTGTTCACCGGAGCGGAACGGTATGAGCAATTTTGGTAGAGGGTCACCCAAGGAACATTCCTGTCAAGTAATTTTGAAATCCATCCACTGGTTAAGGAGAAGAAGTCCTTTAAAGGTTTTTCTATTTTTAGCTCTGGTGGCCATTTTGTTCACCCGAGCGGATTGGTTTGAGCAATTTTAGAAGAGGGGCACCCAAGAAACCTTCCTGTGCAATAATTTCAAAATCCATCCACTGGTTAAGGAGAAGAAGTCCTTTAAAGGTTTTTCTATTTTTAGCTCTGGCGGCCATTTTGTTTACCAGAGCTGAACGGTTTGAGCAATTTTGGTAGAGGGTCATCCAAGGAACATTCCTGTGAAACAATTTCAAAATCCATCCACTTGTTAAGCAGGAGAAGTCGTTTAAAGAATTTTCTATTTTTAGCTCCGGCGGCCATCTTGTTCACCCGAGCGGAACAGTTTGAGCAATTTTGGTAGAGGATCACCCAAGGAGCATTCCTGTGAAATTAGATCAAAATCTGTCCAGCAGTTTTGGAGGAGATGTTGTTTAAAGCAAAAGTTGACGACGGACGGACGCACGCACGCACGCACGGACGACGGACGACGGACGACGGACAAAGACTGATCCCAAAAGCTCACCTTGAGCACTTCGTGCTCAGGTGAGCTAAAAAAATAAAGTTTTCCAGTATTTATCAATTTACTAGTGTTTTCCGGTACTTTTGTGTGTTCTGGTATTCCTAGAAGCCTCTATGGTGCAGTGGTTACGCTACTCGCCTTGTAATCTAGGGGTCACAGGATCATACCCGGGATTTTCTTTCGGATGAGTCTTTAAACCGAGGTCCCATCTCTGAATGACCTTAGTTGTTGGTGGGATGTAAAACTCAAACACCTCACCTCTGGGGTTTATATTCACACCACGTTCTGCACTTTGGTGACACTTGACAAGACTGCAAAATGGTGGCCAGTTTGAAAAGAAAATCAAGTAAAAAATCCTTTGGAAAATTTAGGATCGCAGCTGTAAACAACGGTCGGTCAAATAACTTGAACAACACTCATATTATATCGAGGCCTTACTGAAAAAAGCCCTATAAACTGCATTTGTGGGGCAATGTTAGACTAGCTGACAAAGCCTTGGACCTTGTCCAACAACAAACCAAGGTTTTGGCACAGAATGATACAACGGAACACAGATTTGGCCACTGCGTGTACAGTCCAGTCCTATATAACATTGCTTGACCATTTATTTTGCGTACACTGCATTCTGAATTGCAGTAACTGTATCCCTCAAAACAGTTTAATTATTATGAAGAATAGGCATTAAATTCAAGCTAGTCTGCAAAAGATGAGCTTGCACGTGCAGAAGTGCCAGTTTTGAGGCATTTTTCAAATTTCTCATAAAAAGAAAAATTCGAGATTTGGCAGTCAAGATTTGGTTTAAAACTAACTGAAAGCACAACGGTTTTGTATTGAAACTTACTGCATCTGACAACATTGCGAAAGATTTAATCAACAACTTATTTGTACCCACCCTTGTGTTTATATAGCTCAAAATAATTGATGTGCGCAATGTTAGGCGACAAAACTGGCAGTTCAATTTCAAGGGTGTATCCCTGTTCAAAGTTTTTTTGCCCTGCCTGTTGAAAATTTCAGAGACAAATTTTCATTGCATATAGAGTTGGTTCGCCTAATGCAGTACGTTTTTGGGCAAGGGACCCTTACTCAGAGTAAGCCAATGGCTTGGTCAAAGATCACAGATATGCAGTCTAGCATCTCTATTACACTGAGCAGTTACTTCTTTTCACAGATTTTAATTGGATGATAGAAAAAAATATCGTCAAAACTGCAGTACTCAAAAGGGGGTAAACTCGTACAGAGTGGGGCTAATTTCGTACACCTCCAACAGCAAACTACCTCCTGCTATGGGCTATTAGTCACAGGGACCAAGTATTGATCTTTATCAAGAGACACAGAATCAGAGTGTATCTTATAAAAGAAGGTTAAAAGAGGACTGCAAAGTGCTTCCGACATGCTGTCAGTGATGACCATTCCTGCTCATCAAGCATTGTACAGTACGCTAACTTAAACTGTGATGGTTGTATCATCCACGGTCAAGAAGGAACGCGAAAGGGATTAACTTCCATGTAATTTTTACGCAAACTCAACGGAAATTTCAAGCTTGTCCATGATGGTTTGTGTGAGACCCTTGTGAGTAGCGTTGAATAAGCGTAAAGCCGAAAATAATCATGTTAGTCTCAATGACTTCCACGGTACAGGTAAAGGTGCTTATAAACTAAAAACTCATATACACATGGCTTCTTGACTAGAAACTTACATGTATGTTCAGAAACCAAACTTCTCTATTTTTCAGGCCAATTGAAAATATAGATTTAAAGATAAATTGTTATTCCATGCTTTCAGTATGTTTGATAATAAAAATAATAATAGTACATGTAACCAGAGGACCATTGGTCCTGAAGACGCTCACCTGACAGCCTTAGGTCTAAAGGGCTAAGGGACATGCACCCAAGGTCCCTCTAGACCTCTTATGGATCTAAGATCCATGTCACCAAACGTGTTTTAATGTTCTGTTTTTGTCCTCTGATAATGATATTTCGGAGATTCGTAATAGTAAACAAAGACAAGGATTGATGATTTCTTTAGCAAAAGTTGCTTATAAATTTCTTGAAACATGTGCCACAAACATTTTGAAAATCGGTTCACTATTAAAAAAATTATGACCAAAATAAGATTTGAATAGAGATTTTACATTGAAAGGGGCGATAATCCATGATCATAAAGTTTTGATTCTAGAATCTTTTTGGCCTCGATTTAAATGTTTTGAACTTCATGATGTGTTTTGCATCATTTATGATTATTTCAGTTATTTAGTAACAGTGTATGAAGAAATTGAAAGTTTGCGGGGAAATATTTACCTCCCTTGCTAGCAATTTAACAATGGAAATTTCCCTATTCAAATGTGTTTTTGGTTATAAAATCCTTATCTGTCAACAGATTTTTTAAATTATTGCAACGCTAGTTGTTTTAAACCTTGTTCTTTATCCTGATGTAATTTTTATTGAGTTTTTTCTGAAAACCCATTATCAAAAGAGAAAATGTCCACATTAGTATATAGAGAAAGAATATATATGGTTAATGGGTGGGGAAATATTACACATTTTATTAAATGATGTGGGTAGGGCATGCCCCCAGGGGCCCAAATTAAGGTCCATGTCACTAAATGCATCTGGCTGTATGACCAAGTGGTCCTTAATCACATTCATGACTCTTGAAGATCAGTTGGAAAACTTTTGAGTTTGAATTTTCAGTTATATTTAGCCAAGATGAAGCCTTAGATGAGCTAAAAGATCAGGAACAAGAAAATATATGGTTAATGGGTGGAGAGCTTAACCATTTCTAAAGGGGGTGTCGGCCCCCAATTTAACCTATGGTGTTCAAAGATCCATGTAACTAAATGCCCCTTATCACAAGAAACAAGAAAATATATGATTTATGGGAGGGGATCTGAACAGTTTCTGAGATTTGATGCATTTTATGTAATGCAGGGGTGGGGCATGCCCCCAGGGTCTCAAGATGCATGTCACTTAAAGCCCCTTAGAATATATATTGTTTATGGGTGGGGATCTGAACAGTTTCCAAGATATTGGGCACTTTTTGAAATGAAGGGGGTGGGGCATGTCCCCAGGGGACCCCCTAGAGTCCCAAGGTCCATGTCATTAAACATGCTTTATCATAAGGAACAAGAATATACATATGGTTTAGGGGTGGTATTCTCAACCATTTGCAAGATATCAGCCATTTAGACTTTTTCCCATACAAATGCCAATGTGACCAAATTTGACCTTGGCATAAAATAGGTCAAGGTCATCCCAGGGCAATTCTTTGAACAAACTAAGATGGGCCCGAGTCCCGAGGCAACATACCAAGTTTGGTGGAAATCGGCCCAGTGGTTCCGGAGAAGAAGATTTTTGAAGTTTTTTTTTAAGGGACCTGGTGGACCCCATGTCAATAAATGCGCCCTATCTTAAGGCACAAGAATATATATGATTTAGTGGTGGAATATTGAACGGTTTGTTAGATATAATGCATTTTCACTTTTTCCAATACAAATGCATATGTGACTAAATTTTACCCTGGCATAAAATAGGTTAAGGTCATCCGAGGGTCACCATTTTAAGAATTTATGATGGGCCCGCGTCCCAGATGCTAAATACCAAGATGCTAAATACCAAGTTTCATGAAAATCCGTCCAGTAGTTTCAGAGAAGAAGATTTTTGAAGGGTTTTAACCATATATGGGCATGGCGGCCATCTTGATATGTGACCCAACATCATCAACTTAATTTACATGTCCTTCTCCCATAAAGCTTGCACATGAAATTTGGTCAAAATTGACCAAGTAGTTTCCCTGAAAAATAGTTTAAAGTTTGACATATTAAAAAACTTGACCCAAGGTCACGGAATGACTTTGACCTATAAATCTCATATATACTTATTAACTCATTTAGCTGATGTCATCTACCAACTTTCAGGCCAAAGGCTGCAACAGTTTTCGAAAAATCCACCGTTTTCACTTTTTGCCATTCAAAAGCCTATATTACCAAATTTGACCTTGGCATAAAATAGGTCAAGGTCATCCAAGGGCCATTATTTGAACAAACTATGATAGGCCCGAGTACCCAAGGCCACATTGAAAATGTTTACATACATACATACATACATACATACATACATACATACATACATACATACATACATACATACATACATACATACATACATACATACATACAGACAGACAGACAGACAGCATGACCACCCTATAAGCTCACCAATGAGCCTACGGCTCAGGTGAGCTAATAACAATAATAATAACAATATGTAATCCATCACGACTGTCCTTAAAAATCTGAGCCCCTTTAACCCACCGTTAGATAGTAAAACTTAAGTTGACAGGGGAGAACATAATTTTTCTTATTTCGCCTCAAAATCATACATTGTGGGAACATGTTAGAACTGCCTGACCTAACACCCAAAATCTATGTTTTGAGCAGTTTACCGGTAATGAAAATTTTACACAGCAAAACTGAAGTTTACTTGCGTATACATTGTTGGTCATGTTACTGCTCAAAATCATACATTGCAGGTACATGTAAGAATCGCTTTCTAACGTGAACCCACAATTTATCTTTTAAGTAGTTTATGAACAATATCAGACTGTTTTGACTTTTGACGGTATTTTTTTCTAAAAGGTGTGTTTTCGTAATGAAGGTGGCTTTCATCTGAAGATACCTTTTCTTGTATGAAAAATTATTAAATTATGATTATTATTACATGTATTATTAACACATTTTAACTGGAAACCCCTACACTTGCCAGTGTCAAACTGTCCAGATCCTGGAATGTGGTGTCCAATAAGAGACTTCGCTTTTGGCATCAAACAATCAAGGTCAGGTATTTTAAATCTTTTAAACCATGGTATACCTGTATCCTGAAACTTTGAAATGGACCTGCATAATCTATTAATATCTATTTCTTAACCCTTATCTTGCTGTTCACGACAACCCTTATCTTTGGAAACAGTGTAGATCCAGATCAGATGGCTTCTGAAGAAGCCATCTGATCAGAATCTACACTGTTTGGTATTCAGTTTATGATTCTGTAGCAATAAATTACATCAAGTAATTTGATTGGTTGATAGACAGAAATGGGTGTGGCTTAAATGAATATTCAGCAAGATACATATAAGGGTTAACATTTTCGTTTCATACTGGATCAGGCCATCATAAGGATTCCATCACGAATCATTTAGTCACGCTTACATGTACATGTACCTGGAAAGCTGTCATGTTATCCTGATTTTTGCAATGACTGTTAATCCCTTCCACGCTCGAGCTTGTGATACTTTTCTTATCTGGGCTTTAAACATTTACTTTTGGGCTCAATCGAACAGCCCCACTCAGTCCTTTCTTATCAACCCCAAAATCACTGGATTATACTTCATTATTCCAATTCTTATTCCCAGCCCCTCTACAGCCATATAATTAAAGCTTGTCAAACTAGTTAGTTTCAGTAATTGATCTTTACCATACTCAGGGCTGAGGCTGACACGATTAATCGTAGAATCGATTAATCCATCAATAAATTCCACAAAAATGATTATCATTTCTGATTTGCTTTTAACCCTTTACCACTCAGAAAATTATCCAATACAGCATCTTAACAGAACACTGATATAGGTAAATCAATAACCAATAGTCCATATCTGGCTGATAGGCCTGACAGTCTTATCTGAACAGAGATATTGGCATTTTGTGTGTGATTTTCACCCTTATGTTACAAAAATGATTATTTTAGTATTTTCTGTACATTTGACAATATTTATGTAAATGTAAAGTTTCTAGGAAATTAAATTTTCTTTCCAATGGTACTAAATTTATTATAGTTTCTCTTTGCGTTTTGAAAATATGAAGTGTCAAAGTAAGCAAAATATTTTCGTTAGCAAAAATTTCTGTTTTGGGTTGGTCAGATAAAAGTATTTTTAACCACCATAGCCCCAGAAAAGAGGGGGTATCCACGTATTATTTTTCTTATTTCCGCGAAAAAAACGTATTTGTAGGTAATCATTAGGGCATGTCACTGAGGGTCTTCCAACAAGTTTCCATAACATACTTTTTATGCAGAAATAAGATCATGTTCATAAGTCTGTGAAATGAACATCTATCTGAACCCGGTATACATTATTTTACTTATTTCTGCACCAAGACCAAGGTTGTGGGTACTCGTTAGAACTGCCTCAATCGGCACCCACGACCTATGTTCTGAGTATAAATAAGAAAAATATAAAAGTTTTCAATGGAAAAGTAGCCATTTTGGAGAAATTAAAGAATGTGCTATGACACATGGGTGTGTTTTGTTTATGAAAAAATCAGTACTTTTGCATAAGATTAAAATAACTATTACAGCCTATCTATCCTTTTTTGAACCCCCATCCCCAACTTTACCTTTTTTTTTTTTTTTTTTAATAAATGTATCAACCAGCCCATAGCCAGCTCACCCCAAAGAGCCGTCTCTGTATTTTTTTTTTTTTTATAAATAAGATTTGTTTGTTTGATTAGAGGTATAACATCCCCATCAACACTATTTAGGACATTTTGGAGATATTGCTTCCAATTTGGTGGGACTTTTACCCAACACTGAGGTGCAATGACATCTGATGCGCATGGTCATTGTACAGCGTCTGGTCTGGGTCTGTCCATCGCATGTGCTTTCTACAACCCTGTAGACCCTGATCAGACGCCTTATAATATTTGTCTGGGCTCTGATACCGATCTGCACTGTTTGTACCTTTGTGTTCTGTCTATTGTCATACAGACTAACGGGTGGATGACGTCAGGTTGATAGCTACTGGTCTGGGTCTGTGCCGTCTACAATCCTGTAAACCCTGATCGGATGCCTTATAATAATTTTCTGGGCTCTGATCCCGAACTGCGCTGTTTGCACCTTTGTGTTCCGTCTATAGTTATACACACAGACGGGTGGATGATGCCAGGCTGATCGCTATATCCCCCGAACATGTTCAGACTAGGGATAAAAAACACCACCGTCGGCAATGAGTCCCTGATCAGACGCCGCATTACCTTTGTGCAGCGTCTTGTCCGGGTCTGCGCCGACCCATATGCCGTCTACAAACCTGTAGACCCTCATCAGACGCCGTTTAATAATTGTTAAAGTCTGATTCGAATCTGCATTGCTTGCATCTGTCTGTTGTGTCTACGGACGGACGGACATGTGAACGGACGCCAGACTCAATTTTGTTTGCGGACGGACGGACGCCAGGCTGATTGTTATATCCCCGAACCTATTTGGTCAGGGGATAAAAAATAAAACGCACCGGCGGCGGTCAGACCATGATCAGACGTCGCATGGTCTGTGTCGTCGCATATGCCATCTTCAAACCTGTAGACCCTATCCAGACGCCTTATAATCATTGTATGGCGTCTGATTCAAATCTGCACTGTTTGCACCTTTGTGTTCTGTCTATTGTTATACAGACGGTTGAGTGGATGACGCCAGGCTGATCGCTATATCCCCCGAACATGTTCAGACTAGGGATAAAAACACCACCGTCGGCAATTAGTCCCTGATCAGACGCCGCATTATTGTTGTGTAGCGTCTTGTCCGGGTCTGCGCCGACCCATATGCCGTCTACAAACCTGTAGACCCTCATCAGACGCCGTTTAATAATTTTACAGGTCTGATTCTTATCTGCATTCCTTGCATCTGTCTGTTGTGTCTACGGACGAACGGACGGACATGTGAACGGACGCCAGACTCATAATTTTGTTTGCGGACGGACGGACGCCAGGCTGATAGTTATATCCCCGAACCTATTTGGTCAGGGAATAAAAATAAAACGCACCGGCGGCGGTCAGACCATGATCAGACGCCGCATGATCATTGTACAGCGTCTGGTCTGGGTCTGTGCTGTCGTATATTCCGTCTACAAACTTGTAGACCCTATCCAGACGCTGTATAATAATTGTATGGCGTCTGATTCAAATCTGCACTGTTTGCACCTTTGTGTTCTGTCTTTTGTTATACAGACGGTTGGGTGAATGACGCCACGCTGATCGCTATATCCCCTGAACCTGTTCAGACTAGGGTTAAAAAAAACACCACCGTTGGCGATAAGACCCTGATCAGACGCCGCGTCGTTGCGCAACGTCTTGTCCGGGTCTGCGCCGTCTCAGATACCGTCTACATACATGTAGACCATCATCAGACGCCGTTTAATAATTGTACATCTGATCCGGATCTGCATTGTTTTCATGTCTATTGGGTCTACGGACGGACGTTTGAACGGACGCCAGGCTCCAAACCTGTTCAGACTAGGGATAAAAAAACAACACCGTCGCCGATAAGACCCTGATCAGACGCCGCATAACCGTTGCGCAGCGTCTTGTCACTCATAATTTTGTGTCTACGAACGGGCGAATGAACAGACGCCAGGATCCGAACCTGTTTAGACTAGGGATAAAAACAACACCGTCGCCGATAAGACCCTGATCAGACGCCGCATAACCGTTGCGCAGCGTCTTGTCTGGGTCTGCGCCGTCTCAGATGCCTTCTACAAACATGCTGACCCTCATCAGACGCCGTTCAATAATAGTACGGCGTCTGATCCGAGTCTGCATTGTTTGCATCTGTCTGTTGTGTCTACGGACGGACGGACATTTGGACGGTCGCTATATCCTCGAAACCTATTCGGTCGCGGAAAATAAAATTAAATGAACCGTCGGCGGTTGGAGCTGAATCAGACGTCGCGGCAATAATTGTGGAGGGTCTGATCCGGGTGCCGTAGCATTATAAGGTCCAAAAACCTGAAGACCCTGATCAGGTGCCGCTTAATAATTGCATCTGTTTGTCTGTTAACGTGTCGGCGGTGAGACCCTGATCAGACGTCGCATATTTTTTTTTTTTAGAAATTACAGTAGAGTCCGGTAACATTGCGCGGCCGTTTACTTTGCGCAACCTGCATTCACATTTTCAATAACTTTAATCCTCACAATTTCTACCACCACTGCCTGTGCATCTGCATTAAGTTTTAACGTAACCTTGAAAACATGGGGTTGCACGTGCAGATGTGACACTTTAGCGGAATTTTTCAAATTTGCCAAAATACGAAAAGACCGAAAATTTCCAAACCCAAGACTGAGTTTAAAAATAGCTAAAGGGACAAATGTTTTGTATCCAAATTTACTGCATATAACAACATTGCAGAATAGCTAACGCACAACTTGTTACAGTCAACGTTAGTGTTCAACCAGCACAAAACACTTATTGTGCGCAATGTTGGGCGACAAAACTGATAAACAAATTTCATGGGGTATCCCTTTTCATAGAATTGTATCTCCCGCCACTTAAAAATTCAGAGGCCAATTTCTATTGCAGCAAGTAGAAAAGGAAGTGTTGCAATCGTTCTGATTGTGATTGTTTGAAAGGTGGCTTTAACAAAGTCACACGAAGGTATCAAAACCTTATGTGCGCAATGTTACCGGACTGCATCGTAATATTCATTAAAGGGGCTGAAACTATTGACCAATGAAAGGCCTTCTACCCATCTGTGGGTTTTATTGCCCTTCCGATGACCACCTGGGTACACTTTTGGGTACTGTTACGTAATTTATTGCGGCTCAATGCTCGGCACGCTCCGGGTGGCATCCGCTGTATAAACATTCCTAGGGTATCATAATCCCCAATTAACTAATTATCTTGAACCATAAATCCCTTGAATCTAACTGATTATACAGCGCTAATTGTCTCTACCTAAATCATGCAAATCATGCGCGACCGACACACAAATATTGCGTCATTCAGTAACTCAACCAAGTAATTTTCCATTACGGTTAGGCAAGGTCATCGTGATTCAGTAGAAGAAACCCCTGGTGTTTTTGGTTGTAAATTACACAAAAACTTTGTATAGAAACATATTTGTTTTTTTCGCAAATATTGTTGGCAAAAGACCAAACTTAACATTAATAAACATCCGGCGTTATTATATTTAGGAAAAAGGTAAAAATGACGCGATTGATTTTGAGACACGGGAAAACACGTATTTGTTCAATTGGCCGATATACGGGCAAATACGGATCGGAGTGGTAATGGATAGAGACGTAAATATACGGGTCGTTGTGGTAATGGATAGATACGGCGAAACACGGGTCTGAGTGGTAAAGGGTTAATCGATTATTTGATAGGTACAATTCACTACCCAAAGTTATGCCTAAAATAGCTTGATGAGTGGCAGACAGTGCAGACCCTGATGAGAGGCTGCATTCTGCGGCATCTCATCTGGGTCTTCACTGTTTGCTCAGGCCTGTCTGTTCAAATATACACATGGTAATGGGCAACATATGGTAAAAGTCATGCTCAGACAGAAAGCAAGACACGTAAAATTATGACAAAAACCTTAGCGATTTCTAATCGATTATTGATCACAATGACATGACTGATAATCGATTATTTTTCCAGCTCCGATTAGCCAACCCTACTCTGGGCCTCTACCCTGGTATGTACGTGATCAGAAAAGATTGTGTGAGTTTACCTGTACAGTCATACAATGAGTACAACTCATGTACAGGCAAAGGTCAAAGACCGCAGATATGCAGTCTAGCATCTCTATTTCACTGATCATTTACTTCTTTTCACAGATTTTGATTGGATAATAGCAAAAATATCGTCAAAATTGCAGTACTTGGGAGGGGGTGAACTTGTGGATGTACACAGTGGGGCTACTTTGGTACACCTCCAACAGCGAACTACCTCCTGCTATGGGCTATTAGTCACAGGGACCAAGTATTGATCTTTATCAAGAGACACAGTATCAGAGTGTATCTTATAAAAGAAGGTTAAAAGAGGACTGCTTCAGACATGCTGTCAATGATGACAAGTCCTACTCATCAAGCATTATACAGTACCCTCACTGTGATGGTTGTATCATCCACTGTCACGATGGAACGCGAAAGGGATTAACTTCAATGTAATTTTTACACAAACTCCACGGAAAGTTCACGCTTGTCCACGCAGGTTTGTGTGAGACCCTTGTGAGTAGTGTGGAATAAGCGTAAAGCCGAAAATAATCACGCTCATCTCGATGACTTCCACGGTACAGGTAAAAGTGCTTACAAACTGAAAACTCAGATACACATGGCTTCTTGACTAGAAACTAACATGTATGTTCAGGCCAATTGAAAATCTGGATTTAAAGATAAATTGTTATTCGACGCTTTCAGTATGTTTGATAATAAAAATAATAATAGTACATACATGTAATAACAATTATAACAAGGCAACGCAAGCGTAGCATCCCCTCGCAACTGCATACCATTCATTAACATGAAAATCCAATCTGAATATGTTAGACAAATTAGACATAATAGATTACCTTTGACTTCGCCCCTGCTAATCGGGGCTTGAAGAAGTATGGGAAGATGCTTCAATGCAGAACTGAATCCGACCGCACATGAGTACTGGTTAACCCCTTATAGGATCTAATCCGGCCCAGGTTAAGCGGTACAAGTTGGACCGTTCATGATTATAAACCCAATTGGTTTTATTGGGTCAAAGGAACTGAGGTGTGGAAGGTTTGATGCTTCTACGAAGAATACTGTGTCTTCTATCCTGCTCACAAGGTTTTCAAGGTCAAGTCCATTGTGACCTTGACCTTTGACCCCTGACCTTGAAATTCAATAGGGTTCATCCTCTGTACATGGTGAACATTTGTGGAAGGTTTGATGCTTCTACGATGAATACTGTGTCTTCTATCCTGCTCACAAGGTTTTCAAGGTCAAGTCCACTGTGACCTTGACCTTTGACCCCTGACCTTGAAATTCAATAGGGTTCATCCTCTGTACATGGTGAACATTTGTGGAAGGTTTGATGCTTCTACCATGAATACTGTGTCTTCTATCCTGCTCACAAGGTTTTCAAGGTCAAGTCCATTGTGACCTTGACCTTTGACCCCTGACCTTGAAATTCAATAGGGTTCATCCTCTGTACATGGTGAACATTTGGGGAAGGTTTGATGCTTCTACGATGAATACTGTGTCTTCTATCCTGCTCACAAGGTTTTCAAGGTCAAGTCCATTGTGACCTTGACCTTTGACCCCTGACCTTGAAATTCAATAGGGTTCATCCTCTGTACATGGTGAACATTTGTGGAAGGTTTGATGCTTCTACGATGAATACTGTGTCATCTATCCTGCTCACAAGGTTTTCAAGGTCAAGTCCATTGTGACCTTGACCTTTGACCCCTGACCTTGAAATTCAATAGGGTTCATCCTCTGTACATGGTGAACATTTGTGGAAGGTTTGATGCTTCTACGATGAATACTGTGTCTTCTATCCTGCTCACAAGGTTTTCAAGGTCAAGTCCATTGTGACCTTGACCTTTGACCCCTGACCTTGAAATTCAATAGGGTTCATCCTCTGTACATGGTGAACATTTGTGGAAGGTTTGATGCTTCTACGATGAATACTGTGTCATCTATCCTGCTCACAAGGTTCCGGACAGACACACACACAGACACACACACACACTAACACACGGACGCACGGCATCGATGCTATATCCCCATTCGCAATGTTGTTGCGAGGGGATAATAACAATCTGTAATCCATTACGACTCTCCTAAAAAATCTGAGCCCCTTTAACCCACCGTTAGATAGTAAAACTTAAGTTGACAGGGGAGAACATTATTTTTCTTATTTCGGCTCAAAATCATACATTTTGGGAACATGTTAGAACTGCCTGACCTAATACCCAAAATCTATGTTTTGAGCAGTTTACCGGTAATGAAAATTTTACACAGCAAAACTGAAGTTTACTTGCGTATACATTGTTGGTCATGTTTCTGCTCAAAATCATACATTGCAGGTACACGTAAGAATTGCCTCGTCGAGGTGTTTCTAACGTGAAACCACAATTTATGTTTTATGTAGTTTATGAACAATATCAGAATGTTTTGACGGTATTTTTTTTTTTTAAAAGGTGTGTTTTTGTAATGAAGGTGGCTTTCATCTGAAGATACTTTTTCTTGTATGTAATTTATTCAAGTATTATTATAACAGTGTATCGACACATTTTAAATGGAAACCCCTACACTTGCCAGTGTCAATCTGTCCAGATCCTGAAATGCAGTGTCTAATCAGAGTCTTCGCTTTTGGCATCAAGGTCAGTTATTTTAAATCTTTTAAACCATGGTAAACCTGTACCCTGAAACTTTGAAATGGACTTGCATAATCTAATAATATTTGTTTCTTAACCCTTACCTTGCTGTTCACGACAACCCCTATCTTTGGAAACAGTGTAAATCCAGATCAGATGGCTTCTGAAGAAGCCATCTGATCAGGATTTACACTGTTTGTATTCAGTTTATAAATTTGTAGCAATAAATTACATCAAGTAATTTGGTTGGTTGGTAGACAGAAATGGGTGTGGCTTAACCCTTTACCACTCAGGGATTTTGTGAATTTCGCTGATTTTCACAATGTTGCACCTGACAGCAACTTCAACTAGCCATTGTTTCATAATGGATGGTCTGTTTTACACCAAACTCGGTATGAATGTTCATTGGGCAGTAGCCTTTCAAATGCAACCTTTCATGACTTGATCATTGTTGTCATGGTAAAGAGGGGGCATCTCAAAGTTGGCAAAAAGTGTGTTTTCACATAAATTTTTGACCACATTTTAATCTTCACACAGCTGTCAAGGCAACAATTAAGGTGTTTGGCACTGGCCATTTTCACTGTTTGCAGCATGTTTTATCAGCATCAATTTTCAGGCATTTTTTGACCCCAGACACCCTCAGATATAAATTTTAGCGGCCGGTTGGGCCATACATCCAAAATTTTTTCGGGATGTGAGGGGGGCGCTGCCCCCCTTCAATCCCCCCCCAGAATATTTTAAGTGGGGAGGCGCGCGAAAAAACAGGTCAATTTTTTGCCCAACAAATCCTAAAGCAAACATAACTATCCAGGGGGTAGAAATGCAGATTTTAGGTTTTTCTGGGGCTTAAAATGGGGGGGGGGGGGGGTGCAGACACGTAAAAACACGTATCTGAGTGGTAAAGGGTTAAATGAATATTCAGCAAGATACATGTAAGGGTTAACATTTTCGTTTCATACTAGATCAGGCCATCATAAGGATTCCATCATGAATCGTTTAGTCACGCTTACATGTACCTGGAAAGCTGTCGTGTAATCCTGATTTTTGCAATGACTGTTAATCCAGTCCACGCTCGAGCTTGTGATACTTTTCTTATCTGGGCTTCAAACATTTACTTTTGGGCTTAATCGAACAGCCCCACCCAGTCCCTTCTTATCAACCCCAAAATCACTGGATTATACTTCATTATTCCAATTCTTATTCCCAGCCCCTCTACAGCCATATAATTAAAGCTTGTCAAACTAGTTAGTTTCAGTAATTGATCTTTACCACACTCAGGGCTGAGGCTGACACGATTAATCGTAGAATCGATTAATCGAGCGATAAATTCCACAAAAATGAATATCATTTCTGATTTGCTTTTAATCGATTATTTGATAGGTACAATTCACTACCCAAAGTTATGCCTAAAATAGCTTGATGAGTGGCAGACAGTGCAGACCCTGATGAGACGCTGCATTCTGCGGCATCTCATCTGGGTCTTCACTGTTTGCTCAGGCCTGTCTGTTCAAATATACATATGGTAATGGGCAACATATGGTAAGAGTCATGCTCAGACAGAAAGCATGACAGGTAAAATTATGACAAAAACCTTAGCAATTTCTAATCGATTATCGATCACAATGACATGACTGATAATCGATTATTTTTTCAGCTCCGATTAGCCAGCCCTACTCAGGGCCTCTACCCTGGTATGCACGTGATCAGAAAAGATTGTGTGAGTTTACCTGTATAGTCATACAATGAGTACAACTCATGTACAGGCAATTCCTTACACTTTTAATTTCAGTAAATCTGACAAAACTAAATTGTTTTAATGTTTATGTCTCCATCAATGGTGAAAAATTTATATTACTTCTATTATATTGTTAATTAATAATGTAAATATATATATAAGAAGTACATATAGTTAGAAAATTGATACTATCTGACAACTGAAAGGAAGAACTAACTTCTACATGTATGTACCCGTTCAGGGTGGAAATTTATTTTTGAGCAGAATGCCTGCAGCCAAGCAGTTAACACGATGGCACATATACATGTAGGTTAACAGGGGCTGACGAATCCATTGCCCGGCCACCCAGGACCAGTCCGAAATCGCAGATGCACTTTGACCTTACGATGCCTGGTTGGGCAAGTGCAAAAAAACGTCTACAACTGTCAGTCTTTTGAGTTCTTAATATGGTAAAACTAGACCAGTAAGTAAAACATAACTAGATTGTGCAGTCTATGGTAAACCATCGCAAATACCTGCTTTTTCTATGAATAACACTAATGACTATGTATTAGCTATCCAAAACTACATGCAAGTTAAAAAAAACATTGTAAAGAACATTCTAACTGATAAGCAAAGTTTCAGAAGTGTAACTCCCATAGTTTAGAAGGGATGGCAATGTCATACTTTTTGACCTTTGACCTTGGGGTTATGTTAAGATCCACCAAAGTATTCCAATTTTTTCTTTATGCCAATGGCCATCCAATAACCAAAGTTTCAGAAGTAACTCCAATAGTTTAAAAGATATGGCAAAGTCATACTTTTTTACCTTTGACCTTGGGGTCAGGTTGAGGTCAAGGTCACACCAAAAGTACCCCAATTTATTCTATATTCCAAGAGTCATTGAATAACCAAAATTTCAGAAGTGCAGCTCCAATAGTTTAGAAGATATGGCAAAATAATACTTTTGACCTTTGAACTTGTGGTCATGATAAGGTCGAGGTCACACCAAAAGTAGCCCAATATATTCTATATTCCAAGGGCCATCCAATAAGCAAAGTTTCAGAACTTGAGAAGTGTAACTCCAATTGTTTAGGAGCTATGGCAATGTCATATTTTTTAGCCTTTGACCTTGGGGTCATGTTGAGGTCAAGATCATGCAAAAAGTAGCCCAATTTATTCTATATTCAAGGGCCATCCAATAAACAAAGTTTCAAAAGTGTAACTCCAATAGTTTAGAAGATATGGCAAAATCATACTTTTTGACCTTTACCTTGGGGTCATGTTGAGGCCAAGGTCATCCCAAAAGTAGCCAAATTTATTCTATATTTCAAGGGCCATGCACCAAGCAAAGTTGCAGAAGTGTAACTTGAACAGTTTAGGAGATATAACAAAATCATACTTTTTGACTTTTGACCTTAAGGCCATGTTGGGGTCAAGGTCACAACCATTTACAAGAAACGTGACGGACGATCAGACGGACTGACGACCACTCAACTCTGGTACATAAACAATATACCTGATTTTTCTTCAAAAAGCGAGCATAAAAATTGCTGCACTGTCCCGCTATGTCGGCAATTCAGAGACAAACCATCTGTGTATTTACAACAGCTCTAATATGACACTATTGTATAATTGCCAATCAAACATAATTGCCCCGCGGGGCATGTTCTGGTGTATGGCGCTATCGATAAGCCAACTTGAAAAGGTGTGAAAATATGGTCAAGTTATGTCTCTAATTTGCGTTTATCCCCCAATCATAAAATTTAATCCACAATCAATGTAAGAAGGATTTTATCGCTCCTCAGACGAATGACAGACGCTTGGCAGAAAAGTTGAACACCGTTGTTGGTTATTGACACGGAGCTTCTGGGGATAATTTGGGAGCTGTGCAATGCACTGTTTTCTATCCACCTGACCTCTATTCACAACCATTTAGCTGTCGAGAAAATATTTTTTACTGGTTCCATACAATTTTTTATGAAAGAGATACATCCCAATAACATAAAAGTTTTATTTTAATGGGGTGAATCTCTTTCATCAAAAAAATTTTTTTAAACAATGACATTGAACACGCTTGGGGTTTCTGGCGCCTGATGACATCAGTTACCGATTGTGTGTAGAAAATGGTAGCAGTTTTTTGTGGGGGCGCGATTTGAATGGCGGAAAACTTTGATGTTCGGATTGAACTTGCTTGTGTGAAAGTTGGGCTCATTTTGGATGGCGGGGATCCCCCATCTTGTGGTTGGATCATAACTGCTTTCTTTTAATCTCGCTGCCCTGACACTTCTTATCTTTTGAGTATATTGTCTGCAGCTTGTGTTAATGATGCATGTCAAGGTAAATGAGTTTATACAACGGTATCTTAATTTGCCAATTGGTTATTATGGTGTTCTGACATGTCAGCAATTGAATTGAAAAAGTACCGTTATTGACCATGACAACTTCAGTACTTTCTACAGTATTTCGCACAGAGGAAATAAATAGAAGTGAAGGCAATGATCAGGAATCAATGCAATAAACCAACAGCTCCCACCAGAGACACAAACATGAAATAACTAGACCCCAATGGAAAGTTGTCGTGCTTAATAACTAGTTAGAAACCTTGGATTATATTTATAAATGTTGCTTGTCATCATCGTCACCATAATCCTCCTGCACCCACCCCCACTTTGAGTTCCAAAATCCTAGGCAAGTAGAATTTTCAGCTGGGCAAGTGCAAAAATATTTTACTTGCCCGGTGGACAAGTGGATTTTTTTTTTATTTATCAGGCCCTGTGTAAAGTATAGGTAGTTTTCTTGTCACTTATGCAGTTGTTATCCGAGAACTCTTTTATGATGGGTCATTACAGTTAATGGATAAAATAGCGCTGCAAATTAGACATTAGAGAATCGGAGTACGAAATTAGGCCACTGTATGATTATAGGCAATCAACTCAACTAAACCAATTTAGTACCGGAAACCCTGGCAAACAATGCAGGTCCAGGCAAACGCCACAGAAATCGGCGTCTGATCAGGGTCTCCACTGCTTCCTAAAAATGCAGTTATTTTCAAAAAAATAAATTGTAATCAAAACATAACCGGACACCCTTTAATTTTGAAATGAACTCCTGCTTTATTTTAGGAAGATTCCATTTGGTACCAGAAGGGTTAATTGGGAAGCTTTGCAATGATTTTCTTTGATTGTGGATTTTGTGTGGTGGCTGGGAAAAAGTTATACACAATAAATCTTTATGTGTGCAATGTTACTGAACTGCATTGTTATCACAATGTTACTGAACTGCATCGTTATCACTTCAGAAAAAACATTCACAAGCCCTCCAACAAAAAAGGCACTAGAACTGACATATACAAATTTAGCTTCATCCCTAGGACAATCTCAGATTGGAACCAGCTCTCATCTGGGTCACCGGAAAGACCGAAATCACCGAAATCCCTCGAAATCACCACCAAAATCACCCTGGGAAGATCAGAAATCGCCATTGAATGTTTGGATAGGGTTTGGAAAGACATTGTAGGATAGGGTTTTGTTGGATTTGGTCAGGTAGGATTTGGTAGGGACGGGTTAGGCCAGGGAATCGCCATGGAAATCACCGAAATCACCTAAGTTGGGTAGGATACGATACTAAAATTATCATTGTAGTTTAATTAAGGTATATACAAATTAGACTAAGGTTGTTTTTGTCCGTTATATTGTCTTGTAAAAAATTATTATTTTTATTTCTTTAATTATTTAACTCTTGCATAAACAATAAACGTCAGTTAATTAAGTATGCAAATCAAAGTTTTTGAATTGAATTAGAATTTATTTTATGTAATGTTGGTTGGTGCCTGATGCTCTGACTCTGGTCGGGCCCATCGGAGTCTAACTAATGGTTTTCTTTTACTCCAGCATTTCAGAGGTTTCTTGCTGTTGAGTTGTTTTATCTCTGTGTCTGCTTGATTTTTGTGTTCTCTGAGATTTTGCAACAATTAGTTAGGAGGCCTTCATGCGGACTGAACAAATTATTTGTCCAAATGGAGCGAGGTAATGACGGGGATTACGGCCGCGTAAAATCAATTAAAGCCCCCCCCCCCCACCCGCATTCCAGTGGAATTCGTTTCACTGACGGTTTCAGTGCCGTTCTTCTGTCGTGGTTTATTTTGTTATAGTATGTCTTTGAGTATGTGTCTTGCCACCCCTAAAACCCCACTTTATATAGACAAAACGTGGGTTTACATTGTGTCTCTTATTTCTGCTCCAAGAGATAGGTTGTGGGTATTCGTTGGAATCGACTCAAAAGAGGCGCTTTTGACTAGCACTCACAACCTATGTTGCACTCACAAACTATGTTTGGCGTGAAAATAAGAAAAGTATCAATAATTTCACCAGAAAAGTAATCTTTTATAGATACGAAAGAATGCCCTATTTTACACGACTTTTCAGAAAGAAATTTAATATTTTGGGTGTAAAATTTTCATTATATTTGAATAGGTATCCGCAATGTACATTCTGAACAGAAATAAGAAAAAAATAAACCCCTGCAATCCCCACTTCTTCCTAATGAACAAACTTGAATTAGACATGGTAAACGAGTTATCCACATCACTCCTATATAAAAACATCAGTTTCTTAGTTATTCTAAAAACATAGATTGTGGATACTCGTTATAATCGCCTTAATGAGGAGCTTCTAATCATGAAGTAGGCACGATATATGTTATAAGCTGCAATATGAAAGATGTACACCCTGTAAACCCCACTTTTCCCCGTTCTATGTCTTTATCGCATAGGCTTGTTAACTTGGTAGAATACTTAAAGAGTGTCAGTGGTACATATGGCATACTCAGTAAACATATCTAGATAATCCATTCATCAATAATCGTGTTAATTAACGATTAATACTTTAATCACTTGATCTGAGTTTGAGTTGATTTATTTTAATCATAATAAAAATAATAATAATAACATGATTAATCAATAAAATAGAATTTAATGGAATTTTTTGCGATAGAAATTGTGATCGTTTTCTTACTCCTACTCAAAACATAGATTGTGGGCACTCGTAAAAAAAGATTTATTTTTGGCCGCCTCTGTAGCTCAGTCGGATACGCGTCTGACTGGTGATCAGAAGGACGCGGGTTCGATACCTTCCGGAGTCGGCAACATTCTTTCGTGGGGATTGATCATGAACTCTTTTCTGTGGTCATTATCTCCCTTCCGCTGATTCAAGAAGGACAGCTGTCAGTTTCTGGTGAAAGAATGTGCACTGTATTACGTACATGTATAAGCCTGCCCAGGAAAAAAGTGGATAGGTAAACTGACCGGCTCAAAAAAAACCTAAATAGTGTTGAGTGGGCTGTTAAACTCAAATGCAAGCATAATCTGTATGCATATATGCTAGCGATATATTTTAAACAAGAGGGCCCAGAGGGCCCTGGTTCGCTCACCTGATCCAATGTATAACAAGTGGGCCCCGGGCAGGGTCAATTTTGGCCCCAGGGCTATAATTTGAACAATTTTGGTAGAGGTCCACAAGATGAAGCTTCATATCGAATATGAAAGACCTGGGCTTTCTGGTTTCAGAGAAGAAGATTTTAAAGGTTTACCCTGCATATAGAAGTCTATGTAAAACAAGATTTTCCCTATATAAGTCTATGTTAAACCAAAGGGCCCCGGAGCAGGGGCATTTTTGGCCCCAGGGCTATAATTTGAACAATCTTGGTAGAGGTCCACTAGCTGAAGCTTCATAACAAATATCAAAGACCTAAGCCTTGTGTTTCAGAGAAGATGATTTTTAAAGATTTTCCCTAAATAAGTCTATGTAAAACCAAAGGGCCACATGGCGGAGGCATTTTTGGTCTCAGGGCTATAATTTGAACAATCTTTATAGAGCTCCACTAGCTGAAGCTTCATAACAAATATCGAAGACCTAAGCCTTGTGGTTTCAAAGAAGAAGATTTTTCAAGATTTTCCCTATATACGTCTATGTAAAACCAAAGGGCCCCGGAGCGGGGGCATTTTTGGCCCCAGGGCTATAATTTGAACAATCTTGGTAGAGGTCCACAAGATGAAGCTTCATACCAAATATCAAAGACCTGGGCCTTGCAGTTCCAGAGAAGAAGATTTTTCCGGATTTTCCCTATATAAGCCTATGTAAAACAAAAGGGCCCTGGTGCGGGGGCATTTTTGGCCCCAGCACTATAATTTGAATAATCTTGGTAGGGGTCCACTAGATGAAGCTTCATACCAAATATCAAAGACCTGGGCCTTGCGGTTTCAGAGAAGAAGATTTTTCAAGATTTTCTCTATATAAGCCCATGTAAAACCAAAGGGCCCCCGTGTGGGGGGCATTTTTAGCTCCAGCACTATAATTTGAACAATCTTGGTAGGGGTCCACTAGATGAAGCTTCATAGAAAATATCAAAGACCTGGGCCTTGCGGTTTCAGAGAAGAAGATTTTTAAAGATTTTCCCTATATAAGCCAATGTAAAACCAAAGGGCCCCGTGGCGGGGGCATTTTTCGTCCCAGCACTAAAATTTGAACAATCTTGGTAGGGGTCCACTAGATGAAGCTTCATACCAAATATCAAAGTCCTGGGCCTTGTGATTTCAGAGAAGAAGATTTTTCAAGATTTTCCCTATATAAGCCCATGTAAAACCAAAGGGCCCCCATGCGGGGGCATTTTTAGATCCAGCACGATAATTTGAACACTCTTGGTAGGGGTCCACTAGATAAAGCTTCATACCAAATATCAAAGACCTGGGCCTTGCGGTTTCAGAGAAGAAGATTTTTAAAGATTTTCCCTATATAAGCCCATGTAAAACCAAAGGGCCCCCATGCGGGGGCATTTTTAGCCCCAGCACTATAATTTGAACAATCTTGGTAGGGGTCCACTAGATGAAGCTTCATACCAAATATCAAAGACCTGGGCCTTGCGGTTTCAGAGAAGAAGATTTTTCAAGATTTTCCCTATATAGCCCTAGTAAAACCAAAGGGCCCCCGTGCGGGGGCATTTTTAGCTCCAGCACTATAATTTGAACAATCTTGGTAGGGGTCCACTAGATGAAGCTTCATACCAAATATCAAAGACCTGGGCCTTGCGGTTTCAGAGAAGAAGATTTTTAAAGATTTTCCCTATATAAGCCCATGTAAAACCAAAGGGCCCCCGTGCGGGGGCATTTTTGGCCCCAGCACTATAATTTGAACAATCTTGGTAGAGGTCCACTAGATGAAGCTTCATACCAAATATCAAAGACCTGGGCCTTGCGGTTTCAGAGAAGAAGATTTTTTAAGATTGCGGTGAAAAAAATCTATTTTTGGCTACTGTGACCTATATGTGCAACAGACCGGAACCATTTGAACAACTTCGAAAGGGGACCACCTAAGGATCATTCCTGTGAAGTTTGGTCAAAATACGATCAGTGGTTTAGGAGGAGATGTCGTTTGAAGCAAAGTTTACGGACGCACGCACGGACGCACGACGGACGACGGACAAAAAGTGATCCCAAAAGCTCACCTTGTCACTACGTGACAGGTGAGCTAAAAATAGCTATCGGAAGAGATGGCAAATCCCCCGACCAAAAGCCAATATGGCCTTCAGAAGATTGTTCACCAATAGAAAGTGCACCAGAATTAAACCAGCAATATATCACAAAAGTATTGCAGTTATGGCCATCACAAGATTATAGTGTCCGGGGAGATAACGAAACTAGAGGCCCATGGGCCACGATGCTCACCAGAGCTCAGGCAGGCACTGCCCATTGGCAGCCATGTATGGTTTTAATTTATTGATTATAAAGTCTCCCAAATGAACCCCCATTTCATGAGGACTCTGTATCTGAAATATTAGTCCTTTTATGAAGTGGAGCGGTGGGAGATGACCCAACAGAGCCCAATTTGATATCATTGAATGCATCTTATCATAAGGAACAAGAAAATATATGGTTTATGGGTGGGGGGCGGGGATCTTAACGGTTTCTGAGATATTGGGCCTTTTATGAAGTGGAGGGGATGGGGAATGGCCCGGGCACATCCCAAGAGACCCCCAGGTTGGTGTCTTTGAATGCGTTTTATCATAAAAAACAAGAATGTATATATGGTTTAGGGGTGGGAATCTGATAGGTTTCTGAGATTTATCGCCTTTTATGAAGTGGCAGGGTGGGGCATGGCCCCAGCACACCCCTATAGACCCCTAGGTTGGACTGATTGAATGCGTCTTATCATAAAGAACAAGAATATATATGGATAAGGGGTGGGGATCTGAACAGTTTCTGAGAATTTGGAGCCTTTTATGGAGTGGAGCGGGTAGGACATGGCCCGGGCACATCCCAGAGGACCCCCAGGTTGATGTAACTGAATGCGTCTTATCATAAGAAACAAGAATATATATGGTTTTCGGGTGGGGATCTGAAAGTTTGCCGAGCTATATTGCCTTTTATGAAGTGGAGGGGTGGGGCAATGGCGCATCCCGGGGGACCCCTAGGTTGGTATCACTGAATGCGTCTTATTATAAGAAACAAGAATACATATGGTTTTGAGTTGGGGATCTGAATGGTCTCTCAGATATATGGCCTTTTATGAAGTGGAGGGGGTGGGGCAGGGCCCTGACCCATCCCAGGGGGCCTCCAGGTTGGTGTCATTGAATGTGTCTTATAGTAAGGAACAATAATATATATGGTTTAGGGGTGGGGATCTATAAGTTTTCCGAGATATTGGGCCTTTTATGAAGTGGAGGGGGTGGGGCAAGGCCCCGGCGCATCCCGGGGGCCCATAGGTTTGTGTCAATGAATGCATCTTATCATAAAGAACAAAAATATATATGGTTTAGGGGTGGGGGTCTAAACGGTTTCTGAGATATATGGCCTTTTATGTTGTGGAGGGGGTGGGGCATGGCCCCGGCGCATCCCGGGGCCCCCAGGTTAGTGTAACTGAATGTGTCTTATCATAAGGAACAAGAATATATATGGTTTAGGGGTGGGGATCTGTAACGGTTTCCAAGATATTGGGCCTTTTATGAAGTGGAGGGGGTGGGGCAAGGCCCCAGCACATCCAGGGGGCCCCCTGGTTGGTGTCAATGAATGTGTCTTATCATAAGGAACAATAATATATATGGTTTAGGGGTGAAGATCTGTAAGGTTTTGGAGTTATGGCCATCACAAGGTTATATTGTCAGGGGAGATACTAAAAAACCATGGCACCCAGGGTTGTGGTTCTTGTGCATGACACACGGTCTTGGCCTTGTGAACAACTGTGTCAGGTATCATCAATATATCTTAAAGGGTATTGGAGTTATGGCCATCACAAGGTAGTCACTCAATTTTATTGGAAAGGGAGATAACTCAAAAACCATGGCAACCAGAGTTGTGGTTCTTGTGCATGACATGCCGTCTCAGCCTTGTGAACATCTGTGCCAGGTACCATCAACATACCTCAAAGGGTATTGGAGTTATGGCCATCACAAAGTAGTCATTCTATTTTATTAAAAGGGGAGATAACTAAAAAAGTATGCAATCCAGAGTTCTGGTTCTTGCGCATGACACGCCGTCTCAGCCTTGTGAACAATTGTGCCAAGAACCATCAATGAATCTCAAAGGGTATAGGAGTTAGGGCCATCACACGGTTGCGTCTACGGATGGACAGACGTTCCTGTGGACGTACAGACGGACGCCAGGCTGATCGCTATATCCCCCGAACCTATTCGGTCGGGGGATAAAAAAGAAACAAACTAATCAAAGTATTATTATTATAAATTATAATAACTTTAAACCAATCAACAACTAAATAAATTTGAGAAGATATGCGCAAAATTGTGATAATAACTTTAGGCAGTGGCTAGCCGTCTGGTACCGGACGACCAGCCAATGAGTCTGCCCATCTGGTACCGGACGACCAGCCAACGAGTCTACTCGTCCGGTACCGGACGGCTAGCCAACCCACGTAGGAATAGCTAGCCGTCCGGTAGTAAATTTTAGTCTCTCATTTCATAATGCTGAATAACACTTGTATCATTTTCTGGAGTACTGGATGCTAAATAGTTCCCACTTTGAGAATATTTAAATGTCATTGAGATCATTTTAAAAATAAAGCAAATAAACACAGCCGTATCGGTAATGCATGATTGTCGTAACAATTATGCCTGTGATAAAAAAGCTGTAGTCGTGATTACTTATTTCTAATACATGTATTATTAATATCGATATTTTTATAAGTAACTACCAATCAGTAATATAACTTAATATTTTTATAAGTTTATATATGTTACTTTTCCTTTCCCTATGTAAATGCGGCTTGACTAAAATGTTTGATCCAAGTGTCGCGAAAAACAACTAATAGCAAATGAGCAGTACCGTAAAAATCCTAAGAAATAAGGATCTTGATGATTTGCAGATATTCTCCTAAATATTTAACAATTTTGTTTCTCGATCCATCAAAGAGTCCAGACGTGTAGCCAATGCCTTCAGGGTGCAGATGGAATGGCAAACAGTGTAGACTAGTCTGATCTGCGACTGCATCATTTGCCAAAGCCTATCTGTCCCAATACATAGGATCATTACGGTAATTGCTCTACTCATGAAGTTTTGGATCGTTGCATTTATGTGTGCCCTTCCTCGGACCCATCAATATCTCATCAATATTGATGGCTCTGAGGCCCTGCTAACAAGATAATTACCCCTAATTGATATTTCTTTGTACCTACCATGTTGAACTGATAGGTTAAATAAATATGCTCCCCAAATTTAATGTTAATCTATCACAATTAATATCAAGCTCAACATCGGACAAACATTTGCAGATTTTAACAATAAAAATATAAAAATAGAAATTATAACATTGACATATTAATAATAACTGTCACAGTGCCCGGACAAGGCTTTGAGTACAGCAGTCTATTAATTGCATCAATTACAATTATGCCCCTTACTGAAATTTAGTGAAAAAAAATGGCGACAAACAGGTGATAAGAATAAGTTGAGTAAATTAGAACTATTTTTATTTTACCATAAAGTGGATAATATTATATGAAACGCTAGCATGCATTAATACCCTATATAAAATGATAGACTTAAATGTACTACCGGACGGCTAGCCATTCCTACGCGGGTTGGCTAGCCGTCCGTTACCGGAGGAGCAGACTCGTTGGCTGGTCATCCGGTACCGGACGGCTAGCCACTGCCATAACTTTAATCGACAGCAATGTCCAGCAGCTTTCTTTCTTTCTTTTTCTTTCTTTCTCAGCAGACTGTCAGGAATTCCTTTTATTCACAATTATCGCACAGTACAGTCAAACTTTATTTTGGTACCGCGAACTAAAACCATGGTGATTTCGGTGATTCCCATGGCGAATCCCCGACCAAACCCGTCCCTACCAAACCCAACCTGACCAAATCCAACAAAACACTACTCTACCATGTCTTTCCCAATCCTACCCAATCATACAATGATGATTTCTGACCATCCCAGGGTGACATATACGTGAGAATGTCCAGTTTAACCCAGCGCATAATATTGGAAGATGATTTATGTGGTGATTTCCATGGCGATTCCTCCTACCAATCCCATCCCTAGCAAAGCCAACCAGACCAAATCCAACAAAACCCTACCCTATCATGTCTATCACAACCCTATCAATCATACAATGGTAATTTATGAGCTACCCAGGGTGATTTCTGTGGTGATTTTGGTGATTTCTGTGGTGATTTTGATAGATTTCGGTCTTTCCGGTGACCGCTCCCATCTTCTCTCTTAATGTCTAAAGAAGGTGCAGATGACGCCATCTCTTGATGCATCACCCTTGCGAGGTCTTGGGACTTGTTCTGTTGGTTGAAGGTCCTGGTGAAGGATTGTCAAAGGACAGGCAATTACTGCTTTGAAACTGGGAGCATGACTGGAATACTTGGAAAATTAAAATGGGAGTCTCTCAAGAAAAGGAGAAAAGACAGCAGGCTAATCCTTTTATACAAAGGTCTAAAGGGTGCTGCCAGCATTCCAACAGATGACCTTGTTCCCCAAGCTAGACACTGTAGAAATCACCATACGTTGGCATTTCAGACCCTTAGCACAAGAACTGACATTTATAAAGAGTTGTTCTTCCCCAGAACCATTAGAGATTGGAATGCCCTTCTCGATTCGATTATTTCGACAGCTGAAGGTGCTGATGATTGTGTAGCTAAATTTACCTCTTTGATTAGAGCTAGGGACTAACTTCCCACACCACAGATCCTGGTGTATGAATGTCATTTGACATTTCACCAGTAACAATTCTGATTCTGACGTGTCACCAGTAAACAATTCCGATTCTAACGATTTATGGACATATCGGCCCCTAACAAACTCGGCCCCTGACAAACCCAGCCCCTAGCAAACTCTGCCCCCATTCAACTCCATCCCTAAAAACTCAGTCCGCAGCAGCATTTAGGTCCTACAATACAATGTTTTTGTTTTCGAGAATCAATTTGGAAGGTGGATAGATAGTTTCTCAGAAAGTTTGAGCATATTCACGTTTTTAATACGAAACCTTATCCATAAAAGATCGCGGAAACCCATGCTGTAATTGGGACGGTGTTGGAATTGAGTGTGGCATCACGAAAACATGCCTATATAATTTTGACCACATGCAAACACACTTTTATATAGTAAAACTGGGGTTTACAAGGGTTTATATCTGTTTACTTTTTATGTTCCCGGTAGCGATAGCGGGGACATATTGTTTTTGCCCTGTCTGTTTGTTTGTTTGTTGGTTTGTACGTGGACAACTTTAACGTTGGCCATAACTTTTGAACCGTTTGAGATAGAGCTTTCATATTTGGCCTGAAGGTTCTTTGTGACGACCTTCATATTCATGCAAAAAATTTGACCTGGGACCTTTGACCTACTTAAAATAAAAAATTAACATTTTGGTCATAACTTTTGAACGGTTTGAGATAGAGCCTTCATATTTTGCATGTAGGTTCCTTGTGACAAGAGCTTTACATTCACACAAAAAATTTTGATCTGTGACCTTGACATGTGACCTATATAAAAGAAAAAGTTAACATTGGTCATAACTTTTGAACCGTTTGAGACACAGTCTTCATATTTAGCATGTAGGTTCCTTGTGACAAGCGCTTTACAGTCATGCAAAAATTTGACCAGTGACCTTGACCTACTTAAAAAAATAAACATTTTTGTTCATAACTTTCGAACCGTTTGGGATAGAGCTTTCATATGTGGCATGTAGGTTCCCTGTGACTAGAGCTTTTCATTCATGCAAAATGTTTGGACCATGACCTTGACCTACTTAAAAGAAAAAATAAAATTGTTCATTACTTTTCAACCGTTTAAGATAGAGCCTTAATATTTGGCATGTAGGTTCCTTGTGACAAGTGCTTTACATTCATGCAATTTTTTTTTACCTGTGATCTTGAGTTACTTTAAAGAAAAAAAATATTATTGTTCATAACTTTTGAACCGTTTAAGATAGAGCTTTCATATTTGGCATGTACGTTTCTTGTGTCAAGGGCTTCCCACACAAACCAAAAATCTTGAACTGTGAGCAACTTTGAATAAAAATGACCATGCCCGGGGACATGTCCGTGTTTCACAAACACATTTTGTTTCTTCTCAAAAACATAGAGAGTTGGTTCTTGTAAGAACCGCCTCGTCGATGCCGTTTTTTCAAGTACCCAAATCTGTTTGCTCAAAAACATAGATTGTTGGTACTTGTTAGAATCGCCCTGTCAATGTGGTTCTAACAAGTACCCAAAATCTATGTTTATAGAAGAAACAAGAAAAATATGTTCATGTTTCATCTGAAAATTTTCATATTTGGGTGGTGAAAAATTCAATATTTTAGAATAGGCGTGTTTTTTTTTTAGTTTTTTTTTTTGGTGTGGGGGGGGGGGGGGGGGATATTAACATTTCCAGTATAAAACCAAATGTAAACCTATAGAAAACAATATTCACCCCAACCCATCGGGGCTTGGAGAAATAGTTTGGGCTGCATGATGCTTCCACGCAGAGCTGAATCTGACCACACACGAGTACCGGTAAACTGCTTAGAAGGACTAAGTCTGGCCAGGCAAAGCGGGTTGAGTCAGATCGTCCAATGCATATAAGCCTTCTGGTTTCATCGGGCGACAGGGCTTGAGATGTCATTTCATCTCAATGTCGGGTAAAAGTCCCACAAAATTGGAAGCAACGTCTCCAAAATCATGGCCTAAATAGTGTTGACTGTGTCGTTAAATCCCAATTCAAACAAACAAAAACAAATAGAAAACAATATAGTTCATGATATACTTGGTTCTCCACGATTTGATTGTGCGTTGGCGATGTTCATTACGAAAACACTCCTAAACAAATACATTGTCAATTTTTTTGGCCAAAAATAGAAATTTTAAGATGAAAAATTGTGATATTTTTCTTATTTTTGCTCGAAACATAGACTACGGGGGCTCGATATAACCGCCTCGACGGTTCTATTGAGTACTCACAACCTGTTTGTTTAAGCAGATATATGAAAAATAATGTTTTAAGAAAGAAACTGAATTTTTCTACCGTTCATGAAAGTATGAATGACAGCCTAGCGCTAGCAAAGTTTACATGAGCCCCTTCGGTGTTAAGTTACTTTGCAGGCGATCCGCTGCTTTCATACTTTCATTTTTTTTTATTTGAGGTTTAACGTCCCCGTCAACACTGTAAAGGTCATTTTGGAGACGTTGCTTCCAATTGTGTGGGACTTTTACCTGACATTGAGATGAAATGACATCTCAAGCCCTGTCACCCAATGAAACCAATATGGTTTATAAGCATGGACGGGCCGACTCCTCTAAGTGGTTTACCAGTACTTGTGTGCGGGACGGTTTCTGCTCTGCGTCATAAGGAAGCATCATGCAGCCCATATATTTCTTCAAGCTCCGACGGGAGGGGCCATCATACATTCATGAACAGCAGAAAAATTAAATCCATTTCTTAAACGAACACACCAGTCGTCATGGGTTTTGGTCGGGTAAAAGCCCCACAAAATTGGAAGCAACTTCTCCAAAATGACCTATACAATGTTGAGGGGGGTGTCAAACAATCAAAATCATTGGTATTAACAGAAAAAAATGTTAATGGCTGTGGAATGGTAAAACCCTGCAAATGAAAATAAAAACAAAATGGTTCAATTTTTCTAAGTGCGCAACAGAACATACTACTAGTCTCCTTTTAAGTGGCAGAGATGTAATTACACGCCAATCAATCAATTATTTTATTAATTACATCGGAAGGTGAGTGACAGTGGACCCACAGCAATTTGTCATGCACTGGTTCAATCAACGGCATTAGGTTCATTTAACTCATGTGAAACGGGTTACTCATAATTTCAACAAAATGAGTTCAAGAGGTAATTAGGCATATGTACATTAAAAATATGTGTAATAGTTTGATAATAAGTCAAATCCAACACTAATATAAACATATTCTAATTTTAGGGGCAGAGTTTATCAGGGGCCGAGTTGGCTAGGGGCCGAGTTTGTTAGGGGCCGAGATGTCCTGTCACCATTCTAACCCCATGGTTTATGAAGAAATACATACCTTGAGAATGCACTACTTCAAAGCTTTCCTGTGTTTCCAGGCTGTCTGGTCTTGATGACTCAGCCATGGTTTTGATTCCTTGTGGCCGGTTCTATGAAAGCTCCATTCTTTCACTCGTGGTGGGTGGGAGGAGTAAACAGCACAATCTGACAATTGCCTTCTTTCCTCAAGGTAACCTCTTACCAAGCTCTTTTGAATTCAAATGACACGATATTGTTTGTGGAACGGGTACATTCAAGATCAGAAATAATGCCTGAAAGATCCCAAACACACGCTTTGCGGGTTCAAAATATGCATAAAATTAACAACGTCGCTATTTTCTGTAAACAGGAAGTGGAATGCGTTTTTCATACTTGTTTTACATTTACAGGTGTGCGCGCCGTTCCGTACAGTACGCAGGCCGGTCCATCGAATTACCCCAAAACACACCAAACCACCCCAAACCACTTTAATTATATATATTTAATACATGGATTGCACTTTTATGGTTAATTTACATGAGGGTTAAGGACATTCAACATGGCCGCCTGGACAAATGAGCAAAAATGACAGTGGCTCTGAATATGCAAGAAATTGAATGCAACCCTTTTGTTTTAGCCAACTAATATAATTGGAACATAAACTTGATTATTTAAAGTTATTCAAATACCTGTTAGAAAAGTAAAATATTGTTCAGAGTTTTTTCTTCACTCACCTGAAAAATGCCAAACTTTGTGTATCAAAACTGGAAAATTCCCACAAGTACCAATGACAAAAAGAAATCACTGAGTAGTTACATGTTTCCTTAAGGTGCACCAGGAAACTAAATTTTGATTAGCTGCACTAAATTCAAATAAAGTGTTTTCAACCAAGGCATGTTTTGTGTTCATGAAAAAAAATCTTGTCTTTTTATTTTACACATTTCTTGACACAATAAAAGAAGTCCTTTCTGTGTATGGAGAGATAAACTTGCATTCATTGGGATAAATATGCAGGTAAGTTTATTTTTGTGGCTGACTGAACACACCTGTGTAATGTTTACAGGTAGAAAAAAAGAAATGGAACAAATTAAGACCAATCTTTAACACTAGCTACTGTGATTTTAAAGTTGTTATTAAATTTTCTTTCACCTAAAATCTCCATTAACTTTATATAATTTTGTCAAACATATCATTTATATCTAAAAAATACAATGCAATCATGTTTAATGCTGTGTCACTATTTTGTAAAACTAGGTGGTGGAGTATACTTCTCACACGTGTCTAATGTTTACATTTGTAACCAACGACTTGCACGCGGATTCTCATAAAATACTGACGGATCGATATGCAGTATATAGATCAGGGGGTGTAAAATAACTTACTTAATATGTAAAGGCGAAAGATACGAAAAATGGTTGTGGTTTAAAGAGAAATATTTATAAAAACAATTGAAACTTGTCGCTGCGACCATTATTTTCCTCCATGAAAAATTGACAGTTTGTGACATCAATCTGGTTACCGGCTTCATATCTGGTTCAAGATTCTTTGACTACGTCTTTGGGCGTTTACAACATCACTCTTCCCTAACGACCGGTCTGTGCCGTTTATAAGTGTGCGTGAGCAGGACTGAGCTGGTCTGGACATAAATTTAGCCTGAAATTGCTGCCAAAGTAAATGTAGGCTACACTGAACCACTTTTCTTCGATACATTTATCTCGTTTTGAGCGATGACAAAATTCTTGTAAAAGCCAAACTTGTTTAAAAATTAAAGTACTCGGCTCCATCCGGAAACCAGCATTTCTATAACAGTGGTCTCCCTTCAGACCAATCGCGGATGAAAAGTAGATGCAAAAGTATTTATTGAATAAATGTGTATAATCTTTCTTTGCCGGTGAAATCCCCTGGAATCCTAAAAGAAGATTTCATAACGTACATAAATTCATTACAATAATGTAAATATGACGAAAAATAACTCGATCTTTCGCTGATAAAAAAGTGCCGTGGCGTATTAATCTTATGTTTTAGCCAGGGTGTTGTTCGGCTCCTTGCCGAAAAACTTTACACAGGGTAACACAACAAATATATTGTCGAAATGTTAGTATTTGATAATTCCTATGTGAAAATCGAATGGTGCGGTTTTAAAGGTTTATGTTTTGGGTTTCAGATTATATCAAGTACCTTGGCGATCCCGTCATGGTTACGTCAATACGAACGTGTGAACTTGCGTGTAAACACATCCCCAGATGTTCGGCCATGATGAATTTTGTTTCGAAATTTTCTACACACCACGTGAAAGAAAATTAATTATTCGGTTTTGGAGCTGTTTTATGAAAAAATATGTCCCGGTGCACCTTCCCTGTGCAATTATTCATACACAAGTGGCAATATATTTTTATTTATTCATAAACAATTTGGTTCTAAGTCTAAAACAAACGAGCATTTATTGCAATATTAATTTTACATTTCTCTCGTTATAGTTATTCAGATATTCAAGTGGTTTTGTCTTGAGTAAACTTTGCCCTGTTAATTTTTTACACTAATAAGAAAAAAATTTCTGAGACCTTTGCTTAATGCTCAAATTCATAATTTCTTTTTTCAAGTGCATATTGTGCCATTTCAGCCATGTTGGTCGCAGAATATCCTTATGACATTTAAAGGCTCATTTGCAATATACATGTTGCGAAGGGGTTAAGCTTTGTTAACTTTTATTTTGAAATTGGATGTGGGTGAGTGGTAACTGGGGGCATATACATGGCAATTATAAAGGTTCCTTTCTTGTTTATTAAAAGGGCTGCTTTATCTAAGTGGGGAAGCCCTCTGTCTAATATTGCTTGGCAAGTCAGGTATTACAAGGGCAGAGTTTGTCTTTTTTTTTCCTATGAAATTGTTTTGTGCGTTGGTTTAAAAGGAAAAAAAATCTTATATTATATATTTCTGCTCGAAACACAGATTGTCGGTAATACATTGTGGGTACTTGTAAGAAACGCCTCGTCGAAACTGTTCTAACGAGTATTCACAATCTATGTTTTTGAATAGAGTTGTGAAAAATAACGTATACTTCTGTAAACAATATAAAAGTAGGATTTTTGGGCGGGTGGCGGTGTAAATATATTGTGTTTCGTGATGATTTTGGCCAAGTGTGTTAATCCCATTACATATTATAAATGGACAAGGATAAAATTTTATCTTTTGGCTTACTTGACAGGACGAACATATACTTTAATTATACAGTGTACTGCAAAATAAATTATGCCGATTAACTCAGCAATAATGTGAGCAACAAACGATGAAGTCAGCATTAATTTGAGCAGCAAACCACATCAATATAAGTGGGAAAACAGAACTATATGCATTTAAATACTTAAAAACATGTCAGTAAGCATATCTCTATTGTACATCATATCTTTTTAAAGTGGTTTGGGGTATTTTGGTGTGGTTTGGGGTGGTTTTGGGTGTTTTGGGGTGGTTTGGAGTGGTTTGGGGTAATTCGACGGACCCGTACGCAGGCAGTGCGTAAATTTACCGGACCGGACCTAATTACAGGACCGTCCCCATTTTCCCCATTTTATAATATGAAATAAAGGCACTGCCTTTGATGCAAAAACACAGGAACCAATACGGATCGAGATGTTTACTGATAAAAGGGAGGATAATTTTGCTAATTTATATTAACAGCAAGTATAATTCTTTTATAAAGTTCGACGACAACATATACATAGGTATTGTTCACTTGTTTAGTGAGAAATATGGACTAACTTCCCATCACATGTCCTGGTGTATGAATGTTATTTGTATCAGTATATAGTATTTCATTGTTGACTGAATGTAACAAAAACATTTAGAAGCTTGCTTACCAGGAATGTGCCTTTCCTGTCCCTCTTGGCATTTTGTTGAGCATATCCCAGGCATAAATGTAGCGTATTTTTCTGTGTGATGTCTTGATGAAGCTGAAAATGCATGTATGTAAAATGATTAATGACATATATATTTAGATTTCTGTCTACCTATCTTCTTATAATGAGTCGGTCAAATGTGGCTATTACGTCAGTTGGGATTTCTTAAGGGATATCTATACATCTACCGATACGGTGTCGGTCACATTTGACCATTACTGGTCACATTTGACCATAACCGCAGGTGTATATTACATACACTTCAGGATAGAATGGGTTTCTTTATTTTTCATAAAATATCATATAAAATTAAGTCAAGTGTGCGATTTTTTTTATCATATTATGAATTTAATTTAGATGTTATCAGCCAATGTATTTAAAAGAAAACAATGCTGTTACAGATGGTGTAATGACGTTAGGCCGCAATAACCATGAGTTATTACTTGTGTTCATGTGATTTTATTACAGGACATTATTCACTGAAACACAAAATAATATGATATAAACGAATATGAAGTGAATGTTTTCTTTGTATCAATATAACTAACTGTACAGAACAAGATCTCAAAGATAACAACGCATGAAGAAAAATGACCAGAAATGTTGAAGAAAACAAATATATAACAGTGTAACAAGTAAAGAGAACACTGTGAATTTTATGACCAAATACCTGTTTGATAGACACGAATACATGTACACTCCAGATGTAGTAAATCCAAAGTAAAACTTTTGCGATTTGTTGAGGCAGAGGCATTTGTAGTATGTGTTTTTGTAAGGTATATGTACTTGTATGTTGGAGGCAAGAGATTATCATATCCCTCAGCACATAGTATGTAATGGATGGTGTGTAGAACACAGAATAACTGTAAAACAGTATTTTGCAGTGTTGCCATTAATGGTATAATGCAAAGATAGATTTCAATTGAGACTAAGAAGCGAGAGATTATCATATCCCTCACTATGAGTAAATGTTGTGCAGAGGCATGATGGCGGGTGTCACTGCTACGGATAGAGAGATTGAATTGGTGGGATAGGGAGTGCATGAAGTTTTCTTTAGAATTAAGTAACATGATGAAAGTGTACTTAAAATTTGTATGGCTCTTTGCAGAGTCTAAACTATTTATTGAAAGCCTACATTATTGGAAAGAACTACAAGCTTTGAAAAACTCAACGTTTTTGTAAGAAATAAGTGCAGGAGAAAATAGGAAGCAACGTCTCGAAACTGACCTATACAGTGTTAATTGGGCCGTTAAATGTGAAAAGAAAGAAACAAATGATTTAAAACATATAACTTATTGGAAAGTAAACAATCTGCCACTGGAGCTTCAGCTTGTTTTTTGTCTTTTGTAGTCTCATGAGCGTTCTAGTGGGTCATCCTCTTCATATTCATCTGAGGAAGATGAAACATTACTTACATTGACTGAGACTTTGATATCGAGATCATTTTGTATAGACTTGCAAAGAACTCTGAACCACTTCTACTGAAGATAATTGTCCGAGTGAACTCCATCATACATGTGTGTGTAGAAGAATTTTTTTTCTTGTAATTGTATTTCTCTTTCTTTGAACTGAAACTTTAGTTACATCTCTATCCCACCTGATGGTTGATAGTGCTGCCTGTGTATTAATATTTGAAATAGCTCTGTTTATGTGAATGATATCAGTTTCTAGTTGCTTCTGTTGTGTTTGTATTGCTGTATCTGTGAATTTGCTGTAATGTAGTCTAATTTGATGTACAGCAAATTTTTTAAGTGATGCTGGTGGAATGGTTGCTATTCTAAGAGAAGTGTTGGTAGTATTGAAAATGTTTGAGAGTGTTTGCATGGTATGTATGAGGTTATGAATGTTTTCCTGAGAGTGGTTGTAAGCAATCTCTATTCCACCTGTATGGTGAAGTTTCTCTGTTAAGTTACAGATGCCTGCAATGATTGTAATGGATGTGTTTGATTCTTGTGGTAGTTGTGTAAGTTGAGAGTTGATGGCCTGTTGAAGTTTGCGAATAGTTGCACCTGGAGTAATGATTGGAATGAAATGAATGGATGTTGAGAATGGTGTATTGTATTTAATGTAATGTGGAAGGTTTCTGCCTCTTGAGTCACTGGCAATAATGATGTCTGTAGACATTCTAAAATAGAAACAATAAATTAAATATAAACCCATCTTGAAATGGCAACCGCAGAACGGGTAATTGTGAAAAGTGCAGGGGCAGATCATCAGATGCTGCAGAATGCAGCCCCTGATCAGAGCCTCCACTGTTTGCAAAAATGTCATTCATTTTCCAAATAAAGTTTTAAGAAAGTGCAACCTTAGACCCCTAAATGTTGAACTGGACTCCTGCTGTATATAAGAAGGAGGATTCCAAATGGTACAAAAAGTTTAAATAAAGAAAAATTTGAATTAATACTGTTCAACAAACTGTGAAAATGTTACAGACATTAGAAGAGGATAATCCGTTTCAAGTGTATAAGTAGAACATGTTAGTTTGTGAGAGATACGGAAGATTTTGAAGCTGAAACTTAATGCATTTGATACTGGAAACCCCAAACGGGGTACATGGGAAACATTGCAGGGCCAGATCAGACGCTGCATAACATGGCATGTGACCAGGGCATGCACTGTTTGCAAAGAAGTAAGAAATGTTGCAAGTAAATTTAGAAGAAAACAACCTGGCACCCCTGAATTTTGGACTGGACTTTTCTTAAATATAAGGAGGAACATTTCATTTTGGTACCAAAAGGGTTAATTGGGTATTTGTTGGTGTGTTACCTGACCCTGAAGTTGTAAAATTTTTTTCATGCTCCAGTCAGGTGAGCATGAAATGTCTAATGCTCATAAGTAATAAAATAGAAGACAAATCAGTAAAGTTTATTGGTCGGATCCGCGCAAAATTCTGTTTATCATATGACCACTCAAAATTGGATTTTATCGCCTTTGAGTTTTACAATTTCTGCCACAGAAAATGCATTGTTGACATGGACGTCGTCATGACGTTACTTAATCCCGCCAAAGTGTTATTACACGTGTGGTCATACGATTTTTATTACACGACGTTATCCACCGTTTATCAATGACGTCATGTGATAAATAGAGGATATTACACGAGTGGTCATTTCATATGATATTTATGAAACAAGCCTTTGGCGAGTTTCATAAATTTCATATGAAATGACCACGAGTGTAAGATTCTGTTTATCATATGACCACTTTAAATATGATTTTATTGCCTTTGAATGTGACATTTTCCCGCAAAAATTTTTTTGTTGACATGGACGTCGTCATGACGTTACTTAATCCCGCAAAAGTGTTATTACACGTGTGGTCATACTATATTTATTACACGACGTTATCCACTGCTTATCAACGAGGTCATATGATAAAGTAGGATATTAGTTTAAAGTAAGATGAAATAGGAAGGAGAAAGGATAGTGACAATTATATGAGAGTCATGCCAGCGATTATCATATCACCAGCAAGTGTGACTGATTTGCCATAGTGTGATTGCGGGTGCCATCGACTGACCAATTAGCAACAGAGAAATGACATGCAACAGTACACGACTGCCATGTGTTTTCATGTGTTAATGAATGAAGAGTAGACGTGTGCGATTGGTTCTGTCTGTGTAGACAGTGGAAAAACCTGGACTTGAGCAGATGAATTTGGGGAGCAAATGTTAAAGTGAAGTTTTATATAGAATTAAACATGAATAATTGGGAAACCTTAGGTCACAAGTAGAGATTATCATATCTCGACCTGAAAGCATGGCATTGATGGTAGTGTAATGAATGTCTGTAAGAGGAAAAGAAGATAATGAATAGCAGAACAGCAAAAGTTATTCTTCAGGAGGATGAGGCTGAAGAATAAGATTGTTAATGTGACTTACAATGTTTTTGTCTCTCCAAAGATTGGCGAATTTTTGTTTTGTTAGAACAGCATGTTTTTTTAGAGAAAGAATTTCTATGTCTCTGACTTTGGTTGTTGCAGTGCATACCTGATGCCGAAGTCTGTCTTCACAGAGAATGACAGATGGGTGAAAGGCAAAGTCTGGATCAGCAAAGCCAATACCACTTGATTTTGCTCGAGAGAGGGCTACAAATAAGGCTCCTGGATTTCTGGATTCAAAACTCCTTGTTCCAGGGTTAATGACTATGTACCTGTGGGCCTGATTTTCTCCTATTGTCATGCCTTGGCATTTGTGGATTGTGGTAGCCCATCCAAGTCGAAGTGGGATCTGTGTACGTTTGTATGAATGGCACTTGCAGTCAATTTTCCTGGTAATAGGTACAACAGGCACAAGTTGTTTGTTAGCTGTTACAAACGGCGGACCTGTATAGCCAGAGAATTGAACCATGACAACGTCAGGGAAAGACTCAGGTGGTTTAAGATTAAGTTTGTATATGATATCCACCACCTGACCTACTGCTCCATTGAAAAGGCCATACTTGACCGAAAGATTTGTGGTTAACATAACTTTTGCATTCTTGCATAGGTGAATAGTATGAAGCAGACCTTCAGCTTTGTCAGATTCCCCTGTGTTGCTGTGTATACCTTTTCCTGTGCATTTGATCTTAGCTACTGGACTAGTTTTGTTTGCTTTCACAAGTTGTTTCATGTTGTGTTGCATTTCTTCTTCATGTGAAGGGAAGACAAACAACGCAGAGGAATCCATTCTTTGCATGAGGTCCTTGCCTTTCAGTGTTTGCAGTGCATGCCATTGGAAATTTAAGAGCCATGTTGCTTGTTCTTTATTGACTTTGTATTGTCTTAAGGCCAAAAGAACTTCACGGAAAACTTGTTCTTGGTTTCCTTGTCTGACAATAGTTTGCAGGTCAACTACAGTAGTGAACTCTTTCCAGATTAGTGCTCCGTGCATGGCAGCAGGTGTGTTGCCAGGAGGTTTATATACTGGAGTATCCAGAACTGGAGGGAGCTGCACATCATCACCAAGGAAGTCCCCCCCCCCCCCAAGAATTTATACTGCCAGTGTGAGATGCTACACCATAATGACACATGAACTCCATCCAGCCAAGCGTATTGGCACCAATTAATGATCTTTCATCTACTAGAAGTGCTTTTAGATGTCGACAATTAGTTTGTAATGTGGAACCTATGGAGCCGTCAGGTGGTTTCATTTCTTTGCCTTTGTTGTAAGTGGGTACCTTTAGGAAGCTGTGTAGTGTCATGCCAGAAATGATGTTGGCACTGTTTCCAGTAGGGCAAATGACTTGTACTGCATCATTGGACTGGAACAATGTCCGCACAGCCTTTACAATGCACTGGATGAGGTATGATTTTCCAGAACCAGCGGTGCCAGTAACGACCATCCTGAAAGGTTGAAAAGACTGTGCATGCTCATCGTTAATGAAGTTAAGGAGTGTGTGGATAACAATATTGAAAGCAAAGCACTGGTCATCATTCATGGATGAGAGATCAACATAAGGAATTATGAGCTGTGCTTCTTGAGAGGAAGGTTGAGGATCATCATTGAGCTGCTCAATTCAGGTTTTTCCCAGGTCATTGGGGTAATTATATGAAGTTTTGGACCAGTCAAAGTCAGGTCCACCATCATCAAAGGAGATGTCAGTTTGGATGTCATCAAACATAACCTGTGGTTGTATGACCTGCATCCAATCAGGTTGAGATGCATCATCCTGAGGTTGTTCATTTAAGTCTTGATCAGGACATGAATCAGGAATATTTTGTTTTGCCCTTTCAATTTCTGCTTTGAGAAAATTAGGACAAGAGTGAGTGGAAATGAAATGGAGAAATGTGTCAGTCCAAGTAGATTCTTGATTTTTTATGTCTTTTAATGTGCGCCAGTTTGGCCAGTGAAGGAGCAGCATGGTTTGGCAATAATCATCCTGTAGTGGCCATGTAGCTTTTGTTGCATTACCAGCTATAACTGGGACTTTACCATTTCTACAGCAGAACTGACAAAGAGAAGAAATGTCTGTATTTTTACGCTGTAAATATTTGTCCACAGCAGTATTTCTAGTGACAGTACCTCCATTCTTTTCAAGAATTCTACATCCAGAAAGACTGATATTCTGAAATGAATGACTTGAGCGATAGAGTGGAAGAGAAGCGAGTTCGAAGGATGCTTCAACAGCGGAAATGTCTCTTTTAACTGTGCCCATAAGTAATTTGGAGCAGATTGACTTTGCAGAAACATCATCATCACTGCAGTTGACCATGTCATTGAATAGGTCAGCAATAGCTCCTGTTGGCTGGTTGCCTTTACATGCATAGCCAGTAATGTATTTCTCTGTTGCAATTATGCCATCGACAGATGGGTTGTCAGTACCACTTTTTGATAGAATAAGAGAAATGTCTCCATTGGCTCTCCAGCCTTGAGTATGTATGCGTGAGTGCTGGACAAGTGTGGGGTGGTCGCGAGTCATTTCGAGTCTCATAGACTTATTTCTGTCGTGAATAATGTCTGGGTCATCTCTGATTGTTTTTGGAAATTCCATGCGGCAAAGTTTGTTGTTTGGGTCTTTTTTATTATCAACAGTGAGGCAACAGTTAGAACATCTATGAAGGTTAAATCTGTTAGTAAGCAGCAAATAATCTTCTAAGAGACTTTCTTGTGTGGAGCTAACATCCATGAGCAGTTTCAGAAGAGGATTTTTTTCTTCTGGTGGTGCAGGGGCAGTGCCTTCGGCTGGTGGCCACAAAGATTTAAGGGGCTGACCAGAATCATCTTTGCCCGCAGGGTGGGAAGCAGTCATGTTGAAGGAGTCATTTGCCCATGTTGCAAGTTTTTCTGCACATTCTGAGTTTGTAAGGCCTTCATTTACGGCTTTGAACAGGAGTGGGTGAGGTTCCTTATCAGAGCGCCAGCAAAGACCATGCCAATGGATCATTCCACGTTTTTAGCAAATTCCTGCCTGTACCAGTAAGTATCAACTCCAAACACTGGGCCCATGACATGTTTGAAGTAAGATTGTGTGCGAAGGTCAAATTAGTGAGCTATGATGTGGGTGTTTTCCTGCAATGCCTGATAAAGCTGAGATCTGTCTGTTAAGTCTTTGGGTTGTGAAGATGAGGAGTCAAGAAAGAGAGAAATGAGTCTGTGCAGTGGTTTGAAATGAAATTCAGCACAGCTTGCAGTGGTAAAGAAAGAAGGTAAACCACAACCTTCATTAATTTTGAACTGTACTAAAGCCCTTAATTCGCGTGCTCTTTGTGACCAGTACTGTGATGTTCCCCTAAGGTTTGCGCCGAAATAAAGAATTTTTTTCCCTGCAGAGACGTGACCATCTTGTAGTTGTTTTTGCAACAGTCAAATGTTGATCTCCTAGTTTTTGTTGTACTATGAACTTGCTGTTTTCTGCGGCTCTTTTTCTCATGATCATGTTGTGAACAACAAACTTAAAATACTGGTGATGGGCAAATCTGCCATCTTTATACCACAGAAGATGATCTGCCCAGTCAGATAAGGAAGAGCATGTGACTGGTCTGCTTGCGAAAAAGTCAGCAGCACCATAAGGGAAAAGTGAAGGGAATGCTAGAGTGAAAAAATTAACAGTTGTATATTCAGAGACAGGATTTTTATCCCTGGTAGGCCAAGGAATGGTACATGTTGATCTTCTATTGCATGAAGGCTGAATGTGTTGAGCATTTTCACCAATAACATCAGCAACTATGTTGTTAACCTCTTTTTGTATGTTGACAGGCTGATCCGAGAGTAAAACACTGGAGTTAGTGGAAAAATTACTTTCAAGAGGCTCTGTTTGTTCACTGGCCGGGCCCTTGTCGCGCGATTGTGTGATGTTTTCTGTAAATTCAAAAGTGGAGATATTGTCGCAATCTCCATTAATGGGCAGTAAGAGAAGCCTCTCTTGACTGATGGTAATATCTGAATAAGCCGGGTTCTTTTGCTTAAGCCAGATGAGTGCATTTTGGACAGCGTAGCGTCTAACTTTGAAATCTTTAGATGTGTCATTTTTCCCTTGTTTTCTGACTTTCAAGACATTGATCTCTTGAGGAAGCCTGGGAAAAATTTGTGCTGGTTCATTTATCTGTTGTGGGAAAGTGACACAGTGTCCACTAGATCCAATTCCACCATGTTTCAACATATGAACATTTATACAGGGTGAGATCCTGCATATGAGTTGTTGTTCTATGATGGAAAGGTCAGTAAGATGTGGTGGTAGAGGTTTAGGGTCCATATTGTTTTTATCAGAAAAAAGTTTAACTTGATTGTTGTCCTTATAACACCTGAAACAGACTATTGTTGATTTGGGTGCCATTTTCATGTGAATGCGTTTTTCTTGGCAAATAGAACAAGTGTTAATACGGTATGACATTTGTTCAAGTTCAAATGCCCGAATACAGTCAAGTGCTTTGTCAAAGTGAATGTTATCAGAAGGAGGAGGGCAATGAGGAATTTCATGATCCTGCAGAGAGAGATTTTTTTTCTTTGAGTATATCTTAGCATTGATTCTTTTATGCCTCAATGTCTTTGAATAGTTAGTTTCATCAGGCAAGGGGTATTGGAAAGGAATGCCATACTTCCTGCAAGTAGATAGTAGTTCGTTTTCTTTGTCATCAAGGGGTATTGTTTTTGTTGACTGCGATGCATTGACGGTTTCATCTGTATTGCTGTGAAGAGGGTGTGTTTGGCTGTTTGTGTTTTGTTTGGTTGTGTGACTATGCAAGTTTTTGTTATTTGAATGAGTAATTGTTTTGCAACGCGCGTTTTTCTTTTGTGTAGCAGTTTTCTTGTTTTTTGTTGTTGAACATGTAGGAGCAGTTCGTTTAAATGTACGAGATGTTGGAGAGTAAATAAGTGTATCAGAAATGCGAGATCTTTTTCTGTGTTTTGTTTTGTTGTTACTTTCAGATGCAGGAATGTTAGGAGCAGGAGCACAGTATGGGTGTTCAAAGTGCATTTTTTGTTCAGTGGTCTGTGTAGGGTAGTGATCTTGTATGCCATAATTATGTTCCGAGAAAACATTAGTAGAGTGAACCGGTTCTTGACTGCTAGTGCATGTAGATGAAGGTGCTGCAGTCGCATGGGAATGATCGTTGGAGCTTGAATGGGGATGCTCATTATTTGCTGTCTGATTGACAGACGGTGTGCGTGTTGATTTGTGAGAGATAAAACTTTGTGACTGTTCGAAAAGGGAAGATGGCACTGGGCGAAGAAGAACAAAATGGTTATTTCTGAGTAGTTAATTAATCACATGGCTGCTAGTTTGAGAACCAAAAGTGGTCAAGACAGGATCTGAGAAGGCGCAATGTAACCAAACATTAATGCAAAGACCATAAAGCAAAGCTGTTGCTTCAATTTCACAGTTTGTTGCCCAGCCATTATGTTGAATCATTGAACCCCAGTAAAAATACTGAGAAGTTTTTGACCCATGAAATAGATGAACTTTGTGGCTCCAGTTTGGCCAGTCACTAAGTATGGTTGTGCAAACTTCACGGCGAAATTGTTCAGAATATGCAGTATGTCCAAATAAATAGGTGGCAATACAGTGGAAGTAGCAGTTACCATCCCCCGGCACATCTTGAATGTAGAAATCCTGTCCTCTGAAAGAAATTCGTTGGCATAATTGTAAGTGATTTGCATTGTCCATTGTTCCGGTAGTAAGCTGAAATAAAGCGTGATTTTGTGAATGTATTCGAAGAAGAACTCGTTTGAAATGAGTAAATGCTACCTGATGTGTGCAAAAAAAAAACGACACAGAAAATGCCCCTGCAAGTAGGTTGTCGAAAGTGTAACAGCAGACGACGTTAGTTTGACAGCGGTTTGTTTACAAGTAACGCTGACCTCGCGCGCGGGGTCAAATCGGATCACATGATGTAAATGTTTGTAAGTTTTTATTTTCCCTTATTATTTTTCACGGATGATGGAATGAAAAGCGTTGTATGAAATAGAATTAAAGTTGAAGAATAATTTTGTGGATGTGAAGAAATATTTAATTGTATTTCTTCTATTTATGGTTTGCTTACCGTATTTTTGCTATACGAAACAAAGCTGACATTTCTGTTGTTGAGAATCAGTCTGGAATTCGAATAGATGTCTTTTCGACTCTGTAAAGATGGCGGATTATCGCGAGAAAATGAACGAGATTCCAGGCGAGATTTGGGTGCCTAAGTATGTTGTTCCAGCCTCTCTACATTAAAGCAAACACTTCGTGTGTTTGCTATAATTTTATACTTTTTATTTTTTTCACCTACATATTTGGCTAATCATTAAATAAATACCATTTTTGAAAGACCTTTGATTACCTTGTGCAATGGTGAAGGATTGTCAACAGTAAACAATTCCGATCTATCTATCTATCTATCTATCTATCTATCTATCTATCTATCTATCTATCTATCTATCTATCTATCTATCTATCTATCTATCTATCTATCTATCTATCTATCTATCTATCTATCTATCTATCTCTCTCTTTCTCTCTCTCCCTCTCTTGAATACTGCCGACCCCTCTCGGGTGTTATTGGTAGGAGTTGCCCGTTGGAGTTAGTAAATACTAAAGTGAGAAGACTAAGAGACCTGGCATAGGGTGTTAGGTGGGTGAAAAAAAAAGATAAAGATTTATGGTTAAAATGTTAGTAGGTGAGAGCATTGTAATAGATGGGTTAAAAACAAAGATTGTCAGCCTAGTACTGAATACTGGTCACTGCTCTGACCGGCCCCGATAGCTCAGTGGTAGAGCGTCCGCTTCGGGAATGGGAGGTCGCGGGTTCGATCCCCGGCAGCGCCATACCAAAGGCGTGAAAAATGGTACTGGGAACTCCCTTGGCTGACGCTCGCATTATCAGGGGTAGTCCTAGGAAGATAAATAAAAGCAGGTAAGTATTTGTTAAAGGATACTTTGTCGCAATAAAAAGCTCTACAGAGCTTATGACTTTTGTTTCCGATATGCGACGTTAAATAAAGCTTCTTTATCTTTTCTATCTTTTTACCTCTTAAACTGATCTAAGTCAGGAAGAGTAGCGATGTGAGCAGGTAACCGGTTCCAGAGGGTGATGCAATGGGAATAGAAGGAGAACTTTAGGTAATCAGAATTAACCTGAAGTTGCCTAAAGGGTAATGGGTGCATGTGTCATGTGAAGCGTGTTGGTGTTTGTATGTAGTATGGGAGTTCAATTGCAACTATGTTGTGTACTATTTTATAGAACATGATGTGTCTTGCGTCCTATCTACGATGTTCAAGAGATCTCCATCCCAGGTCCTCCTGCAGGGCTGTCACACTGGAAAGAGGAGAGTACTCATGCTTGACCCATCTGGCAGCCCGTCTCTGCACCTGTTCCACCTTCGTAACATTTGTCTTGGTGTGAGGGCTCAAGACGGTCGAAGCGTATTCCACCTGTGGGCGGACCATAGACTTGTAGGCTAGTTCTCGGACTCTCTCATTCTTAGTGGTGATGTTGCGTTTGAGAAAACCGAAAGATTTGTTAGCAGAGTAGGTCACTTGGGAGATATGAGTGCTGTAGCTAAGATCGAAGGAGAGATCAAAACCAAGATATTTTGTATCAGAGACAGATTCGAGGACCTGGCCATGGAGTTTATACTCGTGCTTAATAACATCTCTGTTACGTGTTATATGTAGCACCTGACATTTTGAGGGATTAAACTCCATGTCCCAGCCACGCTCCCACTTCCGCAATCTATCTAGGTCTTGTTGGAGAGATTCACAGTCAGATAGAGAGTTTATAGTAAGATAGATTGCCGTGTCATCGGCAAAAAGACGCACCTGAGATTTGGAGACAAGCGAGGGAAGTTCATTGATATAGGCAAGAAAGAGGAGGGCCCAAGGACTGATCCTTGGGAAAACCCCAGAAGTGACAGGAACCTCAGTCGAACAGTCGCCAACAAGAACAACAGACTGACTCCTGCCAGAGAGAAATGATCGAGTCCAGTTGAGGATTTGTGGAGAGACGTCATATTCCTGTGGAATTAGCAGCAGTTTCTGATGGTTGATCTGCAATATGATGAAACGAGTAACATTGCAGTATGACCATAGTGATACAGAATGGCTTTAGATTATTTTAGACGGGATTAATCAACCATATATCCTTGTAAACCCTACTTTTCTCTATATAAAATGTAGTTTTCCAGGCTGTTCATTATTTGCACTTGGTAACGTAATTAATTTTGTTTATTTCTCTTGTTGGACGTCTGTCATCCCCTAGAACCACTTTGTGGGATATATGCTTTTTTTATCATTTCTGCTGTTGATCATAGATTAAAATCCTCCTCATTTTGGTTTTATAACTGGCATCCACAATCCGTGTTTGATAAAGAAATAAGAAACACATCCCAAAAGCATATAGCCATGTTGCGGTCTTTTTTTTTTTTTTTTTTTTTTTTTATTGTTTTTCTTTCTTCTTCTTTTTAATCTTAACCCTATTTATTTATTTCTGGCGTGTATAATTTCGACCATTTACACCTCCTTCACACCTAATTAAAAGACGACACATCATCTTATCAACACCTTAGGTAATTAAGATTATCCTCACCTAAGCTAAGTAGGTAACTAAATCACACTTTTAGGTTTATCGGTTTGTTTTTCAAAGATAATCACTGTAATATACTTTAATATCTTTGAACTTGCGAAATTTAAATGGACAAACAAATTGTTGTGTGCCTTGTTATTTCTTTTTTTAATCCCTTTTGGTTAACAACTATCCTTAGATTATTATCAAATTATAAAACTCCAGTGGACTGGATATTTTTGGTTTGAAATAACAATAGTTTGATATAAAAGGTTTTGAAATCTCATGAACAAATAGAAAAACTGAAACAAAATTGGCCAAAATTGTTTCACTTAAGCAGTAGTTTAACATATCAGTGTTTGAGATGACGAGAATCAACTGTAACATGACTCAAAATAGTGAAAGACCATCAAGTTAATAAGTCCGTGAAGGGAAAGAAACATAAATATGAAAAACTAGACCCCAATAAAAACATCAATAGCGAAAAGTCAAAATGACAGTTTCTTTCTCACAAAATGACCAATTCGCTACCCAAAACAAAAGCGATAGACACATTCATAGACAAACTATAACAAAAAAAAAAAAAAAAAAAAACGCCTTGGAACTTTCAATGAAAAGAATTTCACTGGGGGAGGGGGTGCTTAAATTGATTTGACGCGGCCGCAATCCTCGCCCTTACCTTCATTCCGATTTAGACAAAAAATTTCGCATGAAGGCTTCCTAACTCAACAGTGCTACCTCGCTATGAACACAAAAACCAAACAACCACAGAGATGAAACAACGGTGATGACTCGACAGATTTGAAGTCTGGAATCGACAGATTTGAAGTCTGAAATATGATATTGATATGGATTGATTCTCACGATGCCTGTTTAATCCAATCTGCTGCTGTAACATACTTTCCTTTTTTCTCGGTGGTGGTGGTTGAGATAGCTGGATAAAGTTATAAAAAAAACTAGAAAAAGTGTCCATAGGACACGGATGCCCCCGCCAGATGCCATTCATAAAATATATTACAAATGTACTTCAAATCAATCATAAATTATATTAAAATCATAAATGTAGGCGGTAGAGCGATGACAAAGTTTTTCTAAAAATAGCCACAGTGACTTTGACCTTGAGGTCATGACCTTGAAAGTCAAAGCAACTCGAGATATTATCATAAGAAACATTTGTGTGAAGTTCTATTAACATCCATCAAAAAATAAAGGCACTAGAGCGATGACAAAGTTTTTCTAAAAATAGCCACAGTGACCTTGACCTTCAAAGTTGAAATAGCTCGAGATATTGTCATAAGGAACATTTGTGTGAAGTTATACTGAAATCTGTGAAGAAATGTAAGCGCTAGAGCCATGACAAAGTTTTTCTAAAAATAGCCACAGTGACCTTGACCTTCAAAGTCAAACTCGCTCAAGATATTGTCATAAGGAACATTTGTTTGAATTTATATTGAAATCAGTGAAGAAATGTAGTCGCTAGAGCGATGACAAAGTTTTTCTGAAAATAGCTATTGTGACCTTGACCTTGAAAGTCGAAATGGCTTGAGATATTGTCATAAGGAACATTTGTGTGAAGTTATATTGAAATCGGTGAAGAAACGTAAGCGCTAGAGTGATGACAAAGTTTTTCTAAAAATAGCCACAGTGACCTTGACCTTGAAAGTGGAACTCGCTAGAGATATTGTCATAAGGAACATTTGTGTGAAGTTATATTGAAATCGGTGAAGAAATATAGGCGCTAGAGTGATGACAAAATTTTTCTAAATATAGCCACAGTGACCTTGCCCTTGAAAGTCAAAATCGCACGAGATATTGTCATAAGGAACATTTGTGTGAAGTTATATTGAAATCAGTTAAGAAATGTAGCCGCTAGAGCGATGACAAAGTTTTTCTAAAAATAGCCACAGTGACCTTGACCTTGAGGTCATGACCTTGAAAGTCGAACTCGCTCGAGATATTGTCATAAGTAACATTTGTGTGAAGTAATATTGAAATCAGTGAAGAAATGTAGGCGCTGGGGCGATGACAAAGTTTTTCTAAAAATAGCCACAGTGACCTTGACCTTGAGGTCATGACCTTGAAAGTCGAACTCGCTCGAGTTTTTTTTATAAGGAATATTTGTGTGAAGTTATATTGAAATTGGTGAAGAAATGTAGGCGCTAGAGCGATGACAAAGTTTTTCTAAAAATAGCCACAGTGACCTTGACCTTGAGGTCATGACCTTGAAAGTCAAACTCGCTCGAGATATTGTCATAAGATACATTTGTGTGAAGTTATATTGAAATCAGTGGAGAAATGTAGGCGCTAGAGCGATACCAAAGTTTTTCTTAAAATAGCCACAGTGACCTTGACCTTGAGGTCATGACCTTTAAAGTCGAACTCGCTCAAGTTATTGTTGAAATCAGTGAAGAAATGTAGGCGCTAGAGCGATGACAAAGTTTTTCTAAAAATAGCCTCAGTGACCTTGACCTTGAGGTCATGACCTTGAAAGTCGAACTCGCTCGAGTTTTTTTTATAAGGAACATTTGTGAAGTTATATTGAAATTGGTGAAGAAATGTAGGCGCTAGAGCGATGACAAAGTTTTTCTAAAAATAGCCACAGTGACCTTGACCTTGAGGTCATGACCTTGAAAGTCGAACTCGCTCGAGATTTTTTATAAGGAACATTTGTGTGAAATTATGCTATATCCCCCCTCACAACCATGTTGTGCGAGGGGATAAAAATATTACAAATGTACTTCAAATCAATCATAAAATATATGCATCAAGGGCAGATAATCCAAAAACCAAAAATGCAAGAGTTGTCTTCCTTGTTCATGACACAACGTCTCAGTGTGCTGAATGCAGCTGTGAAGTTTCATGAATATATTCCGTACGGTTTAGGAGTTATGGCCCGGACACTGTTTACTATTTGGTACTAAGTCAAGGGCAGATAATTCAAAAACCAAAAATGCAAGAGTTGTCTTCCTTGTTCATGACACATCGTCTCAGTGTGCTGAATACACCTGTGGAGTTTCATGAATATATTCCATACGATTAGGAGTTATGGCCCGGACACGGTTTACTATATGGTACTAAGTCAAGGGCAGATAATTCAAAAACCAAAAATGCAAGAGTTGTCTACCTTGTCCATGACACATCGTCTAAGTGTGCTGAATGCACCTGTGAAGTTTCATGAATATATTCCATACAGTTTAGGAGTTATGGCCCGGACACGACATACCATTTGACTATATATGGAAGTAAGTCAAGGGCAGATAATTAAAAAACTAAACAAGCAGGAGTTGTCTTCCTTGTTCATGACACATCGTCTCAGTGTGATGAATGCACCTGTGAAGTTTCATGAATATATTCCATACAGTTTAGGAGTTATGGCCCGGACACGGTTTACTATATGGTATTAAGTCAAGGGCAGATAATTCAAAAACCAAAAAAGCAAGAGTTGTCTTCCTTGTTCATGACACATCGTCTCAGTGTGATGAATGCACCTGTGAAGTTTCATGAATATATTCCATACGGTATAGGAGTTATGGCCCGGACACCGGACGACGTAAATCTTAATGCCCTTCCGGTATTCTCCGAATACGCGGGGGCATAAAAACACAAGACTCCAAACGGACATACAAAATTTTGCGATTATTTTATACCATTCCTGAACATACAATAATACTGTATTTGAGCTCTGCTGTGCGATTTCATTGCAGCAGACACTATTTGATTTTCTTTTCTTTTTTGAGACAATCGGGCAGACATTTTATGTGAATCATTCACAAGAACTGTACGTCGATCAGCCTGATTGTCTCCAAAATAGGGGGAAAATCAACATGTCGTCTGCTGTTATTTGCTCAGTGCAGAAGAGGTTGATAATCGCACAGCAGAGCTCATTTAAACCAAAACGGCTCGGGTGAAAGTAAATTTGACAAATTTGCAGAAATTTCTGATCTGATTCCCAGACATCTTGTCTTTAAAAAAAAAGCTATATCTTGTTTGGACAAAAAATAATAAATAAATAAATAGCTGCTTCAATCCGAAAGATTGGTCACTAATATGACTGAGCTGTAATGATTATTCAGGCGGTACTTTTTACAAAAAACGGATTTCAACTAAACGCTGAAAGTAAACTTCAGTAAATGTCGAAAACGCAGAACTAGATCTCACGGCACCAGGAAAAATGGTAACTTTAAACGTAAAACACGTGCGTTTAAACGAAACAATACTAGACTGAAGTGACTGTCAATTATATTATTAAATCATGGACGCCACTCTATGCTTTCATTTTTAAGTTCATTACCCGTTTCTGTATTACGTCTTCTGGACACCGAGGCGAATAAATTCTACGATAGTTCTCATCAGTTATATGATGCGGCTCTCTTAACTAGAGGCTATACTCAGCATACTCTCCGTCCTTACATTGATTCTGAAATTAATCATAAACGCCATTTCTTCAAAATATCCTTCATTAATAAGGGTATGGATTTTATAGATTTGCCCAGTATCTTCCGTGAGAGATCGGTGCTTTCTTCCATTCCTGCTTATTTTCAAAATACTGAAACACCTATAATTTGCTATAAATATAACAAACCTGTTAGATCTATCATTTTTAATTTCAATAAACTTGTTTCAGATCTTGATATTGATACTAATACTCCTGATTCATGTGATTGTAAAAACTCAAAGTATTGCTATCCTGCTGCTGGTCATGTAATTACTGGCAATTTGAAAATTATTCCTGATTCTAGGATAAGGAATATAATCTCTAAAGGACCGAAATATCGGTTTCCTTCTAAAATTGATTTCAGTAAATGTAGAGATGAAATCGCTGCTTCCTTGAATGAATTCGGTAATCGATGGTGTAAGCGAGAGTATGTTGAGCATAAAGCCCTTAAGGACTGGAAACTTAGCATTTTAAAACTAGTAAATAAACGCATTTCTTTCTATTCTCAAAATACTAACTTATTACCTCCTAAGCCCAAGACGTCTTTACGTAATCTTAAACTAGGTATTCAAGAATTTCATAAGAAGTTTGTTTTGGCCCCTGCAGACAAGGCCGCTAACAACGTCGTCGTTGTGTGACGGCTCCACTATGTTAACACGCTTAAGCAGGAGCTTGGTGGTACTATGGCCTATGAACTTCAGCCTTTAGCTGAAGAGAGAGCTATAGTAGATAAACATGTTTGTCTTTCAGCCACCAAGTTTGCTGTGTGTGTTAACGAAGGCCAAGACAAGCTTCCTACGCTATACTGGTTACCAAAACTTCATAAAAAACCTTACAAAGCACGGTTTATTGCAAATTCTAGCTCGTGCACTACCACTGAACTTTCTAAATTATTAACTTCCTGTCTTACTGCTATTAAAACGCATGTAATTAAATATTGTGATAAAGTCTTTGAAAGATCAGGAAGAAATCTGTTTTGGTCTATAAAAAATTCGAATGAGGTTTTAAATAAATTGAAATCTAGACATTTTCGTGCTTCTAGTCTGTCTACCTACGATTTTTCCACTCTTTACACTACACTTCCTCATAATCTTATAAAAGAAAAGCTTAATGATTTAATTGAATGGACTTTTCACAGAGAAGATTCTCTCTATCTTGCATGTAATGTCAGAAATGCATTTTTCACTTCTAAAGAGCATAAGAATTATACACTTTGGTCATGTCAGAAAGTGTGTGATGCCCTCACCTTTCTACTTGACAATATTTATATTAGATTCGGTACTAAGTTATTTAGACAAATTGTGGGTATTCCGATGGGTACTAATTGCGCACCTCTTGTGGCTGATCTGTTCTTGTATTGTTATGAAAGAGACTTCATTTTGTCGCTTTCCATTGATAACCAATCTGAAATTATTGAAGCTTTTAGCTCTACTTCTAGATATTTAGATGATTTATTAAATATTGATAATACCTATTTTGATGGTTTGATCAGTCAGATTTACCCCCTAGAACTTCAGTTAAATAAAGCAAATTCTTCTGATACCGAGGCCCCGTTTTTGGATTTACATCTGTCTATTGTAGATGGATTTGTTTCGTGCAAAATTTATGATAAACGCGATGACTTTGATTTTGAGATTGTAAATTTTCCTTTTTTGGATGGTGATGTTCCTCGTGCGCCATCCTATGGCGTTTATATTTCGCAATTAATTCGATTTGCTAGAGTGTGTAGTCATGTAACTGACTTCAACACTCGTAATAAATTATTAACGGCTAAACTCCTTAATCAGGGTTATCGGTACCATAAACTACGCAAAGCCTTTTCAAAATTTTATAGACGCCATTCTGATTTAATTTCAAAATTCAATATTGGACTTGAATCTCTTCTGCAACAGGGTCTGTCGGAGCCCGAATTTTATGGTGACTTGGCATATAAATTCAGAAAAATATATAACCGCAATGACTTCAGCACCCAATTTCGTAAAATCATTCTTCGATATAAAAAGATTGGGTACAACATGGATATTATACGACAGACTGCATGCATTGTGGTTAACCCAATCACGGTTGGCAACTTTGCTTCCCTCTTTAATTGCACGCCGGTGGGTCAGGCCTCAGATTCTATGACGGCTCCAACGTAAAGGCTTATTGAAAATTAGAGAGATAATGTCGGTTGGTGCCTGATGCTCTGTCTCTGGTCGGGCTCATCGGAGTCTAACTGTTGGTTTTCTTTTGCTCCAGCATTTCAGTGGTTTCTTGCTGTCGAGTCCTCACCGTTGTCTCACCTCTGTGGTTCTTTGATTTTTGTGTTCACGGAGATGTTGCACTGATGAGTTAGGAGGCCTTCATGCGGACTGAACAAATTATTTGTCTAAATCGCGACGGAAGAAAGGGCGAGGATTGTGGCCACGTAAAATCGATTTAAGCCCCCCAGTGGAAATCTTCCACTGACCGTTCCAAGGCGGCTCTTCCGTGGCGATTTATTTATATTGTTGTTTGTTACTTACTGTGTGTATCACTTGTGTCTTTTAATTTTGGATGGCCATATGGCCATTTTGTGGGAAAGTAACTGTCCATATGACCTTCCTTTGTTTAGGTTTCCATTATGGTCTGGTCGCTTAATGTTTGTATTTCTTTCCCTTTGGTGTCTTTTATGGGTGGAGTAAGTTAATTGTATCAATTCCTGATCTTTGTTTTACTTCTACTTTTCAGAAAATTACAAGGCAATATTGCTTCTCCGATTCCTTGCCTTGGTAAAAAATCGGCGAGCTTGGCGTACGCCTGTAGTTCGCCTACTGGATAAACCGGTCATGTGAGAAGTTCCAATAAAAACGTACTCGCCGTGTCGTCATTTGATCAAAACCAATCGAGTACCTCGCCGACTGCGGACCATTACCAGCCGATGACCTGCGAAGCAATAGAAACACAGCCGAATCCGCCTTGCCAACAGTATTTTATTCACCAATTCCATTATTAGGACCACTCTGCTAATAAGACCACTTTTGGAAGTCTATAAAGTGGTCTTAATAACGGAAGTTCACTGTATACATTCTTGTTTCTTATGGTAAGACGCTTTCATATACAAAAACTTGGGAGTCCCTAGGGGTCATTCCGCACCATACCACTTCATATAAAGATGGCCATAATGACCCCGGTTCGCTCAGCTGATCCTTATTGTACAAATGAAAGGATAGGTAATATAAGGTGGGGTGAAGGGTTTGAGTAATTTTGGTTGACAGTGACACAAGGAACATTTCTGTGGAATTATTTCAAAATCAGTCTAGCTATATAGCAACAGAAGTCATTTTGAGGGTTGTATATGTTTTAGTTCTGTTGGCTATCAAGTTCAGTGGAGCAATATTGTCAACCCATGGAACATTCCTTCAGAATGGTCTTCTTTTTCAGGATTATGCTTTCAGCAGTTCCCTTTGACAATACAGAGCTGACTTGTATGTTACTATCTGGACACTTTCTGGACATTGGAGATCAGATCTTAGTGCACCAGACGGAGGTGAATGAACCGGCTAGGTCTAGCTTATAATGAATGCCCCATGGTAACAAATTGGGAGTTGGGGGTGGGGGTCGGTACCATAAGCTAGACTTATGAGTCGGTGGTTTCCTTTGACAATACAGAGCTGATTTGTATGTCACTATCTGGGGGTGGGGTCCCGAGTGCACCAGATGGAGTCTCCTGGTTACAAAGGGTGGGTGGGCTGGCGGTGGAGTTTGCATCAGAAGTTAGACTTCAGAGTCGGTGGTTCCCTTTGAACAGAGTTGACTTTTTATATGTCGCTATCTGGGCACTTTTTGGACATTGAAGGACAGGTCCTAGTGTATCAGACGGAGATGAACCGGCTCAGTGTTACTATCAACGCCTCGTGATGACAAAGGGTATTTCCTAGTATTCTAACTAAAATAGAAGTGAAGGCAATGATCAGGAATCGATACAATTAACCCACAGCTCCCGTCGGAGACACCAAAGGGAAAGAAACACAAACACGAAACAAAAGACCCCAATGGAAACATCAATAGCGGATAGCCAAAAGGACAGTTACTTTCCTAATGAATGGCCAACTGGCTATCCGAAACAAAATAATACAAGTGACACAAACATCCAAAGACAAACCATAACAAAAATAAACAGTGACAGAAGAACCGCCTTGGAACGGGGGGACTTAAATCGATTTTACATGGCCACAATCCTCGCCCTTACTGCCGTCGCGATTCAGGACAATTAAGTTGTTCAGTCTGCATGAAGGCCTCCTAACTCATCAGTGCAACGTCTCCGTGAACACACACAAAAAAAATCAATCAACCACAGAGATGAAACAGCGGTGAGGACTTGACAGCAAGAAACCACTGAAATGCTGGAGCAAAAGAAAACCAACAGTTAGACTCCGATGGGCCCGACCAGAGACAGAGCATCAGGCGCCAACCAACATTACATAGAATTAGATTCTCTCTAATTCTCAGTAAGCATTTACTACGCTGGAACCGTCATAGAATCTGACGCCTGACCCACCGGCGTGCAGTTCAAGATGAAAGCAAAGTTGTCAGCCGTGATTGGGTTAACTACCATGCATGCAGTTTGTAGCATAACATTTATGTTGTGCCCAATCTTTTTATATCGAAGAATGATTTGACGAAATAGGGTGCTGAAGTCATTGCGGTTATTTTTTTTTCTGAATTTATTTATATACTAAGTCACCATAAAATTCGGGATCCGATAGACCTTGTTGCAGAAAAGATTTAAAGTAGAAGTAAAATAAAGATCAGGAATCGATACAATTAACTTACTCCATCTATCAAAGACACCAAAGGGAAAGATTTTGTTTGTTTGATTTGAGGTTTAACGTCCCCGTCAACACTTTAAAGGTCATTTTGGAGACGTTGCTTCCAATTTTGTGGGACTTTTACCCGACATTGAGATGAAATGACATCTCAAGCCCTGTCGCCCAATGAAACCAATAGGGTTTATTAGCATGGACGGTCCGCCTCGCACCGCGGTTCCTGGACAGGCTTAGATCCTCTAAGCGGTTTACCAGTACTAGTGTGCGGGCCGGATTCAGCTCTGCGTGGAAGCATCATGCAGCCCATATATTTCTTCAAGCCCCTATGGGCGGGGGCTACCAAAGGGAAAGAAACACAAACATTAAGCGACCAGACCATAATGGAAACCTAAACAAAGGAAGGCCATAAGGACAGTTACTTTCCCACAAAATGGCCATAAGGCCATCCAAAATAAAAAGACACAAGTGATACATACAGTAACAAAACACACCATAAATAAACCGCCTTGGAACGGTCAGTGGAATGATTTCCACTGGGGGGCTTAAATCGATTTTACGTGGCCACAATCCTCGCCCTTACTTCCGTCGCGATTTAGACAAATAATTTGTTCAGTCCGCATGAAGGCCTCCTAACTCATCAGTGCAACATCTCCGTGAACACAAAAATCAAAGAACCACAGCGGTGAGACAACGGTGAGGACTCGACAGCAAGAAACCACTGAAATGCTGGAGCAAAAGAAAACCAACAGTTAGACTCCGATGGGCCCGACCAGAGACAGAGCATCAGGCAAGTCTTATATATATAAGTCTTATATTCAATTTTGAAATTAAATCAGAATGACGTCTATCAAATTTTGAAAAGGCTTTGCGTAGTTTATGGTGCCGATAAATAAAAATCAAAAATGAGTTCCTTTAAGAGCAAAGAAAACATTCATAAGAAAGAAGATGGGTCATACTACGTAGTTTCAGAGGAAACATACTGCAATGTTGCGAATTTCGAATAGGCAGTCGATTCAAAGACTGATATAAATCAAAATAGGGTCCAAATAATTACAAAACTGTCTAGAATATGAGTCTAAACCAGTAATTTATTTCTGATTTCTCAGAATATTCGCGCTGATCTCAAAGGACCAAAAGTAAAATAAAAACTACAGTATGGTTGATGTACGGGGAGACGTTTTACGGCCGCCACACGGCACAACACCAGCTGCAGTGAAGGCAAATAAATATCAAAAATGAGTTCCTTTAAAAGCAAAGAAAACATTCATAAGAAAGAAGATGGGTCATACTACGTAGTTTCGGCTAATAAAGCCTCATCAGTGACCCTGTAATGATCCGGCAAAGAAAGCCAGAGGAAACATACTGCAATTTTGCGAATTTCGAATAGGCAGTCGATTCAAAGACTGATATAAATCAAAATAGGGTCCAAATAATTACAAAACTGTCTAGAATATGAGTCTAAACCAGTAATTTATTTCTGATTTCTCAGAATATTCGCGCTGATCTCAAAGGACCAAAAGTAAAATATAAACTACACTATGGTTGATGTACGGGGAGACGTTTTACGGCCGCCACACGGCACAACACCAGCTGCAGTGAAGGCAAATAAAAATCAAAAATGAGTTCCTTTAAGAGCAAAGAAAACATTCATAAGAAAGAAGATGGGTCATACTACTACCCTGATTAAGATGTTTGATGATGATTAGACAAAACTATGGCATCTAGAGTGCTCACAAAGTTTTACGATGGTTTGAGCTACTGACCATGTTTTTGATCTGACATGATACATGTTCGAACTTTACCCAGATAATGTCAAGATGATCATTCTGAGCAAGTTTGATGATGATTGAACCAAAACTGAGGCCCCAAGAATGCTCACAAGGATTTTCATGATTTGACCTACTGTCTTTTGTTTTGAACCGACATGAACCATATTGTAACTTACCCGAGCTATTGTCTTAAAGATCATCCCGAAGAAGTTTAATGATTATTGGGCCAAAATTAGGCCTCTAGACTGTCCACAAGATTTTTCTATGACTTGACTCACTGACCTACTTGTTACTCGACAGGAAACATTCAAACTTGATCCAGTATTGTCAAGATGATTGTTCTGACCAAGTTTGTTGATTACTGGTTCAAAACTATGGCCTTTGGAGTGCTCACAACTTATTTCTATGATTGACCTACTGACCCACTTTTTGACTCAACATGACCCTTTTTCAAAACTCGACCAAGATATTGTCAAGATGACCATGATGATTGGACCAAAATTGTAGCCTCCAGAGTACTCACAAGGTTTTTCTATAATTTAACTTTCTGACCTTTATTTTGAGTCAACATGACTTTTATTCCAACATGACCCAGATATTTTTCAAGATTATAATCCTGACCAAGTTTGAATGATTGGGCCAATACTGTGGCTCTAAAATGCTCACACTTTTTTTTCAATGATTTAACCTACTGGCCTACTTTTTGACCTGACAAGGCCCATATTCGAACTTGACCCATATATTGTCAAGATGATCATTCTGACGATTGGACAAACATGTGGCCCCCGGAGTGCTCACAATGTTTTTCCGTGATTTGACCTACTGACGTTCTTTTTTACCCAACGTAACCTATATTTGACCTTGACCGAGATATTGTCAGGATGATCATTCTTACCAAGTTTGATGATGACTGGACCGAAACTGTGGCCTCTAGAGCACCCACAAGGTCTTTATTATGATTTGACCTATTGGCCCACTTTTTGGCCAGACGTGACCCATATTCGAAATTGACCCATATATTGTCAAGATGATATTTCTGATCTAGTTTGATGATGATTGGGCCATTACTGTGGCCCCCAGATGGCTCCCAATGTTTTTTCAGTGATTTGACCTAGTGACGTTCTTTTTGACCCAACATAACCTATATTCGACCTTGACCGAGATATTGTCAGGATGATCATTCTGACCAAGTTTGACGATGATGGGACCAAAACTGTAGCCTCTAGAGCGCCCACAGGGTTTTCGTTATGATTTTGCATACTGGCATACTTTTTGACCAGACATGACCCATATTCGAACTTGACCCATATATTGTCAAGATGATAATTCTGAACAATTTTGCTGATGATTGGACCAAAACTGAGGCCTCTGGAGTACTCGCAATGTGTTTCCGTGGTTTGACCTACTGCATGACGTTCTTTTTGATCCAACATAATCTATATTCGACCTTGACCGAGATATTGTCAGGTTGATCATTCTTACCAAGTTTGATTATGACTGGACCAAAACTGTGGCCTCTAGAGCGCCCACAAAGTCTTTATTATGATTTGAGCTACTGGCCTACTTTTTGACCAGACATGACCCATATTCAAATATGAACGAGATATTGTCAAGATGATCAAGTTTGATGATGATTGGGCCAATACTGTGGCCTCCAGAGTGAACACAATGTTTTTTTTCTGTGATTTGACCTACTGACGTTCTTTTTGACCCAACATAACCTATATTCGACCTTGACCGAGATATTGTCAGGATTATCATTCTGACCAAGTCTGACGATGATTGGACCAAAACTGTAGCCTCTAGAGCGCTCACAAGTTTTGCATTATGATTTGGACTACTGGCATACTTTTTGACCAGACATGACCCATATCTGACCGAATTTGACCAAGATATTGTCCAGATGATCAATCTGGCCAAGTTTGATGATGATTGGGTCAATACTGTGGCCTCCAGAGTGATCACAATGTTGTTGTTTTTTATTGTGATTTGACCTACTGACGTACTTTTTGACACGGCAAGACCCATATTCGACTTTGACCGAGATAGTTTCATGATGATCATTCTAAGTTTCATGACTGGACCAAAACTGTGGCCCCTGAAGTGCTCCCAATGATTTTTCTATGATCTGATCTACTTTTTGACCCGTCCTGACCCATATTCGAACTTGACCCAGATATTGTCGTGATGATTTGATAATGATCGGGCAATAAATTGTGGCCTCTAGAGTGCTCGCAAGATTGACAACCATTTTTCCAATGTAAGTCAGAGGAGCGTGGTAGCTCAGTGGCACTTACCTATCATGCAAGTAGACCCCGGTTCGATTCTCATCAGTGGTAATAAAAGTGTGGTGTCCGAACATGCTCCACTGGCATCATTGGCAGGGATGAATGCTGCAAAGTGCACCGTCCTTCAGATTGGGACTTTAACTGGAGGCCCCCTGTGCAGGAAGATCCATCCCTATGCAGGTTAAAGATCCCTAAGGTAATTACACGATTATTGTTTAGGCTTTTATCCTGCAAACCTTGAGTGTATGCAATGTACACCGGCATGTAATCCTCTTGAGGGGCTGTTGCAGTATGTATAGAAAAACGAAAGGATAAAAGGCATATGTCATCAATCCCCCACCACAGATATGATACAGATAAGAAATCACTGAGATCAGTCTGCATGTCGCAAAGACATAACTGGTCAAATGTACTTACGGACATATCGACTAATCTACTGAGCACTCCTGGAGCCTTCGGCCCATCTGAGCTAAAAATATCACGGATTTGCATCAGAAATGTAGCCATTTTGGAATTGTGAAAAGCAAACAAACAAGAGGGCCAAGATGGCCCGGAATCGCCCACCTGAACCTGATATCAAGATGTCACATAGCTTCTGAAAGGCATGTGGTGATAGCCATTCCATGAAGCATAACTGCTGCACTTACATTCCAATGAAGTTTGAGTGAATCTGACCCAAGGGTTCAGGAGAAGTTCGTGTTTGAAACAAATTTACAACATTCTTTTATTTTTAGCTCTGGCACCCATGTTGTTCATCAGAGCAGAACAATTTTAGCTATTTCGTTAGGGAGCCATCTGAGCAACACTCCTGTGAAGTTTGAATCAAATCGGCTCAAGTGTTTAAGGAGGAGTTCGCATTTGCAGCAAATGTATGTTTTTTTTTCTATTTTTAGCTCTGCTGGCCATTTTGCTCATCTGAGTAGACCCATTTAAACTATTTTGGTAGAGGGTCACTTAAGCAACACTCCGGAGAAGTTTGAATGAAATTGACCCGAGACTACAGGAGGAATTTTTGTTTAAAGATTTTATTCTGTTTTTAGCTTTGGTGGCCAGCTTGTTCGTCAGAGTAAACGGTTTTAGCTTTTTTGGTAGGGAGTGACCTAGGCAACATTCCTGTGAAGTTGAATCAAATTGGCCCAAGGGTTTAGGATTTCGCATATGAAACAAATTTCTGATGTTTTTCTTTTTTTAGTTCTGGTGGCCATTTTGTTCATCACAGCCGAAACCTTTTAGCTACTTTGGAAGAGGGTCATCTAAGCAACATTCCTAAGAAGTTTGAATGAAATTGGCTGAAGGAGGAGTTGTTGTTTGAAGACTTTATTTATTTTTAGCTCTGGAGGCCATCTTGTTCGCCAAAGTGGAACGATTTTAGCTGTTTTTGTAGGGAGTCACCTAGGCAACATTCCTGTGAAGTTTGACTCAAAATGGTTCAAGGGTTAAGGAGCAGTTCGTGTTTGAAGCAAAGGGGGTCTTTCATCTGTGCCCATGCATGTTTTTTCTTTAAACTTTGTATATTAATAACTCAGCATATACAACCTATAAAAATGTATTTTATAAATTATATAAATCAAAGTAGGACTCAGGAGGCCACTCTAACTGACTCCCTCCATGAGCTGGTGTCTGTCTCTAAATAAGTGTGTCTTAAATCTTATATTTATTTAGTTTCAAGATCTGTGAACTGGATTGAATGCAGCACTCCATAGGCGTTCCTTTGATACTATAAAACCTTTTGTATTAATCAAAGTTTACATTTTCTGATAAAATAATTATCAAAAATCTCATTTTTTAATTAAAATTTTAATCCCTAAGATAAATATGTTCTAGTCTTTGTCAAGATTTCATTTTGCTAGGAAAACGTGCCATATGTATCTCCTTTAGCTATGCCAAATTCCATGAAAATCCGAAACCGGTAACACTGTAGTTTTACACCTTTAATGGATGTAAGTCGTTTCTGCAAAATTTACTATTTTATTGAAATAATCCAAGAACCTTACAAAAAGGCAATTCGTAACACTCACATAATAAAAATTAGATTATATAAATCAAAATGAATACATATTGAGCTCATCTAGCTTAGAAACTATTAAAATATGAATTTCTGATATTTTCCTTTCATTTATACCCTATGATCTATCCAAAATAGTAGATAGTAAAACACTAAATCAAAAGGTATTCTAATCAACAAATTAGGCTTAACAACATATATTGCTTTTTTATTAGCAGCAAAATTATTGTGAACATGAGCAACTTTATTTAATGACTTTGCATAAGTCATGCTACTCAAATAGGTGTAAGGCTAGGAGATCCATTATTTTCATTTCCATACTGAGCTGGTATGCAAGGACGCAATGGTCAGTGGTTTGTTGTTACTAGTAAAAATAGTTCTGTTGATAAATCCATGGCCAGATTAAGCCTTAGATATACTCTGTCTTTATGAATGCTGGATGATTATTCTAACAAAAAAAGTGACAGTAATTATTGGTTAGTATTTCCAAAAATCGAAATGTTACTGATATTGAGTTTCTGTTGCATAAGAAATCATTGATGGATAAGGCGCTGTTTACTTGGTGTAAACAAACCTGTTCCATGACCAATGAAATTTTGCTATTAGACAGGGAGAGAAACAGTTTCCTTCCTTATAGTACACATACATAAATATGTCTCTTTTCTGCATTGGTATTGTAATTGTTGACGTTTCTTTAGTGTCTTATTTTTTCTATTTACTTTGTCAATATAGTGGTTAATTTATCGGAAGCGAGCTTTTAGTATTTTTTTTCTGGTTGTAAAACTTTCAACCACTTCTTGAATGTTTCTGCTGAATGCAAGTTCACTGTTTTTTTAAGCACTGTTCTTGCTTGCTTTTTGTTCATTAATAATTACCAGTACATTTCTGTGCAATGTATCTCTCAGCTTAGAAAGAGCATTGCAGTGTTTGGACAGAAAAAAAAGCATCACAATGTATTTACTGAAAATAATTTAAAATCCTATGAGTAATGCAATAACTACTCACAGATTGAATAATTATTATCAACAGTTTAAATGCTTCTTGATATCTTGCATAATGTGCATTGTAATTACTGCAACAACTGCTGAGATAGGTAAATGAAGTGAAAGACCTATAAAAATATATAGAAAACACAATCATGATCACACAAGTTTTGGAACACTGACAAATGTACGACCATGTGAATTCTAAAAGCAAATTCAAATGGTTTTGGAATACAGCTTCAGGAAGCTGTTTGATTTCGTTCATAGGGGCTATACAAAAAAGATAATTTGGCTAGTGCCTCTGCAGATGCAAATTCTGAAAACTTAATGTCCAGGAAAAGTAATCTCAAGTGTTATTGATTTTCCCTAGAGTAAACCTTTCTTTTTAAATGGACAGTTAGGGTTAAATAAACAAACAACAGTTTGACTTGAGAGTCATTTATTTAGTCGGATAACAAATCTCACAAAATCTGAAGCAACATCTAAAGTGACTGGTATGTTGTTGATTTGAATGTTAAATCTAAACATCACCTTTGCACCATTACCAAATTAGACAAGAAAGACAGAAAGAGAACTGTGCACATGATTACATGAGTGCGTTTGATGACGTTTGTCATCAAAACCTTTGCGGTATAGTTCTGTAGACAAAATAGTTTGTTCCATAGGGGGCAAATTTACTGAAATGGATGTTTTGAAATAATACTTATAATTATGCTATGAACTACTTACACAAACCATACAATACTATAGCCATCCAAATTGAAAGCAATAGTAAAGTATTATTAAACAGCATGACCAAAACTTGATAATCATCATATAATTTCACAGTTTGCTGAATCAGAACTATCAGTATTCAGTCTGTTAAAACACAATGCTACCGGTCCTCAATTTCCATCAAAATTTATCAACATGTTCCTAAGATATGTGGGTGTTTTTTTTGCTAAAATGGTGTCTTGACAAAAATTGAAACATGGTAAAAATGCATACACAATTTTAATGAATACATAAACAGGAGCTGAATATGAGGACACCATCAAAGAAAAATGAATGCCCAGCCACTATTACTAGACATATAAGGTTATTCATAGTATCAACTAACTCACAAATTATGGCTTTAATGCATAAAACATAGCAGCAATTAATATATGAAACTCTGAATACTGTAGACAAGTTTATATGTGAGTACTCTCTGTTGTGATAGAAACTTCATAAAATATGTAATAAATTTACTACGGAAATAAAATTTAAAAGTGAATGCATCGTAATTATAATGGTTATACCCAAGGCAATTATTGTGCATAATTTCATCAAAATCCAAGCGTGGGCAAAAAACCAATGCAAATTTCCTATACCTTGAAAGACCCCCTTTATGATGTTTTTCTATTTTTAGCTCTGATGGCCATTTTGTTCATTGGAGCCGGATTGTTTTAGCCATTTTGGTAGAGGGTTATCTAAGCAACATTCCCATGAAGATTGAGTGAAATTGGCCCAAGGGTACAGGGGAGTTGTCGTTTGAAGATTGTTTTCTATTTTAGCTCTGGCGGCCATCTTTCACCAGAGTGGAACGATTTAAGCTATTCTGGTAGGAAGTCATCTAGGTAACATTCCTGTGAAGTTTGAATCCAATTGGCCCAAGGGTTTAGGAGGAGTTCGTGTTTGAAGCAAATTTACAATGTTTTTCTATTTTTAGCTCTGGCAGCCATTTTGCTCATCGGAGCAGAACCTTTTTAGCGTCATCTAAGCAATATTCCTATGAAGTTTGAATGAAATTGCCAAAGGGTACAGGAGGAGTTGTCGTTTGATTTTTTTTTCTATTTAAGCTCTGGTGGCCATCTTGTTCGTCACAGTGGAACAATTTTATCTACTTTGGTAGGGAGTCAATTAAGCAACATTCCTGTGAAGTTTGAATCCAATTGGCCCAATGGTTAAGGAGTAGTTCACGTTTGAAGCAAATTTATGATGTTTTTCTATTTTTAGCTCTGGCGGCCATTTTGTTCATCGAGTGGGATCATTTTAGCTATTTTAGTAGAGGGTCATCTAAGCAACTATTAAGACAGAATAAAATTGGCCCAAGGGTACATGAGAAGTTGTCGTTTGAATATTTTTTTCTATTTTCAGCTCTGGAGGCTAACTTGTTCATCAGAGTGGAAAGATTTTAGCTATTTTGGTAATGAGTTGCCCAGGCAACGTTCCTGTGAAGTTTGGCTGCAATTGGCCCAAGGGTTTAGGAGGCGTTCCCATTTGAAGCAAATTTATGTTTTTCTATTTTTAGCTCTGGCTGCCATTTTTCCCATTGGGGCAGAATCGTTTAGCTCTTTTGGTAGAGAGTCATCTGAGCAATATTCCTATGAAGTTTGAATGAAACTCGCCCAAGGGTACAGGAAGAGTTGTCGTTTGAATTTTTTATATTTTTACTTCTGGCGGCCATCTTGTTCGTCACACACAGTGGAACAATTTTAGCTACTTTGGTAGGGAGTCAATTAAGCAACATTCCTGTGAAGATTGAATCCAATTGGCCCAATGGTTAAGGAGTAGTTCACGTTTGAAGCAAATTTATGATGTTTTTCTATTTTTAGCTCTGGTGGCCATCTTGTTCGTCACATCGGAACAATTTTAGCTACTTTGGTAGGAAGTCACTTAAGCAGCATTCCTGTGAAGTTTGAATCCAATTGGCCCAAATGGTTAAGGAGTAGTTTACATTTGAAGCAATTTTATTATGTTTTTCTATTTTTAGCTCTGGTGGCCATTTTGTTCATCGAGTGGGATCGTTTTAGCTATTTTGGTAGAGGGTCATCTAAGCAACTATGATGGCAGAATGAAATTGGCCCAAGGATACATGAGAAATTGTCGTTTGAATATTTTTTTTTCTATTATTAGTCGGGGTTTTGAAATTCGTAGCACCCGTATTTAAGGAGTTTAATGCACATTACTTTCTCACACTTAACTATGATAAGAATTTATTTAGAGGTCTCCCAGCATCTTGAAATGGAGTTAGAAAATCCAAAAAGTGGGAAAAAATACATAAAAGGGGGAGATAAATGTTCCTACCCTCTTTTCTCATTTAAGCATCCAAACAATTCCAAACGACATTTCCTCCGAAACTACAAGGCCAGTTGAATCCAAATAATATGTGAAGCTGCCACGTGATGCAAGAACAAACATGTATATTGAATGTCTGGGTCACATGATCTAAATGTCCACCATGCCCATATATGGTAAAAACCTTTGAGAATCGCCTGCTCAGGAACCAATCGACCCATTACCTTGAAACTTGGTATACGATATTTGGGACCCGGGCCCTATCAAAGTTGTTCAAATGATGACATTTCGTTGACCTTGACCTTTTTTTATTTCAAAGTCACATTCGGTCACTCAGGATTTTGTATGGAAAAGACCGGATTTTTTGATTCTGTGGCAGCTCATGACACCAAGGTTGATATTTGCAATCAGCTTAATGATCCTGGGGCCATAAGATTAAATAATTTTTATTTTTTTCTAAAACTACTAGACTAAATGAAACCAAATTACATATACTGCATCAGTGTGGTCGAGAAATCAAAGTTTGTTAGAGTAATCTGTGTGATCGGCACACCAATATATGACCAAAACGATTTTAAATTCCGCATCACAAGAAATACAAGACCTTGGTATGCAGCATACTGGACTCTAGCCCTGCTAAGATTGTTTAAAGCTGACCATAATCAATGCGACGGCAACAACATCAACAACAACAAAAAAACAATGGTTGATTTCAAAATAATTTGGCAGCAATGGTCCTGGGATTGGCCTCTACTAAACCATTATATTCTGTTAAAATAAATGGCAACCAAGCGGGCGACGGGGATGAGGGTTGGCGATTTATGCTCACTTGAGCTCTGGTGAGCGTAGTTTCCCATGGGCCGCTTGTTTATAATTTTGTATTCAGGGCATTTATTAAAAGTCGTGTAAGCTTGATGGCAAGCGTAAACAATATTTAATTGGCGTTGTCATGATACAGCAGACACATTTTTCTGCTTTACTGATTGCGCCTGTTGCTTTGCAGAATTTGCAAGCCTTCATAAACAATTAATTGATGACCAGTGGTGAGTGAGTGTTTGAGTTTTACGTCCCACCAACAGCTAAGGTCATACAGAGACGGAACCTCGGTTTAAAGACTCACCCGAAAGTCTGGAGAAGCCCGGGGTCGATCCTGCAATCCCTGGTTTACAAGGCGAGTAGCGTAACCACTAAACCACGGAGGCTTCTGATGACCAGTGGTAGTTTGGTATGAAGTTACCATGACAGCAATACCTCTGAAAGAAGACAATGTTCAGTGAAGATAACAGCGCAGCCCTATTTCAGTCTTTTTTCAAAGGGTTGGCAGATTTTTGTCCAGTATTTCATAATCGAAGGAAAGACGTATTTTAATGAGTTTACGTCTCTGAACAATCCAGCCTCCATTTGACTGAAGGTCTGCAAATTTTACTGCAAACAAAAAGAAACACTATATAGTATTTGGTATACTCTAGCTTATTTGCTAATTGAATGACTCTGGTTTTGGTCGCTGTTCTGGCAAACATGCGCAAATTGAGGTAACCAAGTGACATGAAGATGCAGAAAAGGTCGGTCGAGAGTCTGTGTTGAACCCGATGTTCCCACCCTTCTTGACAAAGGTGTAGAGAAGAAGCTTAATTTACGTAGGAATCGTAACATTCATTATGCAAAACATCGACCCTGTTCACTGTTCAATATATCTGACATATCAGGCTGCAACCCACCCGCCTAGTTCCTTTCATATGTACGAAAGCATGTCCGCCACAACGCCTGAAGGTAGGTGTCTGATCCTCTGTCTCTGCTAGGGCTAACCGGAGCCTAACTGTTTGGTTTCCTTTGCTGCAGCATTCTAGCTAATTCATGCTGTCGAGTCCCCATCGTTATTTCATCTCTTTATTCTTTTGATTTTCTGTTCTCGGAGATGTTGCACTGATGGGCTAGAACTCCATCGGTTTTAACCAAGACAATCCAGGGCGAGTATTGATGCCTTCTAAAATCAATTAAAGTGTCCACCCCACTCCAGTAATACTTCTTATTGACCCCGTTCCAAGGCGGTCCTTTTTGTGTTTCATTATTTTCATAGTTAGTCCTTAAGATGTCTGTATTGCTAATGCCTTTTTATTTTGGATAGCCGTTTGGCCATGTGGGGAGATAAGTGTCCTTGTGGCTTTCCATTCGTGACGATTTGATTTTAGTGTTTTGAATAAGAGGTGCGATATATTTTGTATAGATTCCTTCTCATTGCCTACACTCTGTTTTTCAAACGTGATAACTCCTGATGGCTTGTCATAGAAGGCCTTTTGGCAAATTTAATGGGACAGTTGGGGTAGTTGGGTGAGGTAAAGGCGACGTGTACCTTGCGTCAATAGGGCGTCCAATTGATATTGGCTTACAGCTGGACAAGAACTGCTATTCTTGCAGCAGGTAAGAATAGAGGGGGAAAACTGTTATTTGTTCTGTTTCTGTTTTCCATGTTCCCCTTTTTCCTCTGTCCCTAACTTTCATTTATCAACTACATCTTCTGTCGCCTTTTTCCCTTTCTCTGGGGAGAAGACACAAAATTACCAACTTTGGTTGAAGTGCCTTTAAACCCAAAACAATCAATATATGGGACAAATATCAGTAAAAGGAAGAAGTGAAAAAGGAGATGAAGATCAGATTAATCAGTGCGTGACAAGAGACACAGAATAATTAAGAGAAGCTTCCGTGGTGTAATGGTAACGCTACTCGCCTTGTAAACCAGGTATCGCAGGATCGATCCCGGGCTTCTCCAGACTTTCGGATGAGTCTTTGAACCGAGGTCCCGTACCCGTATGACCTTAGCTGTTGGTGGGACGTGAAACTCAAACACTCACTCACTCAGAATATTTAAGAGCTAATGGTGAATAGAGGGACAAAGCTATCGAAGGCAGGTTGTCCAACGAAATGGCAGAGAGTAAGTGCAGGTGACATCTTAAGATGCACGTTTAAATGTTATACCACAACTCTGGGAAAAAAGAAAATAAAAGAATGTTTAAGGGGTGACTTTGCGTTACATTAAAGCTCGGGTACTATTTATTTTTAGTCGTGCGACTTAACAGAAAATAAGGTACTCACTAAGATTTCAATAGAGACCTTGTAGTGGTCAGTAACATTTACGTGATTAAAATATAATAATGTCGATGTTACTTTGGGAGTCTTCAGCACAAACCGGAAATTTTGGATAATGATTCTTGAAATATACAATGTTTTCATTAAATGTTGATTGATTCAAGTCACAAGTTTAGAACCGGCCCCGATAGCTCAGTTGGTAGAGTGTCCGCTCCGGGGAATGGGAGGTCACGGGTTCGATCCCGGGCCGCGACATACCAAAGTCGTTAAAAATGGTACTAGCTGCTCCTCGCTTGGCACTCAGATTTACGGGGAAGAGCTAGGACTGGTCGATCCAGTGTCAGGATAATGTGACTGGGTGTTGTATCATGTAATGTGTCTGGGACTTGATACTTCAGTGAGGCAGCACTATAAAAGTGAGCATTGAGCTCCCTGTCGCAACCAGACACCGTCGTGATATGACTGAAAAATTGTTGAAAGCGACGTTAAACCCGAATTCACACACACACACACACAAGTTTAGAGAATCACTTGATATTTCACCCGCGGTGATGTATATTCCCTTCACTAAATATAAACCGTAAGGAAATGGCCATCAGTATTTCTTCAAAAATAAATCTATTGGTCCCTGTTATGATACATCTATGACCAGCCAGTAAAATAGTTTATTTTATGATTGTTTTAATATGGATATTTATCACGATCTGTGATACAACAGGAAAAAGCAGTAAAAGGGTCCATAGGTATCGGGGTCCCTTGTTCATGCCAGGATTGAAACATAGCCATCAAGTTTCACATGCACATGCAAAAATAACCGTCCTGCGTACTGACAAAAAAGAAACTGTTTCAAAAAGTAGTAAAAATCATTTAGCGCAAAAATAGTGTAAAATTTATCCAATTTGTGGGGTCAAATTTCAATGGTCAAAATGTATGGTAACACCGGAGGTAGTTATGTCATATCATGAATTTTGGTGTCTTCGAGTATTGACAAATATTTTGGCTGATACAATAAATCAACATTCATTTGAAAGCGCATGCTACACATAACTAAACTTAATCCAACTATGCCATTCCAATGGGGGTGGGTGTAAACTCATAGATTTTTCAACCCCTTTTCCCCACCAGATTTGCTAAATAATTACATGTCATATAGATTAGGCTTCTATCTCGATGAAACGGCACAAATAAAGCGTGAGAATTTTGGGTGCATTAAATTTTCCGAAATCTGGCCTCAAATCCCGGACTATATTAGCTCTAGCGGCTAACTTGTTCATCAGGGTGGAAAAGATTTTAGCTATTTTGGTAGGGAGTCACCTAGGCAATGTTCCTGTGAAGTTTTGAAGCAAATATATGATGTTTTTCTATTTTTAGCTCTGGCTGCCATTTTCCCATTGGAGTGGAATAGTTAAGCTATTTTGGTAGAGTCACCTATGCAACATTCCTATGGAGTTTGGTTTTTTTTTTTTTTTTTGGTTTGGGTTTTACGGCCCTTTCAAGATTATTTCACTCATATCGAGCCGATCGTTAATCAGAGGTGGGCGAAAACCGGAGTACCCGGAGAAAAACCACCTGACCATCCGTTGCAGAACTTGGCGTCTCACACGTGGCCCGAGCGAGGAGTTTGAATGAAATTGGCCTATGGGTACAGGAGGAGTTGGCATTTAAAGATTTTTCTATTTTTAGCTCAGGCAGCAATTTTGTTCATCGGAGCAGAACAATTTTAGCTATTTTTGTAGGGAGCCACCAAGGCAACATTCCTGTGAAGCTTGAATCAAATTGGCCGAAGGGTTTCAAAGGAGTTCGCATTTAAATCAAATTGTTGACGACGTTTGACGCACAACCTACGGTGGACATTCACTGATCAGAACAGCTCACCATGAGCACTTAGTGCTCAGGTGCGCTAACAAACAACAAGAGGCCCATAGGCGACAATGCTAACCAGAGCTAATTCTGCACTGCCCAATGGCAGCCATGTATTTTAACATTTTTATCAATTTAATCTACCAATTATAAAGTCTTCCAAATGAACCCCCATATCCAAATGAGAACCCATGCTGACTCAGTATCTAAAACATTAGGCCTTTTATGAAGTAGAGGGGGTGGGGCATGGACCCAATGGAGCCCTGGTTGGTATCACTCTAATGCATTTTATCATAAGGAACAAGAATATATATGGTTTAGCAGTGAGGATCTGTATGCTGGAAATATAAGACCTCTTAAGCGGTGGAGGGATTTGGGCATGCCCTATTGACCCCCAGGAAAACCCAAGATTGTTGTCCCTAAATGTGTCTTAGCATAAGGACAACGAATATATATGGGTTATTGGTGGGAATTTGAATGGTTTCTGATATATGAGGCCCTTCTATGAAGGGGAGAGGAGAGGAATGGCCCCTGCAGACTCCCAAGTTGGTGTGCTGTTGTTAAGGAACAAGTACATACATGTATATGATTATGGGGTGGGGATTTGAATGATTTCTGAAATATATTGCCTTATATGAAGTGGAGGGGTGGGGCACATTGCCCCCAGCACAAAGAGACCCCCAAATTGGTGTGACTGAATGAGTCTTATCATAAGGAACAAGAATATATATAGTTTAGGGGAGGGGATCTGAATGATTTCTGAGAAATATTGCTTTTACTGAAGTCAAGCATTGGGGCAAGGCCCGGGCACCCCGGAGGACTCCTAAGCTGGTGTCATTTGTAATGGGTCTTATCATAAGGAAGATGAATATATATGGTTTAGGGGTGGTGCTCTGAACAATTTCTGAGATATATGGCCTTTTGTGAAGTGGACAGGTGGGGAGAGGCCCTGGCCTGGCCCGGGAGAACCCGAGGTTGGTGTCAATGAATGAGTCTTATCATAAGGAACAACAATATATATGATTTATGGGTGGGGATCTGTAAGGTTTCCAAGATAATGAGCTTTTTATGAAATGAAGGGTTGGGGCATGGCCCCGGCACATCCCAGGGGACCCTAAGGTTGATGTCACTGAATGTATCTTATAAGGAACAAGAATATATATGGTTTAGGGGTGGGGATCTGAATGGTTTCTGGGATATATGGGAGTGGGGCAAGGGCCCGGCGGCGCACCCAGGGAGACCCCCAGGTTGGGGTCAATGAATGCATCTCTTCATAAGGAACAAGAATATATATGGTTAAGGGGTGAAGATCTGTAAGGTTTCCAAGATATTGGGCCTTTTATGAAATGGAGGGGTTGGCGCATGACCCCGGCACATCCCAGGGGACCTCCAGGTTGGTGCCACTGAATACGTCTTATCAAAAGGAATAAGAATATATATGGTTTAGGGGTGGGGATCTGAATGTTTTCTGAGATATATGGCCTTTTGTGAAGTGGAGGGGTTGGGCAAGGCCCCAACGCTCCCCGGGAGACCCCCAAGTTGGTGTCAGTGAATGCGTCCCTTCATAAGGAACAGGAATATATATGGTTTAGGGATGGGGATCTGTAAGGTTTCTGAGATATTGGGCCATTTATGAAATGGAGGGGGTAGGGCAAGACCCCGGCGCATACCGGGGGACCCCAGGTTGGTGTGACTTAATGCGTCTTATCATAAGGAACAAGAATATATATGGTTTAGGGCTGGGGATCTGAATGGTTTCTGAGGTATATGGACTTTTATGAAGTGGAGGGGGTGGGGCATGGCTCGAGCACAACCTGGGGGACCCCAATGTTGGCATAAAAGCATATGGCTGAGAAAAGTTTACTCAAGGAACATTTCTATAAATGTTTTGTCAAAATATCTGCAATGACTTGGCAGTAAATGCCATTTTTCAATTTTCCACAATATAAGTTTATGGAAACTCTTAAGTTGCCCTAGCAACCAAACTAAAGAATCTATTTTCATAAAAAACAAACTTTCATTCTCCCTGCCCAGGGATACTACAGATGAAATTTGGGCACAATCGGACCAGTGGTTTCAGAGATGTCGACGCAGACAACATACGACGGACAACTGCCTATCCTATAAGCTCCCCCGGAGCCTTCGGCTCTGTTGAGCTATCAATTAACTCTTTTTGTACCAAATGGAATTTTCTACCTTGTAGGAAACAGGAGTACATTTCAAAATTTATGGGTGACAGGTAAGGTTTTCTTCATAATTTATTTGGAAATGGCTGAACTTTTTGCAAACAGTGTGTGCCCTGATCTGGGCCTGCACTGTTTGGCAGGGTACCCGTTTTGGGGTTTCCGGTACAAATGGGTTAATGTAAAATTATGTCAATATCTAGTGATTTATTATTTTATAATTTTACTATTCTTTGAAGTACGGACACGTATACATCTCATTAGATCACGACATATACATCATAATCCCAGAATTTTGAACAATCCCAAAGGTGGTCTTAATATAGGAAATTTTATTATTTTATAATTTTACTTTTCTTTGAAGTACAGAAGCGTATACATCTCATTAGATAAAGCCATTTATATCATCATCCCAGGATTTTGAACAGTCCCAAAAGTGGTCTTAACCCATTTAGTACCAGAAACCCCAAAACAGGTACCCTGGCAAACAGTGCATGCCCAGATCAGACGCCGCATTCTGCGGCGTCTGATCAGGGCCTCCACTGTTTGCATAAGGTTCAGCCAATTTCCGAATAAATTTTAAAGAGTGAGTGAGTGAGTTTTAGTTTTACGTCCCACCAACAGCTAAGGTCATACGGAGATGGGACCTCGGTTTAAAGACTCATCCGAAAGTCTGGAGAAGCCCGGGATCCTGCGATCCCTGGTTTACAAGGCGAGTAGCATAAATTTTAAAGAAAGCTCAACCTGACAACCCTAAATTTTGAAATGAACTCCTGCTATCTATAAGGAGGAAGATTCCATTTGGTATCAAAAGGGTTAATACAGGAATTTTACTGTATCTACAGGGTATGGATACACAAGAAAATACTTCTCCCAGATCTTGGGGGTCCACTTTTGGAAGTCCTTAGAAGCCTCATGGTGTAGTGGTTATGCTACTCGCCTTGTAAACCAGGATGAGCTAAAAATTGTCTCCTTTGTGAAAATGGTAGAAAATATGCTCAGTGAATAAATTCCCTGTTAATGTAAATTATGGTTTTCTGGTCAGGAATATACAATAAAGATATAGCTTTATATTAAAAATTTATTTCTAACATATATATTACACCTTGTTTAGCCCTTAGCCCAGCAATCACAAGTATCATCTGCTTTGTTATCTGCTTGTTCCTTTAACCCATTGTATGCTAGTGGACTCTTCCATTGCTATATGTTGAGAAGTCCATTTGTCATATAAGGGGTGTCAGGCCTATTTTTGGGTTTTTATTCCATTTTTGGCAGAAAATTCTGCTAGCAAATAGTGCAAGCCCTGATCAGATGCCGCGTTTTGCGGCATCTGATCTGGGCCTGCACTGTTTGCCAAGGTACCCCTTTAGGAGTTTCCTGCATACAATGGTTTAAAAGTCATTGCTGCAAAGTGAGTGGACCCAGAGCAGATTGCTCCTGGTGGAGCAGTCTGATCAGGGTTCACACTGTTTGCCTGTATGCAAATATATGTTTGAAAAGTTTGTAAGACAATGCAGCAGACACCATAAACAGAAGACATTTTCAGATGCTGTTTTTCTTGGTGTCTTAAGGGGAATGGGAACACCTTCAGGGGAGGCAACTCCTGCAAAAGTATTTCTATCTCCCATTTCAATAGGGGTCAACTCTTAAAGGAAAGAATTTGCTCCCAGAGGAGCAAATTATTTGCTCCCAGAGGAGCAAATTATTTGCTCCCAGAGGAGCAAATTCTTTCCTTTAAAAGTAGACCCCTTTTCAGCAGGACAAAGCTTTTAGCATAGTGAAAAGGAAGTCCCAAAAGTTATATCCCTTTGAAAAATGGCAGCAAATGCCAGGTGTTCCCATTCCCCTTAAGGGTTAAAGAGAGCAGTATGGTCAGAACAAACAAACCTTATTTTACAAATAGGAAAAATTAACAAAAATTAGGAAAACAAATCAGTATGAGGGCGAGATAATGCTATCTAAATGACAGTATGCATCATGACAACAAGTCCGTGAAAAGAAGACCCCCACCCCAAACCCCACCATATACAGAGAAAACTGGGGTTTACTGGGGTATACATTATTTTTTCTTATTTCTGCTCCAAGACATAAGTGGTGGGTACTCTTTAGAACCGCCTCAATGAGGTGGTTCTAACGGGCACCCACAACCTATGTTTGCAGTGCAGGTTGTGGGTGCCTGTTAGAATCGCCTCATTGAGACAGTTCTAACGGGCACCCATTACCTGTTTGCAGTATAAATAAGAAAAATATCAGAATTTCACCAGAAAAGTATCCATTTTGGAGATGTGAAAAAATGCACTATGTCGCAGGGTTGAGTTATCGTAATGGCAAAAATATGTTTGAAAGTCACCGAACCATGAAATCTAGGTAAAGGTCAAATATGGGCGCATGCATTAAAGTTGCCATCCCCAGATACAAGTTTGTACCAAGTATCATTAATGAAGCCCTTATAGTTCTTGAGAAATAGATTTGGCCATTTGGGTGAACTATAGGGTGGTTGCAAATGCTGACGGTTTGACAAATGAATGGAAAATTGGACTCCTATATCAAGCCATGCTAATAGCAGGCATGGCAGAAAATTTCCAAAAATGGTCATTTGTCTGTATGATCTATAAATTTTGAATAGGCTATAACTGCAGATTGTGTAGTGAAGAGGACTTCTCTGGATCCTAACCATGGCATAAAAAGAGCTTGTCATGTATTGAGACTAAAGTCCAATCATGGAAAACAAGGATTTATTATGTTCTCAGTTGCCTTAACCCTTATCCTACTGAATAAATAAATTTGGCCACACCCATTTCTGACTATCAACCAATTACATTACTTGATATAATGTATTCATTCAAATTTGCAAACTGCATGACAAACTGTAGATCCTGATCAGATGGCTTCTTCAGAAGCCCCTTCTCCAGAAGCCATCTGAGCCGGATCTACATTGTTTGCAAAAGGTAGGGGTTTCATGTTCAACCGAGATAATGGTTAACCATGTAACCATCTAATGAACTGAATAATCTGCAAACAGTCTATTTAACCTTTAGCATGCTGAGCAGTATTAAATACTCGTTCTTTGGAGGAGTTAAGATTCTTATATTGTTCAGAAATGGCAAAACCAGGTTTTCTAATGAAATGGCTCACTTTGTGGGTATTTGACAGAGCTGCATCAAGGCAATTCTAGCAAGTACCCATGAAAATGATTTGAGCCAGGGCAAAGCATTTTCTACAACTTGAATGTGCGCAGAGAAAAACTCAGATCAGACTGCGCAGATGCTTCCTTGTTCACTCTGAGGATAGCTAGGAGGGCCCAATGCTCCTTCATGCAGCAAGAGAAGTCTCTGGTCAGACTATATGGATGCGCAGGCTGATCTGATTCTTCGCTGGGTGCACATGTAAATTGTAGGAAATGCTATGCCCTGGCTCATTTCTTATAAATCATAAAGCTGACCTTGGTAGCTCATTGACTGGTGATCTGTAGGTTGTGGGGGTTGCCAACATTGAGATTGATACTCAATTCTATGGTCATTTGCTGATTTTTTTTTTATTTTTTTTATTTGAGGTTGAACGTCCCCATCAACACTGTATTGGTCATTTTGGAGATGTTGCTTCCAATTGTGTGGGCCTTTTACCCAACATTGAGATGAAACGACATCTCAAGCCCTGTTGCCCAATGAAACCAAAGGGTTTCTATGCATGGACGGTCCAACTTGCACCACTTAGATCATCTGAGCAGTTTACGAGTACTCGTGTCCAGTCTGTTTCAGCTCTGCGTGGAAGCATCATGCAGCCCATATATTTCTTCAAGCCCCGATGGGCGGGACCCGTGGTCATTTACTGAAGAAGGGCAGTTGTCAATTCAGGTGAAAGAATGTGCTCTGTACTGGTTAACTGCTCGTGTAAAAGCCTGGCTTGGAAAAGAATGGTTAGGTGAACTGACCAACTCAATATTTCTTAAAATTAGTAATATTGACCAGGCTGTTTACCTGTAATCCATTGCATGCGGGGAAACACCTGAAGGGGTACTTTGGCAAATAGTGCAGGCTTAGATCAGACGCCGCGAAACGCAGCGTCTGATCAAGGCCTGCAACAGAATTTTCCGTCAAAAATGGAATAAAAACGAAAAAAATAGGCCTGACACCCCTTATATGACAACTGGACTTGTCCAACATATAGCAATGGTAGAGTCCACCAGTTTACAATGGGGGAAAAAAAAAATAATAATGGAAAAAGCTTAATTTTCAATGCTAGCTACTCCTCCACATCCTCAGCTGTGATTTATTACACAAGCAAAAATTTCGACAATAGACAACTGTGTAAATCTTGACTACAAAACTTGACATAAATGCCTCTTTATAAGTCTTCGTCATCCACACATTTTTTTTTCACAAACCTTTGACACACTTAAATCAAATCTTGCCCAACCACAGCTATACACCACAACCTCATTATAACACGGTTCGTTATAACACAGTTTATTATAATATGGATAGAACACAGTTTCAAGATGGATCCCAAAAATGTATAGATTATATAGAAAAAATGACCATTGATGGTCATTTTTCTATATAATCTATACATTTTTGTTAGGATATAACACGGTTGTTTAATTAACTAACACGGTTTCTGCTTTGGACCCCATCAATAGTGTTATAAAGAGGTTGTGTGTATTTCATTTCTGCCCTCAAAATCTGCCCCCAAAACAGTAAACACTGCACAATTACTTACACAATCAGGATTGCTTGGTACAATTTGTCCTGCTGAATAACTTAATTTAGCCACACCCATTTCTGACTATCTACCAATCAAATAACTTGATATAGGATTCATTCAATTCACTAACTGCATGACAAACGGTGTAAATCCTGATCAGATGGTTTCTTCAGAAGCCATCTGACCTAGATCTACACTATTTGCAAAGGTATGGGTTGTGTTCAGCAAGGTAAGGGTTAAATTTGACTCTTCACTGAATTGTGACATGTCCAATGTAATCGGAAGTGGTTTTCGCTGAAATAATTAACAGAATGGCAAACAGTGTAGATATTGACAAGATTTACAGTCTGCTTAGGTATCTATATCAGCCCATCTGATCAGTATCTACAGAGTTAAAGATTCAGTTCAATAATTTGTAGGGATAAATAACATCTAGTTTTCTGACTAGTTGAAATTCATATTAAGTTTGTTTGTGCTGATTTTTTTGGCCCCATCAACACTATTCAGGTGATTTTGGAGTCATTGCTTCTGATTTTGTGGAACTTTTACCTGACAGTATGATGAAATGACATCTCAAACCAAACTGCCTCAGAAACTACTAGGGTTTAAGAGATGGTCTGACTTGCACCACTTTGTCTGGGCAGGCTTAGACCTAAACCATTTAAAAGTACTCAAATGTCTAGCCAGTTTCAGCTCTACGTGGAAGCACTTGCAGCAAAATCTATTTCCCCCAAGCCCTAACGGGCAGGGGTGCTGAGGTTTGATACAGGTGTGACTAAATTTATTTATTCAGTATGTCAAGGCTTAAATCAGACACTTGCAGCAAATGTCATGACTAAGTGTGACACAAAGTCTTGGAAATTCATGTACTGTAATGACCCTACTGATTGGGACAGATAGGCCTTAGCAAACAGTGCAGACCCAGATCAGACTGCTCCTGAAGGCAGTCTAATCAGGATCTACACTGTTTGCCATTCTGTCAGCACACTTTAAACCCCTTGCTTGATCGTGAAACAAATTTGTTAAAATTTTAGGAGAATTACAGCAAGTCCTAAAAGAGTCCCAATTTTTAGGAATTTTACGGTAGTCAAACATACTTCATTTTTTTAAATTTGAAAATTGTCAAGGCCCTGACAAAAACACTCAAGACTCCTTCCCCATTGTAACGTCCTAGCCAAACCCTGATACATGCATGTGAAACTCATGCCAATAAGTTAGCTATACGTTGTCCACTATACAAATACAGTTAAAGCTGGTCTAGTTTCAATCTGTATCAATCTCCTCCCTGAAAAAGATGCAAAAAGAAAACATAAGTTAGGGTTAGTCTCTGTGGGTGATGTTTCTTTGTTTGATTTGAGGTTTAACATCCCCATCAACACTGTAAAGGTATTTTGGAGACGTTGGTTCAAATTTTGTGGGACTTTTATCCGACACTGAGATGAAATGACATCTCAAGCCCTGTGGCCCAATGAAACCAATAGGGTTTATAAGCATGGACGGGCTGGCACGCATGCTTTTCCTGGGCAGGCTTAGATCCTCTAAGCAGTTTACCACTACTCGTGTGTGGGTCGGTTTCAGCTCTGCGTGGAAGCATCATGCAGCCCATATATTTCTTCAAGCCCCGATGGGCGGGGGCCAGGTGATGTTTCTTTAGTTTAATACAAGAAAAATTACTTTAAAACATCAGGTGTTTGCTCTGGTTGGTTTTTATGAGCTTAATGGCACGTCAACACTATTAAGTTCAATCTGAGCCAGTCAGTAAAGCTAATAACCGTGTTCCTGGACAGGCTTAGTCCTTGTTATAACAGATCTTTATTTGGATTTTTACAGCACAACCAACACTATGTTAGTCCTGTTTAGTTACCGTAATGCTTCTAAGTACATGTATTGGGGCACATAGGCCTAAGCAAACAGTGTAGACCAAGATCAGACTACTTCAGTTGATAGTTTTACAAAAATTCCCATGCTTTCAGCAAACAAGAGGGCCATGATGGCCCCGGATCACTCACCTGATCCATAGAGTAACAAGAGGGACCCGGGGAGGGCCATTATTGGCCCCAGGGCTATAATGTGCATAATGTTCAGGGAGGTCTAAGAAGGTGAAGCTTCATACCAAATATCAACAAACTTGGCAAAGATGAAGCTACACACAAAATATAAAACACCTGGGCCTTGCAATTTCACAGAAGAAAATTTTTTTTAAAGATATTCCCTACATAAGCCTATGTAAAACCAAATGGCCCCCGGGCAGGGGCATTTTTGGCCCAAGGGCTATAATTTAAACAATCTTGATAGATTTTGTTTGTTTGATTTGAGGTTTAACGTCCCCGTCAACACTGTAAAGGTCATTTTGGAGACACTGCTTCCAATTTTGTGGGACTTTTACCCGACATTGAGATGAAATGACATCTCAAGCCCTGTCGCCCAATGAAACCAATAGGGTTTATTAGCATGGACGGTCTGCCTCGCACCGCGGTTCCTGGACAGGCTTAGATCCTTTAAGGGGTTTACCAGTACTAGTGTGCGGGCAGGATTCAGCTCTGCGTGGAAGCATCATGCAGCCCATATATTTCTTCAAGCCCCTATGGACGGGGGCTACAATCTTGATAGAGGTCCACTGGATGAAGCTTCATGCCAAATATCAAAGACCTGGGAATTGCTGTTTCAGAAGGTTTTCAAAGATTATCTCTATATAAGTCTATGTCCTGGTGTGGGGGCATTTGTGGCCTGAGGGCTATAATTTGAACAATCTTGGTAGAGGCCCACAAGATGATGCTCCATGCCAAATATCGAAGACCTGGGCCTTGCAGTTTCAGAGAAGAAGATTTTTGAAGATTTCCCTTCCGCTATATAAGTCTATGTTAAACAAAAGGGTCTCGGGGCAGGGACATTTTTGCCCCAGGGCTATAATTTGCAAAATCTTGATAAAGGTCCACTAGAAGAAATTTCACACCAAATATCAAAGACCAAGGCCTTGTGGATTCACAGAAGAAGATTTTTAAAGATTTTCCCTATGTAAGTCTATGTAAAACCAAAGGGCCCCAGAGCGGAGGCATTTTTGGTCCACTAGAAGAAATTTCACACCAAATATCAAAGACCAAGGCCTTGTGGATTCACAGAAGAAGATTTTTAAAGATTTTCCTTATGTAAGTCTATGTAAACCTGAAGGGCCCCGGAGCGGGGCCATTTTTGGACCCAGGGCTATAATTTAAATAATCTTGGTAGAGGTCGACTAGATGAAGCTTCATACCAAATATCAAAGACCTTGGCCTTGCTGTTTCAGAGAAGAAGATTTTTAAAGATTTTCCCTATATAATCCTAAGTAAAACCAAAGGGCCCTGCTGTGCGGGTATTTTTAGCCCCAGCATTATAATTTGAACAATCTTCGTAGGGGTCCACTAGATGAAGCTTCATACCAAATATTAAAGACCTTGGCCTTGTGGTTTCAGAAGTTTTCAGTGAAAAAAAAAATCTATTTTTTGGCTCCTGTGACCTACATGTACAACGGACCGGAACCATTTGAACAACTTTGAAAGGGGACCACCTGGGGATCATTCCTGTGAAGTTTGGTAAAAATCTGATCAGTGGTTTAGGAGATGTCGTTTGAAGAAATTGTTTACGGATGCACGGACTGACAAAAAGTGATCCCAAAAGCTCACCTTGTCACTCGTGACGGTGAGCTAAAAGAAGACCAGATCAGATGTCCCTTTAGTAAAGAGTCCAATCTGGGACCACTATTTGCCAGGGTTACTTTTATGGGATGTTAGGCACACATGGGTTTAAAAAATTGTCACTTAAATCTTAATGTGCCGATCACAACTACCAGATGGAATTTTGTTGGCCTTTTTTTAATAGAAAATAAGGCTTGAAATTTTTTGTGAATTGAGGATTGCAGACAATTCACATTATATCATATAAATGTCAAGCAGCGGCTGACAAAATAAGGTTTGACATTTTTTTGTGTATTGTCTGCTGAGCAGACGATTCACATACAATGTCTAGCCTGTCCCACTAGAAATTGACTGCCTCATGCTATGGGGTGCCCCAAAAAATCTGTAAATTTTTACATTCAGTTCTGTAAATTTTTACATTCATTGTGTCTGAGTCCATCACACTTCATACAACTGCCAAGGAGATAGAAAATGAGAATAATAATAGTAAGGTTTACAGTAAACTACATTAAATTTTCCAACCAAATTTATACTGCATTGTTGGATGACCTGAGGCAGTAGTGTTTTGTTTTGTTGGACAGACCTATCTGGTCACCTTTTGTTCCCTAGAATTCCTAAATACGTTCCCCCTTCACCCCCCCCCCCCCCCCCCCAACCACCATCCCCCTGAAAAGATGGGCACTCCCTCGAAAAGAAGGGAGTGGGACATGTGACCCTCAAAATTTAAGACCAAGGCACAACACTGCTTGTGACTGCAATCTGCTCCTCGGCACTTTAAGAGTTAACCCTTATCATGCTGTTCACGACAACCCTTATCTTTGCAAACAGTGTAGATCCAGATCAGATGGCTTCTAAAAGCCATCTGATCAGGATCTACACTGTTTGGCATTTAGTTTATGAATTTGTAGCAATAAATTACATCAAATAATTTGATTGGTTGATAGACAGAAATGGGTGTGGTTTAAATGATTATTCAGCAAGATAAGGATTAAAACATCCCTCCATTAGGCTAACATACTTGTGTGATATATATAGTGCATTCTTTCATATCGCAGAAATGGTTACATCCACTCACGTAATGAAGATATTATACATATTGAGTTTACAGGAGATGATAATTATAAGCTGCTAGCTTTACTCTCAAATCCTGTAGCATACTGTTGTAATTGTTGTTAAAGGCATTTATTCTTGATTATTGAGGACTATCATTTCATTACATAATATTATGTAGCCCTCAATGCTGACTGAAGAGATCTCCTCTGTCTTCAACAGGTAAGGGGCCACCTTGGGAAAAATCAATAGTTTACTAACTGTAGCCTAGAGTGTACATTATTGATTTTCACCTTAAGTGCCTCAGTAAGGGGATTCAACAAGAGCTACTAATCACCCTATTAAGGACCGCCTTTGATCTGCTACAGACAGCATATCACAGGGGGCAATATAACTATTATGAACACACGGTGTGCCCTACTGTTACAAGAATAAATGCCTTTAAATGTTAGTTTGTATAGAGAATTGTTTGATTTGAGGTTTAACGTCCCTGTCCACACTGTTAAGGGCATTTTGGAGACGTTGCTTCCTATTTTGTGGGACTTTTACCCGACAATGAGATGAAATGACACCTCAAGCCCTGCCGCCCAATGAAACCAATAGGGTTTATAAGCATGGATGGTCCGACTCGCACCGCATTGCCTGGGCCAGCTTAGATCCTCTAAGCGGTTTACCAGTACTCATGTGCGGGTCGGTTTCAGCTCTGCGTGGAAGCATCATGCAGCCCACCTATTTCTTCAAGCCCCGATTGGCAGGGGCTATTGCATAGAGAAAGTAATAAATATTGTTTAAACCAAAAATGGTTACTTAGCTGATGAAAACTTGTTATATCTTTCTTATTTATATTCCAAACATAGCTTGTGGGTGCTCATTAGAACCGCCTCATTCCAAGAGTATCCACAATCTACATGTTGCAGCAGAGATAAGAACAAGAGGCACATGGGCCACTATGCTCACCAGAGCTCAGGTGGGCACTGCCAAATTGCAGCCATGTATTTTAACATGATATCATTTTAATCTGCCAAATGAACCCCCATATCCAAATGAGCATCAATGTGGACTCAGCATATGAAACAGTATATACTCAGTATATGAACCATTAGGCCTTTTATGAAGTAGAGGGGGTGGGGCATGGACCCAATGGAGCCCTGGTTGGTATCACTAAATGTGTCTTATCACAAAGAACAAGAATATATATGGTTTAGCAGTGGGGATCTGCATGGCTGCAGATATAAGTGGAGGGGTTGGAGCATGCCCTGTCGTTCCCAGGAAAGCCCAAGATTGTTGTCCCTAAATCATAAGGACCAAGTATATATATGGTTTAGGGGTGGGAATCTGAACGGTTTCCAAGATATACTTTCATGAAGTGGAAAGGAGAGGACTGGCCCCTGCGGACACCCCTACAGTAGGTGTGCTAATAATAAGGAACAAGAACATATATGAATATGGGGTGGGGATTTGAATGGTTTCTGAAATATATGGCCTTTTATGAAGTGGAAGGGCGGGGCACATTGCCTCAGCACAAAGAGACCCCCAAGTTGGTGTGACTGAATGAGTCTTATCATAAGGAACAAGAATATATATGGTTTAGGGGTGGGGATCTGAACTATTTCTGAGACATGTGGCTTTTAATGAAGTCAAGCCGTGGAGCAAGGCCCGGGCATGCCCCGGGGACTCACAAGCTGGTGTCAATGAATGTGCCTTATCATAAGGAAGATGAATATATATGGTTGAGGGGTGGGGCTCTGAACAGTTTCTGAGATATAAGGCCTTTTGTGAAGTGCAGGGGTGGGGCAAGGCCCAGGGAGACCCCCAGGTTGGTGTCAATGAAAGTGTCTTATCATAAGGTACAAGAATATATATGGTTTAGGGGTGGGGATCTGTAAGGTTTCCGAGATATTGTGATATTATGAATTGGAGGGGGTTGGGCATGGCCCCAGCACATCCCTGGGGACCCCCAGGTTGGTGTCACTGAATGTGTCTCATCATAATGAACAAGAATATATATGGTTTAGGGGTGGGGATCTGAACAGTTTCTGAGATATATGGCCTTTTGTGAAGTGAAGGGGTGGGGCATGGCTCCGGCGCACCCCGGAAGACCCCCAATTTGGGGTCAATGAATGCATCTTATCATAAGGAGCAAGAATATATATGGTTTAGGGGTGGGGATCTGTAAGGTTTCCGAGATATTGGGCCTTTTATGAAATGGAGGGGCGGGACATGGCCCCGGCGCATCCCGGGGGACCCACAGTTTGATGTCACTGAATGCGTCTTATCATAAGGAACAAGAGTATATAGGGTTCAGGGGTGGGGATCTGAATGGTTTCCGAGATATTGGGCCTTTTATGAAGTGGAGGGGGTGGGGCATGGCCTCGGCACATCCCGGAGGACCTCCAGGTTGGTGTCACTGAATGCGTCTTATCAATAGGAACAAGAATATATATGGTTTAGGGGTGGGGATCTGTAAGGTTTCTGAGATATAAGTCATTTTATGAAGTACTGGGGGCGGGGCATGGCCCCGGCACAACCTACTGGACCCCCAGGTTGACATAAAAGCATATGGCTGAGAGAAGTTTACTAAAGGAACATTTCTATGAAAGTTTTGTCAAAATATCTTCAAAGGCTTTGTAGTTAATGCCATTTTTCAATTTTCCCCATTATAAGTCTATGGAAAATCTAAGTTGCCATAGCAACCAAACTAAAGAGCCAAATTTCATAAAAAACACAAAACCTGTAAACGCAAATATGGTGAATATTTCCATAAACTTTCAGCCTCATAGAGCATACGGTTTCTGAGGAGATGATTTTTTAAGTATTTTTTTTTCTATTTTTTCATTTTGGTTTCCATGGCAACCAATACAAATGAGCAGTAGGCCTAAAATCATATGGCAGATAGTAGATTGCCTAAGGAATATTTCTATGAAAGTTTTGTCAAAATATCTGCAGTGGCTTGGCAGTAAATGCCATTTTTCATTTTTCCCCATTATAAGTCTATGGAAACTCTAAGTTGCCATAGCAACCAAACCAATGAGCCGAATTTCATAAAAAACACAAACTTTCAATCCCCCAACCCAAGGATGCTAAAGATGAAATTTGGACTCAATCGGCCCAGTGGCTTCAGAGGAGATGTCGTTTGAAAATGTTAACGCCAGACGACGACGACAACGACGGACAACTGCCTATCCTATAAGCTCCCCCGGAGCCTTTGGCTCTGGTGAGCTAAAAATAACATATACCCGTGTAAACCCTAGTTTTCTCTGCATAAGGTGGGGTTTAGAGGGGTCAACATTACACGGGACTTGTTAACTTGATGCATCACACTGTTAACTGAAACTACTTGTTATTAAATGGCAAGCTTACATCTTTTCCTCTTCTAACTTTTAACTCGAGCCTGAAAGTTCACAAACACAGGAACTAAACACAAAACCTGTCATGCATTACACTACTGGTACATGTTATTATGTATAGAAAAGAACATTTTCTCTATTATTATCATAGCTGTTCCTATAATAAGTATCAGACATACATGTACATATTATTTTTCATATTTTTCCACTGACCATACATCCTGATTTTTTTTCAGAGTTTACCGGTCCAGTCAATACCATTTAGGTCATACCAAGCCAGTCAATTTATCTAAGCACACTTTCTTGGACAGTCTTCAGAGCAACTGATAAGGTTGGTATTTTGTGAGAATTGAAGGATGGTTTTCCTTATTTCTGCCTATAAACCTATGTTGTGGGTATTCATTAGAACCGCCTTGTTGAGGCGGTTCTAATGAATACCCACAACATATGTTTTTATGGAGAAATGACAAAAACTATCCTTCAATTATCACAAAACACTTACCCTTTCTGTTGCTATGGTCTTATGCATAAGCAGTTACACAGTACAGTGCATGTTCTTTTGCCCAAAACTGACAACTGCCAGGCCCCTTCTTCAATCAGTGGAAAAGAGAGAATGACCATTGAAAAGATTTCAAGATCAATCTCCAAGAAAGACTGTGGTCGACCCGGCAGGCACTGAACCCGCGACTTTCAAATAGCGCATCCGATCGAGTAAATATCGTAAGGATGCAGCTCTTATTCTGCATTTTCGTATCGCATATCTGTACTGTCCATTTTTGTTGCACTCAATATCACAAAACTTACATCAAAATCTATATTTATAATTAATATGTAATTGATATTTTAATATGCAAAGTATCAGGCCCCCGCCCATTGGGGCTTGAAGAAATAAATGGGCTGCATGATGCTTCCACGAAGAGCTGAATCCGACCGCACACGAGTACAAGTAAACTGCTTAGAGGATCTAAGCCTGCCCATGCAAAGTGGTGCAACTCGGACCGTCCATGCTTATAAACCCTATTAGTTTCATTGGGCGACAGGGCTTGAGATGTCCTACAAAATTGGAAGCAACGTCTCCAAAATGACCTTTATAGTGTTGACGGGGACGTTAAACATTAACTCAAACAAAACAAACAAATCAAGCATACAATTACAGTGTTTTCAAAATTACTACATATGATGCCAAAAACTTTAATTTTTAATATTTATGTTAGGTATCAAGCATGCAAATATGAAAATTAATTGTAAATGCATTGGCTTTGAGAAAAAAATTCACAACTGAATATCTGTACTTTAACCCATTGTATACTAGTGGACTCTCCCATTGCTATATGTTGGATCAGGCCATTTGTCATATAAGGGGTGTCGGCCTATTTTTTGTTTTTATTCTATATTTGATGGAAAATTCTTTTAGCAAATACTTGAAATAGTGCAGGCCCTGATTAGACGCCGGGTTCTGCGACATCTGATCTGGGCCTGCACTGTTTGCCTAGGTACCCCTTTAGGGGTTTCACGCATCCAATGGGTGTGTGTGTGTATTCGGGTTTAACGTTGCTTTCAACAATTTTTCCGTCATATCACGACGGTGTCTGGTTGCGACAGGGAGCTCAATGCTCACTTTTATAGTGCTGCCTCACTGAAGTATCATGTCCCAGACACATTACATGATACCACACCCACTCAGATTATCCTGACACTGGGTCGACCAGTCCTAGCTCTACCCCGTAAATCTGAGTGCCAAGCGAGGAGCAGCTAGTACCATTCTTACAGCTTTGGTATGTCGCGGCCCGGGATCGAACTCATGACCTCCCATTTCCCGGAGCGGACACGCATGCAATGGATTAAACTTCTTAAACGCAACAATTACATGATTTGATATTAACCCTTAAGATTCTAATCACAATGAACTTTCCAATGTCATCTTATTACGTGTATTTTCATTTTAAAATGCATGTGCATGAACTGAATTTGTTATAATGTCAACTACTGGTGGTGACAGTCAAGTTTTTTTTACCTCTAAATTCCAACCTGTATCAAGAGACCACCTGTATTAAAGGCATTTATTCTTGTAACAGTAGGATGCACAATGTGTTCATGAATGTTTTACTGCCCCTTGTGATATACTGTCTACAGCTGATCAAAGGCGGCCCTTACTAGGGTAATTAGTAGTCTCTTATTGAATCCCCTGACTGAGGGACTTAAGGGGAAAATCGACTAGAGAAAGCGACCAGTGGGTCACGTATACCCCCGGCCAGCGCCACCCTCTAATTTATCTTCAGAGCTTAATTGTATGTAATATGGAAGCTATAAGAATCTATAAATGTGCTTGTAAAAGCTAAACCAAAGATAAAATTTTTATATGGACCAAGGGATTGAGGGCATCAAAGTTAATGAAAGGGTGGGGGCATCAATGTTACTGAAGCAGCAGGGTTGGGTATACATCAATGAAATATTTGGACTGGTATGCAAGATCGATGCAAGTATCAATTGGATTTGTCTTTGAGTTCAGGACATACAGGGATCTATAAACTTTGTCATAAACTTCAACCAAATGTAAAATTTCTAAGTCTATGACCTTAACCTCAAGGTCACTGTGGGGGGTGGGACATGCATCAATTAAATATTTAGACCAGTATGTAACTTCAGTGTAAGTATCAACTAAATCTATCAAAGGGTTCAGAAGATACAATCTCTTAGAAACTTTGACGTAAAACTTTAACCAAACATAAAATTTCTAAGTCTGTGACCTTGACCCCAAGGTCACTGTGGGGGATGGGATATGCATCAATGAAATCTTTGGACCAGTATGTAACTTCAGTGTAACTAAATCTATCAAAGGGTTCAGAAGATACAATCTCTTAGAAACTTTGACGTAAAACTTTAACCAAAATGTTAAAGGACGGACAGACGGACGGACGGACAGACGGAAGGACGGACAGACGGATGGACGAACGGCAAGACGAAAACTATATACCCCCATAGCATACTTCGTATGCCTGGGGGTATAATAATGTACACACTAGTCAACAGTTAAGTAAACTATTGATTTTCCTCAAGGAGTCCCCTTACCTGTTGAAGACAGACGACTTCTCTTCAATCAGCACTGAGGGCTACATAATATTATGTAATGAAATGATAGTCATCAAGAATAAATGCCTTTAATAGACCATTGGTCCAAATTTCCCAGGGTGGTCTCTTAATGCACTGTATTTAAAATTTGATGTCTTGTGAAGCTCTGCTTAGCACTTCAAGGGTCAACCCCTCATACCGGAAACATCAAAACAGATCACCGGAAAACAATGTAGGCCCAGATAAGATGCCGCATTCTTGATGCCACAGAATGCAGCATCTGATCAGGGCCTTCTCTGTTTTACAAAAAAACAAGAGGGCCCAATGGCCCTATATCGCTCACCTGTGTACCAGAAAATCATTAGTGTAGGAGACCACTTGACATTGCTACATACTAAATATCTAAGCTCAGGCAAAGCGGTGTCAATGCTTATAAACCCTACTGGTTTCATTGGGCAACAGGGCTTGAGATGTAATTTCATCTCAATGTCTGGTAAAAGTCCCACAAAATTGGAAGAGACATCTCCAAAATGACCTATACAGTGTTGATGGGGATGTAAAACCACAAATCAAACAAAATCTGTGCCTTATGGTTTTGGGGGAAAATGATACTTTTAAGTTTCTTCCAGTTTAAGTCTATAGGAGCTAATGAGCCCTGGGGCTGGACCAATTTTGACCCAAAGGGCATGGTTGGCAGGATTTATGTAGGCGACCATTTTGTGTTGCTATATACTAAATATCTAAGGTCTGTACTTCATGGTTTCAAAGAAGATGTTTGAAGCCTTTTCCATTATAAGTTTGTTGGAGTTTAGGGGCCACAGGATTTGGACCCCAGGGGCATGATTGGCAGGATTCATGTAGGCGACCACTCGACATTGCTACATGCTAAATACCTAAGCTCTGGGACTTATGGTTTCAGAGAAGAAGATTTTTGAAGATTTTTTCCCCATTTTAAGTTTGTTTTTTTTTTTTCATTATAAGGGCCCTGTGGTTTCAGAGAAGAAGATTTTTGAAACTTGTCCATTTTTAAGTCTATGGAAGCTAAAGAGCCCTGGGGTGGGGCCAATTTGGATCCCAGGGGCATAACTGGCAGGATTTATGTAGGTGGCCACTTGATGTTGCTACATACTAAAAATCTAAGCTCTGGGCCTTATGGTTTCATAGAAGATCTTTTAAGTTTTTTTCCATTATAAGTCTATTGGAAGTGATGAGCTGGGGCGAGGCCAATTTTGACCCCAGGGGCAGGGTTAGCTGGATTTATGTAGCTGGCTATTTTATGTTGCTAAATACTAAATGTCTAAGTTCTGTGCTTCACAGTTTCTGAGAAGAACATTTTTGAAGCTTTTTACCATTATGAGTCTATGGGAGCTAAGGGGCCCCGGGGCGTTGCCCATTTTGACCCAAGGGGCATGATTAGCAGAAAATATGAAGGTGACCACTTGCCGTTGCTACATGCTAAATATCTAAGCTCTGGGCGCTGTGGTTTCAGAGAAGAAGATTTTTGAAGTCTTTTTTCCATTATGAGTCTATGGGAGCTAAGGGGGTCCCAGGGTGTGGCCCATTTGGACCCCAGGGGCATGATTGGCAGGTTTATGTAGGTGACCACTTGCCATTGCTACATGCTAAATATCTAAGCTCTGGGCCCTGTGGTTTCAGAGAAGAAGAAATTTAAGCATTTTTCCATTATGAGTCTATGGGAGCAAAGGGGCCCCGGTGGGTGGCCCATTTGGAACCAAGGGGCATGATGTGCAGGAATTATGTAGGTGACCAATTGCCATTGCTACATGCTAAATATCTAAACTCTGGGCCCTGTGGTTTCAGAGAAGAAGATTTTTTTAGCTTTTTTTCCCATTATGAGTCTATGGGAGCTAAGGGGCCGCGGGGCGTGGCCCATTTGGACCCTGGGGGCATGATTGGCAGGATTTATGTAGGTGACCACTTGCCGTTGCTACATGCCAAATACCTCAGCTCTGGGCCCTGTGGTTTCAGAGAAGAAGATTTTTGAAGCTTTTTTCCATTATGAGTCTATAGGAGCTAAAGGGCCCCGGGGCGTGGCCCATTTGGAGCCCAGGGGCATGAATGGCAGGAATTATGTAGGTTACTACTTGCCATTGCTACATGCTAAATATCTAAGCTCTGGGCCCTGTGGTTTCAGAGAAGAAGATTTTTTAAGCTTTTTTCCATTATGAGTCTATATGAGCTAACTGGCCCCGGGGCGTGGCCCTTTTGGATCCCAGGGGCATGATTGGCAGGAATTATGTAGGTGACCACTTGCGATTGCTATGTGCGTAATATCAAGCTCTGGGCGCTGTGGTTTCAGAGAAAAAGATTTTTTAAGCTTTTTTCCATTATGAGTCTATGGGAGCAAAGGGGCCCAGGCGCGTGGCCCATTTGGAACCCAGGGACATGATTGGCAGGAATTACGTAGATGACCAATTGCCCTTGCAACATGCTAAATATCTAAACTGTGGGCCCTTTGGTTTCAGAGAAGAATATTTTTGAAGTTTTTTTTTTTCCATTTTGAGTCTATGGGAGCTAAGGGAGGGCCTGGCCAATTTGGACCCTAGGGGCATGAATGGCAGGATTTATGTAAGTGACCACTTGCCATTGTTACATGTCAAATACCGGAGGTCTGGGCCCTGTGGTTTAAGAGAAGAAGATTTTTGAAGCTTTTTTCCATTATGAGTCTATAGAAGCCAAAGGGCCCCGGGGTGTGGCCCGTTTGGACCCCAGGGGCATGATTGGCAGGAATTATGTAGGTGACCACTTGCCGTTGCTACATGCTAAATATCTAAGCTCTGGGCCTTGTGGTTTCCGAGTAGAAGTTTTTGAAGCTTTTTGTTCCATTGGGAGTCTGTGGGAGCGAAGGGGCCCCGGGGCGTCGCCCATTTGGAACCCAGGGGCATGATTGGCAGGAATTATGTAGGTGACCACTGGCGGTTGTTACATGCTAAATATCTAAGCTCTGGGCCCTGTGGTTTCAGAGAAGAAGATTTTTGAAGCTTTTTTTTCCATTATGAGTCTATGGGAGCTAAGGGGCCCCGGGGTGTGGCCAATTTGGACCCCAGGGGCATGATTGGCAGGAATTATGTAGGTTACCACTTGACGTTGCTACATGCCAAATATCTCAGCTCGGGGCCCTGTGGTTTCAGAGAAGAAGATTTTTGAAGCTTTTTTTCCATTATGAGTCTATAGGAGCTAAAGGGCCCCGGGGCGTGGCTTGTTTGGACACCAGGGGCATGATTCGCAGGAATTATGTAGGTGACCACTTGCCGTTGCTACATGCTAAATATCTAAGCTCTGGGCCTTGTGGTTTCCGAATAGAAGATTTTTGAAGATTTTTTGAAGCTTTTTGTTCCATTATGAGTCTATGGGAGCGAAGGGGCCCCGGGGCGTCCCCCATTTAGAACCCAGGGGCATGATTGGCAGGAATTATGTAGATGACCACTTGCCATTGCTACATGCTAAATATCTAAGCTCTGGACCCTGTTCAGAGAAGAAGATTTTTGAAGCTTTTTTACCATTATGAGTCTATGGGAGCTAAGGGGCCCCGGGGTGTGGCCAATTTGGAACCCAGGGGCATGATTGGCAGGAATTATGTAGGTGACCACTTGCCGTTGCTACATGCCAAATATCTCAGCTCTTGGCCCTGTGGTTTCAGAGAAGAAGATTTTTGAAGCTTTTTTCCATTATGAGTCTATAGGAGCTAAAGGGCCCCGGGGCGTGGCCCGTTTGGACCTCAGGGGCATGATTGGCAGGAATTATGTAGGTGACCACTTGCCATTGCTACATGCTAAATATCTAAGCTCTGGGCCCTGTGGTTTTTGAGAAGAAGATTTTTTAAGCTTTTTGTTCCATTATGAGTCTATGGGAGCGAAGGGGCCCTGGGGCGTGGCCAATAAGGCACCTAGGGGCATGATTGGCAGGAATTATGTAGGTGACCACTGGCGGTTGTTACATGCTAAATATCTAAGCTCTGGGCCCTGTGGTTTCAGAGAAGAAGATTTTTGAAGCTTTTTTTTCCATTATGAGTCTATGGGAGCTAAGGGGCCCCGGGGTGTGGCCAATTTGGACCCCAGGGTCATGATTGGCAGGAATTATGTAGGTTACCACTTGACGTTGCTACATGCCAAATATCTCAGCTCGGGGCCCTGTGGTTTCAGAGAAGAAGATTTTTGAAGCTTTTTTTCCATTATGAGTCTATAGGAGCTAAAGGGCCCCGGGGCGTGGCCCGTTTGGACACCAGGGGCATGATTGGCAGGAATTATGTAGGTGACCACTTGCCGTTGCTACATGCCAAATATCTCAGCTCTGGGCCTTGTGGTTTCAGAGAAGATTTTTGAAGCTTTTTTCAATTATGAGTCTATAGGAGCTAAAGGGCCCCGGGGCGTGGCCCGTTTGGACCCCAGGGGCATGATTGGCAGGAATTATGTAGGTGACCACTTGCTGTTGCTACATGCTAAATATCTAAACTCTGGGCCTTGTGGTTTTCGAGAAGAAGATTTTTGAAGCTTTTTGTTCCATTATGAGTCTATGGGAGCGAAGGGGCCCCGGGGCATCCCCCATTTGGAACCCAGGGGCATGATTGGCAGGAATTATGTAGGTGACCACTGGCCATTGCTGCATGCTTAATATCTAAGCTCTGGGCCCTGTGGTTTCCAAGAAGAAGATTTTTGAAGCTTTTGTTCCATTATGAGTCTATGGGAGCAAAGGGGCCCCGGGGCGTGGCAAATTTGGACCCTAGGGGCATGATTAGCAGGAATTATGTAGGTGACCACTGGCCATTGCTACATGCTAAATATCTAAGCTCTGGACCCTGTGGTTTTAGTAAAGAAGATTTTTTAACCTTTTTTTTCCATTATGAGTCTATGAGAGCTAAGGGGCCCCGGGGTGTGGCCAATTTGGGCCCTAGGGGCATGATTGGCAGGAATTATGTAGGTGACCACTTGCCGTTGCTACATGTCAAATACCTTAGCTCTGGGCGCTGTGGTTTCATAGAAGAAGATTTTGGAAGCTTTTTTCCATTACGAGTCTATAGGAGCTAAAGGGCCCCGGGGCGTGGCCGGTTTGGACCCCAGGGGCATGATTGGCAGGAATTATGTAGGTGACCACTTGCCATTGCTACATGCTAAATATCTAAGCTCTGGGCCCTGTGGTTTTTGAGAAGAAGATTTTTTAAGCTTTTTGTTCCATTATGAGTCTATGGGAGAGAAGGGGCCCCGGGGCGTGGCCGGTTTGGACCCCAGGGGCATGATTGGCAGGAATTATGTAGGTGACCACAGGCCGTTAATACATGCTAAATATCTAAGCTCTGGGCCCTGTGGTTTCCGAGAAGAAGATTTTTTAAGCTTTTTGTTCCATTATGAGTCTATGGGAGCGAAGGGGCCCTGGGGCGTGGCCAATTTGGACCCCAGGGGCATGATTGGCAGGAATTATGTAGGTGACCACTGGCCGTTAATACATGCTAAATATCTAAGCTCTGGGCCCTGTGGTTTCAGAGAAGAAGATATTTTAATTTTTTCCCATTGTAAGTCTATGGGAGCTATATGTTGCCATGGCAACCACAATTCCCACCTGATCAGCCCAAAAACCTTATGCAGCCTTTCCCCCTTCCTGATGATGCTTCACATGAAATTTGATCAAGATTGACCATGGGGTATTAGAGATATACTTATTTGAAATTGTTTACGGACGCACGCACGGACGGACGCACGACGGACGACGGACAAAAAGTGATCACAAAAGCTCACCTTGTCACTACGTGACAGGTGAGCTAAAAAAAATTGGCCATTTTTCAATCAATTTCTAAAGTCATCTCAACCTTGCATTCCTAAATTACATACGAGCAAGGTGAAAGCTTCCAATACAAAATGGGTTAAACTATGACTGACATTCCAACAAAATACATGTCTATAACCACAATGAAAATAAACATATATCATATATGACAAAATATTAATAAGAATTTGTACACACCTATTTTTAGATTTATTTTTTCCTTTTTTATGTCTGCTTAATGAAGATTTTGTGATTTTTCCTGATGAAGTATTCATAGTAGAAGAGGCTGCCATAGAATCTCTGCTGTCATCATTGGATAAATGGCCATTCGTCTGTTCAGCTGGGGTGTTGGCTGTGTTCTGGTTGTTCTGTGAATCAGGACTCGAGGGACCGTCTGGAAACAACACCAATAAAGTTCATTTTAGAAATTGAGTTGATTCACCTAAAGATGTGTCATTTTAGAAATTGATTTTCTTCCCCACAGATGTTTCATTTTAGACATTCAGTTGCTTCCTTTGAAGATGTTTCATTTTAAAGAAAAAAAGTTCATTTTAGAAATTGAGTTGCATCCCCTAAAGATGTTTCATTTCAGAAATTGAGTTGCTTCCCCTGAAGATGTTACATTTCAGAAATTGAGTTGAAATTAAGTTGCTGTCGGGGAAAAGGCAGATGATTCACTAGCAGATGATTCAGATGGAATGTCTTACGAGGACTGTTCAAACATGAATGCAAGTAGAACATTTTCTCACACACTAATGCGAAAATCACCTGGAAATAAATATCACAGCGTAGAACAACATTTTACCTATACATTGATACCAAACCTGTTAAAATCGGTGCACTTTAGCCATGTATATCCTTCGATAAACACTGTCCACTCTTGCATACTAATACAAAACATGGTTGGAAGAAGGTCAGAGTACGCCATGGAAATACGGTCCTATATTTAGAATCGTTGTATTCTTGGTATACGGTGCAAAGACATTTTTGATGAAATATGTTCGGTTTATGGGCATAATGAAATGTCTTTTCTGACAGTTTTTCGTTGGTGTAAGAAATTCGGCTGTGGGCTAGACTCTACAGAAGATGCTGCACATGATCGTCGGCCGAAAAGAGCAACATCTGCCAAGATGGTTTCTAGAGTGAAAGAAATAGTTGCTACCGATGCACGATACACCACTAGGCAAATAGCTAGTATGGTTGGCATCTCATTAGGAGCAGCTCATACAATTCTGAAACAGGATTTGAAAATGAGAAAGATCTGTGCTAGATGGATTCCCAATCTGTTGACAGATGAGCAGAAAAAGACACGCGTTCAGTGCGCCAAGAAGCTATTTAAAAAGTTTCCAAATTACAATGCATGGTCTTTCCCTAATGTCGTCATAGGTGACGAGACATGGGTTCACTTTTTTGAGCCAAAACGAAAGATTCAGAACTAGAGCCAGTGTTTATGAAACACAATGCCCCCAACTGCTTGACCCTAACACTGCTTGTCCCTAACAGTAATTGAGATATCTTGTTTTTATGTGGCTGTAATGCTGAAATTACACAAGAAAAGCTGTAGTTAATCATCTACTCATCATCCCTGACCAGTCTGTGAAGTTTCGGGGGAAAACCTAAAATAGTTTTTTAGATATCTTGCTTACAAACTTAAAAGGGGCATAATCCTGACAAGAAAAAAACACGGGTCAATTATTTTTTCATGAGGAATCCATATATGAAATTTCAAAAACCTAGCACCCATGGTTCTAAAGTTATGCTATGCAGTAAAAAGTGGGACGGACGTAAGGATGGAAGGATGGAAGGACGGACGGACGAACAGGGCAAAACCAATATGCCAAAACGCGAAAAATTTCAAAGGGCCATAACTCAAGAAAAAAATTTCGGATTTTTTTCAAAAGTTAATCAGTTCATCTACTCATCATCCCCAACCAGCCTGTAAAGTTTCAGGGCAATAGCTCAAACAATTTTTGAGATATCTTGCTTACAAGCTGAAAACACGAAAAAAATCAAAGGGCCATAACTCAAGAAAAAAAAATTGGATTTTTTTCAAAAGTTAATCAGTTCATCTACTCATCATACCCAACCAGTCTGTGAAGTTTTGGGGAAAAACCTCATATAGTTTTTGAGATATCTTGCTTACAAACTTAAAACGCGAAAAATTTCAAAGGGCCATAACTCAAGAAAAAAATATAGGATTTTTTTTCAACAGTTAATCAGTTCATCTACACATCATCCCAAACCAGCTTGTAAAGTTGCAGGGCAATCGCTCAAACAATTATTGAGATATCTTGCTTACAAGCTGAAAACACGAAAAAAATCTAAGGGCCATAACTCAAGAAAAAAAAATCGGATTTTTTTCAAAAGTTGATCAGTTCATCTACTCATCATCCCCGACAAGTCTGTGAAGTTTCGGGGAAAAACCTCAAATAGTTTTTTTAGATATCTTGCTTACAAACTTAAAACGCGAAAAATTTCAAAGGGCCATAACTCAAGAAAAAAATTTCGGATTTTTTTCAAAAGTTAATCAGTTCATCTACTCATCATCCCCAACCAGCATGTAAAGTTTCAGGGCAATAGCTCAAACAGTTTTTGAGATATCTTGCTTACAAGATTTCATAGTATTTTTTGCAAAGGGGCATAACTCAAAAAAGGGGCATAATCCTGACGAGAAAAAAAACACGGGTCAATTATTTTTTCATGAGGAATCCATATATGAAATTTCAAAAACCTAGCACCCATGGTTCTAAAGTTATGCTATGCAGTAAAAAGTGGGACGGACGTAAGGACGGAAGGACGCCAAAACGCGAAAAATTTCAAAGGGCCATAACTCAAGAAAAAAATTTCGGATTTTTTTCAAAAGTTAATCAGTTCATCTACTCATCATCCCCAACCAGCCTGTAAAGTTTCAGGGCAATAGCTCAAACAATTTTTGAGATATCTTGCTTACAAGCTGAAAACACGAAAAAAATCAAAGGGCCATAACTCAAGAAAAAAAAATTGGATTTTTTTCAAAAGTTAATCAGTTCATCTACTCATCATACCCAACCAGTCTGTGAAGTTTTGGGGAAAAACCTCATATAGTTTTTGAGATATCTTGCTTACAAACTTAAAACGCGAAAAATTTCAAAGGGCCATAACTCAAGAAAAAAATATAGGATTTTTTTTCAACAGTTAATCAGTTCATCAACACATCATCCCAAACCAGCTTGTAAAGTTGCAGGGCAATCGCTCAAACAATTATTGAGATATCTTGCTTACAAGCTGAAAACACGAAAAAAATCTAAGGGCCATAACTCAAGAAAAAAAAATCGGATTTTTTTCAAAAGTTGATCAGTTCATCTACTCATCATCCCCGACAAGTCTGTGAAGTTTCGGGGAAAAACCTCAAATAGTTTTTTTAGATATCTTGCTTACAAACTTAAAACGCGAAAAATTTCAAAGGGCCATAACTCAAGAAAAAAATTTCGATTTTTTTCAAAAGTTAATCAGTTCATCTACTCATCATCCCCAACCAGCATGTAAAGTTTCAGGGCAATAGCTCAAACAGTTTTTGAGATATCTTGCTTACAAGATTTCATAGTATTTTTTGCAAAGGGGCATAACTCAAAAAAGGGGCATAATCCTGACGAGAAAAACAAGAGGGCCATGATGGCCCTGGATCGCTCACCTGATCCATAGGGTATCAAGTGGGCCCCTGGGAGAGCCATTATTGACCCAGGCTATAATATGAAATCAGGCCAAAGGGCTAGGAGGAGATGTTGCTTAAAGGTATTTCTATTTTTAGCTCTGGTGGCCATTTTGTTCAGCGGAGCAGAACCATTTTATCAATTTCGGTATAGGGTCACCCAAGAAACATTTCAGTGAAATTATTTTGAAATTGGGCCAAAGGGCTAGGAGGAGATGTCGTTTAAAGGTTTTTCTATTTTTAGATCTGGCGCCATTTTGTTCAGCGGAGCGGAACCATTTTAACAATTTCTGTAAAGGGTCATCCAAGGAACATTTCAGTGAAATAATTTTGAAATCAGGCCAAAGGGCTAGGAGGAGATGTCGTTTAAAGGTTTTTCTATTTTTAGCTCTGGTGGCCATTTTGTTCAACGGAGAGGAACCATTTTAGCAATTTCGGTAGAGGGTCATCCAAGGAACATTTCTGTGAAATTATTTTGAAATCGGACCAAAGGGCTAGGAGGAGATGTCGTTTAAAGGTTTTTCTATTTTTAGCTCTTGCCGCCATTTTGTTCAGCGGAGCGGAACCATTTTAGCAATTTCGGTAGAGGGTCATCCAAGAAACATTTCAGTGAAATTATTTTGAAATCGGGCCAAAGGGCTAGGAGGAGATGTCGTTTAAAGGTTTTTCTATTTTTAGCTCTGGCGGCCATTTTGTTCAGCGGAGCGGAACCATTTTAGCAATTTCTGTAGAGGGTCATCCAAGGAACATTTCTGTGAAATTATTTTGAAATCGGGCCAAAGGGCTAGGAGGAGATGTCGTTTAAAGGATTTTCTATTTTTAGCTCTGGCGGCCATTTTGTTCAGCGGAGCGGAACCATTTTAGCAATTTTGGTAGAGGGTCATCCAAGGAACATTTCTGTGAAATTATTTTGAAATCGGGCCAAGGGGCTAGGAGGAGATGTCGTTTAAAGGTTTTTCTATTTTTAGCTCTGGCGGCCATTTTGTTCTGCGGAGCAGAACCATTTTAGCAATTTTGGTAGAGGGTCACCCAAGGAACATTTCTATGAAAGTATTTTGAAATCCATTCACTGGTTTAGGAGGAGATGTCATTTAAGTGAATTGTTGACGACGCACGACGCACGACGCACGACGCACGACGCACGACGGACGCCGGACAAAAGGCGATCACAATAGCTCACCTTGAGCACTTCGTGCTCAGGTGAGCTAAAAACACGGGTCAATTATTTTTTCATGAGGAATCCATATATGAAATTTCAAAAACCTAGCACCCATGGTTCTAAAGTTATGCTATGCAGTAAAAAGTGGGACGGACGTAAGGACGGAAGGACGGACGGACGAACAGGGCAAAACCAATATGCCCCCACAACTTCTTCGAAGTTGGGGGCATAACAAAATATGGGCAACAAAGTATAGCAAAAGACCATGCATTGCAAGTCGTGATATGACTGAAAAATTGTTGAAAGCGACGTTAAACCCAAATTCACACACACACCATGCATTGCAAAGCGGACCATGAGCGTCAAGAAGGTAATAAATGCCATATTCATTTCAAATCAGGGCCCTGCTATTCAGGTTGCAGTGCCTAAAGGCAAATCTGTAAATGCGAAGTTTTACAAGAAAAAAGTTCTTCAAAAATTGAAGAAATATTTCAAAGAACTAAGACCCGCAACTGGTTTGGCCAATGTCAGATTGCTAAGGCGTTCATTGTGCAAGACTATCTGAAGCAGGAAAAGGTTGTTGAACTCCCTCACCCCCTGTATTCCCCTGACCTTGCCCCATGTGACTTTTTTTGTTCCCGTGGGTGAAAAAATACCTTTCTGGTCGAATTTGTACTGCGCAAACACCTCGGTTCTGCAATATTCCAGTGCCTTCATAGTATACCTCAAAAAGACTACCAAAATGCATTCAATGATTGGATCAGAAGACTGAAAGTTTGTATATCTGTTAAAGGGGAATACTTTGAGGGGACAAAATAAATTTTTCATCGAAATCTATCACACAATTATTTTTATGTGCTTAGTTGCATTCATATTTGAACAGTCCTCGTCTTTCTGAATGCTATCTGCTCTAAAATTTTCTCCAATGGTTGAAGGGTTACTGACATCCTCAAATGTGTTTAGGTGAATAATAATAATGATAATAATAAAAAAAATATCAACAATAATAATATTTTAATAATAATAAACATGTACATGACTTTGTTGCTTTTGAACTACAATTACTGCGTAATCCTGTCCGTTAATTACCTTTAATTGTTTTGGTTACCTTATTTTGATGTTTTGCTAATCTGTGTCGTCTTTGACTGATTGTTAAAGTTTCGCGGTATGGCTTTAATGTATCCAACAACGCTAATTTGGATGTGAAAAACAATATGCAGAATCAGATGAGTAGCCGCACTGAGCAATATGAAATGATTTGAAACAATGAACGGCGTAATACAAGACAATATGCGGTATTCTTTTAAGGTCGCATCAAATGACGAATGTTTGCGTAATTAAACCAATCATTTAAGGGCAACGTATAAAAACTTGAAGTTAAGCAATCCAAATATTATTATTGTTGTTATTTTTTATTATCATTATTATTATTCATCTAAACAAATTTAAGCATAGATAAATATTAGTGTACATAATGCAATAAATTGGTATAAGTAAACAACTGTCTGTAGTATTTCACACTAAAAGTGCCGTACTCCTAGTGAAACCACCGGGGTTTGGCTAGCGGTACTGGTCCGTATCATCTCTAGCCTGAATATCGGCAAGGCATAGGCTAAACCCTGGTTCATGATCGATATTGACCCGTATCTCTAGTTTGACCCGTATTCCTAGCCAAATCACCGGAATTTGCCTAGCGGTACGGGCCCGTATCTGTAGCCTATATAGGCTAGGGATACGGACCCGTATCTCTGTGGGCTAGAGATACGGGCCCGTATCCCTAGCCACTGCCTTTTTTAAATCCATATCATGTGACCGCCACATGACCAGTCATGTGGCAGTCACATGCAAATTTGCATATTTTTATTATATTTTTGTTCGGTGTCTTTTTTTCACCCTAAATAATATTTTTTTGAAAGAAAAGAGGAAAATAATCCATAAAAAAAAAAACACAATAAATAAAACTACGTCCTCAGCCGATAACTTCAGGGCAAATGCAAGGTGCACTTCTCTATCCTATTTTCTTCTGTATAACAGACGGACCGGAAAAATCATGAAACTTTTTATCTTCATTTCAAAATTTTCCAGTTTGAATGCTTACTTATTTGTTTGTTTGATAGATTGTTTGTTGTTTTTTGTTTTCTGCGAGTAGCCGAGACTCAGATCAGTCAACACAGGTTTCCACATGACAGGACCACAATTCCACTTATCAAATTTATTGCTGTCCTTGAAACGACCACATGGGGCTAATGGGAGTCTCCGCTGTTCACAGTTTTGTTTAATGTTTCCATTTTATCAGTCAGAAATAAACATTGTAGTAAATGTTTTGATAGTCTTATTATCATTTGACATCCTGTGTATACGGTCGCCTTTGTCATGGGAAAACAGACATTATGAAAAGTGACAAGAAAATGCAGATCAGTTTATGAGTAAATCTTCGATATTCGGAAAAAGTGTTACTTCTCATACAAGACCGAGAAGTAGCCTTATTTTAATAGCAATCTTACAGTTTTCATTCTTATTCTCTCTTTTCCCCTTTCTGGGGGATCTTTTCTCGACCAGAACAACACCAAGTACTCAGATTGTGTCATTAACATTGAATGACAGCCAACAAACGAAGTGTCAAGACTGCACATGTCTCTGCTGATCTTTTAATCCTTTCAGACATCTGCCGACTGTGAACATGATAAAACCCATGTGGCAAGTCGTCTGATCATGCTCTATACGATAATGGGTCATGTATGTGAAGAACGTATTAATTATGACTGTTGCTGTTATTTTTAAGGGAATGAGTTTGCTCCATTTAGCAACAGTTTGGTTTAGAATTTGCTCTATCTGGAAACATCAATACTTTGTTCGAGGAGCTAAGACAAACAGCAAACAATAACGGGTCAACGTGGCGTAAACGGCGATATGCTGTGACAACGTTGTATCGCTGACGGCCCGACATTGGTCCGCTATTGCATGCTAGCTGGGGTTCACGTTACCTGTGTCAGCAGAAAATTTGATGGACTGTCTACACATTGAAAAACCTAAAGACCAGTAGATCAATCATTCTTAAAATTGAACAACATCCTTTGAACTCTATTTCGGAACCTCTTCAAAAGGTACCAACTCTCAGATTAGATAACCGTAATGTGCCGATCATGAAAGTGTAACTGTCCACTTGGGCAATCAGTAATTCTTGTTTGCAACAAATTACTTGCAAACATCTGATTTCTGTAGACTTGGATTAAATAAGGTGATTAAGGATAATTAAAGAAATGAACATGACAATCAAGAGGTAATTATTTATTTATTACCGGGTATTGTAAAAACACAGTATCTATCAATTAATATGAACAGATCAGTTTCATTATTTCTTTGTCGATAAGCCCCGATACTTTTGGCTGTATTGCGGTGCATTGCGACTACCCCTTCGACCCCAAACCAAAGTTTTGGGACACCTAAAAAAATAATTATTTTTCAATGACCTAAATATTGGGACAGCTCAAAAAGTAATTATTTTTTTCTGTCCCAATTTTTAAGCACAATACGGTATGTTGTGAGTAGTTTGGGTTAAAAACCTATGTTGTGGGTTTTCATTAGAACCCGCCTCACTGAGGCGGTTCTAATGAAAACCCACAACATAGGTTTTTAGGGATAATTAACAAAAGCTATCCTCCAATTATCCCAAACTACTCACCTTATCTGTTGCTATGGGATTTACTAAGATATTTTATGTATTAACGGTAACTTACTTTTTTCTGACAGCTGATCTGCTTGTGGCAACCCACTTACTGCCTAAAATAAAAAATTCAGACATTTCATAATAAAAGTACACACACACACATACCATGTACTGACATATGCATACAATTCTGTGATTCAAACAAAAAGACTCACTGAAAAAACTGTTTCTCTCTGAAAACATAACTATGTTATATTGTTAAGGATGTACACAATTTAATAGAAGAAGGTCATAAAATATAAATTCTAAGAAAGCGTGCCTAAGTAATGGAAAGGAACTGTGATTTATTCTGCAACAAATCACAGAGAAAACAGGCGTAAAAAACCACCATTTTATGACACTAATTTCGACACTAGATGGTGAAATGTCATTTTCTCTCATTAAAAACATTACATAATGACTTAAAATGCACATGTTACAGTCATAATTTTTTTTGGGATTTCTTCTAACAATTGCAAAAGGTTGTGAAATTTTTAAGAAAATGACAGATTCAATGATTTTTTTTTTTTCACATAATGCAAATGGATCATTCTCAAATTCTGTCATGGAATTTGTTTATGTGTCATTTAACATGTTCATACTTTATTGATTGCCCCACCCATCGGGGCTTGGAGAAATAGATTGGGCTGCATGATGTCTTGTTTGTTTGTTTGTATTGGAGTTAAATGGCCCAGTCAAAACAATTTAGGTCATTTTTTAGCCGGTCAGTTTACCTATCAACTTTTCCTGGCAGACTTATATGTAAGAGGTTAACCAGTACAGTGCAGTCTTTCGCCAGAAACTGACAACTGCCCTTTCTTGAAACAGAGGAAGGGAGAGAATGATAGTAGAAAAGACGTCATGATCAATTTCCATGAAGAATGTTGCTGACCCCGGCGGGTATCGAACCCATGTCCTCCTGATCACCAGTCCGACGTGCATCCGACTGAGCTACAGAGGCCGACAACTTGTTGCCTTTATCGATGGATATTACTTAGCTTTGAAAAGCCGTCCTGGAGACGGAGAAAAACAAAGGAATCGAGGAAAAAAAATGTTGCCCCCTCAGCTGATCCCTGCCTATACTTCTGACAAGAAATGGGGAAAATTTGCCCACTATCTGGGACTATGGTTGTTTTAGGGTTTTACAACCCAGTCAATTCTATTTAAGTCATATCGAGCAGGTCAGTTAACCTAGCCACACTTCCTGGGCAGGCTTATACGTAAGTGGTTAAACTGGCGTTTGCCAGAAACTGATGAATGCTCTTCTTGAATCAGCGGAAGGGAGAAATGTTCCTGACCCCTGCCAGGAATGGAATCTGCTACCTCCTGATCACCAGTTAGACGCACATCTGCCTGAGCACCGAGAGGCCGGCTTATCCAGAGATATATACATGTACTATGATTCTCCAGTACCATACTTAAACTCACCGCAGCGGATGTAACTGAGGACTTTGAAAATAATCTGTCTGCATCTTTAAATTTTCTGTTTCTTTTATCAGCTTTACTGTTAGTATTCCTGAAAAAGATGTGCACAGAGCCTCTTTCTGACAGTTTATAACAGCATGGCTTTAACCACAGTTTAACCCATTCTGTACCAGAAACCCCAAAACGGGCACCCTGGCAAACAGTGCAGGCCCAGATCAGACACAGCAGAATGCGGCGTCTGATCAAGGCCTTTACTGTTTGCTAAAAGTTCAGCCATTTTCCGAATAAATTTTGAAGAAAACACAACCTGACATCCTAAATTTTGAAATGGACTCCTGCTATATATAAGAAGGAAGATTCCATGTGGTACAAAATGGGTTAAACCATTTGGTCCACAATGAACTCTTTCATTTTGACCTTCATGGATTGAGCTACTTTTAGAAATTTATTTGAAACATACCTTAACTTTCTGCAGACAGTGAAAGTCATTTTTTGATGCAAAATTCTTTGACCTGCACTGTTTGCCAGAATCCTGTTTCAGGTTTTCAAGTACATGGTTGGTTGGTCAGGAGTTTACAGTCCAGTCAACACTATTTAGGTACTTGTAGCAATGATTTGTTTGATTTGAGGTTTAAAGCCCCTGTAAATACTGTATAGGTCATTTTGGAATGAATTCCAAATTCCCTTTCTTTGCTACCCACTATCTTCCCCCATTTTCATCCTCTGTCTCTTTGTTATACAATTTATCATATGACATTGTTTCTGACAATGTAATAATACCATGTCATAAATTTGTTAATCCACTAGTGGATTAAATATGCAAATTAGTTAGATATGCCCCGTAACGTTACATGTACAACGTCCTTAACGACTTCGCGTTTACTAATGGCGGAATATTGACATTTTTGTAGACAATCGTGGATAAAATGTGTTTTAAATGTCATATGATAAATAGAATCTTGCATTCGTGCTCATGTATTATTGATTTTATTTAACTCGCCGAGGAAAAAAGATACATTGTAAAATGCTCGGTAGCCGAGCATTTTATCCCATTTCCTCGACAGAGTTTAATAAATTCAATAATACATGAGCACTCATGTAAGATCATCTATATCTTTCCCACTTTCATCCCATGTTTCTTCCTTATCCACAACCTTCCCTACTTTTCATTTCCTGCTTCATCAGTCACTATCTTCCCCATTTTCATCCCCTCCAATATTTTCGGATTTCCCAATGGAGCCAGCGCATGACAAAACCTACAATAAGACATGTGCGCCCATCCAAGACTCAGATCAGCCTGCGCATCTATACAGTCTAACCAGAGACTTCTCTTGCTGCATGAAGGACCAATGGGCTCATAGCTATCCTTAGAGTGCACAACTCTGGTCAGACTGCGCGGATGTGCAGGCTGATCTGAGTCTTCGTTGGGCGCACAGGTCTTATTGTAGGTTTTGTGTCTTAATTTTCATTCCCCGTATCTTCATTACTCATTAGCTGCTTCTGTCCTATCAATTATGAGGTGATTCTTACATGCACATGCACCAACAATACAAGTATTCATGTATACGAAATATTTTCCTTCAATTATCCATGTTACCCAACTAATTTCAGCCCCCGCCCATCGGGGCTTTAAGAAATATATGGGCTGCATGATGCTTCCACGCAGAGCTGAAACCGACCCGCACATGAGTACTGGTAAACCGCTTAGAGGATCTAAGCCTGCCCTGGCCAAGAGGTGCTAGTCGGCCCACCCATGCTTATAAACTCTGTTGGCTTCATTGGGCGGCAGGGCTTGAGATGTCATTTCATCTCAATGTCGGGTAAAAGTCCCACAAAATTGGAAGCAACGTCTCCAAAATGACCTTTACAGTGTTGACGGGGATGTTAAACCTCAAATCAAACAAACAAAACTAATTTCTTACTTTGTGTTAGTCAAGTAACGGTCCCATCCTCTGATGATGTTTCCATACAGCTGGGTATCTTCGAGGTAGCTGCCTTCAAAAGCGTAGATCTGTCGTTCTAAGTTGGCAAGTGTCTCCTGAAGTACACATGAAAGTGCATATAAACACATAAGCATGTGCACATAAACACATAAGCATGTGCACATAAACACATAATACATGTAGGTTGTCTCCTATTAACCCTTATCTTGCTGAATATTCACAGCTTTTCTGAATTAACCTCCAGTCATCACCTGATTAATCAGATAATTAGTGTAGCAATTAAGTCATATTCCGAGCCTACTGATTACGATGATTTTTTAAGAAAAAAAAAATGCAAAAAAGAAACTAGAAACTATTTTATTTAATATGCATATGTAACAGGTTGACCGTGTGGCTCGGCAGCTTAGTTAGAAGAGTGTTCGCATGGTATTCCAGAGGCCCTGAATTCGAGTCCCGGTTGAGCCATGTTCTTTTTCCACCCCTGTGACATTTGGTGACTCAATTTGGGTCCAGCACCGCGTCTCATAACGTGTACAACTCCGTTAAATGAAGACCCCCCCCCCTATATCCCACTTTATATAGAGAAAACTGGGGTGTACGGGGGTATACATTATTTTTCTTATTCTTGCTCCAAGACATAGGTTGTAGATACTAGTTAGAACCGCCTGAATGAGGCGGTTCTAACGAGCAACCGCAACCTATGTTTGCAGTATTTATAAGAAAAATATCACTGATTTTCATCAGAAAAATTGCCATTTTGGAGATGTGAAAAATGCACTACCGGCGTGTTATCGTAATGTGAAGGCATGAAAGAGTATGAAAAATAAGTCTCCCAGCCGGACTGGATAGGACTTAGAGATTCGGGAGGAGGAAAATGTAACAGGTCGACCGTGTGGCTTGGTAGCTCAGTCGGTAGAATGTTCGCATGGTATGCGAGAGGCCCTGGGTTCGAGTCCTGATTGAGCCATGTTCTTTTTCCACCCCTGTGACAAATATGCATATTATAAAGTAACTAGAATCGCGCAGTCGATGGCAAGCCATCGCATATCCCCACGCTTCCCCGCGGGCCCCATCTTCTGGGCCATCACCTATGGGTGTTTGACCCGAGGGGTAAAATTTTGATTGTGATGTACATGTATTCTACTCATCATGCCGTTCGATTTAATATGCTACACGACCATGTTCTGAAAACTTTGCTTTTTTATCCCCCAAGGTGCCCCAACCCTTGCCCCACTCCCAGGGGTAGGATCAAAATTCCGAAAGTGTAATGCACTCCCCAGACCAAAGTTTTATCAGTTCCCAAAGTTTCAAAGTTCTATCTATAACGGTCTAGGAGGAGTTATCCGGTAACAGTAATGCATGCGGGTAAAGGGGTCAAAATCAGTTTTTGACCTCTGGTGACCTCAAAATTGACCCCAGGGGTCAAATTTTGGTTGTAATGTTTTCTACTCATCATGCCGTTCGCTTTGATATATTACACGACCATGTTCTGGAAATTTTGATTTTTGACCCCCGCGGGCCCAACCCCCTGGGCCCACCCGTAGGGGTGTGATCAAAATTCCGAAAGTGTCATGCACTCCCCAGACCAAAGATCTATCAGTTCCCATAGTTTCAAGTTTCTATCTATAACCGTCTAGGAGGAGTTATCCGGTAAAGGGGTCAAAATCAGTTTTTGATCTCTGGTGACCTCAAAATTGACCCCAGGGGTCAAATTTTGGTTGTAATGATTTCTACTCATCATGCCGTTCGCTTTGATATATTACACGACCATGTTCTGGAAATTTTGATTTTTGACCCCCGCGGGCCCCACCCCCTGGGCCCAACCGTAGGGATGTGATCAAAATTCCGAAAGTGTCATGCACTCCCCAGACCAAAGATCTATCAGTTCCCAAAGTTTCAAGTTTCTATCTATAACCGTCTAGGAGGAGTTATCCGGTAAGACGGACGGACGTACGGACGACAAAGACCATTACAATATCCCCACTTTTTCTTTGAAAAGCGTGGGGATAATAACAAGAGGGCCCAGAGGGCCCTGGTTCGCTCACCTGATCCAAAGCATAACAAGTGGGCCCCAGGCAGGGTCAATTTGGCCCCAGGGCTAAAATTTAAACAATCTTGGTAGAGGTCCATAAGATGAAGCTTCATATAGAATATGAAAGACCTGGGCTTTCTGGTTTCAGAGAAGATGATTTTAAAGGTTTAACCTGCATATAGAAGTCTATGTAAAACAAGATTTTCCCTATATAAGTCTATGTTAAACCAAAGGGCCCCTGAGCGGGGGCATTTTTGGCCCCAGGGCTATAATTTGAACAATCTTGGTAGAGGTCCACTAGCTGAAGCTTCATAACAAATATCAAAGACCTGGGCCTTCTGGTTTCAAACAAGAAGATTTTTAAAGGTTTTTCCTTATATAAGCCTATGTAAAACCAAAGGGCCACATGGCAGGGGCATTTTTGGTCTCAGGGCTATAATTTGAACAATCTTTATAGAGGTCCACTAGCTGAAGCTTCATAACAAATATCGAAGACCTAAGCCTTAAAGTTTCAGAGAAGAAGATTTTTCAAGATTTTCTCTATATAAGTCTATGTAATACCAAAGGGCCCCGGAGCGGGGGCATTTTTGGCCCCAGGGCTATAATTTGAACAATCTTGGTAGAGGTCCACAAGATGAAGCTTCATACCAAATATCAAAGACCTGGGCCTTGCAGTTTCAGAGAAGAAGATTTTTCAAGATTTTCCCTATATAAGCCTATGTAAAACAAAAGGGCCCTAGTGCGGGGGCATTTTGGCCCCAGCACTATAATTTGAACAATCTTGGTAGGGGTCCACTAGATGAAGCTTCATACCAAATATCAAAGATCTGGGCCTTGCGGTTTCAGAGAAGAAGATTTTTCAAGATTTTCCCTATATAAGCCCATGTAAAACCAAAGGGCCCCAGTGCGGGGGTATTTTTAGCTTCAGCACTATAATTTGAACAATCTTGGTAGGGGTCCACTAGATAAAGCTTCATACCAAATATCAAAGACCTGGGCCTTGCGGTTTCAGAGAAGAAGATTTTTAAAGATTTTCCCTATATAAGCCCATGTAAAACCAAAGGGCCCCCGTGCGGGGGTATTTTTAGCTTCAGCACTATAATTTGAACAATCTTGGTAGGGGTCCACTAGATGAAGCTTCATACCAAATATCAAAGACCTGGGCCTTGCGGTTTCAGAGAAGAAGATTTTTAAAGATTTTCCCTATATAAGCCCAGGGGCTGACAAATCCATTGCCCGGCCGCCCGGGACAAGTCCGAAATCGCGCCGGGCAGGTGCACTTTGACCTTTCGACGCCCGGTCGGGCAAGTGCAAAAAATCGTCTACAGCTGTCAGTCTTTTGAGTCCTTAAATACGGTAAAACTAGACCCGTAAGTAAATCACAATAATATCCGCTTTGTCGGCAATTCAGAGACAAAAACCATCTATGTTTTTATAACGGTTCAATTATGACACTATTGTCATATAATTACCAATTAAACACGATTGCCCGGCGGTGCGTGTCTTTCTGGTGTAGTGTGTACCACCAGCGCTATCGATAAGCTTGACAAGGTGTGAAAATAAGATTAAGTTATGTCTCTAATTTGCGTTTATCCCTGCCATAAAATTTAATCCACAATCAATGTGAAAATGATTTAATAGCTCCTAAGACGATTTGCTACATCTTACGGTTGTAAAAACGGACTATTCTACTATCTCGTGAATGGTTATGTTTTGGCGCCAAATAGCAGACGCTGGCGGACAAAGTCGAATTTTTTAATGTTGGTAACCGCGGATTGGTCGCGCCTCTATCCACAACCGTTTAGCTAGCGAGAAAATATTTTTACCGGTTCCAAACATTTTTTCAATGAAAGAGATACGCCCCATTAAAATAAAACAATGATGTTAAACACATGTAGGGTTGCTGGGGTCGGATGACGTCATTTACCGATCGCGTGCAGAAAAATGGGAGTGGTGGTTTATGGACGACGATTTGGATGGCGGAAATGATGATCGAATTGAACTTGCTAGTAGGGCTAGTTTGGGTTCGTTTTGGATCGAGGGGGTCCTCGTCTTGTGGTTCAATCTAAATGAATTGCATTCTTTTAATCTTTTATCTCGCTGCCCTGACACTTCTGATCTTTTGAGTAGATCTATATCGGCTGCCGCTCTTGTTCATCATGCGTGTCAAGCTAAATGAGTTTATATAACTGTATCTTAAATTACTAATCGGTAAAGGTATTATGTCAATTAACTTGAAAAGGTACCGTTATTGACTGTGACAACAACAGTATTTTCTACCGTATTACCGCACACAGAGAAAAAAAAATAGAAGTGAATCAGGAGTCGATACCCGGAGCTCCAATCAGAGACACCAAAGAGAAAGAAACACAAACATGAAATAACTAGATCCTAATGGAAAGTGGTTGTGCTTGAAACTTGACAGAAACCTTGGATTATATTTATAAATGTCGGTCGTCATCATCGTCACCATTGTCACCCCCACCCCCGCATCCAACTCCTCTTTGAGTCCCAAAATCCTGGGCAAGTAGGATTTTGAGCTGGGCAAGTGCAAATATATTTTACTTGCCCGGTGGGCAAGTGGAAAATTTTTGGATTTGTCAGGCCCTGTAAGCCCATGTAAAACCAAAGGGCCCCCGTGCGGGGGCATTTTTAGCTCCAGCACTATAATTTGAACAATCTTGGTAGGGGTCCACTAGATAAAGCTTCATACCAAATATCAAAGATCTGGGCCTTGCGGTTTCAGAGAAGAAGATTTTTAAAGATTTTCCCTATATAAGCGCATGTAAAACCAAAGGGCCCCCGTGCGGGGGCATTTTTGGCCCCAGCACTATAATTTGAACAATCTTGGTAGGGGTCCACTAGATGAAGCTTCATACCAAATATCAAAGACCTGGGCCTTGCGGTTTCAGAGAAGAAGTTTTCGGTGAAAAAAATATATTTTTGGCTACTGTGACCTATATGTGCAACGGACCAAAACCATTTGAACAACTTTGAAAAGGGACCACCTAAGGATTATTCCTGTGAAGTTTGGTCAAAATCCGATCAGTGGTTTAGGAGGAGATGTCATTTGAAGAAAAGTTTACGGACGCACTCACGCACGCACGCACGGACGCACGACGGACGACGGACAAAAAGTGATCCCAAAAGCTCACCTGGTCACTACGTGACAGGTGAGCTAATAAAACAGGCAAATAACGTATTAATGTACAGTTTAATAAGCTTTTCAACTATTGTAGGCCGAGTTTGCTATGGGCCAAGTTTGTTAGGGCTGAGTTGGTTATGTGCCGAGTCGTCCCGCTACCCCCCCACCCCGCCCATCGGGGCTTTAAAAAATAAATAGGCTGCACGATGCTATCACGCAGAGCTGAATCTGACTGCACCCGAGCACTGGTTACCCAATTAAGAGGATTTAAGCCTGCCCAGGTAAAGCGGTGCGAGTTGGACCGGCCATGCTTATAAACCCTATGAGCTTATTTCGTGACATACTTCCGGATCTAAAAATAGAACGGGGAAAGCCCTGGCCGTCAACTGTTGTATTGCTTCAAGGCAGTGGGACAGATAAAGTGTTAATTGCAGCCTAAAACAGTGGAATTCTTTAAACTTATTTTGTGAATTCTAATGTAAAATATTGGGAGAAACACTGATCAATATGCTGCCAGGTATGAAAATTTGCATTATGAAAACCTGCCTATACAAATAAATACATTATCAATTTTTCGGCCGAAAAAATTTAAGATGAAAAATTGTGATATTTTTCTTATTTCTGCTCAAAACATGAAAAAAATAAAAAAAATAATGTTTACCCCTGTAACAGGGTCCGAACTTAAGTATTTTTGCCACAAGCAAAATTTAGCTTGTTACAAAAAAGATCTACTAGCTAAAATGAAAATCAACTCGATTTTTTCAAAAACCTCTTTAATAAGAGCAGAAATTTTTAAAGAACAACAGTAATGATTAACTTGTATGTGTAGTATTTATGCAAATTGCATATTATAATATAGATGTACCGCATTTTGAGAGATCTGTATTATGCTGAGTCTTCAACTTCTTACTTAAAAGTGCAAACTTTGGTCTAACTCATAGAATGTTAATATGTGTCAGCCTGGCTTCACAAGGATTTATATTTCTTTATTTCCTTGTTACTCGGGCCTTGTCTGTATAAGTTTGTTTTCGGTGAAATCGACCGAAGTCGATGACCGTTTAAAAAATTTCTCTATTGCGCTGCAGCCATCACATTATTGTACACAAGGACAACATTCAATCTCAAAAACTGATGACCTGTTACGCTTCCTGGCCTCTGGAAAGTTTATAATCTAAACTTAGAAAGACGGAATTCCAGAAGCAGTCGCAGAAATGGCCAGTAATTATTGTCGTCTGTATTATCTTTTTGTTTTTTTACCGACGATCGGACAGTTTTGCTTCCGCAAAAATTTTCTTGTACAAATATTTTGGCTTTACATTTGAAAATTCTCACTCGCTTTTAGCCTTAATGCGAGCTTAATTTTGGACCCTGTGTAAACCCCAGTTTTACTATATAAAAGTTTGGTTTGAGGGCGTAAAAATTGCATAGGCGTGTTTTTCATGATGGCAAATCCCAAGTGTTATTTTTAGTTAACTGCTCTGAAAAAATATATTGTACATACGGCCCAACAAGGTCCTCTCTTTCTCTCTCTCTGAGTGACCAAGGCCTACATGTTGCTCTCTCTCTTAGCGTACCAACAATAGCGAGCGTAGATAAATGTAAATCAAACCAACCAACATCAAAGCGATGCACTAAATTTGACTTTGCAACGTAAATGCTTTTGAAAGCCACACCTTTCTATACCATTCAGGCTTTTCTGGAAACCTGTAGAATGAGCAAACTGCTCCCTTTGAGCATTCATGGCTACAACCTGGAGCACAACAGAAGTCATTCTGACCCATAATTTTTCCATTATAGGCCGATAGAAACTTAAAAAATCACGTCAAAAGATCATAAGTGAATACACAATCATCTCCATGGCAATCGCACTTATGGAATGCATTGTTTACACGACCATATTTTCAATCACTCGATGTTGTTGCGAAATAAGTGCCAAACAGCTCACCAATTTCAGCCACTGTCTTATCGTTAGAAAATCAATATTTCATTAAAAATAACATCAAGCAAACAGGAATAAAACAATATTCGGAATTATCACTTCACTTTTTATCTTATTTGGTCGGCAAAACTTCAAGAAAAACGTAAATAATTACAACGACTTTAACGGTTCCGGGTCATTTTGGCCCTTAACAAAATCGGCCCATGTCAAAATCGGCCCATGACAAAATCGGCCCATGGCAATTTCGGCCCATAATTGACTTCAATTCTGTTATAGGGGCCAATTATCAGCCAAAACATAAAACAATGAAATATATAGTTATCTATGATAAAATAAATGTATATCCCTTATATACTTATTACCGGTGTATACTAATTACCGGTGTATTCCGTTAAAACCCGAATCGCTATGGTGTGCGTTATTATCGTTCGGAATTTTCCCCTTTATTATTTACAAGACACTTTTCCCTCTGTCTAAAAGGGCAAAAAATATAACAGAAATTTCTTGTTTTCAGGGTATATGATTTCTTTTATATGTAGTCATAAATCATGATGCATGTTCCGTCGTGTAGTTAATAAAATGGTATACTTCATAAAACATGCTGTAGTTACAGATAAAAAAGCTTTCAAACAGGCCCTTTTAGCTTTCATTTTGAAGGCCAATAACTATTTCATTACATAATCTCATCACATATAGACCCTTTTACCCAAATAATTTTCTACAGGATTTGTTTACACATACACCGGTAATAAGTAACACCGGACATTCGAGATGGTGACAGGGGTAGTCCAATATAAATAAAGTATTTAGCGGGTTGAAGTTTATTTTGAAAACAAAAATTGTTTATTTTCTTGGCAGAATGAAACAATAGTTTCACTAGACACAATTTATCAGAATCGGTAGAACAGTTTGTTTTATACACTGACTTGAACAGTTAATACACCGGTAATTAGTAACACCAGTATATATACAATTCATTTTCACCCCTTTTCCCCGCCTGGCATCTGTATCATTATTTTCAATAATTGACTCCCTCAGATGTGAGTCATCTCGCATTGCAAACTTTGTATTGGAAAAGATTTGAAATAAAAATAATATAAGAGAGGATGTGTTTATTTAGAAAAAAGAAAATGTATATCGTAGTTCTGGGGTCATTGTTTATTTGCTTATATTGTTGGCACATGTCGGTATGTAAAATTTTAAAATACGTTGTTACCTTTAGCCTTTAAAGTTTGGATCGAAATTTCTATGGGCCGATTTTGTATGGGCCGATTTTGCCATGGGCCGATTTTGTTATGGGCCGAATTGTCCAGGGACCACTTTAACTTGTTTAACTAGGAAGTAGCCCATAGGGGCTTGAAGAAATATATGGGCTGCATGATGCTTCCACGCAGAGCTGAATCCGGCCCACACACTAGTACTGGTAAACCACTTAGAGGATCTAAGCCTGCCCAGAACCGGGTGCGAGGTGGACCGTCCATGCTTATAAACACTATTGGTTTCATTGGGCGACAGGGCTCATCTCAATGTCAGGTAAAAGTCACAAAAAATTGGAAGCAACGTCTCCAAAATGACCTATATAATGTTGACGGGGACCTTAAACATCTCAAATCAAACAAAAAACACATGGGCCAAAAAAGCCAGAATGGGAATAATGGGAATTCCAAGGGCTTTTCCCATCAATGCGGAAGTGTAATGACGTCACATGTAAATAATCGGCGGCCATTTTACTACGGAAATGACAAAACGCGGATTTCAGAATCAATATTACATGGATCTCAATATCAAAAGGCGGCAAATAAGAAATTATATCAATAGTACCGCAATTTCTGCTCTTCTCCTCACTAATTCATTTAATTCGGTTCGAGTGTCGATGGTTGTCCCGCGCTGTCCTGACATTTTTTTACTGTTGATCTGGTGAGATGAAATCTGATTGGTTGAATGAAGGAGGGGAGATAAGCAACTGTGTGCGGGCTGAGTGCTGGCGAACTAATCAAAGTACTGCAAGCCTCGATTTAAAGAGTTTTATGTAAATTTAATGATTAAACTAGACAGGAGCCATAAATGAAACAATCTTGAAAGGGACCTAACGACAAAAAAAAAAAACAACAACAAAAAAACAAGAGCTGTCACTATAGGTGACCAATGCCCTCCGTGGGAGCCAATTTCTGAGTTTTTGCAAAATTTCAAGGGGAGATAATTCAGCCAAAAATGACAACAGAATTATGGCCCTTGGTCAGAATGTAGCCCTTGTGATGGTGAATAAGTGTGTGAAGTTTCAATACTTTTGAAGTTATGATCAAGGTTAAAGTTTTTGTGACGGACAGACAGACAAACAAACAAACAGACAGACAGGGCAAAAGGGGCAATCTGAGCACAAATCTTGCCCAGTTTAGTCAATCTTTCAGAATCAGAATCAGAATTGTTACTGGTGACACGTCAAATGACATTCATACACCAGGACCTGTGATGTGGGAAGTTAGTCCCTAGCTCTAACCAAAGAGGTAAATTTAGCTACACAATCATCAGCACCTTCAGCTGTCGAAATAATCGAATCGGGAAGGGCATTCCAATCTCTAATGGTTCTGGGGAAGAACGACTCTTTATAAATGTCAGTTCTTGCGCTAAGGGTCTGAAACGCCAACGAATGGTGATTTCTACAGTATCTAGCTGGGGGAACAAGGTCATCTGTTGGAATGCTGGCAGCACCATTTAGACCTTTGTATAAAAGGATTAGCCTACTGTCTTTTCTCCTTTTCTTGAGAGACTCCCATTTTAATTTTCCAAGTATTCCAGTCATGCTCCCAGTTTCAAAGCAGTAATTGCCTGTTACAAATCTAGCAGCTCTATTCTGAACTTTCTCAATTTCATCGTTAAGGACCACTCCACTGGGGTCCCAGATACAACTACCATATTCCAAGATTGGGCGAACAAGACCTTTATATGCTGCCTCTTTTACATCCTGAGGGCACTGATGAAGATTTCGCCTCAGGAAACCAAGCGTTCTATTTGCCTTAGTACACATGTTGCTAATATGAGTATTCCATCTCAAGTTGTGTGAGATTGTCACTCCAAGGTATTTAATGGAGTCCACATTCTCGAGGACCGTTCCCTCTAAGGTGTAAGAAGCCTCAACTTTATTAGATCTCTTCCTAGTTATCTGCATAATATTGCATTTAACTGGCTGAAATCTCATGCCCCATTTACGTGCCCAACATCCTAATCTATCTATGTCAGCCTGAAGTTTCAATGAGTCATCTGTATCTCTAATTTCCCGGTAACAAACACAGTCATCTGCGAACAGTCTTATTTCTGAGTCAATGTCAGTGGAAATATCATTGATGTACAGGGAGAACAAAAGTGGACCAAGAACGGTCCCTTGCGGGACTCCAGACAAAACTGGAGCCCACTCCGAAGATTCACCATTAACAACAACCCGCTGTTTTCTGTAGCAAAGAAAGGAATCTATCCATTTTAGGGTCTTTCCCCCAATTCCATAACCAAATAACTTAGATTTAAGTAGTTCATGAGGAGGGGTGTCAAAAGCCTTCTCGAAGTCCAGAATAAATGTGTCCACCTGTCCCCCTTTGTCCAAGATTTTGCCCAGTCATTAATAACTGTGCTTAGTTGAGTTTCACAACTGTGCCTTTTCCTAAATGCATGTTGTCTGTCTGACAAAAGTTTATGTTCGTCCAAGTGGGCCATGATGTTTGAGCAGACTATATGTTCCAGCAATTTACACAGAACACAAGTCAGAGACACAGGGCGATAATTGCGGGCAAGAGCCCTATCTCCTTTTTTGAAGAGTGGACAAATGTTTGCTAAGAGCCATTCTTTGGGGATTTCACCCGTATCAAGAGACTGTTGAAACAAGTGTGCGAAAACTGGACCCAACTCATTTGCTAGTTCCTTCAGGACTCTGGGATGAAGCTCATCAGGTCCTAAGGCCTTACTGGGGTTTAAGCCTTGAAGTAATTTGATCACTCCTGCAGCTGTCACAACAATATTATTCATGAATGGGGCCGATCTTCCAGTTAATGGGACCTCCGTGAACTCAGTTTTATTAAATGCATCATTGAATTGACCAACTAGTTCCTCTGCCCTTTCTGATTGACAGGACAAATCTAGCCGCACTGCCAGGAACCGTAGTCTAGACACCAGACAACCGAAAAAGTACACGGCTCATCATGGATGTTTAAAAATTCGAAAAGCGTAATTTTCATCACACTGCACAGCCTGAAATGTTATCAATGCAGTTTCTATAGGAAAAACATTTTGCTGTCAAATTGAACTCTGGAGACCGTCCTGTTCGAGACAATGGACAGGAAAAAAGTGCTGACTCTCAGTAATTTCGCAAAAGATTTGGACGAAAATCGTGATTAGGCATAATCAAAGAATATATATATATATATATTAAGTTTTGTATTTTTTTTTCTTTTCAAGTTTTGATAATATATACGTACATGTATTACAAAACACTGATATCTTTTAACTGTTGGAATTTTCTTAAATTACGAGGGTAGGCTGAAAAGTTCTGAGCCTGACCAAGAAGCAGGCATCGAACAGCCATGAAATTTTGTATTCATTAAATCCAAACATTTATTACTTGATTTGACTCAAATGAGTTCAAGTTTACCTGCAATAACGTAGAAATTCTAGACTTTGAAAATTGATACTAGCACGTTTTTGAGAAAATTGACAAAATCTGGCATCGTGGTGTCATCAAGTACCTCCATAAAAAGGGGTTAGCTCCTAAGGACATTCATGCCAATATGGTTGCTACATTAGGGGATGATGCTCCTTCGTATGCAACCGTGAAAAGGTGGGCAGCAAATTTTAAGATGGGCAAGGACAGCTTTGAAGATGATGACCGGTGTGGACGACCCACAACGGCAACAACTGAGGAAACCATCAACCAAGTGCACAGGGCCGTGATGGATGACAGGCGTTTAACTGTGAATCAGTTAGCTAACACTGTTGACATCTCCCGTGAACGAGTAGAGAACATTCTACACAGTGAATTAGGAATGTCGAAGGTTTCCGCCAGATGGGTGCCACGGCTTTTGACGCCTGACCAAAAGTTGAACCTGTCACAAGCCAACTTGGCTATTTTTGAAGCAGACCAAGATGGTTTTCTTGACCGTTTTGTCACTCACGATGAGTGTTGGGTTCATCACTTGGAGCCAGAGACCAAAAGACAATCCATGCAATGGAAGCATCCTGACTTGCCCCCTCCAAAGAAGGCAAAGGTCGTCTCCTCTGCAGGGAAGGTGATGGCATCAGTGTTCTGGGATGCCAAGGGTATAATATTCATAGATTACCTTCAAAAGGGCAGAACAATTAATGGGGAGTATTATGCAGATCTGCTAAAACAATTGCAAAAAGCAATTAAGGCTAAACGACCCGGAAAATTGACAAAAGGGGTCTTGTTCCATCAGGACAATGCGCCTGCTCATAAATCGGTTGTCGCAATGGCTGCTGTGCATGACTGTCCCAGCCCCCGCCCATAGGGGCTTGAAGAAATATATGGGCTGCATGATGCTTCTACGCAGAGCTGAATCTGACCCGCACACTAGTACTGGTAAACCGCTTAGAGGATCTAAGCCTGTCTAGGAACCGCGGTGCGAGGCGGACCGTCCATGCTAATAAACCCTTTTGGTTTCATTGGGCGACAGGGCTTGAGATGTCATTTCATCTCAATGTCGGGTAAAAGTCCCACTAAATTGGAAGCAACGTCTCCAAAATGACCTTATACAGTGTTGACGGGGACGTTAAACCTCAAATCAAACAAACAAAGCATGACTGTGGCTTCACATTTGTCGATCACCCTCCGTATTCACCTGATCTAGCTCCATCAGATTATTTCCTGTTTCCAAACATGAAAAAGCACTTGGCTGGGCAGCATTATCGGTCAGACGAGGAGGTGATAGCTGCTGTGGAGGAGGTTTTCAGGGACCAAGATGAGACCTTCTATACCACTGGGATCCAAGGACTCCAGCATCGCTGGAGGAAGTGTGTGGACAGGAAGGGAGACTATGTTGAAAAATAAGGCACTTTCAGCATGGGCAACCATTGGATCTTGGTCAGGTTCAGAACTTTTCAGCCTACCCTCGTATATAAATGTTGAACAACTTTTAAATCAAAATAGTATCTCTTTAAATGTGTTGATATTTAAGTGTGTGTGTGTGTGTGTGTGTGCGTGCGTGCGTGTATGCGTGTGTGTGTGTGTGTTTTGTTTATTTTTTATTCTGCATGTATACATTGTGTTGATTTTACCCAATAAATATCAATCAATCAAACAATACAATCATTACAAAGTTATAACCACAGAACTGGCAATTATGGTCTATTTTAAATTGTATTTGTAACATAACTAGGCAAAAGTTGAATATTGATGGCTCGTTTACTATGGATGAGTCGTAGGGCCGACCCTTTTTGGGAGACCCTAGGGAATTCTTCCAAATACAAAATAGTGAGAGATAGGTTTTCTTCTTTTATCCTGCAAGTGTATGCTGTGTGTACTCATTAGAATCGCATCGTTGACGCGGCTCCAACGTGCACACACAAAACATTTATATTACAAAACACTGAAAAGATATATCTCTAAATTATATCCGGTTGTGCTTTCTGGTGTGTCACTAATGGTAACCCTCATTAATTCGAACTACCCTTGTTTCAAACAGTTTTCATGTCCCCAAAGGGGTTCCGCTCATCGAAGTTCAACAGTATTTGGAAGCCAAGTTGATCGCCCCCTTCTATCGGGGCTTGAAGAAATAGATGGGCTGCATGATGCTTCCACGCAGAGCTGCAACCGACCGCACGCAAGTACTGGTAAACCACACAGAGGATCTAAGCCTGCCCAGGCAAAGCGGTGCGAGTCGGACCGTCCATGCTTATGAACCCTATTGGCTTTGTTGGGCGACAGGGCTTGAGATGGCATTTCATCTCAATGTCGGGTAAATGTCCCACAAAACTGGAAGCAACGTCTCCAAAAATGACCTATACAATGTCGGGGACGTTAAACCTCAACTCAAACAAACAAAACGATGGTTTGAAAACCAAACCAAACAATAAAGGGTTGAAAGTTCTAAGGTTCTGCTAGCTCGGCATCACGTGAACAAGTCCGTAAAATGAAGACCTCCCCCCCCCCCCCATATCCCACTTTATATAGATAAAACTGGGATTTACGGAGGTATACATTATTTTTTCTCCAAGACATAGGAAATGGGTACTCGTTAGAACCGCCTCGATGAGGCGGTTCTAACGAGCACCCACAACCTATGTTTTCAGTATTCATAAGAAAAATATCGCAGATTTTCATCAGAAAAATGGCCTTTTAGAAGATGTGAAAAATGCACTATGTCGCTCGGGTGTGCTATCGTTATGTGCAGTACTGGCGCAATACTATTTTCTGTAAACACAAGGCATGGAAACGGGCCTCCGTGGCCTTGTGGATAAGAGCGCTGACTCTTACTCATTAGGTATCTCATCGCTGTGGGTTCGGGCTTCGCTCGGGTCACATGTGAGACGCCAAGTTCTGCAATGGAAGGTCGGGAGGTCTTTCTCCGGGTACTCAGGTTTTCGCCCACCTCTGATTAACGATCGGCTCGATATGAGTGAAATAATCTTGAAAGGGTCGTAAAACCGAAGAAGAAAAACAAACAAAAACAAGGCATGAAAAGAAGATAAACGACATTCATTACTACAGAAGGAGCTCTGAAGAATATATCAACCTTCTAGACATTGTACTTCCTGAAAAGAAGGCTTTATTAAAATACTTTAAAATCTGCCGGCAAGCGCCTTTGCTTGACAAATCTGACCTCAGGGCCAAAACTTGGAGGGATTACAAACAACGCTGTTGGATGATTTCCAGCTAGGCAGGACAAATACGGATACATTCAACTGCATATGTCGCGACTGTCTTGCTCATTGCAAATGTGCTTAACAAGTTTCAGGAACTGAAGAGGCTACTGTGATGTCAAGGCTAAAAATAGGCGTTTTCAGCAATCAAAGGGTCATAACTCTATAGTTAATAGGCCGACTCTGCCAGTTTTCGAACTCATCAAAATTTGTATTCCCAGCCTACTTAAGTTTCAGGAAGATTTCATAAAAAAAAAAAAAAAAAAAAAAAAAAAAAAACAACTGAAGGGACTGCGGACTGCGGTGATGACAAGTCAAACATAGTCGTATTCATCAACATAGGTTAGGGGAGGGGACACGACTCTATGATAAATAGGCCGACTTTACCAATTTCGAACCCATCCGACCTTCTAATAATATGTAAGTTTCAGAAAGATCCAACTAAAACTGAAGGGGGTACTTTTACCATTGTAAGTCTATGGGACCTTGTGGTTGCAACAGTATTCATTCAATTTTGATAACAACTAGAAATGCGTCCATAGGACACGGATGCCCCCGCCTGAAAATATGTCTATGTTCGTATTAATCCATAAAAAGTTACTGACGGTGTTTAAGTTTTGGACCTTTTTTTCACACCTGACCTGTAATAAATGACCTTGACCTTGGAGGTAAGGACCTTGGTTTTGTGTGAGGCAGATTGTCTCATGATGGCCAACATTTCTGCCAAGTAATTTCAAAATCCATCCAGGATTAAGAAAGTTATTGCCCGGACCCTTTTTGACCTTTGACGTCTAAGTATGACCTTAACCTTGGAGTTACGGTCCTGGGGTTTGCACGTGACACATCGTCTCATGATAGTTAACATTTCTACAAAGTAATTTCAAAATCCATCCAGAAATAAGAAAGTTATTGACTGCGTTTAAGTTTCGGACTTTTTTTTTACATTTGACCTCTAAGTATGACCTTGACCTTGGAGGTACGGGCCTGGGTTTTGCACGTGACACATCGTCTCATGATGGTCAGCATTTCTACAAAGTAATTCCAAAATCCATCCAGAAATAAGAAAGTTATTGACTGTGTTTAAGTTTCGGACGGACGAACGAACGAACGAACGGACGGACGAACGAACGAACGGACGGACAGGGGCAACGCTATATGCCCTTCCACCATTCTTCGACCACCATTCTTCGAATGGCGTGGGCATAAACAACTTATTCCCCACCAGACGTGTGCAACAGATGAGAAATGATTGAAATCCGTCTGCAGGCTTCAGAGATATAATTGGTCAACGGTGTGGACGGACGGCGGACGGACAGGTGACGGACGGACTACCATCTTACCATCCCCCGGAGCCATCGGCTAGGTGAGCTTAAAAAGTTATCGCCAAAACGCATCAAAAAGAAAAAAAATCAACTTTTGTCACCTTGCTAGACTTCTTCATGAATTGGGTTGTCCGCCAGAATTCAAGCCAGTCGGCACAACTGGACTATTCTATTTGCAAGATCTGCAGTCAAAACATGTTTTTCATTGTAAATTTGCTATATACAAATTACTTTACTTGGAACGCTAAAATTTAGAGCATACATTCTTAGTCAAACAGGTTTCCCATACTGGCAGTTGACCCATTACTGAAACCAAGAGGACCATGGTAGTCCTTAAGGGGAATGGGAACACCTTCAGGGGAGGCAACTCTTGCAAAAGTATTTTGTCTCCCATGTCAATAGGGATCAACTCTTAAAGGAAAGAATTTGCTCCTCAGAAAGAATTTGCTCCTGAGGAGCAAATTCTTTCCTTTAAGAGAAGACCCCTTTTTCAGATGGATAGGGCTTATAGAAAAGCGGACGAGAAGTCCCGAAAGTTGCCCCCCCCCCCCCTTTGAAAAATGGCAGAAAAATCTGCCAGGTGTTCCCATTCCCCTTAATTCTCACTTCTGCTAAAAATAGGTCAATGTTACTCAGTATCTATAACTGAACATATCCATGTCACCTTTATCTGCAAGTTTAAAGAAAATCCAATTAAAACCGATGCAGCTATGCAGCACAGTATGGGAGTACCGTTTTACTATTTAATACAATTTCAAGATATCTATAAATAAAATTCATGATATCTATAATAAAAATATTGGATATCCATAAATATTATTCGATATCTATAAATAATATTAGATATCCATTATACATTTCAAGATATCAAATGTATGTTAAATGATATCTATAATTCCAATTATAGATATCTATTATTCCATTTATTGATATCTATTATTCGATTTATAGATATCAAATATTGAAGAAGATTTTATGATATCAATAATTACATTTATTGATATCCATAATATATTTTTTGATATTCTTTATTGAAAATTGAGATATCTTTAGTTCAGACCTTTGAAATGATGATATCTATAATTAGATTATAGATATCCATAAATGTAATTATTGATATCATGAAATATAATTTTAGATATCCAAAATTTCAGAATATTTAATATCGTTTAATACAATTTTAGATGCTTGCGTATATGGATCTTCTAGTCAATAACACTTTAACAATGTCAAGTAAAATTTGTTGTCTTTCATCTGTGCCCAGGGTCGAAACTTCAGAAAACTTTCCTGCTCTATCTCTGGTCGGACCCAATGGAGTCTAACTGTTGGTTTTCCTTTGCTCCAGCATTTCAGTGATTTCTTGCTGTCGAGTCCTCACCATCGTTTCATCTCTGTGATTGTTTGATTATTAGTGTTCACGGAGATGTTACACTGATGAGTTAGGAGGCCTTCATGCGGACTGAACAAATTATTTGTCTAAATCGCGACGGAAGTAAGGGCGAGGATTATGGCCACGTAAAATCGATTTAAGACCCCCACCCCCAGTGGAATTCGTTTCCGCTGACCGTTCCAAGGCGGTTCTTCTGTCGCGGTTTATTTTTGTTATGGTTTGTCTTCGGGTGTTTGTGATGCTTGTATTATTTTATTTTGGATAGCCTTTTGGCCATTTTGTGGAAAAGTAACTGTCCTTTTGGCTTTGCGCTATTGATGTTACCATTGGGTCTGTTGTTTAATGTTTGTGCTTCTTTCCCTTTGGTGTCTCTGATGGGAGCTGTGGGTTAATTGTATCGATTCCTGATCATTGCCTTCACTTCTATTTTTCAGAACACTTGTGACTCCCAGGGGAGGGGCGAACTCTGAATTTTTCCTTTTTACATGGGCTGGAATTCTTTAGGGCACATTGTCAGTCTTGGTATTGTTTGGGTCACGTTTAGATGCTGGGGCCCAACCTATGTAGCAGGCAAAATTCAGTGTACCCCCCCCCCCCCCACACACACAGACACCCACCACCACCACCCCACAATGGGATGTATCCAGAGTTAGTGACTGTAAGATGCATACTTGAAGCCATAAGGCCCAAATGATATGTATGCATCAGGTTTCAACATGACAAATGAAAGAAAACAGCACAACTCATCAAGAGCTACCCTATCATTTACAAAAATGTACCACACTCTATTTTAGACACCCTAGTTCTAATTTTAAATTAGCGACAGCCACCCAGCGGGTCTTGGGGAGATCGATTGGGCTGCCTGACGTTTCCATAAAGGGCTGAAACCGACAGCACATTAATACAGGTATTAAACCACTAAGATGGTATATAAGCTTGCTCCAACAATGTGGTGCGAGTCAGACCATCCCCACATATAAATTGGCAGGGGTTGAGACATCATTCATCTCAATGCCGGATTGAAGTCCCACAAAACTAGAAGCAATGTCTAAAAAAGTGTTAGAATCAGAATAATATTTAAAATTAACCCTTATCCAGCTGATCACGATAACCCCTATCTGAAGAAGCAATCTTATCAGGATCTACAATGTTAAACGAATGATTATAACATATCAAGTAATCTGATTGGCTAATGGCTGATAATGGGTGTGGCTTAATTAACTATTCAGCAGGACAAGGGATAAATGACATATTCACCGAATTGCTTAAAATTATGGATATGCATAAATCAGATAATTGATATCCATAATTCGAAATATAGATATCAATCATTCTAATTGATTTATTGATATCTTAAATCTCAATTATTGATATCAATTAATCTATTTATGGATATCATTTATTCAGATTGCAGATATCATTTATTCAGCAAATTAATTGGTATCAAAAATTCTGATTATAGATATCATTATATAGAATTAATGATATCAATAATTCATAATAATGATATCCATAAATCCTTTCGATATTTAGATATCTTTAATTTGAATAAATGATATCAATTATTCGAATAATAGATAACAATAATTCGGCCTATTTATTGATATCAATAGGTCTTATTATGGATATCTATAAATAATATGTGCATCAATACTTGAGTCTCCATGCAGCAATTTGGATATCACTAATTCCAATAATGGATATCAATAAATAAGTCAGATTTATAGATATCATTTATCCTATATATGGATATCAATAATTCGAATTTATGATATCAATAATTAAAATGATTTATGGATATCCATAATTCAATTTTGATATCTCTAATTTGACTTTATGATATCAATAATTGGAATTAATGATATCAATAAATAGGACTGAATTATTGATATCTATTATTTGATTAAATGATATCAATGATTAGAATTTTAGATATCTATAATTTGATTTTTAGATATCAATAATTGGGCTGATTATTGATATCATTAAATCGAAATATGGCTATCCAAATTCGATTTTTATAAATAGAAACTGTTTCCCACAACAATATTATCCTAAAAAAGTTTATAAATTATGGTCTGGCCAGATTTGAACAGATTCCGTGAGGTGGCGAACAAGGAAAAATATGGAGTGGGGTGTACTCTGAATTTTCCTTTTTACATGGGCTGGGATCGGCCCCCGCCCATAGAGGCTGCATGATGCTTCTACGCAGAGCTGAATCCGGCCCGCACACTAGTACTGGTAAACCGCTTAGAGGACCTAAGCCTGTCCAGGAATCGCGGTGCGTGGCGGACCGTCCATGCTAATAAACCTATTGGTTTCATTGGGCGACAGGGCTTGAGATGTCATTTCATCTCAATGTCGGGTAGATTCCCACGAAATTGGAAGCATCGTCTCCAAAATGACCTTTACAGTGTTGACGGGGACGTTAAACCTCAAATCAAACAAAAACATGGGCTGGGAATATTTTTATTGCTTAAATTTTAATTTTTAGTGTTTCTTTGGGTTTTAGAGAAAAATTTCTTTAGGTCAAGGCCATTTAGCCAGTTTCATGGGCTTGAATTCTGGGGTAACATTGCCAATGTTGGTATATTTTGCTAGTCATTAGATGCCGGGGCACAGCTTATTTAGCAGGCAAAATTCAGAGTATCATCTCCCGACCCCACTTTGCTTTGTGTGAGTTTGGTTTGAGGCTTAACGTCCCCGTCAACACTGTATAGGTCATTTTGGAGACGTTGCTTCCAATTTTGTGGGACTTTTACCCGACATTGAGATGAAGTGATATCTCAAGCCCTGCGCCCATCCATCTACAAATAAGAAAGATATTGACCGAACACAATGAAGGTCCCTTTTTACGTTTGACCTCTTTGTATGACCTTGACCTTTAAGGTTCCAAAGTGGGTCATGCGCGCAATGCATCGTCTCATGGTGGTTAAAATTTCTGCCAAGCATGTTCAAAATTCATCTAAAAATAAGAAAGTTATTGACCAAACACAAAAAGGCCCCTTTTTGACATTTGAGGTACCAACCTGAATCACGTGTGCGACACATCGTCTCATGGTAGTTAACCTTTCTGCCAAGTAATTTTAAAATCCATCTAAAAATAAGAAAGCTATTGACCAAACACGAAAAAAGGCCCCTTTTGTACCTTTGACCTCTAAGTATTACCTTGACCGCTAAGGTACAGACCTGCGTCATACGCGCCACACATTCTCTCATTGTGGTTAATATTTTTGCCAAGTAATTTCAAAATCCATCTAAAAATAAGAAAGTTATTGACCGGACACGATTTGTCCATACTTTCATACATACCGACAAACTTCCAAGGGAGATAACTCAAAAAGTATTAATGCGAGAGTTATAGTTCTTGCGCTCTGCAGATTAATATTTATATGAAGTTTAAAATAATAAATAATAATCGACCTTATTTATAGAGGGTAAGACATTTATTACCTAGCACTTATCTCCAATGTGGCCCTCTTTTCCTGGGTAGGAACCAGTACTAAGCAACGTGGATAAATTAAGTTTCTTGCTCAAGGAAACAACACGTGGCGCTTGCGAGGATCGAACCGGCTACCTTTCGATCTCAAATCCGATGTTTTACCACTACACCACAGCGCTCCATTTTTTCGTGAAAATAGCTTGAACGGTTTTCAAGTTATAGCGTGGTCACGATTTTGTGACAGACGGACGGACAGACAGACAGACAGATACCCGGGGGAAAATTAATTTGTCGGTGGGGGGGGGGGCATAACTATTCAGCAGGTCGTGGGAATTTACAGAATTGCGGCCCGCCCTTGAAAAATTAAGGACATCCATATATCAAATAACTGATATCCATAATTCGAATTATAGATATCAATAATTCTAATTGATTTATTGAAATCTTAAATCTCAATTATTGATATCAATTAATCTATTTATGGATATCATCTGTTCAGATTGTGTATATCATTTATTCAACCAATTAAATTATATCAAAAATTCTGATTATTGATATCATTATATAGAATTAATGATATCAATAATTCATAATAATGATATCTATAAATCCTTTAGATATTTTGATATCTTTAATTTAAATAAATGATATCAATTATTCGAATAATAGATATCAATAATTCGGCCCATTTATTGATATCAATAAGTCTAATTATGGATATCTAAAAATAATATGTGCATCAATACTTGAGTGGGTGTGGAAAAAAATTAGATATCACTAATTCCAATAATGGATATCAATAAATAAGTCAGATTTATAGATATCATTTATCCTATATATGGATATCAATAATTCGAATTTATGATATCAATAATTAAAATTTACGAGAATGTTTGTCTTGAAAAGACGGAAGTTAAGTTAGAATCCGGGTTAAGTTGGAATATGGGTCATACCGGGTAAAAAAGTAGGTCACCAGGTCAAATTGCTTTAAATGACTCAGGTGAGCGATGTCTCCGGTCACCACGGTCATTTTGTTTAATCTTCTATCTTCCGTGTAGAAACTTTAAGCAATTCCCAGCTTTCCCTTTGAAAAATCGACACTATATTAACTATCTTGGCACCATGGTAAAATAAAAAGCTAAAAGGCTGCCTATGGAAACAAAGAGTACATAAAAGAACAAAATTCGAAGACTCGGTTTTATTGAGTCTCTTCATACACATTACGTAATATAGTTTGCAAGGCTGCATACGCCTCCTAGCAACGGCTTAAGCGGTATTCGATTTTCGTAACCAGAATGGGCTCAATGATCCCAAAGGAAATGAAACATAATTTGCACTATGATGAAGCACGGGGAGACTTTTTACGGCCGCCACACGGCACTTAACAACAGCTGCCGTGAGGTAAAATAAAAGGCTAAACGGTTACCTTTGGAAACAAAGAACACATAAAAGAACGAAAATCGGAGACTCGGTTTTATTGAGTCTCTTCATACACAGCAATATAGTTTGCAAGGCTGCATACGCCTTCTAGCGCAAGCTTAAGCCATATTCGATTGTCAAAGTAACCAGAATGGACTAAATGATCCCAAATGAAAAGAAAATATAATCTGCACTATGATGAAGTACGGGGAGACTAATTATTAATTCATCCCGTTTTATGTATAGGACCTACAATTAAATCATATCATGGGGACTAACTGTGCGAAGAATAGAGAAAATAGGTGAGTGTCTTTTGATATCAAGTTTATAAGGCAAGGCTTCGAGACGGCTTGTAGAATCGCGAGGCTTGCCGAGCGATTCTACATGCCTTCTCGAAGCCGAGCCTGGTAAACTTGATAGCAAATGATACGAATCTGGTTTTCTTTTTATCAGTTTATCCCATTGTACACCCTTAAATTAGCAATTTACGATCAGTTATTGATGGTCCTTAATGCGTCCCAGCATTCTGGCGCTCGATATATTTAGTATCAACTGACCATATTATTCCTAAGATATTTTTTTTTCAAGCAATTTTCACGATTTTCCCAGCAACAATAACATTTTTTTGTCATTTTTTCAGTAGTCCGGTTCATTCATAAAAGTGCAATGTCATGTTGACGTGATAAAGCTCACTTGTCCTGAGATAGCATATCTTAATCAGGTCAATGGGTTTCAATGCAGTATATGTAGGGGGTAACTGATAAAATTAAATCCATCCTAGAAACACGGAATTTACAAAAGATTTCGCCATTTTTCTAACATTTAGATTTCCTGATGGCAATAAAATAAACAGGCATAGGCTTCTCAAACGCCGGTTTCGGAAAATGGTCAGTCTGTGGCATCGCATTACGAAATTCGTGAAATTAACATCCCACTAAACCCCACTTTATAAGGAGAAAGTGGGGTTTACCAAGGTATTCATTTTTTCTTTAGTTTTGCCCAGCCACGTGGAGCGTTGTAGCTCAGTAATTAGTGCAGTACAATTCCCAACAGCGGCGATAAATTTTCGGTGTCCGAACATGCTCGATTTGCACCATTCGCGGAGATGAATGCCACAAAATGCAAAGGACGGATATGGACATTAACTGGAGTGTGCAATGAGAATCATCCCCTGAGCAGGTTAAAGACCCTACCGTTGTGTAGGAATCTGAAGTGCGAGTAATGTTCGCACTAACAATAGATTTTAGACGCCAATTACGAAAACAAGCCTATACTAATACATTGTAAATTTTACTCTACCGAAAAAATGAAAAATGTCCGATAAAAATCGTGATATTTTTCTAATTTCTGCTCAAAATATAGATTGTGGGTACTCGTTAGAACCGCCTCGTCGAGGCGGTTCTAACGAGTACCCACAATCTATATTTCAGAGCAAAAATAAGAAAAATAAAGTTTACCCCTGTAAACCCCAGTTTTACTATATAAAATGGGGTTCAAGGGGGTCAAAATTGTATAGGCGTGTTTTCGTGATGCGGGACTCGACTGCTTTAGCCAGCTGAACCAGACGTTACGTTATATCACGTTACGTCAAATGTTTCCATGGTTAACGTGACGTCAGTTTGAGCGTATATCACAGCGTCCCCTTGTCCAAACGGTAAGTCATGTTTGATTTGTAAATTAATCTACGTTTAATGGAAATTCTGAACTGCACAGTCAACACTTTTTAGGTCATTTTTGAGCCGGTCAGTTTGTATGTTGGGCCTGTGCTATCCACACTTACCTGGGCAGGCTTATACATAAGCGGTTGACCAGTACAGTGCACATTCTTTCGCCAGAAACTAACAACTGCCCTTCTTGAATCAGCGGAAGGGAGAAAATGATCGTAGAAATGATTTCTGCCGACCCCGGAAAATTTTACTCGTACTGTAGAAGCATAATAGGCATAATATTCTCTGTAATCTGAGGGCGTTAACAAATGTATTAAACGTCTTCTTCTCAGAATGCGCTATATCATGCTCTAAATGTAACTTGTAAAGCGTATTTAGCCGTCGCGAAAATCCCGTTAACACAAACAATACCTGACATTCCCAATTTTATATAGTTAACCCTTTTTGGACCAAATAGAATCTTCCGCTTTATATATAGGAGGAGTTCATTTCAAAATTTGGGGGTGTCAGGTTGTGTTTTTATCAAAATTTATTTGGAAATTGTTTGAACATTTAGCAAACAGTGGATGCCCTGATCAGGTGCCGCGTTCTGCGGCATCTGATCTGGGCCTCCACTGTTTGCCAGGGTACCCGTTTTAGGGTTTCTGGTACTAAATGGGTTAAACAGGGAGTATGGGTAACAATTATTTAGTTTTCTTTAGTTGAAAAAAAAAGACTGAACTGCCTCGGTGAGGAAATTCAAATAAGCAGCCAAAATCAACAGATTCTAGAAAGTCAGTAGAACCGCCGCAGAAGCCGTCATGAGACTCATATAACTACGGAACCGCGGAAGGGACATGGTTTGTCCCTGGAGTGTATGTATTGTACACATGCGGTAATGGTCAAATGTGACCGACGCAGTATCAGTATAGACAGACAGACAGATTTTTTTTTATGTTGTGCGAACAAGATAATATCTTGAGCGGACAAGATATTATCTTGTTCGGACAACATATTATCTTGTGCGGACAAGATATTATCTTGTGCGGACAACATAATATCTTGTGCGGACAAGATTTTATCTTGTTTGCACAAGATATTATCTTATGCGGACAACATAATATCTTGTTCGCACAACATATTATTTTGTGCGCACAAGATATTAAGTTGTGCGAACAAGATATTATCTTGTCCGCACAAGATAATATCTTGTCTACACAACATAGATCTTGTGCACAATTAATATTAAGTTGTGCGAACAAGATATTATCTTGTCCGCACAAGATAATATCTTGTCTACACAACATAGATATTGTGCACAAGATAATATCTTGTCCGCACAAGATATTATCTTTTTCGCACAACTTAATATCTTGTCCGCACAAGACAATATGTTGTGCGAACAATATAGTATCATGTCCGCACAATATAATATCTTGTTTGCACAACGATCCAAGATCTATGTTGTGCAAACAAGATAATATGTTGTGCGAACAAGATAATATCTTGTCCGGACAAGATATTAAGTTGTGCAAACAAGATATTATGTTGTCCGCACTAGATAATATCTTGTCCGCACAACATATTATCTTGTGCGCACAAGATAATACCTTGTTCGCACAACTTAATATCTTGTTTGCACAACATATTAAAAAAACATATGTCTCTTCCCGGGTTCCGTATATAACGCTGAATTGTATGGTTATTTTATTATTATCGCCCCTTGGGTTTATATATAGTTTACAGTGTTGACGGGGACGTTAAACCTCAAATCAAACAAACAAACAAACTTTATTAGTTTATACAAATTTATTTTAGTTCGCTTGCGATGGAAGCTTCAAGCTTATATAATCGCTCTCGAACACTCATTCTGGATGTTTTCACGCGCGCGAGAGAGAGAGACAGTGACTATTACACCACTGCTACCCATTTACACCTGGGTGGAGTGAGGCAGTCTCATTCCGTGTCTTGCCTAAGGACACACCTCGAAACCGGGTGCCGGATTCGAACGCACAACCTCTCGATCGTGAGTCGAACGCGTTTACCATTTTTTTTGCCGCTTAGAGGTTCCTTTTTTCCCTAGCACTAGACTGGATAAGCCAAGCTATTAGAAAACCTGTTTTTATCTTTTGTGACCAACAAAGAGGCAGACCAGACTGCAAGCCGGCACCTTAACCCTTTTAGTACCAAATGGAATCTTCCCCTTTATATATAACAGGATTCCATTTCAAAATTTAGGGGTGTCAGGTTGTGTTTGCTTCAAAATTTATTTGGAAAATGGCTTAGCTTTTCGCAAACAGTGTAGGCCCTGATCAGACGCCGCGTTCTGCGGCGTCTGATCTGGGTCTGCACTGTTTGCCAACTCCCCATTTTGGGGTTTCCAGTACTAAATGGGTTTATGTTCGCAGTTATGTAAAGTGCAAGTATGTAGCTTAGCAAGCCGGTGTGTTTCTTACCTGGTCGCAAACCACGAAGGTAGGTTTTCTCGAGACCGGGCTCTACTAGCTTAACCCTTTTTGTACCAAATGGAATCTTCCTCCTTACATACAACAGGAGTCCATTTCAAACTTTAGGGGGTGTAAGATTTTGTTATTTGGAAAATGGCTGAACTTTTGGCAAACTGTGTAGGCCCTGATCAGACGCCGCGTTCTGCGGCGTCTGATCTGGGCCTTCGCTGTTTGCCAATCATCCCTTTTGGGGTTTCCGTAAAACATGCAATGTATTATAAAATGCTTAAAATGTTTGTTAGAAAGTCAAATGCTCCTGATCCGGAATTGTATATGTTCAACTCGTGGCCCCCGCCCGTCGTCGCTTGAAGAAAAAGATGGGCTGCATGATGCTTCCACGCAGAGCAGAAACCGACCCGCACACGAGTACTGGTAAACCGCCGGCTTAGAAGATCTAAGTCTGCCCAGGCCATTACGAAAACATGCATATACAAATACATTGTAAACTTTACCGCCGAAAATAAACCCCAACAATTTCAGATGAAGAATAGTGATATTTTTCTTATTTCTGCTCAAAATATAGATTAACCGCCTCATCGAGGCGGTTCTGTTGAATACCCACAATCTATATTTTAAAGGAGAAATAAGAAAAATAAGGTTTATCCCGGTAAACCCCAGTTTTACTATATAAAAGTGGGGTTCAAGAGGGTCAATATTATTATAGGCGTGTTTTTGTGATGCAAAGCGGTGAGAGTCGGACCGTCAGTGCTTATAAACCCTATTGGTTTCATTGGGCAGCAGTGCTTGAGATGTCATTTCATCTCAGTGTCGGGTAAAAGTTCCACAAAATTGGAAGCAACGTCTCCAAAATGACCTTTACAGTGTCAAATCAAACAAACAAAATATGTTCTACTCAAAGATTGGGTACAATTCTGGAATTGAGAGAGAGAGAGAGAGAGAGAGGAGAGAGAGAGGAGAGAGAGAGAGAGAGAGAGAGAGAGAGAGAGAGAGAGAGAGAAGAGAAGAGAGAGAGAGAGAGAGAGAGAGACAGACAGACAGACAGACAGACAGACAGAGAGAGAGAGAGAGAGAGAGAGAGAGAGAGAGAGAGAGAGAGAGAGAGAGAGAGAGAGAGAGAGAGAGAGAGAGAGAGAGAGAGAGAAGATTCTCACCATTTGGGATTTAGGTATTTGCATGCATAAATACATTTATTTTAAAGTGCGCGTATTGTCGGCTGTCTCTTTGGATAAGAGAGCGTAAAAGCTCAGTGGATAGTGCACTTTCCCGTTGATGCTAGAGCCCCCGCTTCGATCCACAACAGCGCTGATAATAAACACGCCCATGGTTTGCCTGGACGAATGACATCAAATGCACCGTCCTATGGATCGGGACGTTAACTGGAGCCACACCACCCCCCCCCCCCTCTGCAATCCCGCCTCGTGCAGGGAAAGTCACCCCATGTGCAGGTTAAAGACCCCTGTCGTATTTACATGATTACTGTATGAGCTTGAGTGCATATAATGCCCTCCACAGAGATCAAGACGTACAGGAAAGAAAGATTGATTTTAACGTCTCCGTCAACACTATTTAGGTCATTTTGGAGACGCTGTTTCCAATTTTGTGGGACTAGGGCCTACACTATTTGCAAAAAGTTCAGCTGTTTTGCAAAATATAAGATAACACATCCTGCCACCCCCTAAATTTTGAAATGGACTTGTGCTATTCATAAGGTGGAAGATTCCATTTAGTACAGGGGTAGCCCCTATGTGCTTATTACAAAATCTATCAAGCCATTTAGTACAAAAATGGTAAGGGCGATTATTGTGCTCAAAGCCCGGATTAACGGGGTTGCTCTTAAAGGTGGCGGGTTTGCTACTCAGGATCAACTTCCTCCTACCATGCGCACAGATCTTTGATGGGACCCTTTTCTCATTTTGGGGATCTGGAGTTAGCTGGAAGGCAAACAAGATCACAAGAATGGTCTCCGCTGGAACAGCCATATTTTTGGCTTTTTAATTGTGAGAAAAGAAATAATACAGGGAATAAGAAACTAATCTCTTATGGTTATATCTTTAAAAACATCCGAACCCAAGCCCGGAGTTTGAGCTTATTGTAAAGCAAACGGATACCAGAGACTGCAAAACAAATAACTTAACACTCCTTTAAAGCGTTCCTAACAAAGAACGGTTAAAATTCCTAAATTTTATCATCGTGGTAATTTTTCGTTCAAGACTTCGAATAGGTTGGAGAATTTAATTAATGACCTTTATTTAAAAATATAAACGCGGACCCGCCCTGTGCGTGCTGTGCTGGTATAGAGAAGACATCGTGATCTGTCGTATGCTGCAAATTAAGGGCTGCTGGCACATAAAATGGCAAAACCGAGACTGCAATTGTCAGATGTTTTGCCAAGTAAAATAGAATTGAAGGCAATGATCAGGAATCGATACAATTAACCCACAGCTCCCATCAGAGGCACCAAAGGGAAAGAAACACAACAACAGACCCTAATGGAAACATCAACAGCGAAAAGCCAAAAGGACAGTTACTTTTCCACAAAATGGCCAACTGGCTATCCAAAACAAAATAATACAAGCGATACAAACACTCAAAGACAAACCATAACAAAAATAAACCGCGACAGAAGAAACGCCTTGGAACGGTCAGTGAAACGAATTCCAATGGGGGGCTAAAATCGATTTTACGTGGCCACAATCCTCGGCCTTACTCCTGTCGCGATTTAGACAAATAAATTGTTCAGTTCGCATGAAGGCCTCCTAGCTTATCAGTGCAACATCTCCGTGAACACAAAAACGCAAACAACCACAGAGATGAAACAACGTGAGGACTCGACAGCAAGAAACCACTGAAACGCTGGAGCAAAAGAAAATCAACAGTTAGACTCCGATGGGCCCGACCAGAGACAGAGCATCAGGCGCCAACCAACATTACATAGAATTAGATTGCACGACCCGCAGAAAAAGCGACCGACTGAAGTCGGTTGATTTCTAAGAGTGCCCTAAAATCACCGTGTTATTCTGTCATTCGGTCAATCGGTCATTCTGTCAGTCTGTCAGTCTGTCTGTCCGTCCGTAACCCGTTTGTGAAAATTGGTGATAGTGACTTAACCGCTTGGAATATTTAAACAATTTTTGGCATACTGATAGATATCAATGAGATCTAACCAATGAACTTGCGAAATATTACATTCCATTTAGTATAGCCTCGCCAAGGCGAAAAATGTGAAAAATTTCGAACTGCTTCTCCTCGGAAACCATTGGGCCGATTGAAGTCAAATTTCATATGGAGCCTCTATGGGATGGGGGAAACCAAAAATTTGCTCATGGGGTTAGGTCACATGACCAAAATGGCCGCTAAGCCATATATGGTCTGTCTGTCTGTCCGTCCGTAACCAGTTTGTGAAAATTGGTGATAGTGACTTAACCGCTTGGAATATTTAAACAATTTTTGGCATACTGATAGATATCAATGAGATCTAACCAATGAACTTGCGAAATATAACATTCCATTTAGTATAGCCTCGCCGAGGCGAAAAAATGTGAAAATTTTCGAACTGCTTCTCCTCGGAAACCGTTGGGGCGATTGAAGTCAAATTTCATATGGAGCCTCTATAGGGTCCAGGTCACATGACCAAAATGGCCGTCAAGCCATATATGGTAAAAACCCTTCAAAAATAGTCTTCTCCAGAACCACTGGGCAGATTTCCACGAAACTTGATAAATAGCATTTGGGACGTAGGCCCATCATAAATTGCTAAAATGGTGACCCTGGGTTGACCTTGACCTTCTTTGTGCCTAGGTCAAACTTTGACACATATGCCCTTGTTGGAGTATCTAAACAATTTTTTGCATACTGATAGATACCAATGAGATCTAACCAATGAACTTGCGAAATATTACATTCCATTTAGTATAGTCTCGCCGAGGCGAAAAATGTGAAAAGTTTCGAACTGCTTCTCCTCGGAAACCGTTGGGCCGATTGAAGCCAAATTTCATATGGAGCCTCTAGGGGATGGGGGAAACCAAAATTTGCTCATGGGGTCCAGGTCACATGACCAAAATGGCAGCCGAGCCATATATGGTAAAAACCCTTCAAAAATAGTCTTCTCCAGAATCACTGGGCAGATTTCCACGAAACTTGATAAATAGCATCTGGGACTTAGGCCCATCATAAATTGCTAAAATGGTGACCCTGGGTTGACCTTGACCTTCTTTGTGCCTAGGTCAAACTTTTACACATATGCTTTTGTATTGGAAAAATGAGAATGCATTTTATCCTGCAAACGATTCAGAATACATTACTAAAGTATAAGATATATTTTTGCTCCTTACGATAAGGCGCATTTATTGGGTGAAGCGTTTTAGGTCCAGGTCACATGACCAAAATGGCCGCCGTACCCATATATGGTAACACTCATAAAGCTAAAAGCATACGGCGGGTCGTGCACTTCAGCTGAAGCACTGGTTCTCTCTAATTATCAGTAAGCCTTTACGCTGGAACCGTCATGGAATCTGAGGCCTGATCCACCGGCAGCAATGTTGTCAACCGTGATTGGGTTAATCACCATGCATGCAGTCTGTCGTATAACATTTATGTTGTACCCAATCTTTTTATTTTACGAAATTGGGTGTCTTTGCGGTTATATATTTTTCTGAATTTATATACTAAGTCACCTTAAAATTCGGGTTCCGATAAACGATTTAAGTCCAGTATTGAACTTTGAAATTAAATCAGAATGACGTATATAAAATTTTGAAAAGGCTTTACTTAGTTTATGGTACCGATAACCCTGAATAAGAAGTTTAGCAGTTAACAATTTATTACGTGTGTTGAAGTCAGTTACATGATTACACACTCTGGCAAATCGAATTAACTGTGAAATATAAGCGCCATAGGATGGCGCACGAGGAACATCAAAAAGGAAAATTTACAATCTCAAAATCAAAATCATCGCGTTTATCATAAACTTTACAAGAAACAAACCCATCTACATAGATAGATGTAAATTCAATAACGGGGCCTCGGTATCAGAAGAATTTGCTTTATTTAACTGAAGTTCTGAGGGGTAAATTTGACTGATCAAACCATCCAACTAGGTATTTCAATGTTTAATAAATCATCCAAATATCTAGAAGTCGAAATGAAAGCTCCAATGATTTCAGATTGGTTTTCAGCAGAAAGGGACATCATGAAGTCTCTCTAATAACAAAACAAAAACAGATCAGCCACAAGGGGTGCGCAATTAGTACCCATCGGAATACCCATAACTTGTCTAAATAACTTAGTACCGAATCGTATGTAAATATTGTCAAGTAGAAAGATGAGAGCTTCACAAACTTTCTGACATGACCATAAAGTATGATTTGTATGCTGTTCAGAAATGAAAAAAGCATTTCTTACATTACATGCAAGATAGAGGTAGTCTTCCCTATGAAATGTCCACTCAATCAAATCACTAAGTTTTTCTTTTGTAAGATTATGAGGAAGTGTAGTGTAAAGGGTGAAAAAAACATAAGTAGACAGACTTGAAGCACGAAAACGTCTGCATTTCAAGTTATTTAAAACTTCATTAGATTTTTATAGACCATAACAGATTTCTACCTGATCTTTCAAATACTTTGTCGCAATATTTTATCACATGTTTTTTTATGGCAGTAAAACATGAAGTTAATAATTTGGAGAGTTCAGTGGTGGTACAAGAGCTTGAATTTACAATAAACCGTGCTTTGTGTGGTCTTTTATGAAGTTTAGGTAACCAGTATAACATAGGAAGCTTGTCTTGGCCTTCTGAAACACAGACAGCAAACTTGGTGGCTGAATGACAAATGTTTGTTTGTTTGTTTGTTTGATTTGAGGTTTAACGTCCCCGTCAACACTGTAAAGGTCATTTTGGAGACGTTGCTTCCAATTTTGTGGGACTTTTACCCGACATTGAGATGAAATGACATCTCAAGCCCTGTCGCCCAATGAAACCAATAGGGTTTATTAGCATGGACGGTCCGCCTCGCACCGTGGTTCCTGGACAGGCTTAGATCCTCTAAGCGGTTTACCAGTACTAGTGTGCGGGCCGGATTCAGCTCTGCGTGGAAGCATCATGCAGCCCATATATTTCTTCAAGCCCCTATGGGCGGGGGCTTGAATGACAAATGTGGTCATCAACTAAGGTCCTCTCTAGAGCTAAAGGCTGCAGTTCATAGGCCTTAGTACCGGTTAGTTGCAAAGTATCGCCAAACCAATGACCGAAACTCTCTTCAAGTGGTTGTGCTATCGGCTGTCCGTGAACCCAATTCGGCTGTTGTCCAAGATGACTGCCATGGTGGACATCATGAAAATTTTAAAGCCACATCAAGTCAAATTGAGCCGAAACTTAGTTGGAGGCATTGTGGCGACATGGAGATTCAGACTTGTTAGAACCATTCTGTTTTGATATCCCAGATGGCCGCCACAGTGGCCAATCTGTAACCTTCAATGCACATCTGCTTCAGAATGGTCAGTCCCATTGAGTTGAAATTTGTTGGGAGGCATTTGGGTGACGAAGAGATTAAGAATTACTAAAATTGTTGCATCATTACAATATCAGGCAAGAGATAATGCAATTTCTGATTAGAACGAATGCTCGAATACTTATATATTTCTTGCCCCATATAGTTCTTCTCAAAGATGGCTGCCATGGTGACCATCTTGAAATTCTTCAAATGCCATCTAATCCCAAACCAAAAGTCTAATTGAGCTAAAATTGACATTTAGATTTGTAAAGACTGTTCCGTTCAGATATCCAAGATGGCTGCTATGGTGGCCATTTCGACATCTCCCTAATAGAAAGAGGGATCAAGCTGAAACTTGATAGGAGGCATTGGGGAGACATGGAGATTCAGAATTGCTTAACCCTTATCTTGCTGAATATTCATTTAAGCCACACCCATTTCTGTCTATCAACCAATCAAATTACTTGATGTAATTTATTGCTACATATTCATAAACTGAATGTCAAACAGTGTAGATCCTGATCAGATGGAAGCCATCTAATCTGGATCTACACTGTTTGCAAAGATAGGGGTTCTCGTGAACAGCAAGATAAGGGTTAAATGATTCCACCTTGAAATTCTTCAGAGGACATTCTACACCCTTCACATCTCCTCCTGAGTCCTAAGTAAGATTGGGCTGTTCAGAAATCTTTTAGAGCCATCAAGCAACTTGGCGATTCGGAATTGCTATATTATATCAATCTGATCTGACAGATAAGATGGCCTCCATGACACGATCTAATATACACACATGTATAGTCTTTCAAACCGCAGTGAGACGTGACTGCACTTTTAATTTTGGACTAGTCCGTGTTTTAGGTAAGTCTCCTTCAGTTGGGATTTGACAATTGGAGATATAGTTTTACTGAGATTCGTACTGCATCATATTAACCACTTGGCCACGACGTCTACATAATGACATTATCAAAAAACTTATTTATAATTTTAAAATCCTGTAAAAAAAAAGAAATCCAAAAACTTCTTCCCCTTAAACATGGAACAGTCTTGCCACGCTTGAACGTTGAACTCTCAAAGGTCGTTGATAAATAGAGATTATCAAATGGCATTTTTCATATCATACCTCATATCAGCCCGAGACTCCCATATTAGCCCGAGGGCCGAAGGCCCGAGGGCTGATATAGGTCGAGGGCTGATATGGGGTATGATATGAACAATGCCATATCATAATCTATTTATCATACATTTCACTTTAAAAAAAAATGTTCAAAATAAATTGTATTAATTGCATCTGCCTAATACCAAAGTTACAATGAGAATCTCATTATCTTCGGTCTAGCTATGTAATTTAAGACATCCAAAAGTCTGTCAGCAATCCACTGCATCGTTCTTTCGCCCATTCTCCTCTCGTATTCGCTGCGCCGTGCCTTGTTTTTTTTTTTTTTTTTTTTTTGCCAAACAGTTTGAACAGACGAAACTTGCAAATGGCAAATGGTGTCCTGAACAAGTAATGCGAAATGCCGCAAAAGGAAGAACGCCGCGTGTTCCGAATTGCGCGACGTCAGAGGTATGATAAAGGCTTAGGGGTGCGATAAAGGGTTGTGATATGGATTTTTGGGGTATGATAAAGCCCATGCGATATGGCAGCACGTGCAAGCGTGATGCGTGCATTGGTGTCACGTTCGTATCGCATATTCAAAAACTAAGTATTTTATACTAAATGTATGATAAACTATAATATATACACATGTATCAAGTTAGATTGGCCCTCTTGTTTATTTATTTATTTATTTATTTATTTACAAATCCTTTGTTTAAGGGCAATGGGAACACCGGCAGATCTTTTCAATATCTTTCAATAGGAGACAATATTGGGGACTTCCTGTTCGCTTTTCTAGAAACTGTCCCACAGAAAAAATGGGTCCGCTCTTAAAGGAAAGAATTTGGGCCCCTATTTGCATGGGGTGCTTTTACAGTAGTTGCCCTCCCCCTCCCCCGAAGGTGTATCCATTCCCCTTAATAGTTGGTCCATATAAATACAATATCAAATATGTTCTATAAAAGGGTTATCCCTTGGAAGCAAAGAATACACCACAGAACTTTAAAGTATGGTGTGTACAGTTTTCTGGACCAGACTAGCTAGTTTCTGCCAAATAGGCCTCATCAGTGACCTTAAAATATTTTCAAGGTTCCATAATTTGAATCGATGATCTGTAGTGACGTTAAACAGTTTTGAAGTTTTGAAAGAGTTGCGACCCTTGAATTGTGAAGTAGATCAAATCACGCCCTGAGTAAGAATAGAAATTTCGAATGCAAAATTTTAAATGAATGATGTAAAATATTTGCGACGAATGTTTGGGGCGAATGTTTGTCAATCAACCCCAAACCAGTAATGCTGCTTTAATGGTCAATAAAGTTAAGCCGCAATTTTGTGTACTGTTTCGCACAAATGAAAATAAAAGACCCACCAGTTTCGTAAATATTTTTATTATTATGATAATTTTTATAATAATAATAATAATAATAATAATAATAATAATTATTATTATTATTATTATTATTATTATTAGTCGCACCTACCTTAAGCATGGTGCGATATAGGAGTCGAAATTTCCGCCCGTTCGTCCATTCGTCCGTACGTTTGTCAACAAGCTGTCAACATTTGCAACCAACCTAAATCTAAAGTCCATTTCTTAAGAACTATAAAAGCTTCATTAATGATACTTCATACAGACTTGCATCTGGGGGTGACAATTTAAATGCAAGCATCCATAACTGATCTTGACCTACATTTCATGGTTCACTGACTCCGTGAATTATTGCGACCACCTATTGGTCAAGTCCGTTTCTCAAGAACTATTAGACCTTCATTAATGCTACTTCATACAGACTTGCATCTAGGGCTGACAATTTTTATGCAAGCATCCGGATATGATCTTAATCTATATTTCATGGTTCACAGGCTTCGGGAAGTTTTGCGAACATCCTAGCGTTCACCCTAAAAGAGCTTCATTAATGATACTTCATACAGATCTGCATCTAGGGATGACGATGCGATTGCAAGCATCCATACTTGACATTGACCGTGAATTATTGCGACCACCCTAGCGTTCATCATAATGTTCAAGTCCGTTTCTCAAAAACTATTAGACCTTTCTGAAAGCTATAGTAGTCGCAGATTAGATTGACTGGGCGCAGCTATCGTTTGTACCTGCCTTTGGAATGTTCTATTAGCCAAAAGGTAAAGCAAGTCACCAGACTGTGTGAATTCAACTGTAACCCAAACAAAACTGTGGCGTGTATGGCTACTTTGTCCGCTTGCAAAAAGCATGCGAAGGCACTCTACCGAATCTTCTGGGCGACTCAGCGAATTTGACATATATTGACAACACCTGTTTAGCTCCGCCTAGTCAATCCAATCTGCGACTACTATACTTCATACAGATTTGCATCTAGGGGTGTCAATTTTAACGCAGGCATCCCTATTTGACCTTGTCCAACATTTCATGGTTCACTGACTTTGTGAATTATTGTGACCACCTTAGCGTTCACCCTAACGCTGTTGTTGTTGTTGTTGCTGCATGCAAATGTTCAAGTATGTTTCTCAAGAATTAGTCTTGGCACGAAGTTGTATGCATCCCGGGCATGTTTGACCTTGACCTATATTTCATGGTTCAGTGACTTTGTACACCCCACAAGCTAGTCATAGCATTCGGCGAAATGTTTTTTTTTTTTTTTTTTTTTTTTCAAATCGAATTGGTCAAATTGTTTATACTTAGGGCCTCAAGCGATGTAGACCCAGATCAGACACCACACAACGCGGCATCTGATCAGGGTTTACATTGTTTGCTTAAAGTACAGGAATCTAAACGAAACAGTCTAATGGGTTATGTGTGTGTGTGTGTGTGAATTCGGGTTTAACGTCGCTTTCAACAATTTTTCAGTCATATCACGACGGTGTCTGGTTGCGACAGGGAGCTCAATGCTCACATTTATAGTGCTGCCTCACTGAAGTATCATGTCCCAGACACATTGCATGATACCACACCCAGTCACATTATCCTGACACTGGATCGACCAGTCCTAGCTCTACCCCGTAAATCTGAGTGCCAAACGAGGAGCAGCTAGTACCATTTTTAACGACTTTGGTATGTCGCGGCCCGGGGTCGAACCCCAGACCTCCCGTTCCCCGGAGCGGACACTCTACCAACTGAGCTATCGGGGCCGGTCTAATGGGTTATATCATTGCTGACTGGAAACCCCTAAAGGGGTACCTTGACAAACAGTGCAGACCCAGATCAGACGCCGCAGAACGCAGCGTCTGATCAGGGCCTGCGCTATTTGCCAACAGAATTTTCCGTCAAATGACAAATGGACTTGCCTAACATATAGCAATGGGAGAGTCCAGTAGTAATAAGTATACAGTGGATTAAAGACCATTTTCCAAGCACTGACCGCACTGGTGGGCGATTGTCACTGAGCTGGGAAAATGGTCGTGTTTGAAGACTGACTGATTCGTTAAACCAGTAAGTTTAATACAAACCGCGTGACCCTGATCAAATAGCTAATGGTGTCACAACGACAATAATAGCGAGGCTTTAAATGACGGTTTCCTGGATTTCCTAACAAATCAGTGATAGTCACGTGGACATCAGCAACATAAAGTTACTGTGCCTAGTATCTTTGGGTCGACTGGCAAACGATCAACAAAAAATGTTTCCTGTTTTGGTGCCAATACTTTGTCAATCGACGCAAAGTTATTCAGTATAAAGGCTCTTCAGTGCAAAAGTCCGCGTGACTATTCGACTTGTCGGGTTATTTTTAGCAAATAGCCGCTGTGAGGTCAGTGTTGCGTAAACATCTATAGAGTGAGTGAGTGAGTGTTTGAGTTTTACGTCCCACCAACAGCTAAGGTCATACGGAGACGGGACCTCGGTTTAAAGACTCATCCGAAAGTCTGGAGAAGCCCGGGATCGATCCTGCGATCCCTGGTTTACAAGGCGAGTAGCGTAACCACTGCACCACGGAGGCTTCTGGTTATCTATAGAATCTGGACCGCAATCATGGGTTGGGCTTGGCAAACAGTGTAGGCCCAGATCAGACGTCGCAAATCAGGGTCTATACTGTTTGCTTAAAAACTGGAATTTCAGGGTTAAACGAAATAGTTAAATCTCAGTCCAACGCACCGGTACTCTTAGCGTTTTGATTCTTATAGTGAGAAACATATGTGTCGCGTTTGTAGATATTTAATTTAGCCCCCGCCCATTGGGGCTTGAAGAAATATATGGGCTGCACGATGCTTCCACGCAGAGCTAAATCCGACCCGCACACGAGTACTGGTAAACCGCTTAGAGGATCTAAGCCTGCCCAGGCAAAGCGGTGCGAGTCAGACCGCCCATGCTTATAAACCCTATTGGTTTCGTTGGGCGACAGGGCTTGGGATGTCATTTCATCTCAATGTCGGGTAAAGGTCCCACAAAATTGGAAGCAACGTCTCCAAAATGACCTTTACAGTGTTGACGGGGACGTTAAACCTCATTCAAACAAATCAAACAAACCTATATGGTACAAAAAGGTTTAAGGAAAAGCGTTACGAAAACAACATAAACGTGGGCATTAAAGGGGTCAAAATCATATAGGCGTGTTTTCGTGATGCAAATTCTGTCCTTCAAGAGTGGACCCCCTTTTTTGGAGCCTGGGACTAAATCTACATATATGAGAAAACAAACAGGAAGTGTCAAGGGTTGTCTCACTTGTGAAATAAGACGGATGACATGGTGTTTCCATTCCCCGTACGGTCAGATCAATGGCAAAACTGCCAGTCGGGGAGTCAGAAACTATCATGTTTGCATGTTCTTATAGGGTATGACTTTGCCCACTTTGAATATAAAATGTGGGATTTATAATTCTATAAATCTTTCTTTTATGTTTGGTGTAGAAATAAGATAAAATATCATATCTTCATATAAAATGTCGTTTTCAGGGCCAAAAAAAGAAAATATTGTTCTGCCAAATGCAGTTTATTTATGAAATGTCGTTATCAGGGCTATTTAAGAAACTATTATTCTGCCAAATGCAGTTTATTTATTTATTTAATGAATCTCATTTTTAGGGCCATAAAAGAAACTATCATTCTGCCAAATTCAGTTTCTATTATTCTGCCAAATGCAGTTTATTTATTTATTTTTTTACAGGTTCCAGTCTTCTTCGACTGGTTGGTTGTTGCTGAGCATGCCAGATGCCGAGCGGTGTCCGGAAAAAACTGTGGCGAATGTTGACGTCACCGTTCCGACACCGTAAACGGAGATATGACGTGATCGCGGCAGCCAACTGCGACAGTCAACCGTTTGAATTTGACCAAGGTATTGTCTATGCTTGATTTGACGTATACAGCCATCACAAGAAAACGCACCAATGTAACTTGACCACCTTAATCCAAAATTTTATAAAGTAAAACTGTGGTTACCGTGGTGTACATTATTTTCTTTATTTCTGCTCAAAATCATGGACTGTGCTGTGGGTACTCGTAAGAACGGACAGTACTTACAATCTATACTTTGAGCAGAAATATATAAAAAATATTTCTTGTGAAAATTTTCATTTTGTTGGTAAAATTAATTTTCTTTATATTTGTATGGGCGTGTTTTCGTAATGTCAAATCTCAGTTAACGATTGTCTCTGAGAATAGGCTAGAAAATTGTCCAGAAAGAGGATCGCGGCTGTTTCGTTTGACCCTTAAATTCCTGTACTGTGAGCAAACGGTGTAGATCTTGATCAGACGCCGCACTGCGGCGTCTGATCTGGGTCTACACTGTTTGCCAAACCACACGCAGGATTCCAGTCCAAATGCTATCGATTATCAACTTACGCAACACTCTGACCGCACAGCGATAAGAATAGCGCAGCTATTTTCTGTAAATAACCGGTACCTGGATTTCCGACGTCAGTGATAGACACGTGGACTTCAGCGTTAAAAAGCTACAGCGCTTTATAACTTTGGGTTTGGGTGGCTTACAGCAAGGCAAATAGGAAATCACAAAAGTTGCATTCCTTGTGAAAATAAAGGGGAGTATGACACGGCCAGGCAAGAACTTCTTCGGCCCCCGCCCATTGAGGCTTGTAGAAATAAATGGGCTGCATGATGCTATGCTTCCACGCAGAGCTGAATCCGACTGCACACGAGTACTGGTAAACCGCTTAGAGGATCTAAGCTTGTCCAGGCAAAGCGGTGTGAGTCGAGCCGTCCATGCTTACAAACCATATTGGTTCCATCCGGCGACAGGGCTTGAGATGTCATTTCATCTCAATGTCAGGTAAAAGTCCAACAAAATTCGAAGCAACGTCTCCAAAATGACCTATATAGTGTTGACGGGGACGTAATCTATATAGTGTTGACGGGGACGTTAAACATCAAATCAAACAAATAAACAAGAATTTCTTGTGAGGCCGTCGTACCAGTTTTCGCATGCGCGAATGTTCTGTTCTCTTGAGAATTCCTTTAATACAATGTACTCTAAGAATGTATGTTGTTCTGTACGCTTGTGTGAAATCAAGACACTGATATTTCAAGCAAACATCAATTCAGTGGCGCGGCCCCTTACAAGTTTCTGTCGCGATTTTGACAAATATTAATAATTTGTTCAGTCCACATGAAGTGCAACATCTCCGAAAACATAAAAATCAAACAACCAGAGAGCTGAAACAACGGTGAGGACTCGACAGCAAGAAATAACTGAAATGCTAGGGCAAAATAAAACCAACAGTTTGACTTCGATGGGCAAAGTTTGACTCGGTTTAGACTCAAAAACTTGCGACCAGGTAAAAAAACAAGAGGCTCAATGAGCCTAAACCGCTCACCTGAGGAACTTAAGTTTTAACAATTCACAGACTTGACTACTAAATCTGCTAATAGAATCCAGCCCATTGACCCTTACAGGATATAAGTCATGATTATTGCATTGCATTCCAAGTTTGAGACTTCTAGCTTCTATAGTTCCTGAGAAATCTTTGACGAAAATTTAACATTGGTCAAAATGGAGAGAAAGAAGAATGAAAGAACAGATGAACAAATAAGCTGAGAAAGCCCAATGTCTCTTACACAAAATAAGTCATCATTATTCTATTGAATACCAAATTTGATGCTTCTAGCTTTTATAGTTCCTGAGAAATCTTTGATTAAAAATTTAACATTGGTCTATTATCTCTATATGGAGAGAAAGAAGAACGAAGGAACAAATGAACCAGACTAGCTCCAAAACCTAATGCAGCCTTTCCCCTTGCCCAATGGTGCTACACATAAAATTTAAACAAGATTGATCGACTGCCTTCTGAGATATGCTTCATTGAAAGTGTGGACGACGGATGGACGGACGACAGACGACGGACTCCGGAGCCTTGGTATACTATCGGCTCACTGGAGCCTTTGGCTCAGGTGAGCTAAAAATTCAAGTCGCTATTTCTGTCACAACATTTTCCCTACGTTAAGTCTATGGGCAATTTTTTTTGTCTCTCAAGGTCACGTAACTCCGAGGTCAATATTCCGATTCGGCCCAAAATCGAACTTAACCGAGATTTTATGCCTGTCCTCGTTACCTGCAAGTTTGAAGCTGATATGAATAAAAATAAAGTTGCTATCGTGGTCACAACGTATTTTTTTATGCTCAAGGGCAGGTAACAAGGCAAATATTCCGATTCGGCCCAAAATCGAACTTAACCGAGATTTTATGTCTGTCCTCGTTACCTGCAAGTTTGAAGCTGATCTGAAAAAAATTCAAGTCGCTATCGTAGTCGCAACATTTTCCCTAATTAAGTCTATGGGCAAATTTTTTGTCGCTGAAGGTCACGTAACTCCGAGGTCAATATTCCGATTCGGCCCAAAATTGAACTTAACCGAGATTTTATGCCTGTCCTCGTTACCTGATATGAATAAAAATAAAGTTGCTATCGTGGGCACAACGTATTTTTTTATGCTCAAGGACAGGTAACTCCAAGGCAAATAATCCGATTCGGCCCAAAATCGAACTTAACCGAGATTTTATGTCTGTCCTCGTTACCTGCAAGTTTGAAGCTGATCTGAAAAAAATTCAAGTCGCTATCGTAGTCACAACATTTTCCTTATGTTAAGTCTATGGGCAATTTTTTTGTCGCTCAAGGTCACGTAACTCCGAGGTCAATATTCCGATTCGGCCCAAAATCGAACTTGAGCGAGATTTTATGCCTGTCCTCGTTACTAGCTACAGTGATGACAACATTTTCCCCATGTTAAGTCGATAGGCAATTTTTCGGGCGCTCAAGGGGACGTAACTCTTGAGTGAATTATCTGATTCGGCCCAAAATCGAACTTGACCGAGATTTTATGCCTGTACTGGTTATCTGCAAGAATGAAGTCGATCAGAAAAAAATTGACGGAGCTAGAGTGATGACAAGCTTTTTCCTATGTGAAGTCTATGGGAGCTAGATGTTTTCATGGCAACCAGAGTTCCACTCAGATCTGCCTGAAAACCTAATGAAGCCTTTCCACTTGCCCAATAATGCGACACATGAAATTTGATCAAAGTTGGCCAAGTAGTCTTTAAGATATACATTTTTGAAATTCCCATTAACCCTAATGCAAAAACACACAAGGGCAGGTAACTCCTAAGTGAATGATCCGATTCTGCCAGTTATAGAACTTGACCGAGATTTCATGGCTGTGCTGGTTATCTGCAAGAATAAAGCCAATCCGAAAATAATTGAAGCAGCTACGGTGGTGACAACATTCTTCCCATGTTAAGTCAATGGGCAATTTTTTCAACGCTCAAGGGCACGTAACTCCTGAGTGAATAATCCGATTCAGCCCAAAATCGAACTTGATCGAGATTTCATGCCTGTCCTCGTCATCTGCAAGAATGAAGTCGATCAGAAAAAAATTGACGGAGCTAGAGTGATGACAAGCTTTTTCCTAACGCTCAAGGGCACGTAACTCCTGAGTGAATAATCCGATTCAGCCCAAAATCGAACTTGATCGAGATTTCATGCCTGTCCTCGTTATCTGCAAGAATGAAGACGATCAGAAAAAAATTGACGGAGCTAGAGTGATGACAAACTTTTTCCTATGTTAAGTCTATGGGAGCTATTTGTTGCCATGGCAACCAGAGTTCCAATCCGATCTGCCCGAAAACAGTATGCAGCCTTTCCCCTTACCTGATAATGCTTCACATGAAATTTGATCAAGATTGGCCCACTGGTTCCGGAGATATACTTCTTTGAAAGTGTGGACGACGGACGACGACGACGACGACGACGACGACGGACGACGGACGACGGACGCCGGCTCGTGGTATACTAATACCTCACATGAGCCTTCGGCTCAGGTGAGCTAACAAACCGATCTGCCTCAGCTTCACAGACAGTCTAGAAATTTTAGATATAGAGGATCATATATTATTGAATTTATTAAACGACCTGAGGAAAAGGGATTTTATGACTTTTTCTCAACGAATTTTATAAATTCAATAATAAATGAGCACGAAACGCCCAAAAACTCCATATAAACCCCATATAAACTCTTCGAATGTGACTGGCGAACCAACATGGCGGCCAGTTCAGAATGTTGTTTACAGTGACGTTGAGACGCAGTAACCATCTGACTTCATCATAGAACCCTAAGAAGCTACGATAACGTTACGTCGCTCAACGTAACATACTGAAACAAAGCAAGGCCAGTCTTGTGATATCAAAAGCTCAAAATCCATGCTCAAAAACCACGCTAATTTTATGATTTGAACATGGTTTTTGCTGTTTGAGCACGGCTTTCGGTCCATTTGACAATGGCTTCAAACAACCATGCGCATAGGCGTTATTACATTCTCAGACGCGCGGCTTCATATGATAAATAGCAACTAGACCAGGCAGTGAACATAAATGTGATTAGACTGCAAGATCTACGTCTGTATACAAAATGCCATAAAGCAGTTTTCCTTATGACAAGGCTCATTTGATGTTCCATTGTTTACAGGGTCCAGAGACTATTCCATGCCAGGAAATATCCAGACAGTGACAAGTTGCAATAAAGTCCCCTTCTTTCGAGGTAAAACATATGACGTTGTGACAACAACAAATTTGGTCGGCCACCTGATCCCTGCATCAACAGGGTCATACAGAAGAACGGTTCGTTTCGTTAGAAATATACAGACAGAGAGGAACAATAAAACAGCAAGTTATGTCGCTGCCCTTTATAAAGAGGAGCTGTTGCAATGGCCTTATGCTTCCAGAAACACCTTTGACCCACTGTGTATCCCTGAAGTCACTCATTATCCTGTGCTGGCCCTGTGCTACGGCTTCCATGATAGAGAATTACGCAATACTCGTAGGCGGCCAAATTACCGTCAAGCCGAAACTACTTTCGAGTTTAATACATACGCGGATTCGTGGATCCAGTCCGGGATAAATCAAGTCCTGACTGATGAGCTCATTGAAGAAGAACCTCGTGTTGACAATATTCCTGTGTCCATGTGGATGTCAGTCATTGAACCCGCCCTTCATACGTTAATGATGTACCGACTAGGAAGAAGCAAGCGACTTAACATCACTTCAAGAAGGTATATATATTATATATAAAGTAACATTATTTCATACTCAACTCACGTCATGCTCAAATTTTCAAAAGCCAACAAATGTTGGCATTTCAATATACATATTCTGTGCTGATCAGAGATTGAAAGGGGCATTTTGGTAAATATTTCAGTACTGATGAGCATTAATATCCGTGCTCAAGTGAGTTGAGTATGTTTTATACCCTCGCCATTTTAAAATGGGGAGAGGGGGGTGAATATAGTATTACCGCTGTTCGTACGTACGCCCGTACGTCCCGTACGAAATGGTTTCCGTGCGATATCGTTAGAAAAATTGATCGATTAGATTGATATTTCATGCACAGGTATATAATCATAAAATACAGGTCATGTTCGATTACAGGTAAAATCTGCATATTATTATGCAAGTTATGGCCCCTTTGAACTTAATTTTTACACGAAAAATGGTTTCCGTGTGATATCCTTTGCAACCTTGATGGATTGGAGTTATACTTATATACTTTACGTATACGCGGGTATATAACCATAAAATACAGGTCATTTTCGATTTTGGGTAAAATCCGCCAAATATTATTATGTGTTTATCAACATTATTTTTACTTGAAAAAAAAAAATGGTTTCCGTGCAATATCTTTTCAAAACCTCGGTGGATTGGATTCAAATTTCATACACTGGTATATTATCATAAAATGAAGGTCAAGTTCGATTTCTGGTAAAATCCGCCAATTATTTTGAGAGTTATGACCCTTTTTCAATTTAATTTATATTTACATGAAAAAAATGGTTACCGTGCGATATCTTTCTAAAACCTTTGTGGATTGGATTTATATTTCAAACACAGGTATTTAATCATAAACTGCAGGTCAGGTTCGATTTTGGGTAAAATTGGCCAATTATTATGAGAGTTATGGCATTTTTTCAACTTCATTTTTACTTGAAAAATGGCTGGCTTCCGTGCGATATTTTTGAAAGCCTTGGTAGATTGGATTCAAATTTCATACACAGGTATATTAACATAGAATGCAGTTTAAGTCTGATTCCGGATAAAATACGACAATTATTATGAAAGCTATGACCCTTTTCCAACTAAATTTTTTACATGAAGAAACAAAATGGTTTCCGTGTGATATCTTTCGAAAACCTTGGTGGGTTGGATTCATATTTCACACACAGGTATATAATCAATAAAATAGAGGTCAAGTTCGATTTCGGGTAAAATCCGCGAATTATTATGAGAGTCATGGCACTTTTTTAACTTCATTTTTTACTTGAAAAATGGTTTCCGTGTGATATCTTTTGAAAATGTTGGTGGGTTGGATTCATATTTCAATGACAGGTATATAATCATAAAATACAGGCCAGGTTTCATTTCAGCTAAAATCCGCTAATTATTATGAGCGTTATGGCCTTTTTCAACTTCCTTTTCCCTGGGCGAGAGCATTCGTATCATGCTGACACACTTCTAGTTTTTTTTTCTTTAAATTCTTGGTTTGATCATGAAAATAAATCTACCAAACGACATGTGCGACAAACGAAGACTAAGACCAGCACTGACATCCGTTCTGTCCAGTCTCGACACTATAGCGTTCACGCCACGAACAGCGAATACTTAACCAGATGCGCTAATACGTAGGTTGGTCCGAGTCTTAGCTGGCCGCGCAGGTCGTTGTGTGGTGTTGAAGCAGAGATATAATGTTAGATGCATTACGCAGTTGATAAGCTGAGGTATTACCAACTGAAGGTGGTACCAAAGAGGAGAGGTACTCAGGGGCTAGGTCATTTTTCATTTTGCAAAAAACATCTGAAGTCACGCTGTGCTTTTTCTTTCTGGACGATTGTATTTCCGGCCCAGTTTGGTGCGTAGAGCATCGATAGGGACAGGTTAAATTGCTCCTGTGACAATCGACCACCAGTGCTGTCAGTACTTTGATTTTTCTATCTGCAGACAAGAGACACCAATGAACAGCTTACATCTCTCGACTGTGGCTGGTGACAACGCACAAGAAGAAATTTTCCTCGGCCCGCCGAACCAGCACTGGGCTCTTGGCCTTGTTTCAGTTTTTACAATGCGTATTGGGGAACTCGGAGAGCGTCAGTTGCGTCATAGAGATATTATCTCTGATGTTCAGATTCCGGTAAGTATTCACCTTATTTGCATTATCTGCTGGTTCCTAGTCTGAAAGTTATCAGTGTTGGAAAACGGGTAACCAGACCCCCTCCCCCCTGACCTTTCAAGGTCCGGGGGGGGGGGGGTCTGGTTACCTGTTTTTCCAATATTGACAATGTGTAAGCTGGGAGCCAGCATATAATGCAAATATGGTGAATTAGTTTCATGCTCAACTCAGCTGAACGTGATTTGAGCTGGGGCACAGCATTTCCATCAATTTACCTGTGCGCCCAGGGAAGAATCAGGTCAGTCAACGGGTGAGGTCGGCCTGTCATAGAATTATATCCCTTTATTTGCAGAAAATTCATTTTTGACCCTGTCATCACTGGAGCTCCTTCGAGTTTTATCGGATCTTCTTGAAATTTACTCGGCCTATTACTCCTAGTGTTATGATCCATCTTTTGCTGAAAATGCCCATTTTGGACAGTGCCATCACCATAAGTCCATTAGCTTTAATCGTGTATTCTTAAAACTTTCACTTAAATAGGTTTGCTATGTTTGAAACCTTGCGAGGTAGGCCAGTCTATCATAGAGTTATGTCCCTTTGTTTGCTGAAAATGGATCCCTCATCCAAGATTTATTGCAGGATGAGGGATATTATTTGAGTAAAGCCGGAGGCTTGAGCATGTAGCGAAAGCGAACCAGACGCTCTTTCAAGCAACAGAATAAGATACTAAGAAAAGAACTGGTCAGATCTATATCAATCCACAACCCAATAACCCAGACAAAGTTTAAAGATAGACATTTTGTTGTGAAACCTGAAAGGTTGTGATTAAACAGAAGAGGATTTCTACATGCTCAAGCCGCCGGTTTACTCTAATAATGCCCCTCACCCTGCAATAAATCTTGGATGAGAGGTCCATTATGTTCCGTGAAGCCTTCAGATATATCGCATGTAGAAATTGCATCTTTAAAGAATAACAAAATAGCTGAACAGCCAATTTATCCCACAAGTATTCTAATGCAATACATATAAACATCACTGGTAAAGTAACAACAGCCGATCAGTATATCAACCCAAAGTGCATATGCCGCACAAATGACTAAGGATCATTCAAAAACCGCATCAGCAAATCTGACATCACTAGCTGAAGTACCAGTAGAATTTACCTCCTCTCTAAAATAAAACTTTCTGCAAACTTTGTTTCGGTCTGGGGTCTTAAGAACTCTGTCCTCAAAAATCCTCATACAGTCAATATTCAAGGATACTAAAGTTTGAGCTCTTGAAGCAGTAGATAACGCTTATAACGCTACCAACTTAAAAGTTAACATTTTAAAGATTACACAGTGGAAACAAATTCTTTAACTATTCCAGCACCTTAGCAACATGCGAGGTCAAGTTATAAATGTACTAATAAACACTGGATTGTCACAACATTTATTCCCTAATAACCGCAAAGTTTGTATTAACATAGATCTGTATATATTGAGAACACAATATGATTTACTTTGTCTAATAAGATATTGAAGATAAGTCAGTACTATTGCCTCAAACGTACACACGAGATTCTGTTTCCACTGAGAACACCAAACACTCCACGTCTGCCATGCCAAGCTGTACTGCTTCTCTGTTCCTTTTCTCCATGATGTACAGATAATACTGATAACTGAGTCTGGAAGTCCTTTGTTTCTGAGGGAATATGGGATACAACCAATGCGACTGGGGATAAACGTCCCAACGGTGTGTTTGACCATTGTCTGGAAGAACTAGTACATCCTTGTGCCGTGGAATCCTGATAGGAAAAGAAACAAGCATAGCCAAAAGCATAGGAAACCAATATTGTGACTTCCAGTGCGGAACAACTAACAATATGTTCTATAAAAGGGTTATCCTTTGGAAGCAAGGAATACACCACAGAACTGAAAAATATGGTGTGTACATGTTTTCTGGGCCAGACTAGCTAGTTTCGGTCAATTAGGTCTCATCAGTGACCCTCAGATATTTTCACAATTCCACAATGGAATCAATGATCCCAAAGGACATGAAAATATAATCTACACTATGATGTAGGGCAGGGAGATGCTTTACCACCGCCACACATTCCAACACACCAGCTATAGTGAAGTTAAATATGTTCTATAAAAGGGTTATCCTTTGGAAGCAAGGAATACACCACAGAACTGAAAAATATGGAGTGCATATATGTTTTCTGGCCAAACTAGCTAGTTTCGGCCAATTAGGCCTCATCAGTGACCCTCATATATTTTCACAATTCCACAATGGAATCAATGATCCCAAAGGACAAGAAAATATAATCTACACTATGATGTAGGGCAGGGAGATGTTTTACCACCGCCACACATTCCCACACACCAGCTGTAGTGAAGTTAAATATGTTCTATAAAAGGCTTATCCTTTGGAAAGAAAGGAATACAACACAGAACTGAAAAATATGGAGTGTACATGTTTTCTGGGCCAGGCTAGCTAGTTTCGGTCAATTAGGTGTCATCAGTGACCCTCGAATTGTTTCAAAATTCCACAATGGAATCAATAATCCCAAAGGACAGGAAAATATATACTACACTATGATGAAGGACAGGGAGACTTTTCATGGCTTATTGACTTTTAACTACCTTATTGGCTCTATTGACTTGATCATCCATTATTTTGTTCAGACAATGCGCAACTAAGGCAAATGCAGGAAAAAGAAATATGGACTAAATTTTTCCCAAGAAAAACTAAAAGCATCATATCTGATGGCCCCTGGCTCTGGGAACCAGGAAACATTTTTTTTTTTCAACTGGAACTTCAACCATGATGCAAACAAATCAATGTTTGGAATAAAACACTGGTTACATAAGCGATTAAAACGTCTTTCTTTAACATCCATTCTGTAGAGTCCGAGAAATTCCGCGATGAAAAATCAGCAATCTCATTAACTAAAGGACAGATGTGTGAAGCAGACAAATACACATCTCCTTCTATAGACCACTGCTAAATCTCTTTTGCTAACATATCCATGTCCCGAGTGGCCGTGCCTCCCATGTTACTGACATAAGCTACTGCACATGTGTTATCAGACTGAATACTCTGATTAAGAACAAAAAGACTTTAATTTCACGCCGGTGGGTCAGGCCTGAATATTTTGATTAAGGACAAAAAGACTTTAATTGCACGCCGGTGGGTCAGGCCTCAGATTCTATGACGGTTCCAGCATAAAGGTTTACCGAGAATTAGAGGGTATCTAATTTTATTTAATGTTTGTTGGTGCCTGATTCTCTGTACTTTGTTCAACTGCTAGAGACCAGTTTTGCTTTAATCGTCATGGAACTATATCAGAACGTGTGTCTTGATATATTGGTCGAGTTGGAATACGGGTTATGTCGGGTGATAAACTAGGTCACTAGGTCAAATTTATCCATAGCCTTGGTCACCATCTAGAAGCCAGCTTTGCATCAGTCTTTATGAAGTTTTACGATAAGGTTGGTCTTGATGCTGATATTACGCACTACTGAGAAGGGCGCAAAAGTACTTAAGAAAATAACGAGGAACGAGGATTATTAAAACAATTGTTTAATTTGTATTTTTCTGTATTTAAGAAAGTTCAACAAAATAAAATAATAAACATACAAAGTTTTCCCAATAGTAATGTGAAAAGATGTCCGAGCTGGATATCCAGTCAATATGTAAGAAGGCTGATCCTTTCTTGTAAATGTTCTTTAACTAATAACATGGCAAAGTCCAGTGTAACATAAAATATCCACTTTAAACAGTGGTCATTCCAGAATTAAGAGACGGCAAAATCCAATCTATCATGCATAAAGTCACTATATTATAATTGTAAATTGTATTTAATAACCTAAAAAACTCCCTTTTTATTAGCATGTTGTTATGTACTTATCAAAACATTGCTCAAGAGGAAAGCTACCTGTTAAGGCATTTATCCCCTCCCAAGCCATGGTCATCAAGGATAACAATAGGAACAGATTTGTGTTTAACAACAAAATTTCCATATCAATTATAATCTGTCTCAGTATTTGATTCTAGACATTTGTTGTCACAATATGGTTTCGATATTTCCTTCTCATGAGAAGATTATGATTATGTATGTTTTAGCAGTTCTTTTATGATCCTTGATGACCAGGTGCCTAAGAAAAACAGACACTGTAATCTGGCTTAATAAAACAAACGTTATGATTTTACCCAAATTCCAACTGTCTTACAGCTTATGGAAAAATGTTAGTTATAAAAAATATTAACTTATTTATTTATTTTGATTATGCTAAATTGTGAAACAAAAGTATACCAAATATGATTTATACTGTCATGTCAATTTTATGTGAATTTTACAGCATAATAGCTCTCCCCTACTTTGAAGATTTTGGTCCCCAAAATTTAAGGATGACAATTATTTAAAATTTACATTTCTTTTCAAATTTAATGCTGCATTGGTAGTAACATGGATATGGCAGTTCTATGAAAAACTTTGCTGAATGTGCATACATTTTTGGAATTTTTGTCATACATAAAGTACTTCATTTTAAAAACATAGATTAAGAGATGAAGAGATTATTTCACACACACGAAGTACATGGCAGTCAGCTTTCCGTGTTAAACGACACTAATTTTAAAAACCTTCTTTGTCATACCGCCTTTTTAAACACACATGTTCAAGATGCCCTCTGACATTACAGTATGCACAGTTCATTTCTCGTGCAACACAGTCCTCAGGTCTGTGATACAATCGGCCTTTAACACCACAGCCTTTGCAAATATGCAAGCAACTTAGTGAGTGATGTCCCCGTTTCGAACAGTTTTCACACACCAAGTTCCTTGCAGGGCAGTGGTTAGGCTGATGAAATGAATACAGGCTTGCACATCTGTAGCAACTCTTGTTAATCACGGTAAGGTCAGAAGACATCTTTTGTTGAACAGTTAGTGTAGGCTTTTTCAGACTGGTCTTAGCATCCTTAATCTTATTGGACTTATGGATTGGTTCACTGCAGCCTGATCTGGCCTTACACTGTTTACTGTTTCCGTCTTTTGGGTCACAACCTTTCATTTGTAATTTCAAGCTGAATATTTCTGATTTTAGTTGTTTTACTTCCACAGAATGTTCTTTCCGAATTCTTTCATTATTGTCTATTTCCCTAATAATTTTTTCATCAAGTTCTCTATTTTCTTCTTTTAAGTTCAAAATAAAACTTTCTAATTCCTGTTGCTGTCTTGTTTTCTGGCATATCTCCTGTTGCAGGTTTGAAATTTCGATTTCCGATGAGTTCAGTTTGTTGTCTTGTTGAGAAATGCAGTCCCTTAATTTAGCAATTTCACATTCCGATTCTTTAAGGCTGGAATAAGCGTTAGTCACATCCCTCTTCAAAACAATATTTGCTGAATTTAAATCCAAAATGTCTTGCTTAAAATTTTTTCTTGACTTGAAGCGGAAATTTGACTAGGAAGATGTTTTGGCATCAGTGTCAAAAGTTCATCGTTTTCCACAGAATGAAATGCAAATAATGTGCAGATAGACTTCCGCACCTTGAAGGCTTCCAGTCTATCCTGATCCCGCTGTCTCTGCTTCTTGGTCTTCCTCCTTTTCTCAGTTTTGATTGATGAGTGAGGATAGGCTTTTGTTGGAATTGTTAGATACAGGATCACTGGAAGCACATGATTAGTCTGCATTCCACTGTAGAAGTTTTTGTTAAAACGGCGCTCCATAGTTTACACTAATTTGGGGAATTCTCGCTTAGCTAGTTTATGAGAGGTACTTAAAGTTCACGTACCCCTGTGTTCTCCGCCAGATATTACGCACTACTGAGAGCGCAAAAGTTCTTAAGAAAATAACGAGGAACGCCGGTTATTAAAACAATTGTTTAATTTGTATTTTTTCTGTATTTAAGAAAGTTCAACAAAATAAAATAATAAACATACAAAGTTTTCCCAATAGTAATGTGAAAAGATGTCCGAGCTGGATATCCAGTCAATATGTAAGAAGGCTGATCCTTTCTTGTAAATGTTCTTTAACTATTAACATGGCAAAGTCCAGTGTAACATAAAATATCCACTTTAAACAGTGGTCATTCCAGAATTAAGAGACGGCAAAATCCAGTCTATCATGCATAAAGTCACTATATTATAATTGTAAATTGTATTTAATAACCTAAAAAACTCCCTTTTTATTAGCATGTTGTTATGTACTTATCAAAACATTGCTCAAGAGGAAAGCTACCTGTTAAGGCATTTATCCCCTCCCAAGCCATGGTCATCAAGGATAACAATAGGAACAGATTTGTGTTTAACAACAAAATGTCCATATCAATTATAATCTGTCTCAGTGTTTGATTCTAGACATTTGTTGTCACAATATGGTTTCGATATTTCCTTCTCATGAGACGATTATGATTATGTATGTTTTAGCAGTTCTTTTATGATCCTTAATGACCAGGTGCCTAAGAAAAACAGACACTGTAATCTGGCTTAATAAAGCAAACAATATGATTTTACCAAAATTCCAACTGTCTTACAGCTTATGGAAAAATGTTAGTTATAAAAAATATTAACTTATTTATTTATTTTGATTATGCTAAATTGTGAAACAAAAGTATACCAATATGATTTATACTGTCATGTCAATTTTATGTGAATTTTACAACATAATACTATTATGATGAAGTTTAAATATGGGTTATTTACAATCAAAGACTACGCCACTAGAAGAATAAAAATGGTCATTGGTGAGAGGTGATCACTCATTATGGGTAACTGTCAGTGGAAAAGCGAAACTTCGAATCTTTTAGCTCAGGTGATTGATATAGGACCATCATGGTCCTCTGGTTTTCAATTTTTATATCCCGGTAACAATAGGCGGGACATATGTATTGTTTTTGCCCTGTCTGTTTGTTTGTTGGTTTGTTTGTTGGACAGCTTTACTTACTATTGGCCATAACTTTTGAACCGTTTGAGATCGAGCATACATATTTGGCATGTAGTTTCCTTTTGACAAGAGCTTCACATTCGTACAAAAACATTTGACCTGTGACCCACTTTTAAGAAATATCATTGGTCATAATTTTCAATTTTTTTGAAATAGAGCCTTTATGTGGGTTCCTTGTGACAAGGGCTTTAAGCCCATACAAAAGATTTTGACCTGCGACCTTGACTTTTGACCTACTTAAAAGAAAAACTTTTATCATTGGCCATATCTTTTGAACCGTTTGAAAAAGAGACTTCATATTTGGCCTGTAGGTTCCTTGTGATAAGAGTTTCATTCACACAAAACCTTTTGACCTGTGACCTTGACCGTTTACCTACTTTAAAGAAAAAAATAACATTGGTCACAACTTTGAACCGTATGAGATAGATCCTTCATATTTTGCAAAAAACATTTGACCTGTGACCCACTTTTAAGAAATATCATTGTTCATAATTTTAAATAGAGCCTTTATGTGGATTCCTTGTGACAAGGGCTTTAAGCCCATACAAAAGATTTTGACCTGCGACCTTGACTTTTGACCTACTTAAAAGAAAAACTTTTATCATTGGACATATCTTTTGAACCGTTTGAAAAAGAGACTTCATATTTGGCCTGTAGGTTCCTTGTGATAAGAGTTTCATTCACACAAAACCTTTTGACCTGTGACCTTGACCGTTTACCTACTTTAAAGAAAAAAATAACATTGGTCACAACTTTGAACCGTATGAGATAGATCCTTCATATTTTGCATGTAGGTTCCTTGTGAAAAGGGTTTCAAGCCCAAACAAAAATTGATCTGTGACCTTGATCTGTGACCTACTTTCTGAGATATATGGCCTTTCACGAAAGGGTGGGGTTGGGCAGGGCCACGGCACATCCAAGGGGACCCCCAGGTTGGTGTCACTGAATGTGTCTTATCATAAGGAACAAGAATATATATGGTTTAGGGGTATGGATTTGTAAGGTTTCCGACATATTGAGCCCTTTATGAAGTAGGGGGTTTGGGCAAGACCCCCCCCCCCCCCCCACACACACACACAGGTTGGTATCACTCATTGTGTCTTATTATAAGAAACAAGAATATATATGGTTAAGGGGTAGGGATCTGTTAGGTTTCCGACATATTGGGCCTTTTATGAAGTGGAGGTCGCACCCAGGCGGCCCTCAGGTTGTTGTAACTAAATGCGTCTTATCGTAAGGAACAAGAATATATATGGTTTTGGGTTGGGGATCTGAATGATTTCTGAGATATAGGGTCTTTTATTATGTGGAGGGATTGGGACAGGGCCCTAGCACAACCCCGGGACCCTCAGGTTGGCTTAAAAGCTTATGATTGAGAGAAGTTTACTCAAGAAACATTTCTATAAAAGTTTTGTCAAAATATCTGCAAAGGCTTGGCAGCAAATGCGATTTTTCTAATTTGCCCAATTATAAGTCTATGGAAACTATAAGTTGCCATAGCAACCAAACTAATGAGCCGAATTTCTTAAAAAAAAACACACACACACAAACTTTCAATCCCTCAACCCAAGATTGCTACAAATGAAATTTGGGCCCAATTGGCCCAGCGGCTTCAGAGGAGATGTCGTTTGAAAGTGTTGACAACGACGGACAATGTCCATTCTATAAGCTCCCCCTAATGAGCTAAAAATCTTGACCAGTGTCCTTGACCTGTGACAAATTTCGAAGAAAAAAATCACCTTGCCCGGGGACATGTTCGTGTTTTAGCTCTGGCAGCCAGTTTGTTCAGCACAGCAGTATCATTTTAGCAATTTCAGTTGAAGGTCAGCCAAGGAACATTTCTGTGAAATAATTCTAAAATATGGCCATTGGTCGAGGAGGAGATGTAGTTTGAAGGGTTTTGTTTTTTCTATTTTCAGCTCTGGTGGTCATTTTGTTCAGCGGTGCAGAACCATTTTAGCAATTCTAGTAGAGGGTCACCCAAGGAACATTTTCGGAAAATTATTTTGAAATCGGGCCATTTGCCTAAAGGGCTTTTTAGCTCACCGTCACGTAGTGACGAGGTGAGCTTTTGGGATCACTTTTTGTCCGTCGTCCGTCGTGCGTCCGTGCGTCCGTGCGTGCGTGCGTCCGTGCGTCCGTCCGTCCGTAAACAATTTCTTCAAATGACATCTCCTCCGAAACCACTGATCGGATTTTGATCAAACTTCACAGGAATGATGCCTAGGTGGTCCCCTTTCAAAGTTGTTCAAATGGTTCCGGTCCGTTTCACATCAAGGTCACAGGAGCCAAAAATAGATTTTTTTCACCGAAAATTTAAAAAATCTTCTTCTCTGAAACCGCAAGGCCCAGGTCTTTGATATTTGGTATGAAGCTTCATCTAGTGGACCCCTACCAAGATTGTTCAAATTATAGTGCTGGGGCCAAAAATGCCCCCGCCCCGGGGCCCTTTGGTTTTAAATGGGCTTACATAGGGAAAATCTTTAATAATCTTCTTCTCTGAATCCACAAGGCCCAGGTCTTTGATATTTGGTATGAAGCTTCATCTAGTGGACCCCTACCAAGATTGTTCAAATTATAGCCCTGGGGCAATAAATGCCCCCACTCCAGGGCCCTTTGGTTTTACATGGGCTTATATAGGGAAAATCTTTAAAAATCTTCTTCTCTGAAACCGCAAGGCCCAGGTCTTTCATATTTGGTATGAAGCTTCATCTAGTGGACCTCTACCAAGATTGTTCAAATTATAGTGCTGGGGCCAAAAATGCCCCCGCCCCGGGGCCCTTTGGTTTTACATGGGCTTATATAGGGAAAATCTTTAAAAATCTTCTTCTCTGAAACCGCAAGACCCAGGTCTTTGATATTTGGTATGAAGCTTCATCTAGTGGACCCCTACCAAGATTTTCAAATTATAGTGCTGGGGCCAAAAATCCCCCCGCCCCGGGGCCCTTTAGTTTTACATAGGCTTATATAGGGAAAATCTTTAAAAATCTTCTTCTCTGAAACTGCAAGGCCAAGGTCTTTGATATTTGATATGAAGCTCTATCTTGTGGACCTCTACCAAGATTGTTCAAATTATAGCCCTGGGGCCAAAAATACCCCCGCTCCGGGGCCCTTTGGTTTTACATAGACTCATAGAATTATATAGGGAAAATCTTGAAAAATCTTCTTCACTGAAACCACAAGGCCTAGGTGTTTGATATTTGGTATTAAGCTTCAGCTAGTGGACCTCTACTAAGATTGTTAAAATTATAGCCCTTGGGCCAAAAATGCCCCTGCTCCTGGGCCTTTTGGTTTTACATAGACTTATATATGGAAAACCTTAAAAAATCTTCTTGTCTGAAACCATGAGGCTCAGGTGTTTGATATTTGGAATGAAGCTTTGTCTTGATGACCTTTATCGAGATTGTTCAAATTATTGCCCTTGGGCCAAAAATTCCCCCGCTCTGGGGCCCTTTGGTTTTACATAGACTTACAAAGGGAAAAACTTTAAAAATCTTCTTCTCTGAAACCACCAGGTCCAGGTCTTTGATATTTGGTATGAAGTTTTATCTAGTGGACCCCTACGTAAATTGTCCAAATTATAGTGCTGGGGCCCAAAATGCCCCCGCCCCGGGGCCCTTTGGTTTTACATAGGCTAATATATGGAAAATCTTTAAAAATCTTCTTCTCTCAAACCACAAGCCTAGGTCTTTGATATTTGGTATGAAGCTTCATCTAGTGGACCTCTATCATAATTATACCCCCGCAAACGAAGTTTGAAGGGGGTATATAGGAGTCAGCTTGTCGTCTGTCGTCTGTCGTCGGTCCGTTACAAAAAACTTTAACATTGCTCATAACTTTCTTATTCTTTGACCGATTTCTTTAATATACACACACCACACACCTTGCCACTAGTACTTAAGATTGATATACACAAACCTGACCTTGACGTTTACGTTGACCTTCCTCAAGGTCAAATACTTGTAAAAATTTGTCTGACAACGCATGTGGGGGTATAATTGGCGCCCGTTAGGCGGCAGCTCTAGTTGTTTTAATTATAGTCCTGGGACAAAGAAATGCCCCTGGTCCGGACCTCTTTAGTTTTACATTGACTTATATAGGAAAAATCTTAAAAAAATCTTCTTCTCAGAAACCACAAGGCCGAGGTCTTTGATATTTGGTGTGTAGCTTCATCTAGTGGACCTCTACCAAGATTGTTCAAATTATAGCCCTGGGGCGATAAAAGCCCCTACTCCGGGGCCCTTTGGTTTTACATGGGCTTATATAGGGAAAATCTTTAAAGATCTTCTTCTCTGAAACCGCAAGGCCCAGGTCTTGCATATTTGGTATGAAGCTTCATCTAGTGGACCCCTACCAAGATTGTTCAAATTATAGTGCTGGGGCCAAAAATGCCCCCGCCCCGGGGCCCTTTGGTTTTACATGGGCTTATATAGGGAAAACCAAGAAATGCCCCTGGCCCGGACCCCTTTAGTTTTACATTGACTTATATAGGAAAAATCTTAAAAAAATGTTCTTCTCAGAAACCACAAGGCTGAGGTCTTTGATATTTGGTGTGTAGCTTCATCTAGTGGACCTCTACCAAGATTGTTCAAATTATAGCCCTTGTACCAAAAATGACCCAGACCCAGGGCCCATTTTGATTTTACATTGGCTTATATAGGAAAAATCTAAAAAAATCTTCTTCTCTGAAACCGCAAGGCCTAGGTCTTTGATATTTGGTGTGAAGCTTCATCTAGTGGACCTCTATCAAGATTGTTCAAATTATAGCTCTTGGGCCAAAAATTCCCCCGCCCTGGGGCCCTTTGCTTTTACATTTACTTATATAGGAACAATCTTAAAAAATCTCCTCTGAAACTGCAAGGCCCAGGTCTTTGATATTTGTTGCGTAGCTTTATTTAGTGGACCTCTACCAAGATCGTTTAAATTATAGCCCTGGGGCCAAAAATGCCCCAGCCCCAGGGCACTTTAGTTTTACATAGACTTACATAGGGAAAACCTTTGAAAGTCTTCTTGTCTGAAACCAGAAGGCTCAGGTGTTTGATATATACTATGAAGCTTTGTCTTGTGGTCCTTTATCAAGATTGTTCAAATTATAACCCTGGGGCCAAAATGCCCCCGCCCTGGGGCCCTTGGGTTTTACATAGACTTAGGAAAAATCTTTAAAAATCTTCTTCTCTGAAACCTCAAGGCCCAGGTCTTTGATATTTGGTATGAAGCTTCATCTAGTGGACCCCTATCAACATTGTTCAAATTATAGCTCTGGGGCCAAAAATGCCCCCCGCCCCGGGGCCCTTTGGTTTTACATAGACTTATATAGGAAAAATCTTTAAAAGTCTTCTCCTCTGAAACCGCAAAGACCAGGGTTTTGATATTTGGTGTGTAGCTTCATCCAGTGGACCTCTACCAAGATTGTTTAAATTATAGCCTTGGGGCGAAAAATACCCCCGCCCCTGGGCACTTCTGTTTTACATAGAGTAACATAGGGAAAACATTTAAAAACTTCTTGTCTGAAACCAAAAAGCTCACGTGTTTGATATTTGGTATGAAGCTTTGTCTTGATGATCTTTATCAAGATTGTTCAAATTGTAGCACTGGGGCCAAAAATGCCTCGGCCCCAGGGCCTTTTGGTTTTACATAGACTTATATAGGGAAAACCTTTAAAATCTTCTTTTCAGAAACCAGAAGGCTCAGGTGTTTGATATACATGTATGGTAAGAAAACTTTGTCTTGTGGACCTCTACCAAGATTGTTCAAATTATAGCCCTGGGGCCAAAAATGCCTCCACCCTGGGACCCTTTGGTTTTACATTGATTTATAAAGGAAAAATCTTAAAAAATCCTCTCCTCTGAAAACGCAAGGCCCAGGTCTTTGATATTTGATGTGTAGCTTCATCTAGTGGTCCTCTACCAAGATTGTTAAAATTATAGCCCTGGGGCCAAAAATGCCTCTGCCCTGTGGGCCCTTTGTTTTTACATAGACTTGCATAGGGAAAACCTTAAAAATTCTTCTTGTCTGAGACCAGAATGCTCAGGTGTTTGATATTTGGTATGAAGCTTTGTCTTATGGACCTCTATCAAGATTGTTCAAATTATAGCCCTGGGGCCAAAAATGCCCCCACCCTGGGACCCTTTAGTTTTACATTAACTTATATCTGAAAAATCTTAAAAAATCTTCTCTGAAACCACAAGGCCCAGGTCTTGAATATTTGGTGTGTAGCTTCATCTAGTGGACCTCTACAAAGATTGTGCAAATGATAGCCTTGGTGCCAGAAATGGTCCCGTTACAAAGACTTACATAGGGAAAACCTTTAAATCTTCTTCTCTGAAACCACAAGGCTCATGTCTTTGGTATTTAGTATGAAGTTTCATATAGTGCACCTCTTCTAAGATTGTTCAAATTATAGCACTGGGGTAAAAGTGACTCCCCTCTAGGGGCACTTAATTGGTACAGTTTTTTTAGACATCAGAATGTATAAAAATACTTTAGAGAAAATTGAATCATTAATAGAGACTTTTACATGGTTTACCATCATTGAAAATCTCCCAAGCCTTTAGAGAGCATTTTGATGTATGCATGGTAATATAAATACACAATACATTGTTGTACATGTGTAGTTAATGATAATAAGTATTTTATTAACATTGACACTATTAGTTTTTTTTTTATTCCAGGCATGAAGATACATAGTTTCCAGCATGGTGAAGAGTAATATTGGTGTCATTTATAGTCGTACCCGGGACATTGTTTATTCTAGCTAAAGAATATAACGATTGTTTGTCTTAAAATTTTTATTCATCTAAGCCAGACTGGTAGCTCTGCTGGATGCTTTCCTGACTGGTGATCAAGAAGTTAAGGGTTCCATACCTGCTGAGGTTGGCAACATTCTAAAATGGCTATCAATCAGGAAATCTTTTCTCTGGTCATTCCCTTCTGCTGATTCAAGAAGGGCGGTTATCAACTTTGGTGAAAGACTGTGCAATGTACTGGTTAACCACTTACGTATAAGCCTGTCTCGAAAGTGTGGTTAGTTAAACTAACTGGCTTGAATGCTTGTTTTCAAATCCTGTTTGCATGTACTATTGTATTCTGTCTATGTATGAACTTGTAAATGTTTGACATATCAAAATAAATAATGTTTAAACCAAACTAACTGGCTCAAAAATTAACTAAATAGTGTTGGCTTGGCCATAAAATAGAAGTGGAGGCAATGATCAGGAAACCCACAGCTCCCATCAGCTCCCCAAAATTAACTAACAAACCATGTTCATCTGAAAAAAGTTATAAACAATGGTTATCCACAAAAGGGGTAATCGCAGACGTACCAGATAAGAAAGATGAAGGTTGTTTGGCATGGCATTCCAGTCTTATTTGGATAATGTTAGTTGTATGAATGAAATTGTAAAAACTAAAACTGTAGCAATTGAAATTTTATATTCTCTGCAACAAAACTCAGCAGAAGTATCTAGCATAATTCAATTTGTCTGTAGACATTTTTGTGGGATATTAATCACTTTTATTGATAGATCACTTTTAGTAATAGATCTAGTTGGTTTTAAAGATACATTAAATAAACACTCTTTTACCTTTTCTAATACCTTCATCTGTGCATAGAGGGTCTCTTCCTGGAGTAAAACCGCCTTGCTGATCATGACTTATGCTCCCGGTAGGGAAGCATTTTATAATACTTAGTCACCTTTTTAATTGTTGAATGAATGAAAGTTTAATCAATTTTATCAGCCATACACAAATCAAATCCACTTTATATTTAAATATAATGATAAGTCTTCATGATTTTAATTTTAAATACCTTTATAGATTTGAGTTTAAAACTGCAATATGTGTGCTGATGTTCAGCTAATCAGTATTTTAAATTACTTTATTTTTATGCCTCCGTAAGGGGCATATAGTTTTGGACTGTCTGTCTGTTTGTCCGCAAAAACCTGAACATTGGGCATAACTTTTGAATGGTAACTTATAGGGCTTTCTTCTTTCACATGTGCATTCCTTGTCACAATACCTTTCAAGAGATACCATAAATTTGGACCTTGTGACCATGACCTTGTCATCTGACCTTCTTTTGACCTCCTTTTTAAAAACTTTAAGATTAGCCATAAAGTTTGATTGGTTAGTGATAGGACTTTCATATTTCACATGTCTATTCCATGTAGCAAGACCGTTCCAGTGATACCATAATTTTTGACCTCTTGACCTTGTCATTTGATCTACTTCTTTTAAAAAAAACTTTTAACATTCACAAAAACTTTAACATTGGGCATAATTTTTGAATGGTAATCGATATAGCTTACATAGCTCGTATTTTACACGTGCATTCCTTGTCACAAGACCTTTCCAGTGGTAGCATAATTTTTGACTTCATGACCTTGACCTTTCACCTACTTTTTAAAACTTTAACATTGGCCATAACTTTTGATTGGTAAGTGATAGGGTTTCATATTTCACATGTGCATTCCTTGTCACAAGACCTTTCTAGTGTTACCATAATTTTTGACCTTGTGACCTTGACATTTGACCTACTTTTAAAAAAAACTTTAACATTGGCCATAACTTTCGATTGGTAAGTCGTAGGGCTTTTAATATTTCACATGTGTATTCCTTGTCACAAGACCTTTCCAGTGGTTTCATAATTTTTGACCTCATGACCTTGACCATGACATTTGATCAACTTTTTAAAAACTTTAACACAGTCCATAACTTTGGATTGGTAAGTGATAGGTCTTTCATATTTCACATGTGCATTCTTTATCACAAGATCTTTCCATAGGTACCGTATTTTTTTTACCTTGACCTTGGCATTTGACCTATTTTTTAAAAACTTTAACATTGGCCATAACTTTCGATTGGTAAGTGATAGGGCTTTCATATTTCACATGTGCATGCTATGTCAAAAGACCTTTCCAACGATCCCATAATTTTTGACCTCATGACCTTGACCTACTTTTTTAAGACTTGAACATTGGCCATACCATTCGATTGCTTAGTGATACTGCTTTCATATTTAACATGCACTGTCCGGGGGCATCCGTGTTTCACAAACACATCTTGTTTGTTAATTTATTGAAACAGTAATTTTTTCAGATTCTTAAAAAAATTGGTTTGTTTTTTACAGTAAATTTGTCTAATACAGCTTTCCTTTTTTGTAGTATCAACAAGATTTCTGAAAAGAAAATATAATTGACAAAGTGATAGATAGACAGTATTTGTGACTTAGTGACTGATATATAGACAGTGTTTGTGACTTAGTGACTTAGTGTTGTGTATAAAAAGTGGAAAACTGTGCTTAAAACAAGTTACAGCTCATCACTGTATTTCAAGGTAAATGAATGATTGTTTTGTTAATGATAGTAAAAAGTAATAGGTAAATGGTTTTGGCAAAATCAGAGTGAATCACACCTTTTGTTTGATAGAAGAATAGTTTGTATAATACAGTGCCCAAAAGAATGAAGACAAAGTACAATTATCAACATGAAAATCCTTGATATTGCATGCTGATAATTTGAACTTGCCAATAATGTTTGATGCTATTGTGTTTGAGGTCAGAGGTTAGGTTACTTATACTCTAAAAACCAAAAAAACTTTTGAAGTAATAAGCAAAAATGAGGCCATCAAGAGGTATTGCGGTATCAAAGAACAGTAAATACCTGTTTTTTTAACAACTATACTTTTTTTAATCAATGCTTGTCTGGAGAACTACTAGAAAAGTAATAAAACTGATGTTGAAAGATACTTCAGGAACTGATTCAAACAGGAACTGATTGAAACAGAACCCAGAGCTTATCCTTAAAGTCAAAGGGAAAGACAAAAAGACACTTCTTAACAAACAATAAAATCATAGGGTACAGGCCAATTTAGTAGCTCTTTCCCTTCTGGCCTTGGTAGCTCAGTAGGATGCCTGTCTAAATTGTGATCAGGAGGTCGCAGATTGGATACCTGCTAGGGTTAGGAACATTCATTGCTGGAAGATCGATCATGAAATCTATTATAAGGTCATTACCTGCCTTGTGCTTATTTAATAAAGGTAGTTGTCAGTTTCTGGCCAAAGAATATGCACTATATTGGTGAATAGCTTACGTATGAAAGTGCCCTGATAGTGTGGTTAGGTAACCTTACTGGCTAAAAAATAACCTAGATTGTGTTGAGTGGGTGGTAAACGAAACAAACAAAATAGAAGTGAAGGTAATGATCAGGAATTGATGCAATTAAGCCACAGCTCCGATCAGAGACACCAAAGGGAAAGAAACACAAACATGAAACAACCAGACCTAATGGAAACATCAATAGTGGAAAGCCAAAAAGGACAGTTACTTTCCCACAAAATGGCCAATTGGCTATCCAAAACAAAATAATATAAGCGCTACAAACACTCAAAGACAAACATGATAACAAACCATAACAAAAATGAACCGGGACAGAAGAACCATCTTGGAACAGTCAGTAAAACAAATTCCACGGGGGCTTAAATCGATTTTACGTTGTCACAATCTTCACACTTATTTCCATAGCAATTTAGACAATTTGTTCAGTCCTCATGAATGCCTCCCAACTCATCAGTGCAACATTGCTGTGAACACAAAAATCAAAGAATCACAGAGATGAAACAACGGTGAGGATTCGACAGCAAGGAATCACTGAAATGCTGGAGCAAAAGAAAACCAACATTTAGACTCCGATGGACCCGACCAGAGACAGAACTTCAGGCACTAACCAACATTACATAGAATTAAATTCTCTCTAATTCTTAGTAAGCTTTGGGAAAAGTAGTTTTTTTCCCAAACAGGTGGTAACTCGGTAACTTTTACTAAATTAAATAATTTGGACACACAGTCATAAGTGTTAGAAAATTAAAAGATATAAAAAATGAAAATAAATGAAATGAAACTGCAATGAAAGAACAACTTTGGGATGTAAAGTAACAATGAATGTGAGGAAGGGTTAAAACCATTTTTTCAGGGCCCCAACTTTCACCATCATCTGTTGCTGTTGTTTACACAGTTTAGTTGGCTTTTAAAGTAGGAGTAAAACAAAGATCAGGAATTGATACAATTAACTTACTCCACCCATCAAAGACACCAAAGGGAAAGAAACACAAATATGAAGTGACCAGACCATAATGGAAACCTAAACAAAGGAAGGCCATAAGGACAGTTACTTTCCCACAAAATGGCCAAATGGCCATCCAAAATAAAAAGACACAAGTGATACACACAGTAAGTAACAAACAACAACATAAATAAACCGCCACAGAAGAACCGCCTTGGAATGGTCAGTGGAAAGAATTTCACTGGGGGGCTTAAATCGATTTTACTTGGCCATAATCCTCGCCCTTATCTCTGTCGCGGTATACACTAATTTTGTTTAGTCTGCATGAAAGCTTCCTAACTTATCAGTGTAACATCTCCGAGAACATACAAATAAAAAACTACAGAGATGAAACAAGGTTGAGGACTCAACAGCATACAACAACAGAATTGCTGGAGCAAAAGAAAACCAACAGTTAGACTCCGAGGGATTCGACCAAAGACGGAGCATCAGACGCACACATTGAAGTCTCACATTGAAGTCTCCTATTAAAAATGCTTGGCCAAAACTATACAGAATGATAAAAGTCTAGAGGATTATCATTTGTTTTTGGGGGGATTTCCTTGTCAAATTACTGTGCTCAAGCGAGAAAAGAAAATCTGTCTGTTTTACAAAAATTCATTAAGTATAGGCAAGATTTTGAATTATTTAAAGATAATACCGTTTCCCCTTTTCCTTTTAAAGCAGACACCTGCTTTTGTATCTTTCAGGTTGAGGTATGCCACGCAAGAAGACATGGAAGAAGTCATTGGCAAAGACCATGGTGAGGGCTAATGGTAGTAGCCCTGGGTTACTTATCTCAGATGTGGGCCTGACCCCCCTCATAGATCGTGGAGGATCTAAGCCCCAATCGCTTGTAGCGATGGGGACATCTGTGCCAGGGTCAATTATTTTGTCAGATGTGGGTATGACCTGCCCCAGCGTATCATCTGGCCCAGGGTCATCTAGTTCTTCAGATGTGGGTATGACCTGCCTCAGCGTGACATCTGATGCTTCAGTTTTACAAAGTAGAAATGACAAAGATATGAACTCAGTATTACAAAGTAGAAATGACAAAGATATTTACAGGAAACAACCAGAACAAAATATCGAAGTTTTGCAAAGTTCAAATGACAATACTAACAGACAACAACTAGGACAAAATACCAAAATACATTCACCCATAGAATTTACAAACACTGTATTTTCAAGCTCTACACAAGGAGATGAAAAAATTATGTATACAGCATTTCCTTTAATGGAACAAACTGAAACAGTGCTATGGAAGCCTTCTAATGGTCCATTTAACTCTGTCAAATTTGAACTGGGATCTTTTCACCAAGGTTCAGAAATATTTAGCAATGAGTCCAGAGGATGCCAATGTACTGCAAATGCACTTTGTTCATTAATATATGCAGCATACTCAGACATTGCTTGTAGTACAGATCTAGACAACATTCTTTTAGCTGGAGATAGTCTATATAATAAGATCATTGGTGAATTAAAGGCAGAAGGTAAATTCAGGAGTAAGTTACTAAGCTTTGATGAACTTCCAAGATTAGTTTCAATTTTAAACAAAGAAGTTGTTGTGAAAACATCTGCTATTGTGACAGGTCTTTGCACAGAACAGTTTGTCAATACCAGTTTACCTACTCTTCACCAAGCATTGTACACTTCTCTACAAAATTCTGCAAGTGTTTTATTAATGATGGGTTCAATTTGTTGCTCTGTGTTCAAGAGAGATTGTAAATATTTTATATTTGATTCACATTCACATGGTTTAAATGGATTATCTGTTCCAGATGGAAAATCATTACTAGCTGCTTTCAATTGTTTAGATGATCTAGTTGCATTTCTATATGCATTGTTTGAAAGTATGATGATTTCAATTTCCACGCAGTTTGAAATTCTTCCTATAGACTTTGACTTATCTAATCCAGAGCATCATTCAATATTTGATATTGAAAATCATGCAGACAGCCATACTGACACTCCATGTGACTATGCTTGGAAAACTGTAACTTACAAGAAAAAGGTGTCTGAAAGCCATATGAGGAATTCACATGCAAGAGAAGACTTATTTGCTAATTCAAGCAGTGAAAATCATGCAACACTTATTGGCAAATACTTTAAGGATCAAAAGCATAAACTTGAAGAAAAGACACGGAATAGTACAAATGTGACTAAAAATCAAAAGGTGAGGAACAAAGAAATAAAAATAAACAAGAAAAAAACTACAGAAAGAAAAGAATATATGAGAGTTTATATGGAGAAACGAAGGCAAGACTCTAACTTCAAAGGAAAAGACAAAGAGTATACACTAAAATCAAAGCAGAGTGCTAGACAGTCTGAAGAATACCGAAAAAAGGATAAAGAATATACACTAAAATCTAAGCAGAGTGCTAGACAGTCTGAAGAATATCGAAAAAAGGATAAAGAATATACGCTAAAATCAATGCAGAGTGCTAGACAGTCTGAAGAATATCGGAAAAAGGATAAAGAATATACTCTAAAATCTAAGCAGAGTGCTAGACAGTCTGAAGAATATCGAAAAAAGGATAAAGAATATACGCTAAAATCAATGCAGAGTGCTAGACAATCTGATGAATATCGAAAAAAAGGATAAAGAATATACACTAAAATCAATGCAGAGTGCTAGACAGTCTGAAGAATATCGAAAAAAGGATAAAGAATATACACTAAAATCTATGCAGAGTGCTAGACAGTCTGAAGAATATCGAAAAAAGGATAAAGAATATACACTTAAATCAAAGCAGAGTGCTAGACAATCTGAAGAATATCGAAAAAAGGATAAAGAATATACACTAAAATCAATGCAGAGTGCTAGACAATCTGAAGAACATCGAAAAAAAGGATAAAGAATATACACTAAAATCAAAGCAGACTGCTAGACAATCTGAAGAATATCGTAGAAAAGACAAAGCTATGACAAAGGCATGTATGAGAAGGGCTAGATTAATAGATGAATACAAAAAATGGGAAAGTGAAAAGAAACGAGAATCTCGAGAATGCCTTGAATTAAAAAAAAAAGATATTGCAATACAAAATCTATCAAAGAGGAAGGCGAGATCAGATCCATACAAATTAGAACAAGAAAGGGTTGCAAAACAACAGTGGAGACTAAATGAAAAAACAAGAAAGCTGAAAACATTATAGACAGTAAAAGAAAAGCTACCAAGCGTAAAGATCCATCTTTTTCACAAGTTGAAAAATTAAACACAAAGCGCAGAAAATGTGGTAGTGATATTGATGTTTGTATTGAAAAGTTTCACAAGAATATATCAGTTGGACCTGTCTTTATATGTAGTTGCTGTCAACAGACATGGTTTGAAGAGACTGTATCAAAAGCTAAGACATTTGTTTCTAAAGACAAGGAAAAGTACTTAACAGGGGTGAAATCAGTCAATGAAGAAGAATGGATATGCTGTACATGCAAAGACAATATTAAGTGTGGTAAAGTCCCAAAATTGTCTGTTGTAAACGGAATGAAGTGGCCACCAAAACCAAAAGAATTGGAGCTGTTTCCACTTGAAGAACGCCTTATTGCTTTACGTATACCATTCATGCAGATGAGAGAACTGCCTAGAGGTCGCCAGTTATCAGTAAAAGGAAATGTTGTTAATGTACCTGTTGACATTCAACCAGTTGTAAATGCTTTACCTAGGCCTTTTGATGAAAATGTTACAGTTGCAGTGAAATTAAAGAAGAAGATGTCATTTAAGTCATATGTTTTCTCAGAAAATGTTCGACCATATCATGTGCTTTGTGCTTTGCATTGGCTAATGAGTGGTAGTGAATTGTACAAAAACGCAAATGTTGAAATAGACCAGCAGTGGTTAAAGAGAATCACAGAAGAAAGTAATGAAACGCTGCATGCATTTTTTGAATCACAAAAAAAAACCTGCTCTGAAACAAATAATGATGATTCTGATGGTGTTTTGGATGAAAGTCTTCAGGATAGTCCATGTAATCAGAACCAAGCTGAGGTTATACATAATTTTTTTGAGTTGTGTACAAAAGAATGTTCAAAGTATGATATTATTGATTTTGATGGTGTTGTTAGTGAAATGTGTAACAATTATCCAAACGATCAGTTAGAAAAAAATGATGATATTTCAAATCATAACACACCTCATGTCGAAGAACTGTATGATTCAGATGCAGAAGAAATCGCACAGGAAAATGTGGGAAATATTGACACTCTATTGGATGATGCAGATCTTGAAAACAGAAATTCTACATTCACATTTGCTCCTTGAGAAGGTCAAAGGCCACTCAGTATATTTCAAGATAAAGATTCAGAATATCTGTGTTTTCCAACCATATTTTGTGGGCAGAGGCGCATAGATAATGATGATAGAAAAGTGCCTGTACATTATAGTGATATTGCAAAATGGGAATTGAGAAGCCAGGATAGGCGTGCTACTAACAGTGTACCCAATATATTTTTAAACTGAAAAAAAAAAATACAAATGAAGCAACTAAACGATAAAGCAAACCTTGCTGTTAGAAGTTGTCAAACGGGAACAAATAATATTACTGCTGTACAAGCAAGAAACTCAGAGTGTATTGACAGTATTGTAAAAAAGTGATGAAGGTTACTATTTGTTTAAACAGCTAAGAAATTCTCCAGCATATTTAGAATCTAGAAAAAAAGATGTTTATGCTATGATTCGTCAGTTGGGTTTGCCAACTTGGTTTATGTCATTGTCCTCGGCTGATACAAGATGGATTGAGCTTTTGAAAATGCTAGCTACCTTAAATCAAAATTTCAACTACACTGATGATCAAATTGAAAACTTGGCATGGGAACAAAAGATAAAACTTATTCAATCGGATCCAGTCACTTGTTCTAGATATTTCGAGCATAGAGTTACAGAATTCATCAACACAGTTCTAAAGAGTGAGCATGAACCTCTTGGAAAAGTTGTTGATTACTTTTTTAGAGTGGAATTTCAGCAACGTGGATCGCCACACATTCATATGATTGTATGGGTACAGAATGCACCAAAATTCAATGTGGATTCGGATGTAGAGTTGGCTGCTTATGTGGATCAGTATTTGAAATGTTCTATAGATAATTCACATCTTCGTCATTTAATAGAATTTCAAATTCACAAACATTCTAGAACATGTAGAAAACGAGAAGATAAAATCTGTCGATTTGGTTATCCTTTGCCACCTCTTTCCAAAACTATGGTCTTACAGCCTCTCGAAACTGAAAAAGACAAGTATTATAAATTGTACCAAAACTTACAGAAAACAATGAACAGTAAGAAAGATGGATATGATATGTCTTATGAGGAGTTTCTGACAAGTGTTGTCCGAATGAGTGAGGAAGAATATATTAAATGTATCAGAAGTTCTTTAAACTCTTCAAAAGTGTTTTTGAAAAGAAAACCAAGTGAAATCCGTGTAAATTTGTACAATGATAGTGTGTTAAAAGCTTGGAAGGCAAACATTGATATACAATTTGTGTTAGATCCATATGCTTGTGCTATGTATATAGTTTCATATATTAGTAAATCTCAAAGAGGGATGAGTAATTTGTTGCATGCAGCTGCAAAAGAAGCAAGGAATGGCAATATGGATCTCAAAAGACAAGTTAGACATATTGGAAATGTGTTTTCAAACAGTGTTGAAGTAAGTGCACAAGAGGCAGTTTATTTGGTACTGCAAATGCCATTGACTAAAAGTTCAAGGAGTGTTGTCTTCATAAATACGTCACTTCCAACCCAGAGAGTACAGTTACTGAAACCAAAGTCAGTACTTGATGAATTGCCGGCAGACTCGACAGATATAATGTCAGACAATAAAATTAAAAGATACTCGAAGCGTCCCAAACCATTGGAAAAGTATTGCTTGGCCGATTATGTGTCTGAGTTAGAAGTCATTTACCCAGATGGACATAATGATAGTAGAGATGAGGAGGAGCAAGATTATGAGAAAGATGCAGAAGTGTCAGATGAAGAATGCTTTGGTGATGGTGAAACTATTTTAACTTTAAAGAATGGCATAAAAATCAAACGATGTCGTAATTCTAAAATAATAAGGTATGTGAGATTCAATCGCAAAACAGATGAAGAGAACTATTATAGAGAGAAACTTCTACTTTTTCACCCATGGAGAAATGAAGAGACTGACTTACTTGGAACTTTTAGAACATATAAAGAACACTATGAGTCAATGAAGCATGTGATAGATCATAAATGTTCCACTTACGAACATTATGCTGAAGAGTTGGAATTAGCAAGAGATTTAGCAGAAATTGAATATGATGCATTCGATGATATTGCTCCAAGTACACAACAAGTTGAAGGTGATGATGCTGAAATTGAACCAATTCAGTCTGAAGAGTTTATATATTTTAATCCTGATAGAATTGAGCATAGAGACTATGATATAGGGACTGAAATTGGATGTTACGTTTCTGCACCTCAAATTGATGTGAATGAAAATATTCTTTCAGATATTGATTACAGAAAGATCCTGCAGTGTTTAAATAGTAAACAAAAACAGTTTTACTATCATGTGATTCACTGGATTAAAACAAAAGATGCCCCCTTATATGCATTTCTTTCTGGTGGAGCTGGTGTTGGAAAAAGTCTAGTTATTCGAGCATTGTATCAGACTTTGTTTAGAATATTAAATCTGAAAGAAGGAGAAGATGCGGATCACACAAGAGTTCTTCTTTGTGCATTTACAGGAAAAGCAGCATTTAATATTAATGGTTCTACCATCTCATCTGCATTTAAACAAAAGTATAAGCAATCGGATCAAACATTAAACTGTGACAGTCTGAATACCTTTAGATCAAAATACCGTGATTTGTCAGTTGTGATTATTGATGAAATTTCAATGGTTAGTAATTCTATGTTGAATTTTATTGATCAGAGACTTCAAGCATTGAAAGGAACAAGAACGCCTTTTGGTGGTGTTAGCATTATTGCTGTTGGTGATCTTTATCAGTTGAAACCAGTGAGTGGTGATTGGATATTTAATGACATGAAACATGATGCAGCTGCTTTATCACAAAATCTCTGGAAAGACTTATTTACCATGTTTGAACTAACAGAAATTATGAGACAAAAAGATGACCTTGAATTTGCAGAATTGTTAAATAGATTAAGAATCAATGCCTTGACTGCTGAAGACAAGAATAGGTTTAAGCAATGTGAAGTAACTAAAACAGATACTGAGTATCAGAAAAATGCGCCTCACCTCTTTGCAGAAATCTATTTCATGCATGTTTTTAATGATGAAATTATAAGAAATATGGCAACAGAAAAGGTTGAAATACCATGCATGGATACATATGTCTCACCTAAGTTATCTAAAGAAAAGATAGACTGTGCACTCAAGAATCTAAAGAATGTAACAGATTCAAACCAAACAGCAAATTTACATTGCTCGTTAACAGTTGTTGTTGACATGATTTATGATTTAACAATAAACATAAAAACAGAAGATGGACTAGCAAATGGAGCATCATGTGTAGTTAAGTTTATTGAGTATAAACTACAAACCACACGACGTCCAAGCATAATTTGGGTCCAGTTTGATGACAAAAAAGCAGGAATGGAAACAAGAATCAAATACAAAAACAGGGGACTGTATCATAGCAATATTGATGAAAATTGGACACCAATTTTTGATGTCAACAGGTCATTTACTTACAACAGAAAGACCTTTCAGAGAGTTCAATTCCCTTTGCAACCTTCTGCAGGGCGTTCAGTACATAGAGCACAAGGTAGTACCCTTGAAAGAGTTGTTATTGACTTATCACAACGTAAAACCCGCAAAGTTCCACATTTACACTATGTAGCACTCAGCAGGGTAAGGTCAATTGAGAAGCTTCAGATCCTTAACTTCAATGAGAAAGCATTACAAGTTGATGATCAGGTTAAGACAGAAATGCAGCGATTGCATGAAACAGCAGTGCTTCAGCTGTGTGATACATCTTTAGAATTGATAGATCCAGTTTCGCATTTCAAAGTTGCTTTCAATAATTGTAGATCCTTGAATCTTCATTTTGATGATGTTAGACATGACAAAAATCTGTTGTCAACGCACATATTTGGATTAGCAGAAACACGACTACATCAGCCTGATAATGATAGTGATTATGTAATAGAAGGCTATTGTTTGACAAGAAATGACCAAATTGGATACAGTACTTGCAAAAGACCTCCTCATGGATTAGCAGTTTATGTCAAAGATGATATCATTATTATACAGAAGAGAAAGTATAGTTCAGATACATTAGAATTTATTATGATAACTGCCAGGCATGTCTCGATTGAAAGTCAGATTGTATTTTTGTATAAGTCACCTCAAATGTCTGACAGTAATCTTCTTTCTTGTCTGAACAAAGAACTTATTCCATATTTGACCCCATCAAAGCCATTGATGATAATTGGAGATTTCAATATTAATGTTTTGCTGAAACATAGCATTGTTAAGAAATTAAGTGATAAGTTTTCATGCAAAATGCTTATAAAAGAATGTACCACAGATCATATGACAACGCTTGATTTGGTATTTTCTAATGTTGATTTTTCATATGTTGATGGTGCAGTTGGAACATGTGAAACATACTGGTCAGATCACAAAATAGTCTTTTTGCACATGAAATCCACATAGTTGAAGACTTTTCACCTGCATAATTTTAAATATATAAAAGCAGTCTCTCAAATTAAGGTTACTTTTTTGGTGAAATTTGAACAGAGGAATCAATTGGTCAGATCATAAGTACCACACTTTTTGCATAACAACTTGGAAATCGTGTCAGGTATTTTTATGCTACTTTTCAGTGCACTCACCCACCACATAAAATGCTGTATTTACCTTTTTAAAGGTAGATATTGCTGGTGGTTTGGCAAGATTTGGGTGGCGACCACTTACAGATATCAGGAAATGAGCACTCCTGTAAAACTCCTTATATAGAGAAGAGTGGAGTTTACAGGGCTATTCTTTATTTTCTATACATATTTTTACCATTTTCTTACTCGAAACATAGACAGTGAGGTGTTTCTCTAAATGATCTATGTTTGAAGCTGAAATAAGAAAAATATATAAATTTTCATTCAAAAATGCTATTTTTTCTATCATGACTGAAAGCATTACATATATGGATGCATTATTCTAATGGAATAGGTCCTCTTTTTCCAGTCAGAAGTGAGAAATAGGACATCTCGAAAAAACAACATGGAAAAATAAAAGTTTAATCTTAAAGGACCTTAATAATATTTAATATTTTATTTGGTTTTCCAATTTTTATAGTAGATTAAAAAATATTTTTGAGTATGATTTCAACCTTTTTTCTTAGAATTTATGTGCACAAGATGAAACTACATTTTCTGTTGGCATAAAAATTTTGAAGATTATAAAGCATCTGATAGTCTGTTGATACAGTGGAGGTTTCAAAGATTGACTTGTATGTATGTATATTTTTATGATGTCATATTACATGGATGCTGTTGATGTACCTTTGGTTAATATTAATTATACTCTTCAACTGGATTCACATCACGTGAACAAGCCCGTGAAATAAACACCCCCTTAAACCCCACTTTATATTGAGAAATCTGGGGTTTATAGGGGTATACATTATTTTTCTTATTTCTGCTCTAATACATAGGTTGTGGGTACTCATTAGAACTGCCTCAATGAGGCGGTTCTAACTAGCACCGGCCACCTGTGTTTGCAGTATAAATAAGGAAAATATCATGGATTTTCATAAAATAAGCAGCTATTTTGAAGATTCAAAAAATGCATTATGTTGCAAGGGTGTTATTATCTTAGTTCTTAGATGTATTGCAGAATAATTAAAAAATATTAATTCTTTACTTATCTCCAAACATTTGCTACCTTCATATTAAACATCTGACCAGACACTTTGTCAGGGGAAGAATTAACTTACAATGTACATTCTGTCCATTTTTCCCCAGACGTTAGTCGAGGGGGACTATAGTAACGGTTTTCGTCCATCCGTCCACCGTCCATCCATCAGTCGGTCTGTCTGCCACTCCTCCTACATTTTCAAGGGATTTTGATGAAACTTTCCAGTTATTGTTCCCATGTCCTGAAGATGATCATATTTTATCGAGGTCATGCTAGACTGATTTTTACCAGAGTTATTGCCCTTTGTCAGTTTTAGCAATTTTATCAACAGAAGTTTTTGTCTGCGCAACTCCTCCCAGTGTTCAAGAGATTTTGATGAAACTTTTCAATTATTGTTCTTATGACCTGAAAATGATCATATTTTAAGGAGGTTGTGCCTGATTGATTTTTACCAGCATCATTGCACTTTGTCAGTCTAAGCCATGTTATCAACAGAAGTTCTTGTCTCAACTCCTCCTACAGTTTTCACCAGATTTGGATGAAACTTGCCATTTTTTGTTTCCATGACCTGAAGATGATCATATTCTATTGCGGTTGTGCTCAATTGATTACTGAATTTTTCTGGGGTTTTGGTCCTTTGTCTTACAGTTTTGGAGATCACTTTTTTCTCTGTAAATTTATTCCTTACAACTTTAGGAAAATTTAAAAGAAATAGTCTGTTGAAATGGTTTTAAATTCCCTAAACATGGCTTATGACATATGTTATAGACATATTCACCACATACTGACATTTCAGTGATGGGGGGACACTTGGCCTGGGGCCGTTTGTTCACAATATTCTGAATTCTGCCAAATAACATGCTATATTGTATTCTTATTTGCAACACTGTTTTGACATGTAAATCTGTTGTTCTTAGAGAAAGGTTTATCGCAGTATTTTGAATTTTGTCAATATTTTATTATTTTCTTATTTGCAACATTGACAATAATTTTACATGTAAATTTGTTGTTACTTGAAAAGGCTTAAAACAGATTTTCTTCAAAAAGATTTAAGTAACAATTTTCTACATACTTGCAAGGTCAGGAATTTATTTATTGGTGATCAAGAGAATAAGGTGATGCATCTGCTTTCTATGCATAGAAATGACTCACATTATTTTTAGCTGTTCTTTATTTTGTGCACCTAAAGATGCCTTTTTGGCACATATCACAACATAGATTCTACATATGTTTGTGTGTCTTAGTTTATGCCCTATTATAATTATGCCCACTGTAACAGAATTAATTCTTTGTGGGTTTAAGATAGATGTAACAACCAAGATTTTTATGATATAAATGTAACTTAATCTATAATATGGGCCTTATACATCAGTGTGACTGAGTAAAAGTCAAAGATACAGTCTGGATAGAACTAAGCAGACTTTGGCCTCTCTTTTTTGACATGGATGCAGCTATTTGAGATCATCAGTGTTTCTTATGTAAATTTTGTCATCCCATGCAATACTGTTGAAAACCACTGTGTCGAAAGGAAATAATAGCTACAGATATTGATTTCTTTGTCAAATTATGACTACATCATGAACAAAGACTAACTGCATGGATTCAAGAAGTCTTGTGTATACTCTACATCTTGCCCTTCAAGATTTCATCCTGAAGAGTTCAACTGGTTCAACTGATGTACAAGTATATTGACCACCCTGGATCTATGAAGACATTTATGTCTATCAGGTAAAAAAAAACATGTCTTGCCTTTCTGTACAGTTCTTTTTTTCTAAATATCACTAATGATTATCTGGTACACAGGTGAGCGATATAGGGTCATCATGGCCCTCTTGTTTATTTTTTGCTCTGGTGGCCATTTTGTTCAGCAAAGCGAAATCATTTTAGCAATTATGGTGGTAGAGGTCAACGTTTTGTTTTTTGTTTGAATTCAGGTGTGTGGGAATGTGTGGCGGCGGTAAAACGTCTCCATGTCCTACATCATAGTGTAGATTATATTTTCTTGTCCTTTGGGATAATTGATTCCATTGTGGAATTTTGAAAATATCTGAGGGTCGCTGATGAGGCCTAATTGGCCGAAACTAGCTAGTCTGGCCCAGAAAACATGCACACTCCATATTTTTGCAGTTCTGTGGTGTATTCCTTGCTTCCAAAGGATAACCCTTTTATAGAACATATTTAACTTCACTACAGCTGGTGTGTGGGAATTTGTGGCGGCAGTAAAACGTCTCCCTGCCCTACATCATAGTGTAGATTATATTTTCTTGTCCTTTGGGATCATTGATTCCATTGTGGAATTTTGAAAATATATGAGGGTCACTGATGAGGCCTAATTGGCCGAAACTAGCTAGTCAAGCCCAGAAAACATGCACACTCCATATTTTTGCAGTTCTGTGGTGTATTCCTTGCTTCCAAAGGATAACCCTTTTATAGAACATATTAACTACTTAGGTCATTTTTGAGATGTTGCTTCCAATTTTGTGGGACTTTTACTCCACATTGGGATGAAATAATATCTCAAGGCCTACCGACCAATAGGGTTTATATGCAGAGAGTCTGACTCGCACCACTTTGCCCGGCAGCAAGCCGATTATTTAATATTTATTGTTGGGAACAACACCCTAAACTAGGGCGAAGATTCGACCGGTAAAAAATCTTTAAGCCCACAAGTGACATATGCTGCTGACCCTTCTAAGGCGGTAGTTTTGGTGTTGGTCTTTTGCTGTTATTTTTGTTGTATGTCTGCGAATTTGTTGTGAGCTGTTGTTTAGTGTTTTCTAATGGTCTGATCACCCCATATGGGGAAGAGAGGGCTGATTGTTCCATTTCATAAACACTCGTAATTTTTCTTGTTCTGGCAGCCATTTTGTTTAGCCAAACGGAACCATATTAGCAACTTTGGTAGCGGGTCACGCAAGGAACATTTCTGTGACAATTACATGTATTTTGAAATTGGGCGATTTGCTCAGACGTCATTTATTATTTTTTTCTATTTTTAGCTCTGGTGGCCATTTGTTCAGCTGAGTGAAACCATTTTAGCATTTCTGGTTGGTCACCCAAGGAAAATTTTTCTGAAAACATTTTGAAATTAGGTCGTTTCGCCAAGGAGATGTGGTTAAAGGTTTTTCTACTTTTAGCTCTGGTGGCCGTTTTGTTCAGCTGAGCGGAACCATTTTAGCAATTTTGGTTCAGGGCTATAACAGAAACATTTGTGTGAAATTATTTTGAAATTGACTTTATCATTTAGGAGATCTCATTTGAAGAAACTGTTGACTGAGGGACAGACGACAGACACATAGCGATCAGAATAGCTGACCTTGATCAAAATCAAACCACCCATTTTAACATGCAAAGGGCTATACAAGGCAGGAGGCGAACGTTGGGTTGAGTATTCTGAGGGCAGCCGGATGCTCCAGGCATCCTATCCATCTTCTGTTCCACTTAACATGATTCATTTTTGCACATACATTTATATCTTTTGTTTTCTATTAAAGGATCTGAATTCCAAAACACGGCGGAGGAATAAAAACCGTGCCAAAACTACAAAGACAGCAGCATTTACAAGAGATGTAGACTTCGATTGACCCTGATGCTAACTAGTGACATATTTTTCACCAATCAGGACTCTGATATTGGAACTGCTACATTTGAAAGGGAAATAACTGGGCGACAGTAAAGAAAGCAAATTCTTACCCTTAACAGCAGATCTGTGTATAAAAACAAGAAAAGTTTGCTTCTAAACAGCGGAGAAACCTCAAATCTCCTGGCCACATGACATTCAATAGAAGGATCAATGCCAAGGCATGTACGGATGTAATATATTTGGTGAAAATAAGATTATCTTGTTCTATATTTACCCTAAATATTAGAACACTAAAAGTCATAAAAATAAGCCCGAGCAGACAGTGTAGACGACCCCAGATCAGATCGAGTCTGATCAGGGTCTACCTCATTTGCGGCAAAAATATATTATGAATCGTTTACGATGCTGTAAGGATCACTAATAAGTGTCAAATTACCTAAGGTAAATACAGTATATATTTTTACATTTGCATATTTTTTCTTAGGGAATATCAAGAACAAAATTTAGCTCACCTGACAGAGGTTTATGGTGAGCTTTTGTGACTATGAGATGTCCGGCGTCATCGTGCGTCGTCCGGTGTGCGTCGTCCGTGCGTAAACTTTTCATGTGAACACTCTATAGAGGCTACAGTTTTGGTCCGATCATCATCACACTATCTTAAAAAAGTCATCTTGACAATATCTCGATTAAGTTCGAATATGGGTCATGTTGGATCAGAAAGTAGGTCAGTAGGTCTAACCGTAGAAATACGATTGTGAACACTCAAGAGGCCACAACTTTGCTCCAACTATCATACATCTTGCTCCGAATGATCATCTTGACAATATATCTGTCAAGTTCGAATATGTGTCATGTCGAATCAAAAAGTAGATCAGTAGGTCATTCAGAATGTTCATCTTGACAATATCTCGTTCAAGTTCGAATATTAGTAATGTCGGGTCAAAAAGTAGGTTAATAGGTCAAATCATTGTAAAACCTTGTGAACACTCTGGAGACCACACTTTTGGTCCAATCATCATCAAAGTTGCTCAGAATGATCATCTTGACAATATCTCGGTCAAATTCAAATATGATTCGTGTGGTAAAAATGTTGGTCAGCAGGTCAAATCATTCAAAAACCTTCTGAACACTCTAGAGGCCAAACTTTTGGTTCAATCCTTATTAAACTTGCTCAGAATAATCATCTTGACAATATCTCACTCAAGTTCGAATATAGGTCATATCAGGCCAAAAAGTATGTCAGTAGGTCAACTCATTGAAAAACCTTGTGATCACTCAAGAGGCCACAGCTTTGGTCCAGTTATCATAAATCTTGCTCCAAATGACCATCTTGACAATATCTCTGTCAAGTTCGAATATGGGTCATGAAGAATCAAAAAGTAGATCAGTAGGTCATAACTTTTGAACCCTTTGAGACAGTCTTCATATTTGGCATGTATGTCCCTTGCATCAAGGTCACCCATACAAAATTTACGATATCTTCATATCTGGGATGTAGGTTCCTTGTGACAAGGGCTTCCCACTCATACAAAAAAATTTTGACCTGTGATCTTGACCTACTTTATCATAACCTTTGAACCATTTGAGATAGATCCTTTATATTTTGCATGTATGTTCCTAGTGATAAGGGCTTCCCACCCATTCAAACACTTTGGCCTTCTTTATCATAACTTTTGAACTATTTGAGATAGATCCTTCATATTTCTCATGTATGTTCCTTCTGACAATGGCCTCCCATCCATACAAAAAATTTTACCTGTGACCTTGACCTACTTTGCCATAACTTTTGAACTATTGAGGTAGAGCCTTCTTATTTGGGGTGTAGGTTCCTTTTGACAAGGTCTTCCCACTCATACAAAAATATTTTGACCAGTTACCTTGACCTGCGACCTACTTTATCATAACTTAGATCCAGTTTAGATAGAGCTTTCATATTTTGCATGTATGTTCTTTGTGACAAGGGCTTCCTACCCATACAAAAAATCTGACCTGTGACGTTGACCTTTGACCTACTTTATCATAACTTTTGAACCATTTGACCGGCCCCGATAGCTCAGTTGGTAGAGTGTCCGCTCCGGGCAGATTTACGGGGTAGAGCTAGGACTGGTCGATCCAGTGTCAGGATAATGTGACTGGGTGTGGTATCATGTAATGTGTCTGGGACATGATACTTCAGTGAGGCAGTACTATAAACGTGAGCATTGAGCTCCCTGTCGCAACCAGACACCGTCGTGATATGATTGAAAAATTGTTGAAAGCGACGTTTAACCCGAATTCACACACACACACACACACATTGAACCATTTGAGATAAACCCTTCATATTTGGCATGTATGTTCCTTCTGACAAGGGCCTCCCACCCATACAGAAAATGACCTGTGACTTTGACCTAATTTGTCATAACTTTTGAACCATTTGAGATAGAGCCTTCATATCTGACATGTAGATTTCTTGTGACAAGTCTAGCCCCCTACTACGCAGTCACCAGAACTTAAAACAAAATAGAATCCTTAAAATGACTTCTAATCCTAAATATACAAAATGATTTCACAGAAATGTTTCTTTGGTCACTGTCAAAACCAAAATTGCTCAAACCATCCAATCCAACATTACATTGCCTGCTGTTTTATTTCTACAGTAAGGATCAGGTAAGCGATCCAGGGCCATAGTGGCCCTGGATCGCTTACCTGGTCCTTATTGTTGGTTGAGGTACATAAATTAACAAAAAAAACAACAACATGTATTTCACCCAAAGCTCCATTTCATTTAGGCCAGAACCTGTCAAAACCAGACAAGATTGATGCAGCCACATCAGCCTTACAATTGCTTTCCATTTGCATGAGCTAACTTTCCTCTGGGCAAAAGAAAAATAATAGCTGGGCATTTACAGAAAAAAACGTTTTGTTTGTTTAAATTGGGGTGTTAAGTCCCTGCCAACACTATTTAGGTCACGTTGGAGACCTTGCTTCCTATTTTGTTTGACTTTTACCAGACTGAAGATGAAATGATTTTCTGTCTCCCATGTCAATAGCGGTCAACTCTTCAAGGAAATAATTTACTCCTGAGCTGAAGATGTATCTATTCCCCTTAAGTAAACAAAGTTTCTGGCAAGCATGGTAGATATGGAGGCCACTTTCTGTCTTAGCTCGTTGTACTGCTTGTGTTGTTGGATCTTGCCCTCAATCCTTTTTAAAAGTTGGTTTGAAACAGTGCTAATTGCTATGGATTTAACATTCTGAGGTGGAACATCTGCAACTTTGGTTATGAAGGTACATGTATCTACCTGTAGTCCTTAAACTGCCAATCACAACATTTGCTGACATTTTTTTTTTTAAATATGTCTGTTTTTTCTGAGAATAAGGCTTAAGTAATGGCAAGCTTTATGTTCCATGAAAAGTCATTTAAAAAGTAAAATTACCATCTGGTAAAAAAAATACATGGTGCTGCTCTAAGGGCTAGCAAATGATGTGCTGATGCCTGCTAATAACATGTTTGCTAAATATATTATATTGCTGTCTTCATTCTTCCCCCATTTCTCTAATTAAAAAAGAAACAGGTTTGATAGAAAACCTCCAAATCGAGACTGCATAAAAAAATTGCTATTTTTCTGATGAAAATCTGTGATTTTTTCCTTAATTTTACCGCAAGCATAGGTTGTGGGTGCTTGTTAGAACTGCCTCAGTGAGGCAGTTCTAACGGGTCCCCACCAGCTATGACTTGGAGCAGAAAAAGGTAAAATAATGTATAACCCCGTAAATCCCAGTTCTATATATATATATATAAAGTGGCCTTTAGAGAGGGATGGGGGTGTTCATTTCATGAACTTGTTCACATGTTACTGCAGTTTTGTTTTGTTTGACTTGAGGTTTTACGTCCCCGTCCACACTATTAAGGTCATTTTGGAGACATTGCTACTGATTTTGTGGGACTTTTACCCGACATTGAGATTAAATTACATCTCAAGCCCTATCGCCCATAGAAACCGCTAGGGTTTAAGGAGCGGTCCGACTTGCATCGCTTTTCCTGGGCAGGCTTAGACCTAAGCTGTTTACCAGTACTCAAGTTTGATCGATTTCAGCTCTGAGCAGAAGCAACATGCAGCCCAATCTATTTCTCCAGGCCCTGATGGGCGGGGGCACATGATGCTGCAATGTCTGATCTAGGCATACTTCTGTTGCAAATTAGAAATAATGATTCCAAGGGTCACGGATGCACCAGTCAGTTGTGACACTGATGAAAAACCTAAACACAAATTGCTAGCGGCATCTGAGACTCAGACAGAGACAGACTGACAGGGGTTACACTATATGCTCTTTACCATTATTCAAATGGTGTGTTTGTGTTTGGGGGAGGGGGTTAAGGACTTAATTAGCCATTTCCCTTGCTATTCTTCTAAAACTGACGCATTCAACATCCAATAAAGAAAATGGACTCTTTCAAGTCAGAATAAATGGGTTAAACAATGTACAGTAGTTTGCATCCTGTTTTATACCCATTGAACACGAACAGGAATAAACAAGAGGCCCATGGGCCACTATGCTCACCAGAGCTCTGGCGGGCACTGCCCACTGGCAGCAATGTATGGTTTAAATTTACCTAAACAAATCCCCATTCCCAAATAAGTACCCATGTGGATTCTATATCTGATATATTAGGCCTTTTATGAAGTGGAGGGGGTGGAGCATGGACTCAACGGAGCCAGGGCTGGTATCACTTAATGTGTCTTATCGTAAGGAACAAGAATATATATGGTTTAGGGGTAGGGATCTGTACAGTTCATGAGATATAAGGCCTTTTAAGCTGTGGAGGGATTGGGGAATGGCCCTGGCACACCCAAGGAAAGCCAAGATTGTTGTTACTGAATGTGTCTTATCATTAGGACCAAGAATATATATTGTTTAGAGGTGGAGATCTGCATTGTTTATGAGATATGAGGCCCTTTTATGAAGTGGAAGGGAGAGGAACAGCCCCTGTGGCCCGCCAAGTTGGTGTGACTGAATGTGTCTAATCATACGGAACAAGAATATATATGATCATGGGATGGGGATCTTAATGGTGTCCGAGATATATGGCCTTTTCTGAAGTGGCCATGGCATCAGCACATTGCCCTATCACAAAGAGACCCCGGGTTGGTGTGACTGAGTCTTATCATAAGGAACATAAATATACATGTGTTAGGGGTAGGGATCCGAATGATTGCTGAGATATATGGCATTTTTAAGAGATGGAGGGGTGGGTCATGGCCCCGGCACAACCCACGAGACCCCTAGATTGGTATCTCTGAATGTGTCTTATACGGAACAAAAATATAGATGGTTAAGGGGTGGGGATCTGAAAGGTTTCTTAGACATTGGGTCTTTTACTGAGTGGAGGGGTGGGGCATGGCCCAAACACATCTCAGGGGACCCCCCGGTTGGTGTCACTGAATGTGTCTTATCATAAGAAACAAGAATATATTTGGTTTAGGGCTGGGGATCTGAATGGTTTCTGAGATATATGACCTTTTATAAAGTAAAACTTTCAATCCCCCAGCCCAAGGATGCTACAGATGAAATTTGGCTGAATCGGCCCATTGGCTTCAGATCTGTTGTTTGAAAGTGTTGACGCCAGACAACGCAGATGACAACGGAAAACTGCCTTTCCTATAAACTCCCCTGGAGCCTTCAGCTCTGGTGAGCTAAAACTGGTTCACTTTTTGCAGGAAGGTCTTACAATATTTCTGTCACCATCAATGGCTCCATACTGATTTGGTGAAGCCATACATGCATTTCATGGTGAGAATCATGCTCTTTGGTGAAATTAAATCCAGTCTCTCTCTCAAAGACACACAACGATTGATTCTTTTTCTCAAATAAAGTAGAAGTAAAACAAAGATCAGGAATTGATACAATTAACTTACTCCACCCATAAAAGACACCAAAGGGAAAGAAATACAAACATTAAGCGACCAGACCATAATGGAAACCCAAACAAAGGAAGGCCATAAGGACAGTTACTTTCCCACAAAATGGCCATATGGCCATCCAAAACCAAAAGACACAAGTGATACACACAGTAAGTAACAAACAACAACATAAATAAATCGCCACAGAAGAGCCGCCTTGGAACGGTCAGTGGAAGATTTCCACTGGGGGGCTTAAATCGATTTTACGTGGCCACAATCCTCGCCCTTACTTCCGTCGCGATTTAGACAAATAATTTGTTCAGTCCGCATGAAGGCCTCCTAACTCATCAGTGCAACATCTCCGTGAACACAAAAATCAAAGAACCACAGAGGTGAGACAACGGTGAGGACTCGACAGCAAGAAACCACTGAAATGCTGGAGCAAAAGAAAACCAACAGTTAGACTCCGATGAGCCCGACCAGAGACAGAGCATCAGGCACCAACCAACATTACCTTGAATTAGATCTCTCTAATTCTCAATAAGCAACCTGAATATGACAATTTCATTGCAGTTTTTTTTTTCTTCAGGGAAGCTGGTGAAAAAAAGGCAAAACCAAAAAGTTTAACAAAGTTCAGTAATTTTGGTACCAAAATGTTCTTTTGATTTAAATAATGAAAAGAAACGCATACCCACAATTCAGGTTTTTATGCAGAAACCAGATCTCAGAAACGTCAGAAAGGGCCCCGCATAAAGCTGTCAAAGAGGGATGGTATAAGTCTATACATATAGCTAACAAGTCATCGCAGGCAATACAAATCCCCTCGCAGAAGATAACTTATAAATAGTCACAGTCAGAATCAGAATTGCTACTGGTGACACGTCAAATGACATTCAAACCCCAGGACCTGTGATATGGGAAGTTAGTCCCTAGTACTAACCAAAGAGGTAAACTTAGTTACATAGTCATCAGTACCTTCAGCTGTCGAATAATCTGATCACGAAGGTTATTCCAATCTCTAATGGTTCGGGGCAAGAACGATTCTTTATAAAGGTCAGTTCTTGCAGTAAGGGTCTGAAACGCCAATAAATGGTGATTTCTACAGTGCCTAGCTGGGGGACAAGGTCATCTGTTTGAATGCTGGCAGCACACTTTTAGATCTTTTGTCTAAAAGGATGAGCCTACTTTCTTTCCTCCTTTTCTTGAGTGACTCCCATTTTAATTTTCCAAGTATTCCAGTCATGCTCCCAGTTTCAAAGCAGTAATTGCCTGTTACAAATCTTGCAGCTCTAGTCTGAACTTTCTTCGTTAAGGACCACTCCACTGGGGTTCCAGATACAACTACCATATTCCAAGATTGGGCGAACAAGACCTTTATATGCTGCCTCTTTTACATCATGTGTGCACTAATGAAGATTTTGCCTGAGGAAACCAAGTGTTCTATTTGTCTTAGTACACGTTGCTAAGATGAGCATTCCATCTCAAGTTGTGTGTGATTGTCACTCTCAAGGTATTTAATGGAGTCCACATTCTCGAGGACTGTGCCCTCTAAGGTGTAAGAAGCCTCAATTTTATCAAGTCTCTTCCTAGTTATCTGCATAATGTTGCATTTAACTGGCTGAAATCTCATGCCCCATTTTTGGGCCCAACATCCTTTTCTATCAATGTCATTCTGAAGTTTCAGTGAGTCATCTGTATCTCTAATTTCCTAGTAGCAAACACAGTCGTCTGCGAATAGTCTTATTTCTGAGTCAATGTCAGTGGAAATATCCTTGATGTACAGGGAGAACAATAGCGGACCAAGAACAGTCCCTTGTGGGACTCCAGACAAAACTGGAGCCCAATTTGAAGATTCACCATTAACAACAACACACTTTTTCTGTAGCAAAGAAAGGAATCTATCCATGTGACAGTCTTCCCCCCGATTCCATAACCAAATAACTTAGATTTAAGTAGTTAATAAGGTGGGGTGTCAAAAGCCTTCTCGAAGTCCTGAATAAATGTGTCCACCTGTCCACCTTTGTTCAAGATTTTTGCTGATCAGTCATTAATAACTGTGCTCAGCTGAGTTTCACAACTACGTGACTTTTCCTAAATGCATGTTGTCTGTCTGACAAAAGTTTATGTTCATCCAAGTGGGCCATGATGTGGAGCAGACTATATGTTCCAGCAATTTACACAGAACCCAAGTCAGAGACACACTGCGATAATTACGGGCAAGAGCCCTATCTCCCTTTTTGAAGATTGGACAAATGTTCGCTAGGAGGATTTCTTTGGGGTTTCGCCCGTATCAAGAGACTGTTGAAACAGGTGTGCAAAAACTGGACCTCACTCATTTACTAGTTCCTTCAGGACTCTAGGATGAAGTTCATCAGGTCCTAAGGCTTTACTGGGGTTTAAGCCATGAAGTACCTTGATCATTCCTGCAGCTGATACAACAATATTATCCATGAATTGGGCAAATCTTCCAGTCAGTGGAACCTCCATGAACTCAGTTTTATTAAATGCATCATTGAATTGACCAACAAGTTCCTCTGCCCTTTCAGAGTCTGATTCAGCGAGATCGTTCCCTCCTCAGTGATCCTGAGCCCAGCCTAGCATAAATTTCTGTGAAGTTACACTAAAATCCAACAACAAATGCAGGCGCTAGAGTGATGCCAAACTTTTTCTAACAAGAGGGCCATAATGGCCCTGGATCGCTCGTCTGATCCATATTGTAGACAAAGTGGTAGGTAATGTAAGGTGGAGTGGATGGTTTGAGATATTTTGGTTGAGTGTGACCCAAAGAACAGTTCTGTGAAATTATTTCAAAATCAGCTGACCTACTTAGTAGTAGAAGTCATTTTAAAGAGCCCCCGCCCCACAGGGGCTTGAAGAAATATATGGGCTGCATGATGCTTCCACCCAGAGCTGAATCCGGCCCGCACACTAGTACTGGTAAACCGCTTAGAGGATCTAAGCCTGTCCAGGAACCGGGATGCAAGGTGGACCATCCATGCTAATAAACCTTATTGGTTTCATTGGGCAACAGGGCTTGAGATGTCATTTCATCTCAATGTTGGGTAAAAGTCCCACAAAATTGGAAGCAATGTCTCCAAAATGACCTTTACAGTGTTGACGGGGACGTTAAACCTCAAATCAAACAAACAAACAAACAAATCATTTTAAAGCTTGTTTATTGTTTAGTTTCAGAGGCTATTATGTTCAGTGGAGCGAAACTACTTTGAGCTATTTTGTCAGAGGACATGCCATGGAACATTCCTTCCTCATTGAGGCGGTTCTAACGAGTACCCACAACCTATGTATTGGAGCAGAAATAGGAAAATAATGTTTACCCCCGTAAACCCCAGTTTTCTCTATATAGAGTGGGGTTTAGTGGGGTCTTTATTTCACAGACTTGTTCACGCGATGATGGAGATTAATATGCTCAGTCTAACTTGCAATGCCTCGTTGTGTCAATGGGTGGGGGTTGGGGGGATGGCAAGAACTGGCATAAGATGCTAGACATACGAGTCTGTGGTTCCCATTGACAATACAGAGCCGACTTGTATGTCACTAACTAGAAACATTGTGGGCATTGAGAGTCAGGTCCTTAGTGCAAGAGAAGGAGTTGAAGCGTCTCAGTCTTACTAATAATGTCACATGGTGACAAAAGGAGGGGGAGGGGTGGTTAACGGTCAGTGGTTCCCTTTGATTTGTTTGTTTGTTTGATTTGAGGTTTATCGTCCCCGTCAACACTGTAAAGGTCATTTTAGAGACGTTGCTTCCAATTTTGTGGGACTTTTACCCGACATTCAGATGAAATGACATCTCAAGCCCTGTCGCCCAATGAAACCAAAAGGGTTTAATAGCATGGGCGGTCCGCCTTGCACAGTGGTTCCTGGAAAAGCTTAGATCCATTAAGCGGTTTACCAGTACTAGTGTGTGGGCCAAATTCAGCTCTGTGTGAAAGCATCATGCAGCCCATATATTTCTTCAAGCCCCTATTGGCGGGAGCCGGTGGTTCCCTTTGACAATACAGACCTGACCTGTATGTCACTGTCTAGGCACCTTGTGGATACTGAGGGTCAGGTCCTAGTGCACCAGACAGAGATGAACCGGCTCAGCCTTAACCCTATATAAAACCAGTGGGCTCCAGGGCAGGTCCATTTTAACCCCATGGGGTTATAATTTGAACGATCTTGGTAGAGGACAACTAGAGGAAGCTGCATTCCAAATGTCAAAGACATGGGTCTTCAGGTTCCAGGCGAATATTTAAAGAGTTTCCCTATGTAAGTCTATGTAAAACTGGTGGGCCCTGGGTCAGGTCATTTTTGACTCCAGGGCTATGATTTGAATTATCTTGGTAGAGGTCATCCACATGAAGCTTCAAGCAAAATATCAAAGGTTTCAGAGAAGATTTTCCCTATATGAGCAATGTAAAACCAAAAGGTCGTGGGTCGGGGGCATTTTGGCCAGAGGGCTATAATTTGAACGATCTTGATAGAGGTCCACAAGACGAAGCTTCATACCAAATATCAAACATCTGAGCCTTCTGGTCTCAGACAAGAAGATTTTTGCAATTTTTCCCTATAGAAGTCTATGTAAAACCAGTGGGCCCGGGGGCGGGGGCATTTTTGGTCCCAGGACTATAATATGAACAATCTTGATAAAGGTCCACCAGATGAAGCTTCAAACCAAATATCAAAGACCTGGGCCTTGCGGTTTGAGAGAAGATTTTTAAAGATTTTTCCTATATAAGTCAATGCAAAACCAAAGGGCACCAGGGCGGGGGCATTTTTTTGGCACAAGGGTTCTAATTTGAACAATCTTGGAAGAAGTCCACTAGGTAAAGCTACCAACCAAATATCAAAGACCTGGGCCTTGCGGTTTCAGAGGAGAAGATTTTTTAAGGTTTCATTAACAAATCTATTTTTGGCTCCTGTGACCTTGATGTGCAATGGACTGGAACCATTTGTACAACTTTGAAAGGGGACCACCTAAAGATGATTCCTGTGAAGTTTGGTCAAAATCCTATCAGTGGTTTAGGAGATGTCATTTGAAGAAATTGTTTAAGCACACACAGATGGATGACGGACAAAAAGTGATCACAAAAGCTATCCTTGTCACTAAATGACAGGTGAGCTTAAAATAGCCACAGTGATCTTGACCTTGAGCCTAGGTCCCTGAAAATTGAACTTGCTTGTGATGCCAAACGTAACATTTGTGTGATGTTAAATTAAAATATGTCAATAAATACAGGCCTGAAAGTGACGAGTTTTCCTCACAAGAGGGCCATGATGGCCCTGAATCGCTCACCTGAATCCAAGATGTTTCAAAGCTTATGGAAATGAAGGATTCACTGCTTTAAGGAGATGTGGAACAAAGACTTTTATCTTTGGAGGCTATTTTTCATTGTAGTGGAATTTGAAGGTTTTTCTATTTTTAGCTCTGGTGTCCATTTTGTTTAACAGAGCGGAACAGTTTAGGCAATTTTGAAAGAGGGTCACTCAAGGAACATTCCTGTGAAATTATTTTCAAATCAGGCCATTTACCTAGATGTCATTTAAAGGTTTTTCTATTTTTAGCTCTGGCTACCATTTTGTTAAACGGAGCTGAACGATTTAGGCAATTTTGAAAGAGGGTAACTCTAGGAACACTCCTGTGAAATTCTTTTCAAATTGGGCCATTTGCCTAGCAGGAGATGTCATTTAAAGGTTTTTCTATTTTTAGCTCTGGTGGCCATTTTGTTTAATGGAGCAGAAAGATTTAGGCAATTTTGAAAGAGGGTCACTCAAGGAACATTCCGGTGATATTATTTTCAAATCGGGCCATTTGCCTAGGAGGAGATTTCATTTAAAGGCTTTTCTATTTTTAGCTCTGGTGTCCATTTTATTTAACGGAGCGGAACGATTTAAAAAATTTTGAAAGAGGGTCACTCAAGGAACATTCCTGTGAAACTATTTTCAAATAGGCAATTTGCCTAGGAGGAGATTTCGTTTAAAGGTTTTTCTATTTTTAGCTCTGGTGTCCATTTTATTTAACGGAGCGGAACGATTTAAAAAATTTTGAAATAGGGTCACTCAAGGAACATTCCTGTGAAACTATTTTCAAATCGGGCCATTTGCCTAGGAGGAGATGTCATTGAAACGTTTTTCTATTTTTAGCTCTGGTGGCCATTTTGTTTAACGGAGCAGAACGATTTAGGCAATTTTGAAAGTGGGTCATTCAAGGAACATTCCTGTGAAATTATTTTCAAATCGGGCCATTTGCCTAGGAGTAGATGTCATTTAAAGGTTTTTCTATTTTTAGCTCTGGTGGCCATTTTGTTTAATGGAGAAGAACAATCTAGGCAATTTTGAAAGAGGGTCACTCTAGGAACATTCCTGTGAAATTCTTTTCAAATTGGGCCATTTGCCTAGGAGAAGATGTCATAAAAAAGTTTTTCTATTTTTAGCTCTGGTGGCCATTTTGTTGGGTCAGTATAAAACGCAGCTTTTTAGTGCAGCTATATTAAAAATATAGGAAAATGCAGCCATAAGGAAATCATAGGTAATGCAGCTATTATAGAAAAAAGTATAAAACGCAGCCGCATATGCAGCCAATATAAAATATATAGTGTAGTATTCACTTTTCGCTTTTCAGTTAAAATTATCTTATATTTTCATACATTTGCTCAAAACATAGATTGTCAGAACCGCCTCGGCGAGGCTGTTCTAACCAGTTCCCACAATCTATGTTTTACCCACAATCTATGTTTTTGAGCAGAAATATGAAGACTAATGTACACACTTGAAAACCATTTTCAGCTATGTCAATGTTGGGTTTAAAGGTATCAAAATTAAATAGGCGTGTTCTTGTTATGGCTTGATGACCCTGGGACTCTCCATCTTTGTGTTGTTTGAATAAAGATCGCGGATTGAACTGATGCCTAAGCCCCAGTTTATATAAAGAAAACGGGGGTTTAGTGGAGGGATACATTATATTTCTTATATCTGCTCTTAGACATAGGTTGTGAGTCCTCAATGAGTCGGTTCTAACGAGCACCACAACCTATGTTTGCAGTATAAAGAACAAATGCACTATGTTGAGCTTGTTAGCGGGGGTGGAGCGTAACTGTATATAACGTCAAGCAAGAATGCTCTCAAACTGGAGGTATCTTGGCAATAAGACATAGAAAAGAACAAAATAAAGAGAACATATTAACTTCATTTTTAGCTTGTAAATACAAAAATGCATAATATGAGAAAACATGGAAAACAACCTGACAGTTGCATTTGAGCAATCACACAAGATTATATCCTCTTTAGAAGTAGTTTGCCAGTACTCGTTTGTGGCCGGTTTCAGCTCTGCGTGGATGCATCATGCAGCCCCATATATTTCATCAAGTCCCAGTTATATCAATCCATGTACCAGAAACCCAGAAACGGGTATTTGGCAAACAGTGTAGGCCCAGATCAGATGCCGCAGAACATGGCCTCTGATCAGGGCCTACACTGTTTGCAAAAAGGAAAGGCCCATCACGTGAACAAGTCTGTGAAATATAGACCCCCTAAACCCCACTTTATAGAGAAAACTGGGGTTTATTGGGGTATACATTATTTGCCTCATTTCTGCTCCAAGACATAGGTTGTGGGTACATGTAAGAACCGCCTCAATGCAAAAAGGAAAGGCCCATCACGTGAACAAGTTTGTGAAATATTGACTCCCTAAACCCCACTTTATAGAGAAAACTGGGGTTTATTGGGGTATACATTATTTGCCTCATTTCTGCTCCAAGACATAGGTTGTGGGTACATGTTAGAACCGCCTCAATGAGGCATTTCTAACGAGCACACAAAACCGATGTTTGGAGTATACTGAAGAACAATATCACAAATTTTCATCAGAAAAATTACCTTTTTTGAGGTTTGACACCCCTGAATTTTGAAATGTACTCTTGTTATATATAAGAAGTAAGATTCCATTTGGTACCAGAAGGGTTAAAGTTGTAAATACAATATATACAAAAAAATAAACATGTATAATTTGAGTTAATTGTATATCTCAATGCATTGGTCAGTTATAAATTTATACTGGAATCTTCACCATTCCAAAACCTCTTGGTTATGAGCAGTATACTGTTCACACACATCCCTAAGGTGTGAAAAACAGAAGTTTACCTGTACTAATCTGTGTGATGTTTTAACAAGATCACTACTGTTCACACACATCCCTTAAGGTGTGAAAAGCAGAAGTTTACCTGTATTAATCTGTGTGATGTTTTAACAATATCACAGAACAGAGTTTTACTAATTTGGTGATATGCAGCTATATTTTCTTCAGAAATTTCAGAAGATAATTTTGGAAAAATTGACTATGATATAAAGCAGCATTACGTCCATACTGTAATCATTAATGTGATTTATTGCCTTTAATTAATAATGAAAATAGAAATGCAAGATAACATGAGAATCAGGAAAGTTAAAGACAAGAGAGAATTACAGAATACCTTCTAGCATGAAGCAAAAAAGGCACAATACACATAGACTACGAATTTAAATCAATCTTGCCAGCGAAATTTTATTAACCAATTCCATTATTAGGACCACCCCGCTAATAAGACCACTTTTTAGTCTGGAAAGTGGTCTTAATAGCGGAATTATTAGGACCACCCCGCTAATAAGACCACTTTTCAGGTCTGAAGAGTGGTCTTAATAGCGGAATTTCACTGTATTTCGGATGAAAATTTCTGATATTTTTTCATATATCTTCTCAAAACATAGATTGTGGGAACTTGTTAGAACCGCTACGGCAAGTTTGTTCTAATGAGTACCCACAATCTTTGTTTTTTTTTTATCTGAAATAAGAAAAATAATGAATACCTCTAAAAATAAACCCTGATAGTCAATGCACGGAAACACTAAGATGTATTTTTGCATGTCTTGCACAGGAATTGAACATTTGACATAGATATATCAAATGGTGCTTTTACACAGAATTTGTAAAACCAATTTTCGCATCTGTCACACTGAACCATATCATCAAAACATTCTGGTAAATTGCATATACAATAATTCTGAATTTTGATTATTTTGTCTTTCTTCTTCCTTCGCCGACTTATCGTTTTAGATGTAAGTGGAAATTCTGAAATTTTGTTATTTTCAAAGCATTGTAAAAGATGGGTCCTTAGTTTATTTGAATCAAATATCAGCTCAAAGCATAATTTCTGTCTAAAACAAAATGAAGTTACAAATGCTATGGCATACAGCCCACAGTCAATGCTATTATTTTGCTTCATTACTTCAGGAATTTTTACTGAAATTTCATTTTTTCCCCGACCATAAATTTGAGAAAGCTGAATTTTTAAACCATCTGGTATTATATGTTCATCCTTTCGTTCTGACCCTAAACTATCTAGTAAATAAATATTGCCCCTTTGATAAATTGTGGCTACCCAATGATCATTATGTGTATGGTGGACTTGACAGGCTGGTGAAACCACTGGGTCCATTGGAAATTTCATAACCCACCTATTTTCATGTTGCAGTTTAACTGGCACTAACTCGCTGAGCTGTAATCCATTAATTTTATTTCCAAATTCTCGCTTTATTAAAATGTTAACAGCATTTATGAGTTTAGAAGATATTTTTTGTTGAAAATGATATCTTCCTTGTCTGTTTCGGTTAACTGCAAATCTTTTATCCAGAATTTAGAGAGTTCTGAATCAGGAATTTCGTCACTTCTGCTAGATTCTAAAATGATAATATCAGTTTGCAACTTTGTTTCGACATAATCTGCATTACCCCCGTCACTTTCTGATAAGGAGTTAGTCTCCACCTCTTGTTTTATTATTTTAAGTGATTCAATTTTACCCCCTTCAGTGTCTGCTAAGGTTTCATTTCTCAGTAATATTTGATCAAATGGAATATCTGGTTCTGATTTACCCCCGTCAAATTTTGGTAAATTGTTAGTCTTCCCCTCTTGTTTTATTGTTTCTTTTTCTTTAGTTTTATCCATTTCATTGTTTGATAAAGTTTCACTTATTGGAGCTATTTGATCAATTTGATCTGGTAAAGGTTCATGTTCTTCTTTTATTTCAGATAACATTTCCTCAGCCATTTCATCATCCTCTATCTTTGGTATTTTATGCAACTGTTCGTTAAAGTTTTCTCGGAAATATAACTTTCGTTGTTTTGCACTTACTGTTTTTTTTCTCTTATTCTTCAGAATGGATTTTGGTGTCGACTCCACAAAAGCTAATGATTTTCGTGCAGTACCTTCTTTTAGACTCTTACCAGTATCGTTTAATGTGTCAGTCAAACAAAACATTTCACCATAATACACAAGAAAATATGCCTATTAAAGTATATTGAAATTAATTACTCCCCCCCCCCCCCCCTCCCCTAAAAAAATAGGATATTTATTTATGCACTATCATAGATTGTGGGTACTCGTTAGAACAGCCTTAACGAGTACCCACAATTTAAGTTTTTGAGCAGAAATAAGAAAAATAATGTTTAAACTTACAATCTATGTTTTGGAGCAAAAATAAGAAAAATAATATATACTCTAGTTGTACTACATACAAGTGGGGTTTAAGGGGGGTCATTATTATATTGGAACATATATTTTTATGATGTTAATTCATAACACAAGTGTTATTTGCATCCTAATGAAACCTGTATTTATACTACACTATATATTTTATATTGGCTGCATATGCGGCTGCGTTTTATACTTTTTTCTATAATAGCTGCATTACCTATGATTTCCTTATGGCTGCATTTTCCTATATTTTTAATATAGCTGCACTAAAAAGCTGCGTTTTATACTGACCCCATTTTGTTTAACGGAGCAGAACGATTTAGGCAATTTTGAAAGAGGGTGACTCAAGGAACATTCCTGTGACATTATTTTCAAATCGATCCATTTGCCTAGGAGGAGATGTCATTTAAAGGTTTATCTATTTTTAGCTCTGGTGGCCATTTTGTTTAACGGAGCAGAACGATTTAGGCAATTTTGAAAGAGGGTGACTCAAGGAACATTCCTGTGACATTATTTTCAAATCGATCCATTTGCCTAGGAGGAGATGTCATTTAAAGGTTTATCTATTTTTAGCTCTGGTGGCCATTTTGTTTAACGGAGGGAAACAATTTAGGCAATTTTGAGAGAGGGTCACTCAAGGAACATTCCTGTGAAATTATTTTCAAATCGGGCCATTTGCCTAGGAGATGTCATTTAAAGGTTTTTTTTTATTTTTAGCTCTGGCGGCCATTTTGTTTAATGGAGCGGAATGATTTAGGCAATTTTGAAAGAGGATCATCCAAGGAACATTCCTGTGAAATTATATCAAAATCCATTCACTGGTTTAGGAGGAGATGTAGTTTGAAGAAAAAGTTTACGGACGCACGAAAGACAAAAAGTGATCCCTAAAGCTCACCTCGTCACTACGTGACAGGTGAGCTAAAAATAGCCAGTGAACTACATTATGTTAACACAGGCGTGCTACATAGTGCATTTTCTCACATCTCTAAAATGGCTACTTTTCTGTAGCATTTTCTTATTTATACTTCAAACATAGGTTGTGGGTGCTTGTTAGAACCACCTCATTGAGATGGTTCAAACGTGTACCCACAACCTACTCTTTGTATTGGAGCAGAAATAAGAAAAACAAGAGGGCCATGATGGCCCTGGATCGCTCATCTGATCCATAGTGTAACAAGTGGGCCCCAGGGAGGGCCATTATTGGCCCAAGGGCTTTAATGTGCATAATGTTGAGGGAGGTCTTAAAGGTGAAGCTTCATACCAAACATCAACACTCTGGGAGGGTACTTTTTTCAAGCACCCTGTGAGACTTTTTTTTCTAATTTATAATGAAAGTGCCCCACTAGATGACGCTTCATACCAAATATCAAAGACCTGGGCCTTCTGGTTTCAGACGAGAAGATTTTTAAAGGTTTTCCCTATAAAAGCCTATGTAAAACCAGTGGGCCTTGGCGCGGAGGCGTTTTTGGCCCAAGGGCTATAATTTGAACAATCTTGGTAGCGGTCCACTTGACGAAGCTACTTACCAAATATCAAAGACCTGGGCCTTCTGGTTTCAGACAAGAAGATTTTTAAAGGTTTTTCCAATATAAGCCTATGTAAAACCAGTGGGGCCCGGGGCGAGGCCGGTTTTGGCCCCAGGGCTATAATTTGAACAAGCTTGGTAGAGGTCCACTAGATGAAGCTTAATACTAAATATCAAAGACCTGGGCCTTCTGGTTTAAGACAAGAAGATTTTTAAAGGTTTTCCATATGTAAGTCTATGTAAAACCAGTGGGCCCCGGGGCTGGGCTGTTTTTGGCACCAGGGCTATAATTTGAACAATCTTGGTAGTGGTCCACTAGACAAAGCTACATACCAAATATCAAAGACCTGGGCCTTCTGGTTTCAGACAAGAAGATTTTTAAAGGTTTTCCCTATATAAGCCTATGTAAAACCAGTGGGCCCCGGGGCAGGGCCGTTTTTGGCCCCCGGGCTATCAATCCATCCACTGGTTAAGCAGGAGAAGCTCTGGTGGCCATTTTGTTCACCAGAGCGAACAGTGTGAGCAATTTTGGTAGAGGGTCACCAAACAGACATTCCTGTGAAATAATTTCAAAATCCATCCACCAGTTAAGGAGAAGAAGTCGTTTAAAGGTTTTTCTATTTTTTAGCTTTGGTGGTCATTTTGTTCAACCGAGCAGAACGGTTTGAGCAATTTTGGTAGAGGGTCACCCAAGGAACATTCCTGTGAAGTAATTTCAAAATCCATCCACTAGTTAAGGAGAAGAAGTCGTTTTAAGGTTTTTCTATTTTTAGCTCTGATGGCCATCTGGTTCACCAGAGTGTAACGGTTTGAGCAATTTTGGTAGAGGGTCACCCAAGGAATATTCCTGTGAAGTAATTTCAAAATCCATCCACTAGTTAAGGAGAAGAACTTCTTTAAAGATTTTTCTATTTTTAGCTCTGGCGGCCATCTTGTTCACCCGAGCGGAATGGTTTGAGCAATTTTGGTAGAGGGTCACCCAAGGAACATTCCTGCGAAGTAATTTCGAAACCCATCCACTAGTTAAGGAGAAGAAGTCGTTTAAAGGTTTTTCTATTTTTAGCTCTGGCGGCCATCTTGTTCACCAGAGCGGAACGGTTTGAGCAATTTTGGTAGAGGGTCACCCAAGGAACATTCCTGTGAAATAATTTAAAAATCCATCCACTAGTTAAGGAGAAGAAGTCGTTTAAAGGTTTTTCTATTTTTAGCTCTGGCGGCCATTTTGTTCACCCGAGCAGAACAGTTTGAGCAATTTTGGTAGAGGGTCACCCAAGAAACGTTCCTGTGAAGTAATTTCGAAATCCAGCCATTGGTTAAGGAGAAGTCCTCTAAAGGTTTTTCTATTTTTTGCTCTGGTGGCCATTTTGTTCACCCGAGCGGAACGGTTTGAGCAATTTTGGTAGAGGGTCAACCAAGGAACATTCCAGTGAAATAATTTCAAAATCCATCCAGTGGTTGAGGAGAAGAAGTCGTTTAAAGGTTTTTCTATTTTTAACTCTGGCGGCCATCTTGTTCACCCGAGCGGAATGGTTTGAGCAATTTTGGTAGAGGGTCACCCAAGGAACATTCCTGTGAAGTAATTTCGAAATCCATCCACTGGTTAAGGAGGAGAACTTGTTTAAAGGTTTTTCTATTTTTAGCTCTGGTGGCCATCTTGTTCACCCGAGTGGAACGGTTTAAGCAATTTTGTTAGAGGGTCACCCAAGGAACATTCCTGTGAAGTAATTTCAAAATCCATCCACTAGTTAAGGAGAAGAAGTCGTTTAAAGGTTTTTCTATTTTTAGCTCTGGCGGCCATCTTGTTCACCCAAACAGAACGGTTTGAGCAATTTTGGTAGAGGGTCAACCAAGGAACATTCCTGTGAAGTAATTTTGAAATCCCTCCATTGGTTAAGGAGAAGAAGTCCTTTAAAGGTTTTTTCTATTTTTAGCTCTGGTGGCCATTTTGTTCACCCGAGCGGAACGATTTGAGCAATTTTAGTAGAAGGGCACCCAAGGAACATTCCTGTGCAATAATTTCAAAATCCATCCATGGTTAAGGAGAAGAAGTCGTTTAAAGGTTTTTCTATTTTTAGCTCTGGCGGCCATTTTGTTCACCCGAGCGGAACGGTTTGAGCAATTTTGGTAGAAGGTCATCCAAGGAACATTCCTGTGAAATAATTTCAAAATCCATCCACTGGTTAAGCAGAAGTCATTTAAAGTTTTTTCTATTTTTAGCTCTGGCGGCCATCTTGTTCATCCGGGCGGAACAGTTTGAGCAATTTTGGTAGAGGATCACCCAAGGAGCATTCCTGTGAAATTAGATCAAAATCTGTCCAGCAGTTTTGGAGAAGAAGTTGTTTAAAGCAAAAGTTGACGACGGACGCACGGATGACGGACAAAGACCGATCCCAAAAGCTCACCTTGAGCACTTCGTGCTCAGGTGAGCTAATAATGAATATCCCCATAAACCCCAGTTTTTTCTATATAAAGTTGGGTTTATTTTGTTTGATTTGAGGTTTAACGTCCCCGTCAACACTGTAAAGGTCATTTTGGAGACGTTGCTTCCAATTTTGTGGGACTTTTACCCGACATTGAGATGAAATGACATCTAAAAGTTGGGTTTAGGGGGGTGTTCATTTCACAGACTTGTTCACATGATGTTGACCTTTAGGCCAGGACCCTGAAAGTCAAACTAGCTCGAGATATTATCATACACAACGTATTAAAATCCATCAATAAATGTAGGCGCTAGAGCGATGAAAAGGCTTTTTTTAAAGATAGCCACAATGACTTTGTGACCTTGACCTTGAGCCCCTGACCCTGAAAGTCGGGATCACCTGAGTTATCATAATACCAAATATTTGTGTGAAGTTATATTAAAATCCACCAATAAATGTAGGCACTAGAGCAATGAGTTTTTCTAAAAATAGAGAATGACCTTGACCCCAAGACCCTGAAAGTCAAACTCTTACTCCCTCGAGTTATCATAATACCCTACATTTGTGTGGTTATATAAAACAAGAATTCTACCGAAGGCTATGTCACGCCTGTGGGGGCGCAAAGTCACCAAACCGTGACATCTAGGCCAAGATCAAACATAGATGGTTGCATAAAAGGCTTGTACTTAGTATCATTAATGAAGTTCAAATAATTCTTGAGAAATGAACTTAACCATCAGTGTGAAGGCTAGGGTGGTGGCAATATTTTACAAAGTCAGTGAACCATGAAATGTAGGTCAAGGTCAAATATGGATGCTTGCATTTAAGTTGCCATCCCGAGATAAAAGTTTGTACCAAGTATCATTAATGAAGCTCTTATGGTTCTTGAGAAATTATCTTGACCAGTAGGGTGAACGCTAGGGTGGTCGCAATATTTTACAAAGTCAGTGAACCATGAAATGTAGGTCAAGGTCAACTATGGATGCTGGCATGTAAGTTGTCATTCCCAGACACAAGTTTGTACCAAGTATCATTAATGAAGGTCTTATAGTTCTTGAGAAATAAACTTGAACCTTAGGGTGAATGCTAGGGTGGTCGCAATATCTTACGAAGTCAGTGACCCATGAAATGTAGGTCAAGGTCAAATATGGTTGCTTGCATGTAAGTTGTCATACCATGATACAAGTTTGTACCAAGTATCATAAATGAAGCTCTTATAGTTCTTGAGAAATAAACTTGAACCTCAGGGTGAACTCTAGGGTGGTCGCAAATGTTGACGCCTTGACAAACTGACAGAAAACCGGGCGCCTATATCGTGCCATGCTAATAGCAGGCGCGACAAAAATCCACTAATAAATGTAGGAGTTATGACTGAGATTAGGTTATTGGTTAAGGTTGTGACAAACACACGGAATGACTGACAGGGGGATTACTATAGGGCACCCAGACTACTTAATTGTTGAAATTGCTGTTGCATCAGATTTCTGTCTGGTATAGATGCAAATGTGGGACACGTCCCACATTTTGGCACTAGTGAGCAAATACAAGGATCTCTCATCTCACAGGCATTTGTATGTGAGAAAAGACTACAAGAATCTTATATGGGTTTGTGGGGTGGATGGAAAAATGTCCCGAGGGTCACTGTCTGGCATTATTAGGCTTGCCGAGTGATGCAAGCCAGTGATCCCGAGGGACAGATTTTTCTATCCACCCCTCACACGCATATAGGATTCTTTTTCTTGCATACCTCTCATTTCTAAGTGGGATTTTTAATGCTGCAGTCACTTGGGTTACCGACGTCTGCCAGATTGTGATGACACTATAGGAATGTTTCGTGACGTCACATAATGTGCTGTGAAGACAACCTTAACGACGGCGCATACAAGGTCGTACCTCCCACCATGTAAGATATTTTTTGTTGCATTTTTTTTCATTTCTTGATTTTTAATAATGGTTACTTCAGTTGCCCCCATCTGCCATATTGTGCTGACAATGGTGTAATGTTTAGTGACGTCACTTAACATGCTGTGACATCAACCTTAACAACGGTGCTTACAAGGCCGTATTCAACCAGTGCATATCTAACACATTAGAATATTCGATTTTTACCATGTCCCCAGGCAATAACACCAGGGTCAGAACACAATTTCTATCCCAGGCAAAATCCACAGATTTCCTAATCTGGTGTGCAAGGCTGCTTTTATCCGAAACTGGCTCAAATATCTGCCATTCATGGACAGTCGGTGACCAAAATAAAATAAACTACTGTATACAAAAACAACTTTATTACCAGACTAAATCACTATATATTCTGGTATAACAAAAGTGCATGTCAACCTTTCAATTGCTGCATAAATTTCTGTGGCAGACGACAATTTTATTTTTTTTTTAAATTTTGATAGTAAATTAGGTTAGACATACATGTGAATTGTCAGATGATTGACATGTAATGTCAGACCTTATTTTCACTAAAAATACACTCTGAAAATGTCTTCTGCAAATCATCATTAGCAGTTAAAGGGCTAAGCACTATGTGACCAATATGAAGCATGCAATATTTATTAAACCCATTTTGTACCAAATGGAATCTTCCTCCTTATATATAGTAAGAGTCCATTTCAAAATTTAGGGGTGTCAGGTTATGTTTTCTTCAAAATTGATTAGGAAAATGGCTGAACTTTTTGCAAACAGTGTTGGCCCTGATCAGACACCGCATTCTGCGGCGTCTGATCTGGGCCTGCACTGTTTGCCAGGGTACCTGTTTTGGGGTTTCTAGTACTAAATGGGTTAATCTTTAACACTCAGCAGACGACAGATCATTGGTATTTTTCCATAGGAGACAATTTGTATGAAATGTGAAATCCTGTTTTCTGGGAAAAATATTTCAAAATGTCGTCTGCTAAAAAAATACCCAGCATGCAAAGCATTAAAAAAAATGGATGATCTACAAGATACAACTGTACCAGTTCAGATGGTGATGAAAATAGTCCACTTTCAATATCTCAAAACACTGATATCTCAAACTTCTTAAATCCAACATAATGTTTGGCAATGCTGATACAGTTTTGCAATGTTAACTGTACAGTAAAACTCCTTTATTCAGACCACCTTTGAGACTGTTCAAAAGTGGTCTTTAAGACCACTTTTGAACAGTCCTGAAGGTGGTGGCCCACTAGAGCACACTGGATGTAGAAAGCACATAGAAAATGCACCTAAATATGTATTATAAAAGGGTTATCCTTTGGAAGCAAGGAATACACCACAGAACTGAAAAATAAGGGGTGTACGTGTTTTCTGGGCCAGACTAGCTAGTTTCGGCCAAATAGGCCTCATCAGTGACCCTCAGATATTATCAGAATTCCACAATGGAATCAATGATCCCTAAGGACAAGAAAATATAATCTACACTATGATGTAGGGCAGGGAGACGTTTTACCGCCGCCACACATTCCCACACACCAGCTGTTATAAATATGGTTTTAAAAGCACAATTGCCTTAATTTTTAGGTGGTCTTAATAGCGGAAAATTAACTCACTATCACAAATTACTATAATCTCAAACCAAATAGAGTTTGGGATGGATTGTGTTGTGGTTTAATGACACATCAACCATTGTGGGTCATTTTGTATCATCACTCAGAAAAAGGGAGAACAGAGAAAAGGGGATAGGGAAAAAAAGAGGAAAACAGATAAAGGTGAAGAAATGAAAGAAATACCATTCCTGCTCTGCCCTTACCTGCAAGGACAGCAGGCCTTATCCAACGATGGACACCCTGGTGATGCAAGATACTCTACACCATTCGCCTCGCCCAACTACCCCACCTGTGAGTTTAAGGAGTCATTTGTGCATATAGAATGTGAACAGAGACATGAACTTATGTGATAATAATGTGGTGAATCATTTTCCTCAGGTCAGCCTGATCAGATAAACATTTAAGGGAATGGATACATCTTCAGGGGAGGCAACTCCTGCAAAAGTATTTTTGTCTCCCATGTCAATAGGGGTCAACTCTTTTAAGAAAAGAATTTGCTCCTCAGGAGCAAATTCTTTCCTTGAAGAGTAGACTCCTTTTTTCAGTGGTGCAGCCATTATGGAAAAGCTAACAGGAAGTCCAAAAAGTTGTTTCTCTTTGAAAAATGGTGGAAAAAATCTGTGAGGTATAGCCATTCTCTTTAAGAGGAACAGATACACCTTCAAGGGAGACAAATCTTTCAAAAAATATTTTTGTTTCTTTCATTGAAAAGGAGTCTGCTCTTAAAGAAGAAAAGAATTTTCTCTTTAGGAGCAAATTCCTTCCTTTAAGACTAGACACCAATTCTTTGGGGAACCAGTTTTGAGAACAAGACCTGTCGCCGGACAGGATAGCTCACCGGAAGTCGCGCTTAGACTAGTCGTGCAAAGTCAAATTTTCAGACTCATAATAGAAACAAAGTCACTAGGAAAGAAACCAGTGCTATATCAATATTTGGGGCTCACGTATGATTCAAGTTTGACTCATTATTATCACTTTTAATTCCATTTAACCCTTAGACATGAATCAACGAATCAAAACTTGCCAAATATAAAGGCTCTATTTCAAATGGTCAAGAAGTTATCAAAAAAGAAGATCACAGGACCAGGATCAAGGTTACAGGTCAAAATTTTATAAAAGAATGGGAAGGCAATGTGACATGGAACCTACATATCAAGTAAGAAAGCTAGTGTTAAGGCAATGTCACAAGGAACCTACATGGCAAATATGAAGGCTCTACCTCAAATGATTAGAAAATAATGATAAGTAGGTCAAAAGGTCAAAGGTCAAGGTCACAGGTAAAAACAATTTGTATAAGTGGTAAGGCAATGACACTAGGAACATTCATGCCAAATATGAATGCTCTATCTCCAATGGTAAGAAAATTATGATAAAGTAGGTTAAATGTCAAGGTCACAGGTATTTTTTTTTGTATGAGTGGTAAGGCAATGTCACAAGGAAGCTACATGCTAAATATGAAGTCTTTATCTTTAATAGTTAAAATATTAGGTAAAAGTATATCAAAAGTCCAGGGTCAAGGTCACTGGTCAAAATTGTTTGTATGAGTGGAAAGGGAATGTCACAAGAAACATACATGCCAAATATGAAGGCTCTATCTCAAATGGTGAGAAATTTATAATAAAGTAGGTCACAGGTCAAGGTCAGAGGTGAAAATTTTTGTATGAGTGTTAAGGCAACGCCACAAGGAACCTACATGCCAAATATGAAGGCTGTATCTCAAATGGTTACAAAGTTATGATCAAGTAGGTCAAAGGTCAAGGTCATCAGTATTTTTTTTTGTATGAGTGCTAAGGCAATGTCACAAGTACCTACATGCCAAATATGAAGTCTCTATCTCAAATAGTTAAAAAATTATGACAAAGTAGGTCAAAGGTCCAGGGTCAAGGTCACAGGTCAAAATTTTTTGTATGAGTGGAAAGGGAATGCCTAAAGGAACATACATGCCAAATATGAAGGCTCTATCTCAAATGGTTAAAAAGTTATGATAAGTAGGTCAAATGGTCAAGGGTCAAGGTGACAGGTCAATTTTTTTTGTGCGAGTGGGAAGACAATGTGACAAGGAACATACATGCCAAATATAAAGGCTATATCTCTAACGGTTCTAAAGTTATGATAAAACAAAAAAAATACCATAATTACCATAATAATTCAAAGTATGTGGCCTTGAACCCATGGTTACGGTCAAGGTTACAGGTCAAAATTGTTTGTATGTGTGGGAAGGCAATGTCACAAGGAACCCACATGCCAAATATGAAGGCTCTATCTCAAACGGCTCCATAGTTATGTTAAAACAAAGAAATTACCATAATTACCATAAAATTCAAAGTATGTGACCCAAGGTTACGGTCATGAAAGCTGATGCTGCTGCTTAATAATTGAGATTAAGTATAAACTAAATCCATCAGAAGGTAAAGTAGTAATGAACTCCTAAAACCTTTAACACAAAAACTTGAAAATTAGAATTCTAAGTCTGTGACCTTGACCCCAAGGTCACGGATATGGCTACTGATATTGCAAATAAAAACTTTACACCAGTATCTATCATGATACCAAATATAAACTCAATCCATGTAGGCATAAAAAAGAAATGAGCTTCTAAAAAACTTTAACACAAAACTTTAACATTTGTGGACGCCGACGCCGACGCCGACGCCGGGGGTAGTAGAATAGCTTACCTGACCTATCGGTCCGGTGAGCTAAAAAAGGATATACAAATTATGAAAGTTGTTATCCCTGGCAAAAAAGACAGAAAAAATCTCTACCATGTTTCCATCCACCTAAAAGCCAGACCGCTCTTGGAAATATCTGCATCATTTATCAAAGAGAAATTATGCTTGTGAAACTTCCTTAGTTTCCTTGTCAATATATTTCGATTTCTTCAAAAAGGATCATCAGTGATCTGCCCTGAAAAAGTCTACAAGGAACATCTGTTTGCAATTACTCCAAACCCCCTCTTAAAAGTGGGGTCTACTCTTAAAGAAAAGAATTCCTCAAGATTCTTTTCTAAGTCAAGGGAACCTTTCAGTTGCCACAGCTGCCAAATTCCAAAGGTCATACACACTTTGCATACAATTTACATTGTCATCAATGCCACACCAAAGCCATGCTACAGATAAGATTTGGTTGGAGATTGTCATCACATGAACAAGTCTTTGAAATGAAGACCCCCACCCCCCTAAACCCCACTTCATATACAGAAAACTGGGGTTTATCGGGGTATACATTATTTTTCTTATTTCTGCTCCAAGACATAGGTTGTGGGTACTCGTTAGAACCGCCTCAATGAGGCGGTTCTAACGAGCACCCACAACCTATGTTTTGAGCATTTATAAGAAAAATATCATGGTTTTTCATCAGAAAAATAGCCATTTTGAGATTTGAACAAGAAAAATGCCTAATGGCATTATGGACGGGTTTTTTTTTTCAGTACGGTTAGGATGGTGGTGGCATGGGTGGGGTAGGGTGGGGTGTGCTGGTGTGGGGTAGGGTGGGGTGGGGTGGGATGGGCTAGGAGTCTGGTGGGACGGGGTGGAATTTGTGGTGGGATGGGGTGTGGTGGGGTTGTGGGGTGGGGTGGGCTTGGGTGGGTGGGATGGGGTGAGGTCGGGTAAGGTGGGGAGTGGTGGGATGGTGTGGGGTTGGGGATGGATTGGGGTTGTTTTGGGATGGGGGTGGGGTGGGGTTGTGGGGTAGGGTATGCTAGGGTAGGGTGGGGTGGGTAGGGTATGTATGTAAAACTAAGTATGCATGTATGTACAGAACAAATGCAATATCCTAACCCAGTAACAACTTTTTGTGGAGGGGGGGGGGGGGTATGATCTGTTTATGTGTTTTAAGAAGAAAAAAAAAATAAAGTTTTTTTCTATTTTTAGCTCTAGCTCTAGTGGCCACTGATTTTAGCAATTTTGAAAAAGGGTCACCTAATGAACATTTCTGTAAAATAATTTTGAAATCGGGCCATTATCACAGGAGGAGATGTTGTTTAAAGAAATTGTTGACGGACGACGGACATCAACTCACCTTGAGCCCGAAGTGCTCAGGTGAGCTAAAAAAAGAACGAAAAAAAAAAATTCCATGCCTGTGCATGCATGTGTGTATTATTACTAGCAACTATCAGGGGAGGAAGATAATAATTGTTCATATGTGTTTATGGAGAAGAAAAGAAAAATAAAGAAAAAAAAAGAATGAAAAAAGAAAGAAAAAAAAAAGAACAAAAAAAAAAAAAAAAATGTCTCCACCGGGGTTTGAACTCACGCCCCTCAGATTCATAGTCAACAATAGGATTCGTAGTCCAGCACTCTATCCACTACACTGGCATTTGAAAAAAGGTTAACCAAAAGGTAAACCTGAAAAACACAAGTTTGAAAAATGACAATTTCCGCCAAAATTTTAGTCTTTTGCGCCATTTATGGATAATACATGAAAGCCGTACCTCCACTTATGCATCAGTCCTGATATTAAAACAATCTGCTACAGCATAGATGAAAAATATCACTTTGAAAAAAGGTTAACCAAAAGGTAAACCTGGGACGACGCCCGCCCGCCCGCCCGCAGGACGCCCGCCCGCAGGACGCCCGCCCGCCCACCCGCCCGGACATCGCTATTTTAAAGGACGGATTTTTTTTAAAAACCCGTCCAAAAATGCACTATGATGCACAGGTTAGTTATCATAATGACTAGTGATGGATGACAGAAAACAGAGCTGGATGGCAGCTACCACCATATAAGTTTCCCCGAGAGCCTACTGCCTAGTAAACTAAACTTAATCTTTGGTCTCAACACCTCATGATCTAATCTTCAACTCCTTCTGGCTAGTACACTGTACATCTTTCGCCCTTGTCCTGCTGAATAAATGAATTTTGCCACACCCATTTCCGACTATCAACCAATCAAATTACTTGATTCAAAGTAGTCATTCAAATTTGCAAGCGAATGCCAAACAGTATAGACCACAATCCGGATTTATACAGTTTGAAAAGGAAGGAGTTATCATGTTCAGCAGGATTAGGGTTAGCATCTGTTTTATGGATAACCACAATTTTTTATATTTATTGTCATTTTTTCCTGGCTAAAATGTCCATCACATATTGGTTATTTTTAGCCATGACTTCCGCCTTCAGTTTCTCTAATTCAGCCAAGACTTGATCTTCTGTTAGCGTCGATGTTGGTATCTGTTTAACTTGTTTTAGGAAGTCACCAATAATTTCTTCTCCATCCTGCAAATATAAATGCACAGCATATTGTATTTACCCCAAGTATTAAGACACCTCAACAACTTACCATTCTTAGTTTGATCGGGGGTTTAACCGCCCCGTCAACACTGTATAGGTAATTTTGAGCCATTGCTTCCAATTTTGTGGGACTTTTAACAGACATTGAGATGAAATGACATCTCAAGCCCTGTCACCCAATGAAACAAATAGGGTTTATAAGAATGGATGGTCCGACACACACCATTTTGCCTGGGCAGGCTTAGATCCTCTAAGCGGCTTACCAGTGCTGGAGTGCTGTGGGTTTCAGCTCTGCGTGGAAGCATCGTGCAGCCCATCTATTTCTTCAAGCTCCGATGGGCGGGGGTGGTGACTTACCATACTAATTCTAAAACTTTCCATACTAATTCTAAAATTTGAACAAGTACAATTTACTACCCAATGTTGCCCTTAAAAATAGCTGCATGAGTCGCTAACACTGTAGACACTGATGAGACGCTGCATTCTGCGGCTTCTCATCTGGGTCTATCACCATGTTAACAAGTCCGTGTAATGAACACCCTTCTAAACCCAACTTTATATAATGAAAACTGGGGTTTGTGGGGGTAAACACTGTTTTTCTTATTTCTGGGCCAAGACACAGGTTGTGGGTACTCATTAGAACCGCCTCGATGAGGCGGTTCTAATTAGCACCCATAAACTAAAGGTTGTGGGTACTCGTTAGGACCGCCTCGATGAGGCGGTTCTAACAAGCACCCATAACCTATGTTTGGAGTACAGATATGAACAATATCACATATTTCTCAGGGTTTTCATTAAGAGGCGGCTGGAGGCCAAAACGACTATCTCAATATATTTTCTGGTCATCTCAAATCTTACTTTTGTGTTTTAAAGTCTAATGAAATTTTTGAAATTTGCTGCCTCAAACTTGTGAGTGGCCTGGCCTCTTAAGAGAAGTCTTATTGAAAACCCTGATTTCGATCAGAAAATTCATCATTTTTTAGATATGAAAGAATGCACTAGGCTTCATGGATGTGTTGTCATAGTGACTGATTGCTCAGGCCTGTCTAGCTGTCCGAATAAGGCAAGTAAGGTACATGTAGCTCCAGGTAAGGAGTAAGGAGGATAATGGAGAGTGTGTGTGTGAATTCGGGTTTAACGTCGCCTTCAACAATTTTTCAGTCATATTAGACGGTGTCTGGTTGCGACAGGGAGCTCAATGCTCACTTTTATAGTGCTGCCTCACTGAAGTATCATGTCCCAGACACATTACATGATACCACACCCAGTCACATTATCCTGACACTGGGTTGACCAGTCCTAGCTCTACCCCGTAAATCTGAGTGCCAAGCGAGGAGCAGCTAGTACCATTTTTAATGACTTTGGTATGTCGCGGCCCGGGATCGAACCTGTGACCTCCCGTTCCCCGGAGCGGACACTCTACCAACTGAGCTATCGGGGCCGGTAGGATAATGAAGAGATAATTTTGCTTATTTCTTGTTAGAAACATATGTTGAGGGTACTAGGAGCACCTTATTCTGGCAATTACAACAAATACTCACACCAAATGTTTTTAAGGAGCAGAAGAAAAAGTAGAAATGTTTTCAGAAGAAAACTACCTTAATGATCCCAAGTATTGGCACAGACAGGCCTAAGCAAACTAGAGCTGTCAGAGGATCTGACTATAGCCCCGCTTCAGCGCTGTCAGAGAAGAAAGTTATTTAAGCTGCAGAGAAAACAGTTATGAACAAGAAATAACTGTTGAAAATTTTACATTATCTGGAAAAACTCTAAGAGTTGTGAGCCCTTGTCCCTCATTTCAATGAGCATGATACATTACCAGAATGTCCATGTTTATACTAGATTTCATCTTCCATTTTTCAATGTTCAAAGGGTAATAACTCCTAAAGTAGGCAAATCAGAGTCAGGGTTCCTGCGCTCTGCACATTGTCTCATGGTGCTTTACACTTGTGTGAAGTGTCATGAAAATATCTCAAATGGTTTGAGTTATGGAGCCGACACAGTCAAAATTGCCTTTTTAAATGTTCAAAGGGCAATAACTCCTAAAGTAGGCAAACCAGAGTTATGGTTCCTGCACTCTGCACATCATCTCAAGGTGCTTTTCATTTATTTGAAGTTTCATGAAAATATCAGAAACAGTTATGGAGCGGACATAGTTAAAATTGCCATTTTTTAATATTCAAAAGCCTATAACTGAAAAAGAAGACAATCCAGAGTTTGGGTTCCTGCGCTCTGCACACGTAATATGGTGCTTTACATTTGTGTGAAGTTTCATAAAATTATCTCAAACGGTTTTTGAGTTATCGAGCAAAGACGGCTAAAATTGATATTTTTCAATATTCAAAGGGAAATAACTCAAAAATTAGGCAATCCAGAGTTATGGTTCCTGCACTCTGCACACCATCTCATGGTGTTTAATGTTTGTGTGAAGTTTCATGAAAATATGTGAATGGGTTTTAAAGTTATGGAGCGGACACGAAAATTGTTAACAGACACAGACAGACACACAGACAGACACACAGAAAATACGAAAACCAGAGTTATGGTTCTTGCGCTCTGCACATTGTCTCATAGTGCTTAACATTTGTGTGAAGTTTCATGAAATTATCTCAAACGGTTTTCGAGTTATGAAGCGGACACTGTTAAAATTGCCATTTTTCAATGTTCAAAGGGCAATAACTCCAAAAATAAGCAATGCAGAGTTATGGTTCCTGCGCTCTGCACATCGTCTCATAGTGCTTAACATTTGTGTGAAGTTTCCTAAAAATATCTCAAACGGTTTTCGAGTTATGAAGCGGACACAATTAAAATTGCCATTTTTCAATGTTCAAAGGGCAATAACTCCAAAAGTAGGCAATCCACAGTTATAATTCCTTCGCTCTGCACATTGTCTTATGGTGTTTAACATTTGTGTGAAGTTTCATGAAAATATCTTAAGCAGATACAAAGTTATGGAGCCAACACAAATTAACGGAATCACGGAATTACGGAATTACGGAATTACGGAAAATGTTCAAAGGGCAATAACTCCAAAAGTAGGCAATCCACAGTTATAATTCCTTCGCTCTGCACATTGTCTTATGGTGTTTAACATTTGTGTGAAGTTTCATGAAAATATGTTAAGCAGATACAAAGTTATGGAGCCAACACAAATTAACGGAATCACGGAATGACAGAAGGACATGGCAAATCCAATATAGCCCCACTTTTTCAAAGCGGGGCTATAACAATACATCCACTGGTTCCGGAGACACGGTACTTCAGTGTTTCAAACTGCCAACGGTGATAACAATGTTTTTATGTCGCCATCAACACGATCATTATGGAGATGTTGCTTCCGATTTTGTGGGACTTTTTCCTGACACTGAGATGAAATGACATTTCTAGCGGAAAAAAAACGCTATGGTTTAATGGCGGACTGACTTGCAACACTTTTTTGGGCAGGTTTAGTAACCAGTTCTCAAAAATTTGGTTGGTTTCAGCTCTTCATGGAAGCACCATTTAGCCAAATCTATTTCACCAAGCCCGGATGGGCAGGGGAGTAATTTTAGAATCCCGATGAGGACAGGGACAGCTTGCTCAGGCCCCTGTCCGTAACCTCTGCCTCCTGATAGACTTGTTTCTTAGAGATCAAAGCCCAGCTGTTCAAGTGTAAGATTTAAACATACGTTGAGCTCATTGGCATTCAAAATATTTACTGAACAAGTGCAATATCATATACTCTGGTATTTTTGCTGAAAAAAATGTGAGGAAAAGCTACACACATTTTTTTCAGCAAAGAAATTAGTGTACTTGCTACAATAAAAGAAAATTTTAGCAATACCCAAGCTAACAACATTTTTAATTTTGAACAAGTAGGCCCAATGTTGTTAGTTAACATATCATTTAAAGTTTGATCAATTCAAATTCCATGAATGCTAAAGAAATTTGAGTAGATTTGCAAAACTAGAGCTGTCAGAGGATCTGACTAAAGCCCCACTTTTGCACTGTTAGAGGAGAAAAACCCATAATATTGAAATAATTTGAATTCATGCTTACCCGGTGTCAGATAATATTTTGACCCGTGTAATATTTTGACCCGCGGGTCAATATATTACAGTAATATTTTGACCCCCCTATAATATTTTGACCCGCCCCTAAAACTTCAGCAAAATAAATCAGAAGTGGACTTTTATCGATAAATAGGTATTGACAAGATAAGAAATGGGTAATGCAAGGAGTCTATTGCAGATCTGACAACATGGGTAGGGGGGTCAAAATATTATAGCTATAATAAAATGACCCCCCCCCCCCCCACCCACAATACATATCTTTTTTCAACTAAGGAAATGGACTCAAAATAATAGTACTGGACAATAATATCAACAGATTATTTCACATTTGACAAAATTAATGCAGAATAATATTCTCTTTTGAAATGGGTGTTGCTGCCAAGAAAGGGGAGGGGGGGGGGGGGGGTCAAAATATTATAGCTATAATAAAATGACCCCCCCCCAGTACAATTTACAAAGTACTGGACAATAATATCATGTCAAGAAAACGGATAAAACAACATATTATATCACATTTAACAAGATAATGAAGAATAATATTCTCTATGGGTGTTGCTGCTTAGAAGGGGGGGGGGGGGGGGGTCAAATATTATACCCATAATAAAATGATCCCCCCCCCCCCCCCAAGTATCTTTTTCAACAAAGGAAATGGACTCAAAATAATAGTACTGGACAATAATATCAACAAATTATTTCACATTTGACAAAATTAATGCAGAATAATATTCTCTTTTGAAATGGGTGTTGCTGCCAAGAAAGGGGGGGGGGGGGGGGGGGGGGGTCAAAATATTATAGCTATAATAAAATGACCCCCCCCCCCAGTACAATTTACAAAGTACTGGACAATAATACCATTATTATCATTATATCACATTTAACAAGATAATGAAGAATAATATTCTCATTTGAAATGGGTGTTGCTGCTTAGAAGGGGGGGGGGGGGGGGGGTCAAAATATTATACCCATAATAAAATGCCCCCCTCCCCCATTATCTTTTTCAACAAAGGAAATGGAGTAAAAATAATGTAAAGAAAAGGGGATATAGCAGTAGATTATTTCTAATTAACTGGATTAAAACAACAGGATAATCATGGCAATTGAACATTGAACTGTTGATGAAATGTAGGGGGGGTCAAAATATTATACCCATAATAAAATGACCCCCCACACCACGTATCCTTTTCAACCAAGGAAATGGACTCAAAATAATGTAAAGAAAAGGGGATATAGCAGTAGATTATTTCTAATTAACTTAGTAACAGTAAGCACACCAGAAATAGCTGAGAAAAAACATTTGCAAAGTGTTGTAGTATGTATAATTGTTCCTGTATAGAAATTATGGAAAATAATGTTAATTATTATTGTTACTTAGAAAACTGTTGGATCTCTATTTACCAGAATAACAGGATACTTTTTCTACTTGGAAAAATATTATTAAATATTTCACATCAGAAATGTGTTTGTATTGAAATCTATATTAACAAATAATTTAACCCTTACTCCCACTACACCCAATCCAAAAGCTATAATTTGACCCCGTTGTTATGTTTCGGTTCTAATGACGCATCGACTTCCAACTTTGGTGTTGGAGAAGACTCCAGATTGGACGTCCAGCCAAGTATTATTTCATCATGGTAGCACCCCGACCGTCTGTAAAGCAGCTGGAAGGCTTCCTCATGTGAAGAATTCACTTTAATGGAGCTCAAACAAACAAACTTTAACCACTCTGCCACAGAGGCCCCCTTGACCCCCACCCCCTCCCTGTTCATATGAGTTAACTAAGTGACTCATTAACTTAGAACCCCATACAGAACCTCGTGTTCATCTTTTTAAGACAATTTCAACTTTAATAATTTAATTGAGTCTACTCAAAAAACCAGCATTTGAATAACAGATTGATAGGTATTGCTATATTAATTTGCCTCCCCCCCCCCCCCCCACCACATCTTCTGAACTTTACTGAACCTAGTGTATTTCTAGCATTCTAGCTTTAAATTAATTCATATACCAGTATGAACAACAGATGGTTAGGGTAGGTCATTTTATTATACGTATGTATAATTGATTTAAACTTAAATTTAATTTAGTGAAATAATATACCAGTATTGTAACAAATAGTAAGGGTAGGTCATTTTATTATAGGTATAAAAAAATTACCCCCCTACTAGTCATTACTTAGATCCCCAAAGCTGAACCTTACTTAACCTAGTCTATTTCTAGCCATACAAAGCAATTTAAGTTTTAATTTAACTGAGTGAACTCAAATACCAGTACACTAATTACAAATAGTAAGGGTGGGTCATTTTATTATAGCTATAATAATTTGACACCCCCCCCCCCCCCCCCACATTTAAAGTCATTAAGTTACAATCCCTCCAACATACTGAACCAGTGATGAACCTTACTGAATCTAGTGTATTACAATCCATCTAATTCAATGAAAAGTTTAATTAATTGAATGAACTTAAATACCAATATATCAATAACAGATAATATGGGTGGGTCATTATATTATAGCTATAATAATTTGACCCCCCCCCCATTTCAGGTCATGAAGTTACAACCCCTCCCACATACTGAACCTTACTGAATCTAGTGTATTACAAGCCATCTAATTCAATTAAAAGTTTAATCTATTGAGTGAACTCAAATGCCAGTATATCAATAACAGATAATAAGGGTGGGTCATTTTATTATAGCTATAATAATTTGACCCTCCCCCCAATTTCAAGTCATTAAGTAACAACCTCTCCCACATACTGAACCTTACTGAATTTAGTCTATTTCTAGCCATATAAAGCAATATAAGTTTTAATTTAACTGTGTGAACTCAAATACCAGTACACTAATTACAAATAGTAAGGGTGGGTCATTTTATTATAGCTATAATAATTTGACCCCCCCCCCACCCCCTCAATTTCAAGTCATTAAGTTACAACCCCTCCCACATACTAAACCTTACTGAATATAGTCTATTTCTAGCCATATAAAGCAATTTAAGTTTTAATTTAACTGTGTGAACTCAAATACCAGTACACTAATTACAAATAGTAAGGGTGGGTCATTTTATTAAAGCTATAATAATTTGACCCCCCCCCCCCCCCCTTATTTCAAGTCATTAAGTTACAACCCCTCCCACATACTGAACCTTACTGAATCTAGTGTATTACAATCCATCTAATTCAATGAAAAGTTTAATTAATTGAATGAACTCAAATACCAGTATATCAATAACAGATAAAAAGGGTGGGTCATTTTATTATAGCTATAATAATTTGACCCCCCCCCCCCCACCACGTGCATAGGCTGGTTCTCTCAATACCATTTTAAGTCATGTGGTTTTTTTCTGTTATTTTTTTATCTTTTTTGCTGCTTTTTAGCCATTTCCCTTTAAAAATGATTGCCCTTTCTTATATATTATAGTCATTATTCTTGCTGTAGATTTTCAGATCTAGAACTATCCCACCCCACCCCTCAGACACTGCCCAAGTGTAAAAATCAGCAGGAAAAACCACCACAATTGTCATAGTTTTACTGCTTAACAGTTACCTCACCATATTTGGTCATTTAAATGTAACTTTTGTGAAGTTCGGGAGGGGGGGTCAAAATATTATAGGGGGGGTCAAAATATTATGATAATATATTGACCCGCGGGTCATAATATTATGACCCGCGGGTCACTTTTTAGGCGGGTCAAAATATTATATGACACCGGTACATCACTGTACATGGTAACATGGCATAACTCCATGTGCTATGGGCCATCGGCCACTGACCTGCCATAACGTCTTTCTTTAATACTTTAGAAACCAAGTGTGGTGTAAGCTTCATTGAGGTAGGACCACAAACATTAAATTATTGTACAAAATGTATTTTTTTAAACCTTCAAAGGGACATAATTTCCAAGAGGTATGGACCTTTTACCCCTATTCTGATATACACGATACATTGTCAATGTTTGTACAAACATTCAGCTTTCCAGCTCATAGTTCCTGAGAAATCTATTGCAATAATTTTTAAGAAAGGCAAAATTTGAAAAACACCTGTCAAGGGACATAACTCAAAGAACTTTCAGCTTTCTAGCTTTCATATTTCCTGAGAAATCTGTTACCAAAATTTTCAAGATCATGAATGGCAAAATTTGAAGACCTATCAAGGAATGTAACTCGATGAGTTATGGACCTTAGACCCCTTTTCCGGTATACATGATACATCCAGTCATTGTCCATGGATATACAAACTTTCAGCTTTCTCTGAGAAATCTGGCAAAAATTTTCCAGAATGTCAAAATTTGAAAACCTACAAAAAACTATGAAACTATAATCAGCGAGTTATGGACCCTTGACCCCTATTCTGGTATACACAATACATCCAGTCATTGTCCATGTTTATTCGAAATTTCAGCTTTCTAGCTTTCATAGTTCCTGAGAAACATGTTTCCAAAATTTTCAAGATCGAGAATGGCACAGTTTGGATACCTATCAATGGACTTAACTCGAGTTATGGACCCCTGACCCCTATTTCTATTCACATGATACATCAGGACAGAGGCCATATTTGTACAAACTTTCAGCTTTCTCGCTTTCATAGTTCCCGAGAAATCTGTTCGGAAAATTTTCAAGAAGGGCAAAATTTAAAAACCTACCAAGGGATATATCGCCATGGGTTATGGTCCCTTGGCGACTATGCTGCTACATCTTCCTTTCTTTTTAGACCAAATGTGGTATAAGGTACATTAAAGTAGGACCACAAACATAAATTTTTGGCAAAATGCATCTTTAAATTTTGAAAACCTTACAAGGGACTTAACTACAGGAGTTATGTGCCCTTGGCTCCTTTGATCTCATGCAACTACACCTTACTAACCTTGGAGACTAAGTGTAGTATAGTTTCAATGAACTGGGACCACAAACATAAATTGAGCCTCGCCAAGCGAATTTGTGTCTTCGAGCATTCCGTCATGACAAATTTTAACTGCGCATGCCCAGCCATTCAGAGGGGCGAGGGATGTGGCTTTCAGTTTCTGTCTGAAGGTTCCTCTTGAGTCACTGCTTGTATGAGCGAGCAGCGAAGGTTCTGGCGAGACTGCGCGGATGCGCAGGCTCGCCTGAACCTTCGCTGCTCGCATAGGCGATAAGTACCAAAATCGCTTGACGGGGCTCAATTACTTTAGATATTGTACCAGCCACAAGACTTAACATTTTAAGCACTAACAATTTCATTAAGCTTTTAACGCTGAGAACAAATCTTACCTGTTTGATAAGTTTTCTCTTCTTGACAGCTGGCTCATCACTACCTTCCAGATCTGTTCCTGATAAACTTATACTCTGGTAGTCTTCCAGTTCACAAGCTTTTTCTTTGGCAAACTTGAAGTAAAAGACAATATGGAATGAATCACACGACAAAAACTGCATGGAGCATTCACCTTATTTGTATTATCTGCTGGTTCCTAGTCTGAAGGTTATCAGTGTTGGAAAAAAAGGTAACCAGACCCCCCTAACCTTGAAAGGTCAGGGGGTCTGGATACCTGTTTTTCCAATATTGACAATGTGCAAGCTGGGAGCCATCAAATAATGCAAATATGGTGAATATCCCATTTCACATTGACTCTGGGACCCAATATACACAGAAGGCAGTGGCTAGCCCTCTGGTACTCGATGACCAGCCTACGAGTCTGCCTGTCCGGTATCAGATGACCAGCCTAGTCTGCTGACCTGGCCCTCATCCTGAAAGAGAGAAGGCTCTGTTGGTATGGACATGTGAATCGCTCAAACGGTGCAGTCAAGACTGCCTGTGACATACAGGTAGGTGGAAAGCAGAGACCTGGAAGGCCCAAGATGACCTGGAAGCAGCTGACAGAAAGAGATAGCAGAGAATGGAAGCTCTCTGCTATCGATTCTCATGATAGACAAGCCTGGAGACCTGGTGTAAGATCTGCCATGCATGCAGAAAGCCATGGGTGACCAAAATTGCTCAAACCATTTGGCTGGGTCGAAAAAGATGGCTGCCTGAGGTAAAAATAGAAAAACCTTAAAACAACTTCCCCTTAACCCGTGGATAGATTTTGAAAATATTGTTGGGCGACCCTCTACCAAAATTGCTCAAACCATTCTGCTCGGCTGAACAAGATGGCTGCCAGAGCTAAACAAGTGGATGGATTTTGAAATTATTTCACAGGAATGTTCCTTGGGTGACCCTCAACTAAAATTGCTCAAACTGTTGCACTTGGGTAAACAAGATGGCCATCTGAGCTAAAAATAGAAAAACGTTTAAATGACTCCTCCTCCTTAACATCACAATGTCGGGTAAAAGTCCCACAAAATTGAGGAACATCTCCAAAATGACCTATAATGTGTTGACGGGGATGTTAATCCTCAAATCAAACAAACAAAAACAAATACTCCTTAACCAGTGGATGTAATTTTGAAATTATTTCGCAGGAATGTTCTTGGGTGACCCTCTACCAGGCAATTTATTGCTGCATATTCATAAACTGAACGCCAAACAGTGAAGATCCTGATCAGATGGCTTCTTCAGATCTGGATCTACACTGTTTGCAAAGAAGAAGTTGTTTAAAGGTTTTTCTATTTTTAGCTCTGGTGGCCATCTTGTTCATCTGAGAGGAACGGTTTAAGCAATTTAGGTAGAGGGTCAGCCAAGGAACATTCCTGTGAAACTATTTCAAAATCCATCCATCACGTGAACAAGTCTCTGAAATGAACATCCCCCTAAACCCCACTTTATATAGAGAAAACTGGGGTTTACTGGGGTATACACTATTTTTCTTTTTTCTGCTCCAATACATAGGTTGTGGGTACTCTTTACAACCGCCTCAATAAGGCGGTTCTAACGAGCACCCACAACCTATGTTTGCAGTAAAAATAAGAAAAATATCAAGGATTTTCATAAGAAAAACAGCCATTTTGGAGATGTGAAGAAATGTTCTATTTCGCACGGGTGTGTTATCGTAATGCACTGGTTTAGGAGAATTGGTTTAAAAGGTTTTTCCTATTTTTAGCTCTGGCTGCCATCTTGTTCACCTGAGCAGAACGGTTTGAGCAATTTATTCTTCTTACGCCTCCTTATTTGGAGATATTTAGCGGGATCTTCTGTGGGAGCAATCCTGTGAGTGGGTGTTTGAGTTTTACGTCTCACCAACAGCTAAGGTCATAAGAGACTGGACCTCGGTTTAAAGACTCATCCAAAAGTCTGGAGAAGCCCGGAATCGATCCTGCGACCCCTGGTTTACAAGGTGAGTAGCTTAACCACTACACCACGGAGGCTTCTAGGGAGCAATCCTGTAACCACCCCTTGGCCCCATGGCATTGCTATTGTAATCTTTACACTCCTAGGTTTTATCTTCAGGTAACGTAGTAGGCCATTTATGGGGGAAAAGATTTCTTTGCAGTTCTTCTTCTTTTAAGTTCCAACAGAAGAAATTTCTTATCCTTGTAAATTATGACTTGTGAAATACAATAGTCTTGTGTCATATTTCATTAAATACCATCAACTGTTATGAAGAAATCAGTAGAAAACTAAATTTTGAAAAATCACACAGAGACTGTAGACCTTAAAGCATTTATAAACAGCACGTGAACAAGTCTGTGAAATGAACACCTCATTAAACCCCACTTTATAAAGGAGGAACTTGGGTTTACAGGGGTATATATTATTTTACTTATTTCTGCTCAAAGATATAGGTTTTGGGTACTCGTTAGAACCACCTCAATGAGGCGGTTCTAACGAGCACCCACAACCTATGTTTGAGCACCCACAAGCTATGTTTCCAGTATAAATAAGAAAAAATATCATGGGTTTTCATCAGAAAAGTAGCCATTTTGGAGATGTGAAAAAATGCACAATGTCACAAGGGTGTGTTATTGTAATGTACATGTATATCTACAAAAATAATCAAGGCCCTACCTCGATGACATGTTGAGGAAAATGTGCTAACTCTGCTACATGGATTCCAAAGCTCTGATCACAAACACCTGTAATGAAAACAGAACAGAAATCAATGAAATTGTGACATGTAAAATGTTTAATTATCTGACAAGTAAAATCTGTCCAAAAAGTAACTAAATCAATCAAGAAATATAGAGCAACAGAAACTTTTACATAAAAATAAAAGTCTGTGACCTTGACCTCAATGTCACTGAGGGAGGTTGGGCTGGTACTGTGTGAAAATTTTAGACCAATATGTAACATCAGTCCAAGAAGTAACTAAATCCATCAAGTGGTTTTAGAGATAGAGCAATAGAAAACTTTAACCAAAAACTTCAACATACAATTTCTAAGTCTGTGACATTGACCTCACTGAGCGGGGTGGGGCTGGTACTGTGCAAAACTTTAGACCAATATGTAACATCAGTCCAACAGCAATTTTTTTTTTACACATGGCATGCCTGCTGTACCTCATATAATACTGCACCAAGTACCATCAATATATCTCAAACAGTATTGGAGTTATGGCCATCACAAGCTAGTGATTCTATTTTATTGGAAGGGCAGATAACTAAACCATGGCACCAAGAGTTGTGGTTCTTGTACATGACACACGGTCTCAGCTTTGTGAACAACTGTGCCAAGTAACATCAATATATCACAAAGGGTATTAGAGTTATGGCCAGCACAAGGTAATATTGTCAGGGGAGATAACTCAAAAACCATGGCACCCAGAGTTGTGGTTCTGTGCCAGGTACCATCAATAGTGTCTCAAAGTGTATACGAGTTATGGCCATCACAAAAAAGTCATTCTATTTTATTTGAAGGGGAGATAACTAAAAAACCATGACCCCAAGAGTTGTGGTTCTTGCGCATGACACAATGTCTCAGCCTTGTGAACGATTGTGCCAAGAACCATCACTAAATCTCCAAGGGTATTGGAGCAGTGGCCATCACAAGGTTTTGTCTAAGGATGGACGGATGGACGGACAGACGGTTGCAGGCCAGGCTGATTGCCATATTCCTCGGACCTATTCGGTCAGGGATAATAAAGTAAACTAGACCTGACAGAGGATCTGACTATAGCCCCGCTATAGCCTTCTCAGAAAAGAAAAATACACACAAAAAAAAAATGTTTCAAGCTTTCAGTCTCTAATTGAAGGTGGTAAAAAGGCAATCCAGAGTTATGGTTCATGTTCTCTGCACATCATCTCATGCTGCTGTACATTTGTGTGAAGTTTCATGAAAATATCTCAAACGGTTTTTGCATTATGGAGCTGACAAGGTTAAAATTGCAATTTTTTCAATGTTCAAAGGGCAATAACTCCAAAAGTAGGCAATCCAGAGTTATGGTTCATGCACTCTGCATATAATCTTATAGTGCTTTACATTTGTGTGAAGTTTCATGAAAATATCTCAAATGGTTTTTGCATAATGGAGCAGACAAGATTAAAATTGCGATTTTTCTATGTTCAAAGGGCAATAGCTCCAAAAGTAGGCAATCCAGAGTTATGGTTAATGCACTATGCACATCGTCTTCTAGTGCTTTACATGTGTGTGGAATTTCTTGAAAATATCTATAACAGTTATTGAGTTATCATGAAAAACGGAATTTTTTCAATGTTCAAACGGCAATAACTCCAAAAGTAGGCAATCCAGAGTTATAGTTCATGCGCTCTGTACATCGTCTCATAGTGCTTTACATTTGTGTGAAGTTTCATGAAAATACCTCAAACAGTTTTTGAGTTATGATGAATAACGGAATTACAGAGTTACAGAATCACAGGAGGACAAGGCAAATCAAATATAGCCCCCACTTTTTCAAAGCGGGGCTATAATAACCTAAAATCATTTATACATACCTGGTTTAACCCTATATAACAAGGTCAGTGTATCATTTGTGGTGAGTGCTGTTACATGGAGATTGCTGACAGTGGGAACCACATCTGACAAAGCTGTCAGCTCATGAAAATGTGTGGCGAATAAACAAAATGGTTGTATCTTAGTCGCAATATGTCTGAAAAGAAAAGTGCTTTATCTAAAAAATTTTTACCAAAGTAAGCCAGAATACAGCCCAAAACATACACAACAACTTACAGTCTCGGATCAACCACTGCATCCAGCACAATGTTTCAGGTCCTGAGTTTGCTCACCATGACCTACTGTAATAATCTTAAACATTCAGAAATCTTCAGGACTGGCTGTAATTCTCCTAAATTTTTGAACAAGCATATTTCATGATGTAGCAAAATCCAAAAAGTGCAGACGGAATTGCAAACAGAGCAGACCCTGATCAGACTGCTCCTGACGGAGCTGTCTGATCTGGGTCTGCACTGTTTGGTTAGGCCTGTCTGTCCCAATACTTAGGATCATTTTGGTAATTAATGGTTTCCTTCTACAGTGCTGTCAGATTCTTGTTTACTCGTTAGACCTCGACGAGGTGGTGGGTACTCGTTAGAACCGCCACGACCAGGCGGTTCTAAAAAGTACCCGCAATCTCTATTTTGAGCAGAAATAAGAACAAAAGGGCCCAGAGGGCCCTGAATCGCTCACCTGAGAATCAGTGTCTCTAGTACATTCTTGGCCCAAGGGCTATACTAGGTGAAGCTTTATACCAAGTATCAAAGACCTGAGCCTTGTGGTTTCAGAGATGAAGATTTTTAAATATTTTCCCTATATAAGCGAATGAAAAACCACAGGGCCCCGGGGATGGGGGCATTTTTGGCCCCAGGGCTATAATTTGAACAATCTTGGTAGAGGTCCACTAGATGAAGCTTCACACCAAATATCAAAGATCTGAGCCTTGCGGTTTCAGAGAAGAAAATTTTCCCTGTATAAGCCTATGTTAAACCAAAGGCCCCCGGGGTGGGGGCATTTTTGGCCCCATGGCTATAATTGGACAATCTTGGTGGAGGTCCACTAGGTGAAGCTTCACACCAAATATCAAAGAACTGGGCCTTGCGGTTTCAGAGAAGAAGATTTTAAAGATTTTCCCTATATAAGCCTATGTAAAACCAAAGGCCCCCCCTGGGCGGGGGCATTTTTAGCCCCAGGGCTATAATTTGAACAATCTTGGTAGACGTCCACTAGATGAAGCTTCACACCAACTATCAAAGATCTGAGCCTTGCGATTTCAGAGAAGAAGATTTTTAAACATTTTCCCTGTATAAGCCTATGTAAAACCAAAGGCCCCCGGGGTGGGGGCATTTTTGACCCTAGGGCTATAATTTGAACAGTCTTGGTAGAGGTCCACTAGGTGAAGCTTCACACCAAATATCAAAGACCTGGGCCATGTGGTTTTAGAGAAGAAGATTTTTAAAGATTTTCACTATATAAGCCTATGTAAATCCAAAGGCCCCTGTGGCGGGGGCGTTTCTGGACCAAGGGCCATAATTTGAACAATCTTGGTAGAGGTCCACTGGATGAAGCTTCACACCAAATATCGAAGACCTGGGCCTTTCTGTTTCAGAGAATAAGATTTTTAAAGATTTTCCCTGCATAAGCCTATGTAAAACCAAAGGCCCTTGGGGCGGGGGCATTTTTGGCCCTAGGGCTATAATTTGAACAATCTTTGTAGAGGTCCACTAGGTGAAGCTTCACACCAAATATCAATGACCTGGGCCTTGCGGTGTCAGAGAAGCAGATTTTTAAAGATTTCCCTATATAAGCCTATGTAAACCCAAAGGCCCCCGTGGCGGGGGCATTTTTGGCCCTAGGGCTATAATTTGAACAATCTTGGAACAGGTCCACAAAATGAAGCTTCACACCAAATATCAAAGATCTGCGCCTTGCGGTTTCAGAGAAGAAGATTTTTTTAAAGATTTTCCCTGTATAAGCCTATGTAAACCAAAGGCCCCCGGGGCGGGGGCATTTTTGGCCCAAGGGCTTTAATTCGAGCAATCTTGGTAGGGGTCCACTAGGTGAAGCTTCTCACCAAATATCAAAGACCTTGGCCTTGTGGTTTCAGAGAAGATTTTTAAAGATTTTCCAAATATAAGCCCATGTAAAACCAAAGGCCCCCGGGCCGGGGGCATTTCTGGTCGAAGGGTCATAATTTGAACAATCTTGGAAGAGGTCCACTAGATGAAGCTTCATATAAAATATCAAAGACCTGGGCCTTTCGGTTTCAATGAAGAAGATTTTTAAACATTTTCCCTGTATAAGCCTATGTAAAACCAAAGGCCCCCGGGGCAGGGGCATTTTTGGCCCTAGGGCTATAATTTGAACAATCTTGGTAGAGGTCCACAAGGTGAAGCTTCACACCAAATATCAAAGACCTGGGCCTTGTGGTTTCAGAGAATAAACCCCACTTTATACAGGGAAAATTGGGGTACACATGATTTTTTCTTATTTTTGCTCCAAGACATAGGTTGTGGGTACTGGTTGGAACCGCCTCTGTGAGGCGGTTCTAACAAGCACCAACAACCTATGTTTGCAGGATAAATAAGAAAAATATCACAGATTTTCATCAGAAAAGAAGCTATTTTGCGAATGCAAAAAAATGCACTATGTTGCAAAGGTGAGTTATCGTAATGTTTGAGCCGGTCAGTTTACCTATCCACATTTTTCCTGGGCAGGTTTAGGCATAAGTGGTAAAGCAGTACAGTGCACATTCTTTTGCCAGAAACTGACAACTGCCCTGCTTGAATCAGCGGGGCAAAGATGACTGTAGAAAAGACTTCATGATCAATTTCCACGAAAGAATGTTGCCGACTCCAGCAGGTATCGATCCCGCGTCCTCCCGATCACCAGTCAGACGCGAATCCACATGAACTACCGAGGCCGGCAGGGCATGTGGGTCTATTTGTTACTGTCATTTCATAGGAATCTGCTTTGGAAGTGATGTTGAGGGCTGAATATTCACAAACTCCACGCTGAAGTCTTGTAGTTTTCTGCTGACTTTTTCGCAGTTTCTCAGGGGACAGTTGTTCAAAACTAACGATGTAGCTAGTTATAGAATCATTTAAAGTTTGATCAGTTAATATGCCAAAAAGGCTAATATTTTTGCTGAAAAAATGTGAGCTTTTGCAAATACAAAAGCTGCTCAGATTTTTTCAGCAAAAATAACAAAATTTTAGATATTGTACCTGCTAGAACACTTTAGACTTTCGGATGAGTCTTTAAACCGAGGTCCCGTCTCCGTATGACCTTAGCTGTTGGTGGGACGTAAAACTAAAACTCACTCACTGCTAGAACACTTGACAAACAAACAAACAAGCTCCTTAAGCTAACGATGCATTGAACAACTGGCCCCTGGTTTATTAGATCTGTGCATTGGTACCATAGAGGCAGATAACATCGCAGGGTGAGGCAGTTCAGGTGTTGTCAATATATATCCAAATTCCCTATCCGTCCACAAGAAGATCTGGTTGACTGCCTTTCGCATGTTTTGCAAGCTGACCAAATGGCCATATAAACCATAGCTTTGTGTTATCACTGACTTGGTTTATCGTCTTGTCAATGGAATATTCAAAAGGCAGGTTTAAATGATAGCTCGGCTCTGCCAAACATACCAGAAACTACTATACAAATCCTGTTTCTTTGTGTACCTTCATGTAACTTACTCTTCTTTCTGTGGCATGTCAATCACAACAATTGTCGTCTGCTTTGCTGTCTGCTGGTTACTTTAAAAGTCATTGTTGCCAACAGTGTGGACCCAGTGATTGTTGCACACAGTGTGGAGCCTGATCAGACTACTCCTCTTGGAGCAGTCTGATCAGGGTTCACACTGTTTGACTGTGTGCAATTTTTTTTTTTTACAAAAAAGTTTGCAAGAAGATTCAGCCGCTGATATCAACAGACATTATTTTCATATTTAGTTGTTTTTTTTTTTTTTATTTTAAGCGTTAAGATGGCTATTTACAGTTCCTAAGTATGCCTTTTCATAACTATCTTGTCTTTCTTTTTTCCAAGGCTTTGCCTGTAACACTCCAGATAGCTTAGATACTATAGACAGCTCAGCGACAACTGATCAGACTGGGCAGATGTGCAGGCTGATCCTACTCAGCTTATCCCTTAGATTTTATTTATTTATTTTTTTTTTTTCTTTCCCAGTCCATTTTTAACACATTTAGTACCAAAAACCCCAGAACGGGTACCCTGGCAAACAGTGCAGGCCCAGATCGGAAAAAGGCTGAACTTTTAGCAAACAGTGGAGGCCCTGATCAGACGTGTATGACTGAACTTTTAGCAAACAGTGCAGGCCCAGATCAGATGCGTCTGATCAGGGCCTCCACTGTTTGCTAAAAGTTCAGCCATTTTCCAAATAAACTTTGAAGAAAACACAACCTGACACCAATAAATTTTGAAATGGACGCCTGCAAAATATAAGGAGGAAGATTCCATTTTGTACAAAAACGGTTTATTAGAAAGTTAATGTACTGTATTCAATGTAATAATGACAATGCGCTTAAACCTTTCCCCAATCATAAAATCAAGCCCTAGAACATCCTTCTATTAAGGGGAATGGATACACCTTCAGGGGAGGCAAATCCTCAAAAGTATTTTTATCTCCCATGTCAATATGGGCCAACTCTTAAAAGATAAGAATTTGATCCTGGGGAGAAAATTCTTTCCTTTAACAGTAGACCCCTTTTTCAGCGGGACAGGGCTTTAAAGAAAAGCAAATAGTAAGTCCCTAAAGTTGTCTTCCTTAGAAAAATGGCAGAAAAATCTACACAGTGTTCCCATTACCCTTAAGCACATGGTCATTGTACACTCCTGATGTTGACTTTGGATATGTTTGGTTTAATAGTTCCGGAGAAATCTTTGTCCAACTTTGTCCCATTTTTTTTGGGGGGGGGGGGGGGGGGGGGGGGGGGGGCGAAAACCGGAGTACCCGGAGAAATTGTCCCATTTACTACAGGCAACCCCATAATGATAAACTGGCAAACAGTGAAGGCCCAGATCATGTCTAATCAAGTCTTTCAGTGTTCGTATAAAAATCAGCCATTTTCTAAATAAAGTTCTAAAAATAAAGGGACACTCCTGAATTCTGAAATGGACTCTGCCTAAAATTATATTAAAACCGGAAGATGCTAATCAGGAAAAAAATTTGTTGAGTATACATACTCTGATATTGCCCAAGCTAAACCAAAGCCATCATATGTTGACGTTCCTCTGCCTAATTCATCAATAATGATGAGGGAATCCTTTGTCGCCGACTGAAAATACACAGTAATTATTAACCCTTATCTTGCTGTTCACGACAACCCCTATCTTTGCAAACAGTGTAGATCCAGATCAGATGGCTTCTGAAGAAGCCATCTGATCAGGATCTACATTGTTTGACATTCAGTTTAGGAATTTGTAGGAATAAATTACATCAAGTAATCTGATTGGTTCAAAGTCAGAAATGGGTGTGGCTAAACTGAATATTCAGCAAGAGAAGGGTTAATACATGTATTTTACAGTTATTTGCCAATTCATTGATTTACTACGCTATTACCCATTTAAGGCAAAACAGCAGTTTTGTTTGTTTGTGTTAGGTTTTACATCCCCATCAACACTATTTAGGTCATTTTGGAGACATTGCCCGACACCGAGATGAAATGACTTCTGAAGCCCTACCTCCCAAACAAACTGCTAGGGTATAAGGAAAAGGCCGACTCACACCGCATTACCCAAACACGCCTATACAAATACATTGCCACCTTTATCACTGAACAAATGAAAATTTTATGATGAAAAATTGTGATATTTTTCTTATTTCTGCTCAAAATATAGATTGTGGGCACTCGTTAGAACCGCCTCATCGAGGCGGTTCTAAGGAGGACCTACAATCTATACTTTAGAGCAGCAATAAGAAAAATAAGGTATACCACTGGAAACCCCAGTTTTACTGTATAAAAGTGGGGTTCAAGGGGGTCAAAATTATATAGGTGTGTTTTTGTGATGACTTTTCCTGGGCTGGCTAATAACCAGTATTCAAATTTGGTCAGTTGGAAGCACCATGCTATCCAATCTATTTTTGGAAAATCTGATGGGTGGGGGCAAGCAATTCATCAGGTAGCTGATCATGGTTTTCCATGATCAATCAAACTTTTGTCTTTATACATTTTACAAGTTTTTTGGGTTGAGTGTTTGTTTGTTTGTTTGTTTGATTTGAGGTTTAACGTCCCCGTCAACACTGTAAAGGTCATTTTGGAAACATTGCTTCCAATTTTGTGGGACTTTTAACCGACATTGAGATGAAATGACATCTCAAGCCCTGACGCCCAATGAAACCAATAGGGTTTATTAGCATGGAGGGTCCGCCTCGCACCGCGGTTCCTAGACAGGCTTAGATTCTCTAAGCGTTTTACTAGTACTAGTGTGCGGGCTGGATTCACCTCTGCGTGGAAGCATCATGCAGCCCATATATTTCTTCAAGCCCCTATGGGCGGGGGCATTGGGTTGAGTGTTTATCAATCATCCAAAATGTACTAACTACAGAAACTTCTGGCCTGCTATTGTTCACATGACTATTGCTGACCCTGTATAAAATCCAGGTAATGATAATGCCTTCTCACTGTGATGTCAGAGGGTTGATTTACTGTAAAATCTGGACAGGGCTCATGCACTGGAAGGTTGGCAAACAGTGCTGAACCAGATCAGATGCTGCAGAATGCGGAGTCTGATCAGGGTCTACACTGCTTAAAATACGGGTATTTAAGGCTTAAATGAAACAGTATAAGTCTCAGTTCAGCACTATTTTTTTCAGCCTACTGTTACCTCCCTTCCATTATCTACCTTGGTAGATCATATGCATAGCTTCTAGGTTTATAACCACTCTCTGACAACTGCGTCAGGGAGTCGACTCTTTGGCTCAGGGGTAAGAGCAGTGGACTGTCACCCGAGCGGCCCGGGTTCGAATCCCACCATAGGCGGGGATTTTTTCAGGCTATGCATCTTTCCTTTGTTACGGCTTTCAGGTCGTAAGATGGGGGCTCGTCCGGGATGCCAGAATTGGCTTGTGCCGAAGTTGGTATCCTTCACGTCATCATAAATGATGACTTCCTTGAAGAGGGGGTGTGTTACCTCCCTTCCATTATCTACCTTGGTAGATCATATGCATAGCTTCTAGGTTTATAACCACTCTCTGACAACTGCGTCAGGGAGTCGACTCTTTGGCTCAGGGGTAAGAGCAGTGGACTGTCACCCGAGCGGCCCGGGTTCGAATCCCACCATAGGCGGGAATTTTTTCAGGCTATGCATCTTTCCTTTGTTACGGCTTTCAGGTCGTAAGACTACACTCTGAGACAATCCACCTATCAGTACTCTCAGTGTTTTGTTTATACTGTGTGGTTAGGAGCCAAGGAAAATTTATATTCAACACAAAATCTGTAAAAACTAACTCAAAATGTATAGATTATATAGAAAAATGACCATTTTTCTACATAATCTATTCATTTTGAAAAGAAGCTTCAAACTTTGTTATATCGGAAAAATGTGATAAATAACAATGCAACAAATATGCCTGGCAGCTTAATTGGTTGATGTTTGATTGATTGATGCAATTATTGCACATCTTGATGAGATGACGTACAAATGCACATACAAATGAAGAAATTAACATAAAATGTAGAACTGGATCCCTGCATCACTGTAGGGTACAGGTGAACAAAGAATTTAAGACAGGAATATGAAGAAGATTTACCCTCAATATAGAAGCTGTTTCTAGCATTTCAGCCATAAATGTGGATACACCTTTCAATTGACTATCACCAGCCCCTACTCTTGCCAGTATACTGTCAACTATTGAGATTTCTGCCTCACAACAGGGCACAAAACATCCCAGCTGGGCCATGAGAGTCACCACGCCTACCTGTCAATTACAGTAAAACTGAATTAGGGATTATCTTAGAATAACAACCAGCCTTGGGCCAGTTGTTCAAAACTTACATCCAAAACTTTAGTTAACTTATCATTTAAACTTTAATAGATATGGCAAATATGCTAATATTTTTGTTGAACAAAAAGATGTGAGCCGCTTTTGCCACAGCAAAAGCTGCTTAAATCTTTTCAGCAAAAAATACCACTATAATAAGATATTGTATATACTAGATAAGTTAACGTTTTCACCACTAACAAGCTCGTTAAGTAAACACCACTTTGAACAACTGGCACACATCATAAATATCAAGTTGAATGTGTAGGGGCCAAATAAACTCATTAAGTGAAGACTATGTTAAATTTTCTACTAATGAATATCAAATAAACTGGCATTTCCACTGAAAAAAGTGGGTTGCATCGTCTTTTGACATGACATCATCATCAGATTTTTTTATTAATGTGCAGGTAGAGGGGCAACATCCACATAAGTGGGGCCTGTTCCAGTTAGCTGGGTTGCTACACGCATGGTAACACCAGGGGCCAGTTGTTCAAAACTAACGACGCTGTTAGTTAACGTATCGTTAAAACTTGGATCATTAAATATGGCAAATGCTGAAATTTTTGCTGAAAAAATGTGAGCAGCTTTTGCTGACACAAAAGCTGCTCACATTTTTTCAGCAAAAATACCAGAATTTACGATATTGTACTTGCTAGAAGAGTTAACAATATGACCACTAACGAGCTTGTTAAGCTAACGATGCTTTGAACAACTGGGCCCTGATCTCAAGGTGTGTCTATCAAGAGGGTGGATAGCCAAAAGTCTCCACTCTTTCCAATCTCTGTCAGCGCCTCCCATGCCCACAATTTCCATCCATCTGTATTTCAAAGGCTGTCTTGACGTTCCACATGTCCATACCAGTGGAGCCTTGTCTCCTTTAGGATGAGGTCCAGGTCCTCAATGCCAAGCCACACAAGTAGCTCACTAGACCTGATGGTGACAGAGTCTTGCGGCTTGATATTGCAGATCTGTATGATCATTGCCCTGTCATTCCGTCACAGACGTTAGTTTGGTTTGTATACATTGTAATGATTTTTGTTTGAATACAAAAGTTGATAAAGTCCATCTTCAAATAATGTTGCATCTAAAATGTGTATTGTCAGTAGTTTTACTTACAGATCGAATATATGTTGACTTTCCTCCCATGTTGGGACCTGTGATTATATGGAACATCTGTTTATCTATAAATAGAAAATATTACAATTTCAAGTCCAGTCCAACAGGGGCTTTCCAAAGGCTCAAATGTCTGTTCTAATGCATATCTTATTTGATAACGTCAAAAAATATACGACAGTATATCCTGTGGTACACTGTCGTAAACCGGATGTCATGATATAACCCTGCTTTTCAATAGGTAGCATTTTGGCTTTACCCAACTCACAGCGCTTGCCTCTTTGAGCAAAATAGTACAATTTTTAAAACAAGAGTGGCATGATGGCCCGGGATCGCTCACCTGATCCATTTTGTACAAATGAATTTGTAGGAAATAAATGGTGGAGAAGAGGGTTTAAGCAATTTTGGCTGACCAAAGGTTTTTTTTTGTTATTTGCTCTGGTGGCCATTTTGTTCATCCCAGCAGAACTTTTAGAGCAAGTTTGGAAAAGGGACACCCAAGGAACATTCCTGTGAAATTAATGGGAAATCCATTTACTGGTTAAGCAGGAGTTGTTTAAAGGTTGTTTTTTTTCCATTTTAGCTCTGGAGTCCATCTTGATCACCTTAGCAGAATGGTTTGAGCAATTTTGGTATAAGGTCACCTCAGAAACATTCCTGTGAAATATCCACTGGTTGAGGAGCAGAAATCAATTAAATGTTTTTTTTTTTTTTAATTTTGAGCTCTGGGGGCCATCTCTTTCAACACAGCAGAATGGTTTGAGCAATTTTGGTAGGGGGCCACCCAAGGAACATTCCTGTAAAATTATTTCGAAATCCATCCACTGGTTAAGGAGGAAAAGTCTTTTAAAGGTTTTCTATTTTTATCCCCTGCGGTCATCTTGTTCATCCAAGCAGAATGATTTGAGCAATTTTGCTAGAAGGTCACTCAAGGAACATTCCTGTGAAATTATTTCAAAATCCATCCACTGGTTAAGAAGTAGTTTAAAAGTTTTTTTCTGTTTTCAGCTCCGCCATCTTGTTCATCTGAGCGGAGCATTTGAGCAATTTTGGCAGAAGGTCATCCAAGGAATATTCCTGTACACTGATTTCAAAATCCATCCACTGGATAAGTAGAAGGCATGCTTAAATTAAACTTCAACAGCTCGAATACAGACAGCTTGTTTACCGTAGTTACTCATTCTTGAGTCCCTAGAGAATTCTATCAATGAACACCGGTGGTTTGTTTATCGTAGTTATTCATTCTTGAGTCTCTAGAGAATTCTATCCATGATCACCCATGGCTTCCATGAACACCAATGGCTTCTTTACTATAGTTACTCATTCTTGGGTCCCTAGAGAATTCTATCCATGAACATTGATGGCTTCCATGAACACCGAAGGCTTGTTTACCCGTAGTTACTCATTCTTAAGTCCCTAGAGAATTCTATTCATGAAAACAGACGGCTTGTTTACCGTAGTTACTCATTCTGAAGTCCCTAGAGAATTCTATCCATGAACATCCGTGGTTTGTTTACCATAGTTATTCATTCTTGAGTACCTATAGAATTCTATCCACGAACACCGATGGCTTCCATAAACAATGATGGCTCATTTATCGCAGTTACTCGTTCTTGAGTTCCTAGACAAGTCTATACATGAACACCGATGGCTCGTTTATTATAGTTACTCATTCTGTAGTCACTAGAGAATTCTATCCATGAACACCAATGGCTCTTTTACTATAGTTACTCATACTTGAGTCCCTAGAGAATTCTATCCATGAACACCGATGGCTCTTTACCATAGTTACTCATTTTTGGGTCTCTAGAGAATTCTACCCATGAACACCGATGGCTCGTTTACCATAGTTACTCATTCTTGAGTCTTTTATTTGTTTGACTTGAGGTTTAAAGTCCCCATCAACACTGTAAAGGTCATTTTGGAGATGTTGCTTCCAATTTTGTGGGACTTTTACCCGACATTGAGATGAAATGACATCTCAAGCCCTGCTGCCCAATGAAACCAATAGGGTTTATAAGCATGGACGGGCCGACTCGCACTGCATTGCCTGGGCAAGCTTTGATCCTCTAAGCTGTTTACCAGTACTCCTGTGCGGGTCAGTTTCAGCTCTGCGTGGAAGCATCATGCAGCCCATTTATTTCTTCAAGCCCCGATGGGCAGGAGCCGCATTCTTGAGTCCCTAGAGAATTCTATCCATGAATACCAATTGCTTGTTTACTATAGGTACTCATTCTTGAGTCCCTAGAGAATTCTATCCTTGAACATCAATGGTTCGTTTACCATAGTTACTCATTCTTCAGTCCCTAGAGAATTTAATACATGAACACCAATGGTTCGTTTACAGTATTTACTCATTCTTGAGTTCCTACAGAATTCTATACATCAACACCGATGGCTCATTTACCGTTGTTACACATTCTTGAGTCCCTAGAGAATTCTATTCATGAACACAGATGGCTAGTTTACCATAGTAACTGACTCTTTAGTCCCTAGAGAATCCTATCCATGAACACCAATGGCTTGTTTACTTAGTTACTCGTACTTGATCCCTAGAGAATTCTATCCATGAACATTGATGGCTTCCATGAACAGTGAACACCGAAGGCTCGTTTACCGTAGTTACTCATTCTTAAGTCCCTAGAGAATTCTATTCATGAACACTGATGGCTCATTTACCATAGTTACTCATTCTGGAGTCCCTAGAGAATTCTATCAATAAACACTGATGGCTCTTTTACCATAGTTACTCATTCTTGATTCCCTAGAGAATTCTATCAATGAACACCGGTGGTTTGTTTACCGTATTTATTCATTCTTGAGTCCCTAGAGTATTCTATCCATGAACACCGATGGCTTGTTAACCATAGTTACTCATTCTTGAGTCCCTAGAGAATTCTATCTATGAACACTGATGGCTCTTTTACCGGAGTTACTCATTTTTTAGTTCCTAGAGAGTTCTATCCATGACACTGATGGCTTGTATACCGTAGTTACTCTTTCTTGAGTTCCTAGACAATTCTATACATGAACACCAATTTTTCATTTTATACCATAGTTACTCATTCTATCCATATATTTAGGACAATATAGTGTTTTTTTCTTATTTGGCGATTCTAATGCCTAAATGATTCTAATGAGTACACACAACATACCTTTACTTTATAGAAAATAGAAAGCAATATAATCCCCTTTATACTTCCTGATCTGGGGTTTTAACAAAAGTGCCCAGAGGAGCCCTGATTCATTCACATGATTGTCACTGTCTCTAGTACATTCTATTTTTCGTGCTGGTGGCCATCTTGTTTGTCGGGGCCGACCGACCTTATTTTGGTATGGTGTCACCGAGGCAACATTCCTGAGAGGTTTGAATCAAATTGACCTAAGGGTTTAGGAGGAGTTCCCATTGGAAGCAAATTTACAATGATTGTCTCTTTTTAGCTCTGGTGGCCATATTGTTCATAGGAGTAGGATCATTTTAGATATTTTGGTAGAGGGTCATCTAAGCAACTTTCCTACCAAGTTTGAATGAAATTGGCCCAAGGGTATAGATTTGAAGATTTTTTTCTATTTTTAGCTCTGGTGGCCATCTTGTTCATCAGAGCAGAATGATTTTAGTATTTTTGAAGGGAGTCACTTAGGCAACATTCCTGTGAAGTGTGAATCAAATTGGCTCAAGGGTTTAGGGGATGGCATTCGAAGCAAATTTACGATGTTTTTCTGTTTTTAGCTCTGGCAGCCAATCTGTTCATTTAAGTGGAATCATTTTAGCTATTTTGGTAGAGGATCATCTGAGCAACACTCCGATGAAGTTTGAATGAAATTGGTCAAAGGGTACAGGAGGAGTTGTCGTTTGAAGATTATTTCTATTTTAGCTCTGGCAGCCATTTTATTCTTCAGAGTGGAACAATTTAGCTATTTTGGTAGGGAGTCACCTACATAGCATTCCTGTGAAGTTTGAATCAAATTGGCCCAAGGGTTTAGGAGGAGTTTGTGTTTGACGCAAATTTACAATGTTTTTCTATATTTAGCTATGGCGGCCATTTTGCTCAGCAGAGCAGGATTGTTTTAGCTATTTTGGTAGAGGGTCATCTAAACAACATTCCTATGAAGTTTGAATGAAATTGGCCCAAGGGTACAGGAGGAATTTTTTTCTTTTTTTAGCTATTGAGCCTTTTGTTTGTCAGAGCGGAACGATTTTAGCTATTTTGGTAGGGAGTCCCCTACGTAACATTCCTGTGAAGTTTGAATCAAATTGACCCAAGGGTTAAAGAGAAGTTCGCATTTGAAGCAAATTTATGATGTTTTTCTATTTTTAGCTATCAGAGCAGAACCATTTGAGCTATTTTGGTAGAGGGTCAACTAAGCAACATTTCTATTAAGTTTGAATGAAAATGGCCCAAGGGTACAGGAGTTGTTGATGTTTAAAGATTTTTTTCTATTTGTAGCTCGTGCAGCAATTCTGTTTGTAGGAGCGGAATGATTTTAGCTATTTTGGTAGGGAGTCGCCTAGGCAACATTCCTGTGAAGTTTGAATCAAATGGGCCCAAGGGTTTAGGAGGAGTTCGCGTTTGAAGCAAATTTACAACATTTTTCTATTTTTAGCTCTGGCGGCCATTTTGCTCAAGGGAGCAGAACCGTTTTAGCTATTTTAGTAGAGGGTCACCTAAGCAACATTCCTATGAAGTTTGAATTAATTTGGCTCAAGGGTACAAGCTCTGGTGACCATCTTGTTTATCGAAACAGAACCATTTTAGGCATTTTGGTAGGGAAACCAATGCAACATTCCTGTGAAATTTGAATCAAATTGGCCCAAAGGTATAGGAGCTGTCGTTTAAAGAGTTTTCTATTATTAGCTCTGGGGGCCGTCTTGCTCATTGGAGCAGACCGATTTTAGCTATTTTGGAAGAGGGTTACCTAAGCAACATTCCTGTGAAGTTTGATTGAAATTGGCCCAAGAGTTTAGGAAGAGTAAGCATTTAAAGCAAATTGTTGACGCTACACAACGCACGATGCACGAAAGACCTTGACCAATCACAATAGCTCACCATGGGCACTTCATGCTCAGGTGAGCTAATAAACCTTTGGTGGCTAAAAAATTCCTATCTCGTGCAAATTATCATGGTCCAAAAGGTGGTTAATCTTTAGCTTCAAAACTGTCAATTGGACAGTAATAAAGTTGCAGGTTTTACAGTTGCAAATTATATTTTATGGTGATGCATCAGCAAGGCTGTCAAAAGGCAATTTGTGACTTTAAGCCAACAATGAACTTCCCAAAGGCAATGAGAAGTGGTTATATACATGAAAAATTCGGTTTCTGACAGGAATCATGGGCGAGGATTGTGGCTGTGGAAAAAGGTTTTTTCACAACATACCTTTACTTTATAGAAAATAGAAAGCAATATAATCCCCTTTATACTTCCTGATCTGGGGTTTTAACAAGAGTGCCCAGAGGAGCCCTGATTCATTCACATGATTGTCACTGTCTCTAGTACATTCTATTTTTCGTGCTGGTGGCCATCTTGTTTGTCGGAGCCGACCGACCTTATTTTGGTATGGTGTCACCGAGGCAACATTCCTGAGAGGTTTGAATCAAATTGACCTAAGGGTTTAGGAGGAGTTCCCATTGGAAGCAAATTTACAATGTTTGTCTCTTTTTAGCTCTGGTGGCCATATTGTTCATAGGAGTAGGATCGTTTTAGATATTTTGGTAGAGGGTCATCTAAGCAACTTTCCTACCAAGTTTGAATGAAATTGGCCCAAGGGTATAGATTTGAAGATTTTTTTCTATTTTTAGCTCTGGTGGCCATCTTGTTCATCAGAGCAGAATGATTTTAGTATTTTTGAAGGGAGTCACTTAGGCAACATTCCTGTGAAGTGTGAATCAAATTGGCTCAAGGGTTTAGGGGATGGCATTCGAAGCAAATTTACGATGTTTTTCTTTTTTTAGCTCTGGCAGCCATTCTGTTCATTGAAGTGGGATAGTTTTAGCTATTTTGGTAGAGGATCATCTGAGCAACACTCCGATGAAGTTTGAATGAAATTGGTCAAAGGGTACAGGAGGAGTTGTCGTTTGAAGATTATTTCTATTTTAGCTCTGGCAGCCATTTTATTCTTCAGAGTGGAACAATTTAGCTATTTTGGTAGGGAGTCACCTACATAGCATTCCTGTGAAGTTTGAATCAAATTGGCCCAAGGGTTTAGGAGGAGTTTGTGTTTGACGCAAATTTACAATGTTTTTCTATATTTAGCTATGGCGGCCATTTTGCTCAGCAGAGCAGGATTGTTTTAGCTATTTTGGTAGAGGGTCATCTAAAAAACATTCCTATAAAGTTTGAATGAAATTGGCCCAAGGGTACAGGAGGAATTTTTTTCTATTTTTAGCTATTGAGCCTTTTGTTTGTCAGAGCGGAACGATTTTAGCTATTTTGGTAGGGAGTCCCCTACGTAACATTCCTGTGAAGTTTGAATCAAATTGACCCAAGGGTTAAAGAGAAGTTCGCATTTGATGCAAATTTATGATGTTTTTCTATTTTTAGCTATCAAAGCGGAACCATTTAAGCTATTTTGGTAGAGGGTCATCTAAGCAACATTTCTATTAAGTTTGAATGAAAATGGCCCAAGGGTATAGGAGCTGTTGTTGTTTAAAGATTTTTTTCTATTTTTAGCTCGTGCAGCAATTCTGTTTGTAGGAGCGGAATGATTTTAGCTATTTTGGTAGGGAGTCGCCTAGGCAACATTCCTGTGAAGTTTGAATCAAATGGGCCCAAGGGTTTAGGAGGAGTTCGCGTTTGAAGCAAATTTACAACATTTTAGTAGAGGGTCACCTAAGCAACATTCCTATGAAGTTTGAATTAATTTGGCTCAAGGGTACAAGCTCTGGTGACTATCTTGTTTATCGAAACAGAACCATTTTAGGCATTTTGGTAGGGAAACCAATGCAACATTCCTGTGAAATTTGAATCAAATTGGCCCAAAGGTATAGGAGCTGTCGTTTTCTATTATTAGCTCTGGGGGCCGTCTTGCTCATTGGAGCAGACCGATTTTAGCTATTTTGGAAGAGGGTTACCTAAGCAACATTCCTGTGAAGTTTGATTGAAATTTAAAGCAAATTGTTGACGCTACACAACGCACGATGCACGGAAGACCTTGACCAATCACAATAGCTCACCATGGGCACTTCATGCTAAGGTGAGCTAATAAACCTTTGGTGGCTAAAAAAATTCCTATCTCGTGCAAATTATCATGGTCCAAAAGGTGGTTAATCTTTAGCTTCAAAACTGTCAATTGGACAGTAATAAAGTTGCAGGTTTTACAGTTGCAAATTATATTTTATGGTGATGCATCAGCAAGGCTGTCAAAAGGCAATTTGTGACTTTAAGCCAACAATGAACTTCCCAAAGGCAATGAGAAGTGGTTATATACATGAAAAATTCGGTTTCTGACAGGAATCATGGGCGAGGATTGTGGCTGTGCAAAAAAGATTTAAGCCCCCCTCCCCCCCCCCCCCCCAGTGAAATTTAAAGGGGTTCTTCTGTTGTGGGTTATTTTTGTTATGGTTTGTCTTTGATTGTGTGTATCGCTTATATCTTTTTGTTTTGGATAGCCAATTGGCCATTTTGTGGGAAAGAAACTGTCCTTTTGGCTTTCTGCTATTGATGTTTCCATTAGGGTCTAGTTATTTAATGTTTGTGATTCTTTCCCTTTTGTATTTCTGATGGGTGGTGTGGGTTAATTGTATCAATCCCTTATCAATGCCTTCACTTCTATGTTACAGAATACTGCTGCACATTTTTAACCCTTATCTTGCTGTTCACGACAACCCCCATCTTTGCAAACAGTGTAGATCCAGATCAGATGGCTTCTGAAGAAGCCATCTGATCAGGATCTACACTGTTTGGCATTCAGTTTATGAATTTGTAGCAATAAATTACATCAAGTAATTTGATTGGTTGATAGACAGAAATGGGTGTGGCTTAAATGAATATTCAGCAAGATAAGGGTTAACATTGTTACATCAAATTTTGCATTAAAATTTGGAAGAGCAATAGAATGTCTAGTACTAAAACACTGTGAGAAAAGGCAGATCGTAACTCTACATGAACCGCTTTCATAAACTGATCAGACAAGGTGTTTGTGTGCTTGCACATGTGCAGGCCTGTATAATTCTACTTACAGAATATATAGGATTTTACATGAGTGTTCTTGTATTATTATATTTCATAAACAGGTTGAAGAAAAGGAAAGCATTTTATCCCTTTTCCTCAATGAATTTAATAAAGTCAATAACACATGAGTACAAATGCAAGATTCTATTTATCATATGACATTTAAAGCCCATTTTATTCAACAGCTTTTACAAAAATGTCAATATTCCGCCATAGCAAATGCGATGTCATTAAGAACGTCATACATGTAAAGTTTCGGTGCGTATCTAACTAATTTGCATATTTAATCCACTAGTGGATTATCAAATTTATTACATGGTGTTATTACACTCTCAAGACTTGATAAACCATTTTAATGTACCTGTGTTGAACTCAACATCATTTGGAATAAAAGAAACATCATCTTGCATCTCAAGGCACGGATGTCGAGCTTCCTTCAACTTGATAATTCCACTCCCTGAAATAGAATCTCAACAATTGAACCAGTAGGATGAACAGATACACCTGCCAGGGCCGAGGTTGTTAAATATTATGCTCAACTCAGCCAAATATGAAATTTTTAACACTAAAAAACATATTTGTGATAATTTTTCAAACGGCTTGAGTAAGATTTGCCATTGTGATGACAGAGATTAAAGAGTATAATCATCACGTGAACAAGTCTGTGAAATAAAGACCCCGCGAAACCCCACTTTATATAGAGAAAACTGGGGTTTAGCAGGGTAAACATTATTTTCCTTATTTCTGCTCCAAGACATAGGTTGTGGGTACTCATTAGAACTGCCTCTAACGAGCACCCAAAACCTATGTTGGAAGTGTAAATAAGAAAAATATCACAATTTTTCACCTGAAAATGTTCGTTTTTTCAGTTTGTTTGATTTGAGGTTTAACGTCCCCCTCAACACTGTAAAGGTCATTTTGGAGACGTCGCTTCCAGTTTTGTGGGACTTTTACCCGACATTGAGATGAAATGACATCTCAAGCCCTGTCGCCCAATGAAACCATAGGGTTTATTAGCATGGACGGTCCGCCTCGCACCGCGGTTCCTGGACAGGCTTAGATCCTCTAAGCGGTTTACCAGTTCTAGTGTGAGGGCTGGATTCAGCTCTGCGTGGAAGCATCATGCAGCCCATATATTTCTTCAAGCCCCTATGGGCGTTTTTTCAGTAGTAAAATTGACAATAAAAAGTAGGAAAATCAGTTACGGTTCAAATGTTCTGCATGTCGTCTCATGGTGCTCTACATACCTGTGAAGTTTCCTGAAAATATCTCAAATGGTACCAGAGTTATGGAGCGGACACTTAACTCATAGCAACTGCTATATTCAACGTTCAAAGGGCATAACTCCAAAAGTAGGAAAATCAGAATTACAGTTCATATGTTCTGCACGTCATCTGATAGTGCTCTACATATCTGTGAAGTTTCGTGAAAATGAAAATATCTTAAATGGTATCAGAGTTATGGAGCGGACACGAAACTGATAGCAACAGCTATATTCAAAGGGCAATAACTCCAAAAGTAGGAAAGTCAGAGTTACGGTTCATATGTTTTGCACCTCATCTCAGTGTGCTATACATATCTGTGAAGTTTCATGAAAATTTCTCAAATGGTATCGAAGTTATGGAGCGGACACAAAACTATGATAGAAATGCCTATGTTCAATGTCCAAAGGGCAACGACTCCAAAAGTAGGTAAATCTGAGTTACTTTTAATATGTTCTGCACGTCGTCTGATAGTGCTCTACATATCTGTGAAGTTTCGTGAAAATATCTCAACGGTATCAGAGTTATGGAGCGGACACGCGACTATGGGGCGATGACGGACGTACGTACGGATGCATGGACATCCAAAACTTTGGACGGTATAACATATTTTGAATGGCGGGGCATAATAACATAAATCATGGGTCAGAGATTTTGATGCTTGAGATGTCAATCATTATAATTGATGTCTGCTTTGTTGTCTGGTGCTTACTTTGTAAGTCAATGATGCAAACATTGTGGACCCAGATCAGACTGCTCCAAGAGGAGCAGTCTGACCTGGGTCCACAATGTTTGCCTGTACGCAAAATGTTGTTTTTAGAAAGCTTGCAAGAAGATGCAGCAGACGACAAACTGACAACATTTTCAGATGCAGTATTTTCTTGACAGTGTAAGGGTTAAGCATTTTTATGACAAGTGTGTTACCTTTTTCCAGCAATTTTGGTCTGACATAAGGTATCGGCGCACTCGCTGAGACGTGGGCAAAACTCACTAAGGCATCTAACTGTGCTACAATATCATTGATCAACAACATTGGCTCGACATAGCCGGCTGAAAAAGAGACAAAAGTATCAGCATGATTAAGGGGAATGGATATTGTTGCCATATTCCTGTCTTTTGTTTACATGGGAGATAACTTCTGTGATTCTTTGTTTCCTTTTTTGTAAGCTGATCCACTCTGAAACTCTAAAAGGAAAGAATTTCCTTGTTTGTTTGTTTGTTTGAGTTGAGATTTTAAGTCCCCATCAACACTATGTAGGTCATTTTGGAAACATTGTTTCCGATTTTGTGGGACTTTTACCTGACAATGTGATGAAATGACATCTCAGGCCCTACCCCCCAAAACTGCTAATGTTAATAACTAGTGACAGTCCCGACTTGCAATACTTTGCCTGCGCAGGCTTAGAACTTCAAAGTAGTATACCAATACTCCTTTTCAGTTGGTTTCAGCTCTGCACAGAAGCATCATGCAGCCAAATATATTTCTCCAAGCCCTGTTGGGTGGGGATGCTAAAAGAATTTATTTAGGTGTGACAAAAACACATGATAATTCTACCACATGTACTGACTTTTTAACCCATTTTGTACTGTAAATCAAAAACTGGTTGTTGGCAAACATTGCAGGCCCAGATCAGACAACGCAGAATGCAGCGTCTGATCAGGGCCTACAATGTTTGCAAAATGTTCAGCCATTTACCAAATTAATTTTGAAGAAAAACACAACTTGTCACCCCTAAATTTTGAAATTGACTCTAAGGAAGATTCCATTTGGTACAAAAAGGGTTAACCCTTTACCACTCAGATACGTGTTTTTACGTGTCTACACCCCCGACCCCACCCCCCATTTTAAGCCCCAGAAGCACCTAAAATCTGCATTTCTACCCCTGGATAGTTATGTTTGCTTTAGGATTTGTTGGGCAAAAAAGTGACCTGTTTTTTCGCACGCCTCCCCACTAAAAATATTCTGGGGAAGATTGAAGGGGGGGTATTTTTCAGATAAAAGAAGTAAAGATATTTTTCTTATTTGAGCCTGCGCATGACAAAACCTACAATAAGACCAGTTTGATCAGCACAGACTCAATTCAACCTGCTCACCCATCCACTATGACTAGATCTTTTGCTCATGTCGCTTTGCATAGATATTAGCCTATAGTATAGTTCGAAAAATTGCCCTGAGACTGGTGAACTCTATTAACATAATTTCACACCCGACTGAATGCATGTATTTTTCTTCTTCGTTTTCCGAAGATGGCGATATTGTTATACAATAGAGGTCGGTAAATGGGTCGTTATTCACGGGATGCCGAAAATTCACGAGAAGTTTACGAAAGCCGACGTCTTAGGTGATCACATTGACTAATTTATTCCTTGCATAAAGGTCAGTCTCAGGTCAAATTGTTCACACTACAGGTACATGCGATCAGAGAAGACTCTGATCAGACTGCACGAATGCACAGGCTGATCTGAGTCTTCGCTGGTCGCTCAAGCCTTCTTGTAGATTTTGTCATGTGCTGGGACATTTTTCAGATAAAAGAAGTTCCATATTGCACGACCCGAAGAAAAAGCGACCGACTGAAGTCGGTTGATTTTCTAGAGTGCCCTAAAATCACCGTGTCATTCTGTCAGTCTGTCATTCTGTCAGTCTGTCATTCTGTCAGTCTGTCTGTCCGTCCGTAACCCGTTTGTGAAAATTGGTGATAGTGACTTAACCGCTTGGAATATTTAAACAATTTTTGGCATACTGATATATTTCAATGAGATCTAACCAATGAACTTGCGAAATATGACATTCCGTTTAGTATAGCCTCGCCGAGGCGAAAAATGTGAAAATTTTCGAATTGCTTCTCCTCGGAAACCGTTGGGCCAATTGAAGTCAAATTTCATATGGAGCCTCTACGGGAAGGGGAAAACCAAAATTTTCTCATGGGGTCCAGGTCACATGACCAAAATGGCTGCCAAGCCATGTATGGTATGTCTGTCTGTCCGTCTGTAACCTGTTTGTGAAAATTGGTGATAGTGACTTAACCGCTTGGAATATTTAAACAATTTTTGGCATACTGATAGATATCAATGAGATCTAACCAATGAGCTTGCGAAATGTTACATTCCATTAAGTATGGCCTCGCCGAGGCGAAAAATGTGAAAACTTTCGAATTGCTTCTCTTCGGAAACCATTGGGCCGATTGAAGTCAAATTTCATATGGAGCCTCTATGGGATGGGGGAAACCAAAATTTGCTCATGGGGTCTAGGTCACATGACCAAAATGGCCGCCACGCCATATATGGTAAAAACCCTTCAAAAATAGTCTTCTCCAGAACCACTGGGTAGATTTCCACGAAACTTGATAATTAGCATCTGGGACGTAGGCCCATCATAAATTGCTAAAAATAGTGACCCTGGGTTGACCTTGACCTTCTTTGTGCCTAGGTCAAACTTTGACACATATGCTTTTGTATTGGAAAAGTGAGAATGCATTTTATCCTGCAAACGATTCAGAATACAGTACTAAAGTAATGAGATCTAACCAATGAACTTGCGAAATATTACATTCCATTTAGTATAGCCTCGCCGAGGCGAAAAATGTGAAAATTTCGAACTGCTTCTCCTCGGAAACTGTTGGGCCGATGGAAGTCAAATTTCATATGGAGCCTCTATGGGATGGGGGAAACCAAAATTTGCTCATGGGATCCAGGTCACATGACCAAAATGGCCGCCAAGCCATATATGGTCTGTCTGTCCGTCCGTAACCCGTTTGTGAAAATTGGTGATAGTGACTTAACCGCTTGGAATATTTGAACAATTTTTGGCATACTGATAGATGCCAATGAGATCTAACCAATGATCTTGAGAAGTGTTACATTCCATTTAGTATAGCCTTGCCGAGGCGAAAAATGTGAAAATTTACGAACTGCTTCTCATTGGAAACCGTTGCGCCGATTGAAGTCAAATTTCATATGGAGCCTCTATGGGATAGGGGAAACCAAAATTTGCTCATGGGGTCCAGCTCACATGAACAAAATGGCCGCCAAGCCATATATGGTAAAAACCCTTCAAAAATAGTCTTCTCCAGAACCACTGGGCAGATTTCCACGAAACTTGATAAATAGCATCTTGGACGTAGGCCCATCATAGAATTGCTAAAATGGTGACCCTGGGTTGACCTTGACCATCTTTGTGCCTGGGTCAAACTTTGACACATATGTTTTTGTATTGGAAAAGTGAGAATGTATTTATCCTTCAAACGATTCAGAATACAGTACTAAAGTATACGATATATTTTTGCTCCTTACGATAAGGCGCATTTATTGGGGGAACCGTTTTGGGTCCAGGTCACATGACCAAAATGGCCGCCATACCCATATATGGTAACACTCATAAAGCATAAAGCATCCGGCGGGTCGTGCACTTCAGCTGAAGCACTGGTTTTTCTTATATTCTAGTCCAAACATAGACTGTCGGAGCTGGTAAGAACCACCTCTATGACACGGTTTTGACAAGTACCAACAATCTAGGCTTTTGAGCAAAAAAGTTAAAATAATGAACTACCCGTTTACCCACTTTTCTGTATATAAAGTGGGTAAACAGGGGTAGTAACATGATTGCCCATCCTGAAACAAATGGTTGTAAGACCATTTGCCGTATATGTAATTTTTTTTTTCTATAAAAATATCAAAATACCATCACGAAAACATGCCTATACAAATACATTGTAAACTTTACTGCCGAAAAAAAAAACAAGAGGGCCCAGAGGGCCCTGGTTCGCTCACCTGATCGCATTGTATAATAAGTGGGCCCCGGGCGGGGTCAATTTTGGCCCCAGGGCTATAATTTGAACAATCTTGGTAGAGGTCCACACAATGAGCTTCAAATCGAATATGAAAGACCTGGGCTTTGTGGTTTCAGAGAAGAAGATTTTAAAGGTTTACCCTGCATAAAGAAGTCTATGTAAAACAAGATTTCCCTAAATAAGTCTATGTAAAACCAAAGGGCCCCAGAGCGGGGGCATTTTTGGCCCCAGGGCTATAATTTGAACAATCTTGCTAGAGGTCCACTAGCTGAAGCTTCATAACAAATATCAAAGACCTAAGCCTTGTGGTTTCAGAGAAGAAGATTTTTAAAGATTTTCCCTATATAAGTCTATGTAAAACCAAAGGGCCACATGGTTGGGGCATTTTTGGTCTCAGGGCTATAATTTGAACAATCTTGGCAGAGGTCCACTAGCTGAAGCTTCATAACAAATATCAAAGACCTAAGCCTTGTGGTTTCAGAGAAGAAGATTTTTCAAGATTTTCCCAATAAAAGTCTATGTAAAACCAAAGGGCCCCAGCGGGGGGCATTTTTGGCCCCAGGGCTAAAATTTGAACAATCTTGGTAGAGGTCCACAAGATGAAGCTTCATATCAAATATCAAATACCTGGGCCTTGCAGTTTCAGAAAAGATTTTTAAGGATTTTCCCTATATAAGCCTATGTAAAACCAAAGGGCCCTGGGGCAGGGGCATTTTTGGCCCAAGCACTATAATTTGAACAATCTTGGTAGGGGTCCACTAGATGAAGCTTCATATCAAAAATCAAATACCTGGGCCTTGCAGTTTCAGACAAGATTTTTAAAGATTTTCCCTATATAAGCCTATGTAAAACCAAAGGGCCCTGGGGCAGGGGCATTTTTGGCCCAAGCACTATAATTTGAACAATCTTGGTAGGGGTCCACTAGATGAAGTTTCATACCAAATAGCAAAGACCTGGGCCTTGCAGTTTCAGAGAAGAAGATTTTTAAAGATTTTCCCTATATAAGCCCATGTAAAACCAAAGGGCCCCGGTGCAGGGGCATTTTTAGCTCCAGCACTATAATTTGAACAATCTTGGTAGGGGTCCACTAGATGAAGCTTCATACCAAATATAAACAAGAGGGCCCAGAGGGCCCTGGTTCGCTCACCTGATCCAATGTATAACAAGTGGGCCCCGGGCAGGGTCAATTTTGGCCCCAGGGCTATAATTTGAACAATTTGGTAGAGGTCCACAAGATGAAGCTTCATATCGAATATGAAAGACCTGGGCTTTCTGGTTTCAGAGAAGAAGATTTTAAAGGTTTACCCTGCATATAGAAGTCTATGTAAAACAAGATTTTCCCTATATAAGTCTATGTTAAACCAACGGGCCCCGGAGCAGGGGCATTTTTGGCCCCAGGGCTATAATTTGAACAATCTTGGTAGAGGTCCACTAGCTGAAGCTTCATAACAAATATCAAAGACCTAAGCCTTGTGTTTCAGAGAAGATGATTTTTAAAGATTTTCCCTATATAAGTCTATGTAAAACCAAAGGGCCACATGGCGGAGGCATTTTTGGTCTCAGGGCTATAATTTGAACAATCTTTATAGAGGTCCACTAGCTGAAGCTTCATAACAAATATCGATGACCTAAGCCTTGTGGTTTCAAAGAAGAAGATTTTTCAAGATTTTCCCTATATACGTCTATGTAAAACCAAAGGGCCCCGGAGCGGGGGCATTTTTGGCCCCAGGGCTATAATTTGAACAATCTTGGTAGAGGTCCACAAGATGAAGCTTCATACCAAATATCAAAGACCTGGGCCTTGCAGTTCCAGAGAAGAAGATTTTTCCGGATTTTCCCTATATAAGCCTATGTAAAACAAAAGGGCCCAGGTGCGGGGGCATTTTTGGCCCCAGCACTATAATTTGAATAATCTTGGTAGGGGTCCACTAGATGAAGCTTCATACCAAATATCAAAGACCTGGGCCTTGCGGTTTCAGAGAAGAAGATTTTTCAAGATTTTCCCTATATAAGCCCATGTAAAACCAAAGGGCCCCGTGTGGGGGGCATTTTTAGCTCCAGCACTATAATTTGAACAATCTTGGTAGGGGTCCACTAGATGAAGCTTCATACCAAATATCAAAGACCTGGGCCTTGCGGTTTCAGAGAAGAAGATTTTTAAAGATTTTCCCTATATAAGCCAATGTAAAACCAAAGGGCCCCGTGGCGGGGGCATTTTTTGTCCCAGCACTAAAGTTTGAACAATCTTGGTAGGGGTCCACTAGATGAAGCTTCATACCAAATATCAAAGTCCTGGGCCTTGTGATTTCAGAGAAGATTTTTCAAGATTTTCCCTATATAAGCCCATGTAAAACCAAAGGGCCCCCGTGCGGGGGCATTTTTAGATCCAGCACTATAATTTGAACACTCTTGGTAGGGGTCCACTAGATAAAGCTTCATACCAAATATCAAAGACCTGGGCCTTGCGGTTTCAGAGAAGAAGATTTTTAAAGATTTTCCCTATATAAGCCCATGTAAAACCAAAGGGCCCCCATGCGGGGGCATTTTTGGCCCCAGCACTATAATTTGAACAATCTTGGTAGGGGTCTACTAGATGAAGCTTCATACCAAATATCAAAGACCTGGGCCTTGCGGTTTCAGAGAAGAAGATTTTTCAAGATTTTCCCTATATAGCCCATGTAAAACCAAAGGGCCCCCGTGCGGGGGCATTTTTAGCTCCAGCACTATAATTTGAACAATCTTGGTAGGGGTCCACTAGATGAAGCTTCATACCAAATATCAAAGACCTGGGCCTTGCGGTTTCAGAGAAGAAGATTTTTAAAGATTTTCCCTATATAAGCCCATGTAAAACCAAAGGGCCCCCGTGCGGGGGCATTTTTGGCCCCAGCACTATAATTTGAACAATCTTGGTAGAGGTCCACTAGATGAAGCTTCATACCAAATATAAACGACCTGGGCCTTGCGGTTTCAGAGAAGAAGATTTTTTAAGATTGCGGTGAAAAAAATCTATTTTTGGCTACTGTGACCTATATGTGCAATGGACCGGAACCATTTGAACAACTTTGAAAGGGGACCACCTAAGGATCATTCCTGTGAAGTTTGGTCAAAATACGATCAGTGGTTTAGGAGGAGATGTCGTTTGAAGAAAAGTTTACGGACGCACGCACGGACGCACGACGGCCGACGGACAAAAAGTGATCCCAAAAGCTCACCTTGTCACTACGTGACAGATGAGCTATAAAAAAAAAAAAAAAAGATGAAAAATTGTGATATTTTTCTTATTTTTGCTCAAAATATAGATTGTTGGTACGCGTTAGAACCGTCTCATCGAGGGGATTCAACCGCCTCATTGAGGCAGTTCTAACGAGTACCTTAATCTATATTTTAGAGCAGAAATAAGAAAAATAAGGTACACCCCTGTAAACCCAGTTTTACTACATAAAAGTGGGGTTCAAGGGGGTCAAAATTATATAGGCATGTTTTCGTGATGCATTATATATGTGTGCCTTCCAAACATCAAGGGCAGATAAACACTACTCTGGCATTCCTATGAAATCTCAAGTCAGGTTATCTCAAATATTTAACTGAAAACTAAAAAATTCATTCAGCAAGTCCATCTGATTTCAAGTAGACAAGAATGGATTGTATTACCTAAGGTATGTATGGCATTGTGGCTTTTTTCATCCAAAAAATACTGATATTTTTCTTATTTCTGTATGAAAACATATGTTGTGGGTATTCATTAGAAGCGCCTCAATGAGGCGCTTCTAATGAGTACCCACAACATATGTTTTCATGCAGAAATAAGAAAAATAATATGTGGATACCCGCTACTATCTGGGGCTATGGACAAGCTTACCAGCTATGTTTACCACCTCTACAACAACACTCTTCTGTTGTTCTGCATAGTCATCCTTAGCTCTCATATACTCCTCATTCAACTGTTGTACGGCTTTATTGTGGAATCTTACACCATTCTGTTTTGTATCTATGGTGATATAATTCTTGTTGTTTCGTAAAGCTTTTTCCTCCTGTTTAATTTAGAAATGAATGTAATTTGTTTAATGTTCATTAAAGTATACTGTATCTACTCTGATTATCGCACTGTGCCCTTAGTTTTTTCAAAATCGTGTCAAAAACCATGGTGAGAAATCTACCTAATTAGCACACACTTGATACAAAAATAATAGCTTCCGAGATGATGCATACTGATATCTAATGGGATGGAAAAAGATACTTTAACATTAGCGTCACTGCTGAAGAAATAATGTTAAGTTTTTATATATTTACTGTGAGAGCTTTAAGGGGAGGTTACTGTAAAGTGTGCGCTTATGCATTTCCTTTTCAAAAATAGCTTTGGTGTGCGCTTATAATAGCATGTGCAGTAATTAGGGCGAATACGGTATTTACATTTCCAGTGTAAATCCTAATGTAAACCTATAGAAAACAATGTACATGTAGTTCATACTTCCATGAACACATTGAGTCACATGATTTTTAGTGACGTCAGTCTAAACCATGGTTCTCTAGGATCTGACTGGGCGTTGGCGACGTCTACGCTGAAAAGGGTGTAAATTTTTTCAATTTTAAAAGTTTGCCCTATGAGCCTTTTTTGTATGTAAATATAAGAAATAAACATAATTTTTCTGCTGTTCATGAAAGCATGAAAAAATGTGGGTCACTAGAAAAATCTACATCATTTACTTTGCAGGCAACCTATGCATTCATACTTTCATGAACAGCAGAAATTCATACTCAAGTGTTAAATAATTACATAATTTTATTACCTATCTTTACATTATTTCGTCCCCGCCCATCGGGGCTTGGAGAAACAGATGGGCTGCATGGTGCTTCCACTTACAGCTGAAACTGACCACACATGAGTACTGGTAAACCGCTTAGGACTAAGCCTGCCCAGGCAAAGTGGCGTGAGTCAGACTGTTTAATGCATATAAGCCTTCTGGTTTCATTGGGTGGCTCATCTCAGTGTCAGGTAAAAGTCGTTCAAAATTGGAAGCAATGTCTCCAAAATGACCTAAATAGTGTTGATGGGGACATTAAACCTCAATTCAAACCAAAATATTTACATTATTTTTCATCCATCATGAGATAGATAAAATATTCTTGTTTGAGAGATAAAACTGAGAGAAGAAAACAATTGCACAGTTTTTCTATTATCAGCGGAAAAGTGCTGCTGACATGAAAGTATCATCATGGTAAAATCATATCTGAGAGAACCAGGATTTATTTTGAATTCACTTAATGATCACCTGATGTCACAGAAGTCATGAGTCAATGTATTCATTGAAGTATGAACAACATTGTCCTTACAGTTAACTAAAGGTGTTTTCTGTGAATGCACTGAGAATGCAAATAATACAAGACAAACAGAATCCAAGGGCCAGTTGTTCAAAACTATGTTGTTAGTTAACCATTGGTTTAAACTTTGATCATTCAACATGACAAATATACTAATATTTTTGCTAAAAAAATTAGAGAAGCTGCTCACATTTTCTCAGCAAAAGAACCAAAAGTTTTGATATCGTAGTTGCTAGTTAACAATATGACCACATACGGGCTCGTTAAGCAAACGTGGCTTGGAACAACTGAGCCCAAAATCAGTTTCTGGAGCAGAGTGAGAAATCTAAACTATTATTATAACACAATCATATGATACTATAAGAATCTTATATGGGTAAGAGGGGTGGATGGAAAAATCCGTCCCTCGGGATCACTGTCTGGCATCACGAGGCTTGCCGAGTGATGCCAGACAGTGATCCTGAGGGATGGATTTTTATTGCTGCAGTCACTTCGGTTACCGACGTCCACCATATTATGTTGACACTGCAGGAATGTTTAGTGACGTCACGTAACGTGCTGTGACGTCAACCTTAACGACGACGCAGTCACTTTGGTTACCCACGCCCACCATATTATGTTGACACTGCAGGAATGTTTAGTGACATCACGTAACATGCTGTGACGTCAAACTTAACGATGGCGCATATGAGGTCGTAATCAACCAGTGCATTCATCAAACACGCGATTATATTTGATTTTTGGTCGGAACACCAGGGTCAGAACATAAATTTCTATCCCAGGGTAAAATCACGGATTTGCTTGTCTGGTGTGCAAGAAAAAATTTATGTTCTGACCCTGGTGTTCTAGCCCAGGCAACAAACATAAGTGCGCTTCAATTCTATTCAACTGCCGGAACTACTTCCGCACCACTTTCATTTTGTAAACAATATACAAGTGCGAGCTGTCAAAACTAACCGGCAAAACAGCGGATACATAACATTAATATTGTTAAACAAGAGGGCCCAGAGGGCCCTGGTTCGCTCACCTGATCCAAAGCATAACAAGTGGGCCCTGGGCAGGGTCAATTTTGGCCCCAGGGCTAAAATTTGAACAATCTTGGTAGAGGTCCACAAGATGAAGCTTCATATTGAATATGAAAGACCTGGGCTTTCCGGTTTCAGAGAAAAAGATTTTAAAGGTTTACCCTGCATATAGAAGTCCATGTAAAATATAAGTCTATGTTAAAACCAAAGGGCACCGGAGCGGGGGCATTTTTGGCCCCAGTGCTATAATTTGAACAATCTTGGTAGAGGTCCACTAGCTGAAGCTTCATAACAAATATCAAAGACCTAAGCCTTGTGTTTCAGAGATGATTTTTAAAGATTTTCCCTATATAAGTCTATGTAAAACCAAAGCCCCCGCCCATAGGGGCTTGAAGAAATATATGGGCTGCATGATGCTTCCACGCAGAGCTGAATCCGGCCCGCACACTAGTACTGGTAAACGGCTTAGAGGATCTAAGCCTGTCCAGGAACGGCAGTACGAGGCGGACCGTCCATGCTAATAAACCCTATTGGTTTCATTGGGCGACAGGGCTTGAGATGTCATTTCATCTCAATGTCGGGTAAAAGTCCCACAAAATTGGAAGCAACGTCTCCAAAATGACCTTTACAGTGTTGACGGGGACGTTAAACCTCAAATCAAACAAAACTATGTAAAACCAAAGGGCCACATGGTGGGGGCATTTTTGGTCTCAGGGCTATAATTTGAACAATCTTTATAGAGGTCCACTAGCTGAAGCGTCATAACAAATATCCAAGACTTAAGCCTTGTGGTTTCAGAAGAAGATTTTTCAAGATTTTTCCTATATACGTCTATGTAAAACCAAAGGGCCCCGGAGCGGGGGCATTTTTGGCCCCAGGGCTATAATTTGAACAATCTTGGTAGAGGTCCACAAGATGAAGCTTCATACCAAATATCAAAGACCTGGGCCTTGCAGTTTCAGAGAAGAAGATTTTTCAAGATTTTCCCTATATAAGCCTATGTAAAACAAAAGGGCCCTGGTGCGGGGGCATTTTTGGCCCCAGCACTATAATTTGAACAATCTTGGTAGGGATCCACTTAATGAAGCTTCATACCAAATATCAAAGACCTGGGCCTTGCAGTTTCAGAGAAGATTTTTAAAGATTTTCCATATACAGTCAAACCTGTGAACAAAGGCCATCTGTGGATGTTTCAGAGAAGAAGATTTTTCAAGATTTTCCCTATATAAGCAAATGTAAAAACAAAGCCCCCCGTGTGGGGCCATTTTTAGCTCCAGCACTATAATTTGAACAATCTTGGTAGGGGTCCACTAGATGAAGCTTCAAACCAAATATCAAAGACCTGGGCCTTGCGGTTTCAGAGAAGAAGATTTTTCAAGATTTTCCATATATAAGCCCATGTAAAACCAAAGGGCCCCCGTGTGGGGGCATTTTTAGCTCCAGCACTATAATTTGAACAATCTTAGTAGGGGTCCACTAGATAAAGCTTCAAACCAAATATCAAAGACCTGGGCCTTGCGGTTTCAGAGAAGAAGATTTTTAAAGATTTTCCCTATATAAGCCTATGTAAAACAAAAGGGCCCTGGTGCGGCGGCATTTTTGGCCCCAGCACTATAATTTGAACAATCTTTGTAGGGGTCCACTAGATGAAGCTTCAAACCAAATATCAAAGACCTGGGCCTTGCAGTTTCAGAGAAGATTTTTAAAGATTTTCCATATACAGTCAAACCTGTGAACAAAGGCCATCTGTGGGACAGGACAAATTTGGCCTTTATTCACAGGTGACCTTTATTCGGAGGTTTGACAATTACCATCAGGCTGATAGTGTCCAAAAAATCTTACATTTATTGATGAAATTGCAAGCTGTCACTGGATGAAGAAGCATATTGTTTTCCATTTAATTTACAGGTCAATTTGTTGCACAATTAATACAGTACCGTAGAAATTTGACTATAAGACGAGGATTTTTCCATCCAAAATGAGCCCCAAAAAATCACCCCGTCTTATAGCCGAGGTCATGGACTGCAGGCTTTTTTTTCCCGCCAATGTCCGGCGAAGACAAGACATACGGAAAAAGCCGATCGGTGATTTTTGAATTGATATTAATTGCCGCCCACTAACCACTGCTACCTTTTTCTGCACGCGATCGGTAAATGACGTCATCCGACGCCAGCAACCCCACACGTGTTTAAATCTTTCATACAAAATGTTTGGAACCGGTAAAAAAAATTTTTCTCCATAGCTAAAGGGTTGTGAATAGTGGGTGATAGACAACAGCGGTGTACAGCTCCCGAATTATCCCTCCATGTCAATAACCAATAACAGCGTTCGACTTTTCCCGCCCAACGTATGCTATTTGGCGCCAAAACATAACCATTCATGAGATCGTAGAATAGTCCATTTTTAGTGTGCAAACATTTACCGTTAGATGTAGCTTATTGTCTGAGGAGGATTAAATCATTTTCACATTGATTGCGGATTAAATTTTATGACTGGAGGATAAACGCATATTAGTGACATGACTTGACCATATTTTCACACCTTATCGACACGCACCGCAGGGTGGCAATTATATGACAGGGATTAACAATAGTGTCCTACTTGAACCATAATAAATACAGAGATGGTCTGTCTCTTAATTGAAAGTGCCGCAATTATTGTGATTTACTTACTGGGCTAGTTTTACCGCCTTAAGGACTGTCCGCCAATTTAAAATAAAATGTTTAGTCAATTTTTCTTCACTTTTCAAATAAACTAACTACAGTTCTTGTGTAAAACAGATTGTAATGAATTTATTCAATTCAACTCACTCACAGACCGTAACATGTTTGACCAGATCGCCAGGATTAAGGACAGCAATACCAATCAAGCAGGCCAATTATATGCCAATCAATGGCGATAATTACCTCAAAGCTAAAATCATGAGCGTGATGGATTCAATTAAAGACCGATATTCAAGGACAGCAACTCAGTTTGGGACTGAATAACGTGACCGTTGACCGTAGTTCACAGTGGACCGCTATTCCCAATTAATTTATTAGGGAATTTCGATGGGAGGGGCTGAAAATGACCGTTGTAATAAGGGGACCGTTATTCGGAGGTGACCGTAAGCACAGGTTCGACTGTATAAGCCCATGTAAAACCAAAGGGCCCCCATGCGGGGGCATTTTTAGCTCCAGCACTATAATTTGAACAATCTTGGTAGGGGTCCACAAGATAAAGCTTCATACCAAATATCAAAGACCTGGACCTTGCGGTTTCGGAGAAGAAGATATTGAAAGATTTTCTCTATATAAGCCTATGTAAAACAAAAGGGCCCTGGTGCGGGGGCATTTTTAGCTCCAGCACTATAATTTGAACAATCTTAGTAGGGGTCCACTAGATAAAGCTTCATACCAAATATCAAAGACCTGGGCCTTGCGGTTTCAGAGAAGAAGATTTTTAAAGATTTTCCCTATATAAGCCTATGTAAAACCAAAGGGCCCCCGTGCGGGGACATTTTTGGCCCCAGCACTATAATTTGAACAATCTTGGTAGGGGTCCACTAGGTGAAGCTTCATACCAAATATCAAAGACCTGGGCCTTGCGGTTTCAGAGAAGAAGATTTTTCAAGATTTTCCCTATATAAGCCCATGTAAAACCAAAGGGCCCCCGTGCGGGGGCATTTTTAGCTCCAGCACTATAATTTGAAAAATCTTGGTAGGGGTCCACTAGATGAAGCTTCATACCAAATATCAAAGACCTGATCCTTGCGGTTTCAGAGAAGAAGATTTTTAAAGATTTTCCCTATATAAGCCCATGTAAAACCATGTAAAAGGGCCCCCATAAGGGGCATTTTTGGCCCCAGCACTATAATTTGAACAATCTTGGTAGGGGTCCACTAGATGAAGCTTCATACCAAATATCAAAGACCTGGGCCTTGCCGTTTCAGAGAAGAAGATTTTTTAAGTTTTCAGTGAAAAAATCTATTATTGGCTACTGTGACCTATATGTGCAACGGTGCGGAACCATTTGAACAACTTTGAAAGGGGACCACCTAAGGATCATTCCTGTGAAGTTTGATCAAAATCCGATCAGTGGTTTAGGAGGAGATGTCATTTGAAGAAAAGTTTACAAACGCACGCACGACGGACAAAAAGTGATCCCAAAAGCTCACCTTGTCACTTCGTGACAGGTGAGCTAAAAAAAAATGAAAAATATAGTGCACGAAAAATGAAACGTTAAAAAACAAAAACAAGAGGGCCCAGAGGGCCCTGGTTCGCTCACCTGATCCAAAGCATAACAAGTGGGCCCCGGGCAGGGTCAATTTTGGCCCCAGGGCTAAAATTTGAACAATCTTGGTAGAGGTCCACAAGATGAAGCTTCATATCTAATATGAAAGACCTGGGCTTTCTGGTTTCAGAAAAGAAGATTTTAAAGTTTTACCCTGCATATAGAAGTCTATGTAAAACAAGATTTTCCCTATATAAGTCTATGTAAAACCAAAGGGCCCCGGAGCAGGGGCATTTTTGGCCCCAGGGCTATAATTTGAACAATCTTGGTAGAGGTCCACTAGTTGAAGCTTCATAACAAATATCAAAGACCTAAGCCTTGTGTTTCAGAGAAGATGATTTTTAAAGATTTTCCCTATATAAGTCTACGTAAAACCAAAGGGCCACATGGCGGGGGCATTTTTGGTCTCAGGCCTATAATTTGAACAATCTTTATAGAGGTCCACTAGCTGAAGCGTCATAACAAATATCAAAGACCTAAGCCTTGTGGTTTCAGAGAAGAAGATTTTTCAAGATTTTCCCTATATAAGTCTATGTAAAACCAAAGGGCCCCCATGCGGGGGCATTTTTAGCCCCAGGGCTATAATTTGAACAATCTTGGTAGGGGTCCACTAGATGAAGCTTCATACCAAATATCAAAGACCTGGGCCTTGCGGTTTCAGAGAAGAAGATTTTTAAAGATTTTCCCTATATAAGCCCATGTAAAACCAAAGGGCCCCCGTGCGGGGGCATTTTTAGCTCCAGCACTATAATTTGAACAATCTTGGTAGGGGTCCACTAGATGAAGCTTCATACCAAATATCAAAGACCTGGGCCTTGCGGTTTCAGAGAAGAAGATTTTTCAAGATTTTCCCTATATAAGCCCATGTAAAACCAAAGGGCCCCCGTGCAGGGGCATTTTTAGCTCCAGCACTATAATTTGAACAATCTTGGTAGGGGTCCACTAGATGAAGCTTCATACCAAATATCAAAGATCTGGGCCTTGGGGTTTCAGAGAAGAAGATTTTTAAATATTTTCCCCATATAAGCCCATGCAAAACCAAAGGGCCCCCGTGCGGGGGCATTTTTGGCCCCAGCACTATAATTTGAACAATCTTGGTAGGGGTCCACTAGATGAAGCTTCATACCAAATATCAAAGACCTGGGCCTTGCGGTTTCAGAGAAGAAGATTTTTCAAGATTTTCCCTATATAAGCCCATGTAAAACCAAAGGGCCCCCGTGCGGGGGCATTTTTAGCTCCAGCACTATAATTTGAACAATCTTGGTAGGGGTTCACTAGATAAAGCTTCATACCTAATATCAAAGACCTGGGCCTTGCCGTTTCAGAGAAGAAGATTTTTAAAGATTTTCCCTATATAAGCCCTTGTAAAACCAAAGGGCCTCCGTGCGGGGGCATTTTTGGACCCAGCACTATAATTTGAACAATCATGGTAGGGGTCCACTAGATGAAGCTTCATACCAAATATCAAAGACCTGGGCCTTGCGGTTTCAGAGAAGAAGATTTTTCAAGATTTTCCCTATACAAGAGGGCCCAGAGGGCCCTGGATCGCTCACCTGAGAATCAGTGTCTCTAGTACATTCTTGGCCCAAGGGCTCTCCTAGGTGAAGCTTCATACCAAATATCAAAAACTTGAGCCTTGTGGTTTTAGAGATGAAGATTTTTAAATATTTTCCCTATATAAGCCTATGAAAAACCAAAGGGCCCCGGGAATTGGGGCATTTTTGGCCCCAGGGCTATAATTTAAACAATCTTGGTAGAGGTCAACTAGATGAAGCTTAACGACAAATATCAAAGATCTGAGCCTTGTGGTTTCAGAGAAGAATATTTTTAAAGATTTTCCCTGTATAAGCCTATGTAAAACCAAAGGCCCCTGGGGCGGGGGCCTTTTTGGCCCAAGGGCTATGATTTGAACAATCTTGGTAGAGGTCCACTAGGTGAAGCTTCACACCAAATATCAAAGACCTGGGCCTTGCGGTTTCAGAGAAGAAGATTTTAAAGATTTTCCCTATATAAGCCTATGTAAAATCACTGGCCCTCGGGGCGGGGGCATTTTTAGCCCCAGGGCTATAATTTGAACAATCTTGGTAGACATCCACTAGATAAAGCTTCACACCAAATATCAAAGACCTGAGCCTTGTGGTTTCAGAGAAAAAGATTTTTAAAGATTTTCGCTGTATAACCCTATGTAAAACCAAAGGCCCCCGGGGCGGAGCATTTTTGGCCCTTTGGCTATAATTTGAACAATCTTGGTAGAGGTCCACTAGGTGAAGCTTCACACCAAATATCAAAGACCTGGGCCTTGTGGTTTTAGAGATGAAGATTTTTAAAGATTTTCCCTATATCAGCCTATGTAAACCCAAAGGCCACTGGGGCGGGGTCATTTCTGGCCCAAGGGCCAGAATTTGAATATTATTGGTAGAGGTCCACTAGATGAAGCTTCACACCAAATATCGAAGACCTGGGCCTTTCCGTTTCAGAGAAGAAGATTTTTAAAGATTTTCCCTGTATAAGCCTATGTAAAACCAAAGGCCCCCCGGGAGGGGATATTTTTGGCCCTAGGGCCATAATTTGAACAATCTTGGTAGAGGTCCACTAGGTGAAGCTTCACACCAAATATCAAAGACCTGGGCCTTGTGGTTTCAGAGAAGAAGTTTTTAAAGATTTTCCCTATATAAGCCTATGTAAATCCAAAGGCCCCTGGGGCAGGGGCATTTCTGGCCCAAGGGCCATAATTTGAACAATCTTGGTAGAGGTCCACTAGATGAAGCTTCACACCAAATATAGAAGACCTGGGCCTTTCGGTTTCAGAGAAGAAGATTTTTAAAGATTTTCCCTGTATAAGCCTATGTAAAATCAAAGGCCCAAGGGGCGGGGGTATTTTTGGCCCTAGGGCTATAATTTTAACAATCTTGGTAGAGGTCCACTAGGTGAAGCTTCACACCAAATATCAAAGACCTGGGCCTTGTGGTTTCAGAGAAGAAGATTTTTTAAGATTTTCCCTATATAAGCCTATGTAAATCCAAAGGCCCCCGGGGCAGGGGCATTTCTGGCCCAAGGGCCATAATTTGAACAATCTTGGTAGAGGTCCACTAGATGAAGCTTCACACAAAATATAGAAGACCTGGGCCTTTCAGTTTCAGAGAAGAAGATTTTTAAAGATTTTCCCTGTATAACCCTATGTAAAACCAAAGGCCCCCAGGGCGGGGGTATTTTTGGCCCTAGGGCTGTAATTTTAACAATCTTGGTAGAGGTCCACTAGGTGAAGCTTCACACCAAATATCAAAGACCTGGGCCTTGTGGTTTCAGAGAAGAAGATTTTTAAAGATTTTCCCTATATAAGCCTATGTAAACCCAAAGGCCCCCGGGGCGGGGACATTTCTGGCCCAAGGGCCATAATTTGAACAATCTTGGTAGAGGTCCACTAGATGAAGCTTCATACCAAATATCAAAGACCTGGGCCTTGCGGTTTCAGAGAAGAAGATTTTTAAAGTTTTCATTTTAAAAATCTATTTTTAGCTCCTGTGACCTAGATGTGCAATGGACCAGAACCATTTGAACAACTTTGAAAGGGGACCACCTAAGGATCATTCCTGTGAAGTTTGGTTAAAATCCAATCAGTGGTTTAGGAGGAGATGTCGTTTGAAGAAAAAGTTTACGCACGCACGCACGCACACACGCACGACGGACAAAAAGTGATCCCAAAAGCTCACCTTGTCACTACGTGACAGGTGAGCTAATAAAAAGGAAATTTTTGGGAGGTGTTATGCAAGAAAAAGAATCCATTATGGGGTTCTGTTGTAGATGGGCGTTTCCACTGTTCCGCTCAGCATGGTCATCCCTCGGGTTGGAAACACCCATCTACAACAGAACACCATATCAGATTCTTATATTCTTTCATATCTCAAAAATGGTTAGTTTTCTTACTTTTGTCTAAGATATAGTTTGTGTGTGATTGTTAGAACCTCAATGAGGCTGTTCACACAACCTATGTCTTGGAGCAGAAATAAGAAAATTAATGTTACCCCTGTAAACCCCAGGTTTCTCTATATAAAGTGCAGTATACAGGAGTGTTCAATACATGGACATGATAATGTGATGCTCAAGCAATCATGTAAACAAGTCCATGTAACAAACACCCCTGTAAAGAAAAATATTGACTGTGTTTAAGTTTTGGCCGGACGGACAGGGGCAACACTATATGCCCTTCCACCATTCTTCGAATGGCGGGGGCATAAAAAACTAAGGTTTACAGGGGTATACATGTTTGACTTATTTGCAATCAAAATCATAGATTGTGGGTATTAGTTAGAACCGCGTAGACAGTTCTAATGAGCACGAACTTTTTGTTTGGAATTAGATTGTGGGTCTCGTTCAAACCACTGCAATGAGGCTTTCAAAACAAGCACCCACAATCTATAGCTGGATTAGAAATAAGAAAAACATTACAAATTTTCATATGAAAATGCTCGAGATATGAAATAAAACATTTTAGCACAGTGGTGTGTAATCGTAGTGGGCTTCAATCAATTTAATCAGAAACAAGGTTTTACCAAAAGTCAGATGCCAACCTCAAATTATATGCTTTCAGAAATCAGGCTGCTATTTTCCAGTAGGCTGCTACTTCTCAGTAATCTAACATCATTTTCTGTAATCTTCTTCATATTTAAAGAAACACTATATTAAACCCTTTTTGTACCAAATGGAATCTTCCTGCTTATATATAGCAGGAGTCATTTCAGAATTTAGGGGTGTCAGGTTATGGTTTCTTCAAAATTTGTTCGGAAAATGGCTGAACTGTTTGCAAACAGTGTAGGCCCTGATCAGACGCCGCATTCTGCGGCGTCTGATCTGGGCCTGCACAGTTTGCCAGGGTACCCGTTTTGGGGTTTCTGGTACTAAATGGGTAAAGATAACTTTCATCTTTCCTAACAATGGTGATACTTAAATCTACATTGCTTATGCTGTAATGTGCCTTAAATAGAGGATCTTACATGAGTGGTCATTTCCTATGAAATTTATGAAACGAGCCTTTGGCGAGTTTCATAAATTTCATATGAAATGACCACGAGTGTAAGATTCTGTTTATCATATGACCACTTTAAATATGACAATTTTTGGAACAAAAAATACAAGGTTGACATGGACGTCGTCATGACGTTACTTAATCCTGCCAAAGTGTTATTACCCGTGTGGTCATACGATTTTTATTACACAACGTTATCCACTGCTTATCAACAGCGTCATGTGATAAATGTATTTTTACTGCATCAAGATTACTACTAATTTCAATAGCTATTAGATTAGCAGTCAAATGATGAATATTCACCAATTTCAGTGCGATAACTATTCAAAAGCAAAACCATTTAAGGCTGTATCCAGATGATCAATGTTGTGTGTGTGAGTGTGCATGCAGCATGTGTGCATGTCTGTGTGTATGTGTGTGCATGAGCAATTGCATGCATAAACAGGGCCTAACTTTCAGCCTGTCATTGTAGGCAAGAGCCGTAAAAGTAAAAAAAAAAAAAAAAAAAAAAAAACTCACCTTTCTTGTAACTCTGAAGAAATAGCCCAACTGTGCGTTACTCTCTAACTTCAACACTTTATTTGGTTCCACTCCCAAGTCTCTTGCTACCTGCAGAGTAAAAATACATAATCCACTTCAGGAAGAGACAAGTCAGTCTGCATGTACAGTCAAACTTCAATGGCTCGAACACCTTCGGGACCTCGAAAATCTGTTCGAGACAGGGGTAGTTCGAGCCCCTGAGGGAGATTGCCAGGAGGTATACAATATACTTTTGGATATCTTTTCGGTGTTTTTAATGAAAATGTATGCTGTGTGTACTCATTAGAATCGCCTCAACGAGGCGATTTTAATAACTACTCACAGCATACATTTGCAAGATAAAAGACGAAAATCTAAATTATTCCCCACTATTTCTTATGTCGAGGATTTCCCTAGGGGCTTAAGAACGGGTTCGACTCAGCAATGGTAAAGGAGCCATCGTTGTTCGAGCCATCGAAGTTCTGTATTTCGAATCAGTTCAAAATTAGCCTGCATGTCATACTTAACCCATTTTAAACTCTGTATACTGGTTATTTTTTTTCAGTAGACAACATTTTAAAATATTTTATTTGTTTTTTTCCCAGTAATAGAATTTGACATTTCATGCTAACTGTCTCGCATGAGATGTCAAGCCCTGTTTTCTGGGAAAAATAAGAATATCAACATTTGCCATCTGTTTTATTAGCCAAGAGTGTGGTAAAGGTTAACCTGAATGAATTCTTCCAAATTATGTATCATCACGTGATGAAGTCCATGAAATTAAGACCCCCCCTTAACCCCACTTTATATTGAGAAAACTGGGGTTTAAGGGGGTAACCATTATTTTCCTTATTTCTGCTCCAAGACATAGCTTGTGAGTACTCGTTAGAACCGCCTCAATGAGGCGGTTCTAACGAGCACCCACAACCTACGTTTAAGTAAAAATAACAAAAATATCACAGATTTTCACCAGAAAAGTAGCCATTTTGGAGATGTGAAAAATTGCACTATGTCGAACGGGCGTGTTTTCGTAATGTCTAATTCCAACTTTATGGTTGTTTTCATTCTATTTAATAGTTTCAGTTTTGGTTTTATAGCCCTTTCAAGATTGTTTCACTTGTTTTGAGCTGATCTTTAACCCTTTTTGTACCAAATGGAATCTTCCTCCTTATATATAGCAGGAGTTCATTTCAAAATTTCAGTCCCCGCCCATAGGGGCTTGAAGAAATATATGGGTTGCATGATGCTTCCACGCAGAGCTGAATCCGGCCCGCACACTAGTACTGGTACCGCATACAGGATCTAAGCCTGTCCAGGAACTGCGGTGCGAGGCGGACCGTCCACACTAATAAACCCTATTGGTTTCATTGGGCGACAGGGCTTGAGATGTCATTTAATCTCAATGTCGGTTAAAGTCCCACAAAATTGGAAGCAATGTCTCAGAAATGACCTTTACAGTGTTGACGGGGACGTTAAATCTCAAATCAAACAAACAAACATTTCAAAATTTAGGGGTGTCAGGTTGTGTTTTCATCAAAATTTATTCGGAAAATGGCTTAACTTTTTGCAAACAGTGTGGGCCCTGATCAGACGCCGCGTTCTGCGGCATCTCATCTGGGCCTGCACTGTTTGCCAAGGTACCTGTTTAGGGGTTTCCAGTCTGAAATGGGTTAATCAGGTTGGCAAAAAACGGTACCAACCAACCTGAGGTTCCGTTGCAGATCTTGTGTGTCTCACATTTGGCCCGAGCGTGGCTCTATGGGTGTCAGAGTGATTTAATCATTTTTCAGATTTATTCAGTTAGTGGCTGAAAGTTTGCACACAGTGATGGCCCCAATCAGATGCTGCTTAATGCAGCATTGTATCTGGGTCTGCTCTGTTTGCCAATACCAGCTTTTACAGTTTCCTGTCAGCCAGTCTATCATGTGAACAAGTCAGTGAAATGAACACTCCCATAAACCCCACTTTATAAAGTGAATACTCGTTTTGTTTGCTTTGAGGTTTAACGTCCCCATCAACACTGTAAAGGTCATTTTGGAGACATTGCTTCCAATTTTGTGGGACTTTTACCCGACAATGAGATGAAATGACATCTCAAGCCCTGCCGCCCAACGAAACCAATAGGGTTTATAAGCATGGACGGTCTGACTCATGCGCACCGCTTTGCCTGGGCATGCTTATATCCTCTAAGCGGTTTACCAGTACTCGTGTGCGGGTCGGATTCAGCTCTGCGTGGAAGCATCATGCAGCCCATATATTTCTTCAAGCCCCCATGGGTGAGGGCCTCATAAGAACCGCCTAATGAGCACCCACAACCTATGCATGCAGTAAAAATAAGAACAAGAGGACCATGATGGTCCTGTATCGCTCACCTGAGTCTATTCATCACCTTTTTTTTGATCCCACATAACCCATATTCAAATATATTCAACATATCAAACATTTTATAAAGGCATTCTTGGCAAGTTTCATGAAGCTTGAACCAAAAATGCAGTCTCAAGTAAGATTTGACCAATGTTGTTTGTTTGATTTGAGGTTTATACTATTAAGGTCATTCCCTCCTACCCAACAATGGTGCACATGAAATTTGATCAAGATTGGCCATGGGGTATTAGAGATATACTTATTTGAAATTGTTTACGGACGCACGGACGGGCGATGGACAAAATGTGATCACAAAATCTCAAATAAATATTCAGTCTGGCCCAAATTCGAACTCATCTGAGATTTTATGGATGTGCTGATTATCTGAAAGATTGATGAAGACTGGATCAAAAATAAACAAGTTATTGAGCGGAAACAATAATTTTTTGTGTTCAAGGGCGAGTAACTCTTGAAATGAAACATCCGATCTGGCCCAAATTCAAACTCATCTGAGATTTTAAGGATGTGCTGATTATCCATAAGTTTGATGAAGATCCAATCAAAAATAAACAAGTTATTGAGCGGAAATGATTTTCACCATTATAATTCAATGGAAGCTAACTGTTGCCATGTAAACCAGAGTTTTGATCGAATCTGCTGAACCATAATTTATTGTGTTCAAGGACAAGTAACTCTGAAATGAAACATCCGATCTTGCCCTGTTCGAACTCATCCAAGATTTTATGGATGTGCTGATTATCTGTAAGTTTGATGAAGACTGGATAAAAAATAAACACGTTATTGAGCAGAAACCATCATTTTTTGTGTTCAAGGGCAAGTAACTCTGAAGTGAAACATCCCATCTGGGCCAAATTCGAACTCATCCGAGATTTTATGGGTGTGCTGATTATCTGTAAGTTTGATAAAGACTGGATCAAAATTAAACAAGTTGTTGATCGGAAACTATAATTTTTTTCTTCAAGGGCAAGTAACTCTGAAGTAAAAAATCCGATCTGGCCCAAATTTAAACTCATCCAAGATTTTATGGATGTGCTGATTATCTGTAAGTTTGATGAAGATTGGATCAAAAATAAACAAGTTATTGAGCGGAAACCATAATTTTTTGCGTTCAAGGGCAAGTAACTCTAAAGTGAAAAATCCGATCTAGCCCAAATTCGAACTCATCAGAGATTTTAAGGATGTGCTGATTATCCATAAGTTTGATGAAGATCCAATCAAAAATAAACAAGTTATTGACCGGAAATGATTTTCACCATTATAATTCAATGGAATCTAACTGTTGCCATGTAAACCAGAGTTTTGATCGAATCTGCCCGAGAACATTATGCTGCCAACCCCCCTACCCACCTCTAATTAACAATCGGCTCGATATGAGTGAAATAATCTTGAAAGGGCCGTAAAACCCAAGCCAAAAAAAAAACAAAAAACACCAATCTGGCAACTCAACTTGTGCTTGAGGCACACTTGGAATATCTATTGTCAAAAGATCCGTCCCTTAATACAATATTCTGTCTTAGCAAAAATTTTAAAAACCACAATCAGAAAATATGAGTGAACTACTTGATCAATTTTTGGCACTTTCTTGAGCCCTGATAATGGCATACTTGTCGTATTCAACCAAAGTAAATTCAACAAGAGAGAATACTCAATGTTTATCTTGTCCCTGGGTAGGATGATCTGGGATAGAATATAAGAATCTTATATGGGTGTGAGGGGTGGATGGAAAAATCCGTCCCGAGGGTTACTGTCCGGCATCACAAGGCTTTGCCGAGTGATGCCGGACAGTGATCCCGAAGGACAGATTTTTCTATCCACCCCTCACACCCATATTGGATTCTTTTTCTTGCATACCTTCCATTACTTAGCGCAGATTTTTAATGCTGCAGTCACTTCGGTTACCAACGTCCGCCATATTGTTTTGACACTGCAGGAATGTTTAGTGACGTCACTTAACGTGCATGACGTCAACCTTAACGACGGCGCATACGAGGTCGTAATCAACCAGTGCATTTATTAAACATGCGATTATATTTGATTTTGGGTCGAAACACCAGGGTCAGAACACAACTTTCTATCCCAGGGTATAATCACGATTTCCTTGTCTGGTGTGCAAGAATAAGTATTTCTGTTCCAGGTTGTAATCCACAGGATTTCCTTACCCGGTTTACAAGGAAAGATGGACCAACTTTCACAGTCATTACGAAAACACGCCTATACAAATAAATTGTGTATTTTACCGCCTAAAAACGAAAATTTTAGGATGAAAAATTGTGATAGTTTTCTTATTTCTGTTCAAAATATAGATTGTTGGTACTCGTTAGAGCTGCCTTGATTACTCGTTAGAACCGCCTCATCGAGGCGGTTCTAACGAGTGCCAACAATCTATATTTCAGAGCAGAAATAAGAAAAACTAGAAATGGTGTTTGTAAAACACAATGCCCCCAACCTTTGCTTGTCCTTAGATGGCAAAATATTCAACAAATATTGTTAAAGACTCAAAAACATACAACAAAAATTCCCCCGAAGGCTATGTCGCGCCTGTGGGGGTGCAAAGTCACCAAACCATGAAATCTAGGTCAAGGTCAAACATGGATGCCTGCATAAAAATGTCACTCCTAGTTGCAAGCATGTACCAAGTATCATCAATGAAACTCTTAAAAACAGACTCTTACATCAGGGTGAAAGTTAGGGTTGTCACACTATTTTACAAAGTCAGTGAACCATAAAATGTAGGTCAAGGTCAGAAATGGATACTTGCATTGAAGTTTCAATTCCTAAATGCAAGCTTGTACCAAATACAATTAATAAAGCTCTAATAGATCTTGAGAAATGGACTCTTACATTAGATAAAAAGTCAGGGTGGTCGCAATAATTCACAAAGTCAGTGAACCATGAAATATGGGTAAAAGTCAAATATGGATGCTTGGGTTGCAGTTGCAATTCCTATATGCAAGTTTGTACCAATTATAATTTAAAAAGCTTTAATAGTTTTCGAGAAATGGTGAAAGTCAGGGTGGTCGCAATAATTCATGAAGTCAGTGAACCATGAAATATAGGTCAATGTCAGATATGGATGCTTGCGTTGAAGTTGCAATGCCTGGATGCAAGTTTGTACCAAGAATGATTAATGAAGCTCTAATAGTTCTCAAGATATGGACTTGCTGACAAGATTTTATTAAAAAAAAACAAGGCATCGCATGCGATACAAATCCCCTCGCACAAGACAACTTCGTGTGTGGAAAACACTGAAATGGCAAAAGTCCAACTTGCTTGAGATATTATCATATGCAACATTTGTGAAAAGTTTGTTTAAAAATCCATCCATAAATGTAGGTTCTAGAGTGATGACAATATTTCTCTAACCAGAGGACCATTGGTCCTGAATCGCTCACCTGACTTTTCTGAGGAAGTCCTCAAAGACTTTAATATGTGATCTTTGGCCAAGAGGGACCGAAGGTCTGTGTAACTGGGTGGGGATCTCAACTGTTTCCGAGATATTAAGCATTCAATGCAATAAAGGGAGTTGGCCCCCAGCCCCCCCCCCCCCCCCCCCCCCCCCACTGGAACCGTAGGTCCAACGGTCCATTACACTGAATGCGACAAGAATATATATGGTTTATGGGTGGGGATCTTAACCGTTTCCGAGATATTAAGCATTTTGTGGAAAAAAGGGGGTTAGGCATGCCCCCCTCCCTCACCCAGGGACCCCCCGGGTCCAAAGGTCCATGTCACTGAATGTGCCTTATCATAAGGAACAAGAATATATATGGTTTGTGGGTGGGGATCTTAACCTTTTCCGAGATATTAAGCATTTTGAGCAAAAAAGGGGGAGGGGCATGCCCCCCCCCCCCCCCGGACCCCTGGTACCCCAGGGTCCAAAGGTCCATGTCACTGAATGCGCCTCATCATAAAGAACAAGAGTATATATGGTTTATGGGTGGGGATCTTAACCGTTTCCGAGATATTAAGCATTTAATGCAAAAAAGGGGGTGGGGCATGCCCCCCTGGGACCCCCGGGTCCAAAGGTTCATGTCACTTAATGCGCCTTATGATCAGGAACAAGAATATATATGGTTCATGGATAGAGATCTTAACCGTTTCCGAGATATTAAGCATTTTGTGCAAAATAAAGGGGTGGGGCATGCCCCCCCCCCCGGACCCCTGCTACCCCATGGTCCAAAAGTCCATGTCACTGAATGGGCCTCATCATAACGAACAAGAGTATATATGGTTTATGGGTCGGGATCTTAACCGTTTCCGAGATATTAAGCATTTTGTGCAAAATAGGGGTGGGGCATGCCCCCCCCCCCCCCCCCCCCCCCGGGAACCCCGGTACCCAAAGGTCCATGTCACTGAATGCGCCTTATCATAAGGAACAAGAATATATATGGTTTATGGGTCGGGATCTTAGCTGTTTTGGAGATATTAAGCATTTTGTGCCAAAAAGGGGGTGGGGCATGCCCCCCCCCCCCCCCCCCCCACTGGGGGGGGCCCAGGGTTCCAAAATCCACGTCACTAAATGCGCCTCATCATAAGGAATAAGAATATATATGGTTTAGTGGCATTATTTGTAACAGTTTGCAAGATATCAGACATTTCTACTTTTTCCCATACAAATGCCCATGTTACCAAATTTAACCTTGGCGTAAAATAGGTCAAGGTCATCCCAGGGACACCATTTATGCAATTTATGATGGGCCCATGTCCCAGGTGCTACATGCCAAGTTTCATGCAAATCGGCCCAGTGGTTGCGGAGAAGATTTTCGAAGGGTTTTTACCATATATGGGCATGGCGGCCATCTTGGTCATGTGACCTAGACCAAAAATGCAAACTTTCGTTCCCCCACCCCATGGAGCCTCCACATGAAATTTGACTACAATCGGCCCAGCGGTTCCGGAGGAGAAGACGTTTGAAAATGTGAACACACACACACACAGAATTTTTGCCTGGCCATACTATCAGCTCACCAATGAGCCTTCGGTTCAGGTGAGCTAAAAATAGTCATAGGGACCTTGAGGCCATGGCCGCGAAGTAGATCTTGCTCAAGAGATTATCATAAGCATCTTTTGTGTGAAGTTAGATTAAAATCATAAATGTAGGCGGTAGAGCAATGACAAAGTTTTTCTAAAAATAGCCATAGTGACCTTGACCTTGAGGTCATGACCTTGAAAGTCAAAGCAACTCGAGATATTACCATAAGAAACATTTGTGTGAAGTTCTATTAACATCCGCCGGCCTCAGTGGCTCAGTCGGTTGCGCGTCTGACTGGTGATCAGGAGGACGCGGGTTCGACTCCCGCCGGGGTCGGCAACATTCTTTCGTGAAGATTGATCATGAAATCTTTTCTACGGTCATTCTCTCCCTTCCGCTGATTCAAGAAGGGCAGTTGTCAGTTTCTGGCGAAAGAATGTGCACTGTACTGGTTAACCGCTTACGTATAAGCCTGCCCAGGAAAGTGTTGATAGGTAAACTGACCGGCTCAAAAATGACCTAAATAGTGTTGACTGGGCCGTAAAACTCCAATACAAACAAACAAATCTATTAACATCCATCAATAAATGTAGGCACTAGAGCGATGACAAAGATTTTCTAAAAATAGCCACAGTGACCTTGACCTTGAAAGTCGAAATAGTTCGAGATATTGTCATAAGGAACATTTGTGTTAAGTTATACTGAAATCGGTGAAGAAATGTAAGCGCTAGAGCCATGTCAAAGTTTTTCTAAAAATAGCCACAGTGACCTTGAAAGTCAAACTCACTCGAGGTATTGTCATAAGGAACATTTGTGTGAAGTTATATTGAAATCAGTGAAGAAATGTAGTCGCTAGGGCTATGACAAAGTTTTTCTAAAAATAGCCAAAGTGACCTTGACCTTGAAAGTCGAAATCGCTCGAGATATTGTCTTAAGGAACATTTGTGTGAAGTTATATTGAAAATGGTGAAGAAATGTAAGCGCTAGAGCATTGACAAAGTTTTTCTAAAAATTGCCACAGTGACCTTGACCTTGAGTGTGGAACTCGCTACAGATATTGTCATAAGGGACATTTGTGTGAATCGATTTTGAAATTGGTGATAAAATGTAAGCGCTAGAGCAATGAAAAAGTTTTTCTAAAAATAGCCACAGTGACCTTGACCTTGAAGGTCGAACTCTTTCGAGGTATTGTCATAAGGATCATTTGTGTGAAGTTATATTAAAATCGGTGAAGAAATGTAGGCGCTGGAGCGATGACAAAGTTTTTCTAAAAATAGCCATTGTGACCTTGACCTTGAAAGTTGAAATGGCTTGAGATATTGTCATAAGGAACATTTGTGTGAAGTTATATTGAAATCGGTGAAGAAATGTAAGCGCTAGAGCATTGACAAAGTTTTTCTAAATAAAAGCCACAGTGACCTTGACCTTGAAAGTGGAACTCGCTAGAGATATTGTCATAAGGAACATTTGTGTGAAGTTATATTGAAATCGGTGAAGAAATGTAGGCGCTAGAGCGATGACAAATTTTTTCTAAAAATAGCCACAGTGACCTTGACCTTGAGGTCATGACCCTGAAAGTCGAACACACTCGAGATATTGTCATAAGGAACATTTGTGTGAAGTTATATTGAAATCAGTGAAGAAATGTAGGCGCTAGAGCAATGACAAAGTTTTTCTAAAAATTGCCACAGTGACCTTGACCTTGAGGTCATGACCTTGAAAGTCGACCTCGCTCAAGATATTGTCATGAGGCACATTTGTGTATTGAAATCAGTGAAGAAATGTAGGCGCTAGAGTGATGACAAAGTTTTTCTTAAAATAGCCACAGTGACCTTGACCTTGACCTTGAGGTCATGACCTTGAAAGTCGAACTCGCTGAGATATTGTCATAAGAAACATTTGTGTGAAGTTATATTGAAATTGGTGAAGAAATGTAGGCGCTAGAGCGATGACAAAGTTTTTCTAAAAATAGCCACAGTGACCTTGACCTTGAGGTCATGACTTTGAAGTCAAACTCGCTCGAGATTTTTTTTATAAGGAACATTTGTGTGAAGTTATATTGAAATTGGTGAAGAAATGTAGGCGCTAGAGCGATGACAAATGTTTTTCTAAAAATAGCCACAGTGACATTGACCTTGAGGTCATGACCTTGAAAGTCGAACTCGCTCGAGATTTTTTTGTAAGGAACATTTGTGTGAAGTTATATTGAAATTGGTGAAGAAATGTAGGCGCTAGAACGATGACAAAGTTTTTCACAAATTACCAAAATGACAAAGGGCCATAACTCACAAAGTATTTTTCGGAATTTTGTCATAAGTTAATCAGTTCATCTACTCATCATCAACAATCTATTCACGAACTTTCAAGGCTCTAGCTCCAATAGTTTTTGAGATATCTTGCTGACAAGATTTTATTAAAAAAAATTCAAAGGGCAATAACTCTTAAAAGGGGCATAATCCGGACAAGAAAAAAAATACGCGTCAGCTAATTTTCCATGAGGAATCCATATATGAAATTTCAAAACCCTAGAATACACGGTTCTAAAGTTATGCTATGCATCACTTTTAGCATACATTACAATGGACACAAATTACCAAAATGACAAAGGGCCATAACTCACAAAGTATTTTTCGGAATTTTGTCAAAAGTTAATCAGTTCATCTACTCATCACCACCAATACAATCACCAACTTTCAAGGCTCTAGCTCCAATAGTTTTTGAGATATCTTGCTGACAAGATTTTATTAAAAAAATTTCAAAGGGCAATAACTCTTAAAAGGGGCATAATCCAGACGAGAAAAAAAATACGCGTCAGCTAATTTTCCATGAGGAATCCATATATGAAATTTCAAAACCCTAGCATACACGGTTCTAAAAATATGCTTTACATCACTTTTAGCATACATTACCATGGGCACAAATTACCAAAATGACAAAGGGCCATAACTCGCAAAGTATTCTTCGGAATTTCGTCAAAAGTTAATCAGTTCATCTACTCATCACCACCAATATATTCACCAACTTTCAAGGCTCTAGCTCCAATTGTTTTTGAGATATCTTGCTGACAAAATTTTATTAAAAAAATTTCAAAGGGCAATAACTCTTAAAAGGGGCATAATTTGCACAAGAAAAAAAATACGCGTCAATTAATTTTCTATGAGGAATCCATATATGAAATTTCAAAACCCTAGCGTACACGGTTCTAAAGTTATGCTATGCATCACTTTTAGCATACATTACAATGGGCACAAATTACCAAAATGACAAAGGGCCATAACTCACAAAGTATTTTTCGGAATTTTGTCAAAAATTAATCAGTTCATCTAATCATCACCACCAATATAATCACCAACTTTCAAGGCTCTAGCTCCAATAGTTTTTGAGATATCTTGCTGACAAGATTTTATTAAAAAAATTTCAAAGGGCAATAACTCTTGAAGGGGGCATAATCTGGACAAGAAAAAAAATACGCGTCAGCTAATTTTCCATGAGGAATCTATATATGAAATTTCAAAACCCTAGCATACACGGTTCTTTAGTTATGTTATGCATCAAAAGCGTAACGGATGGACGAACGGACGAACGAACCAGAAGCAATATGCCCCTCCAACTTTTTCAAAGTTGGGGGCATAATAAGGTTTACCCCTGTAAACCCCAGTTTTACTATATATATAAGTGGGGTTCAAGGAGGTCAAAATTATATAGGCATTTTTTCGTGATGTCCACACACTGATGGATGTAATTTGTTAGGCACATGCCCAAAGACAAATTCTTTGTTGATGCTGATTTTAACCCCAAAGCAACAGATAAGGTCATATTTTGTGATAATTGAAGGATAGTTTTCCTGCTTTCTGAATATAAACTTATGTTGTGGGTATTCATTTGAACCACATCTTCAAGACGGTTCTAATGAATCCCACAACATACACTTTTATGGAAAACTGACAAAAACTATCCTTCAGCTATCACAAAATACCAAACTTATCCCCGCCCATCGGGGCTTGAAGAAATAGATGGGCTGCATGATGCTTCCACCCAGAGCTGAAATCCGACCACACACCAATACTGGTAAACCGCTCAGAGGATCTAAGCCTGCCCAGGCAAAGCGGTGCGAGTCGGACCGTTCATGTTTATAAACCCTATTGGTTTCATTGGGTGACAGGGCTTGAGATGTCATTTCATCTCAATGTCGGGTAAAAGTCCCACAAAGTTGGAAGCAACGTCTCCAAAATGACCTATACAGTGTTGATGGGGACATTAAACATCAAATCAAACAAACAAAACCAACCTTAACTGTTGCTATGAACCCTCACCATGGTGCTACACTCCTCCATAGTTCTCAGCCATTTGTGTTTCATGACTCAAATTTTTACCAAGGATTCAGAAGCAGAATGGAAAACCAGCTCACCTGGATCTATACAGTTTTCAAACAAGAATTCCACCAAAGGCTATGCTGGGCCTGAATGTACTTGAACACTAGGGTGGAAGTTAGGGTTGTTGACAATGATGATAGCTGGAGGAACAGAACAGAAAAACGAACTACTTAATGGCGCTACGCTGAAAGCAGGAGCAATACAAGAGCACCGCATGCGGGTGCCAATGCTCGGCTGCAAATTCTAAGTCGAAAAAGGGGCATAACTGTGCCAAAAATATTTTGAGGGTTACTTCACCGATTGGTATGAGTTCCCCTTTTCATAGGAACAACTAGTCCGAGTTTCAAGTAAATATGTTCAGTAATGACAGAGATATTACAAAATGTCCAAGTTTTTGCATGACGACGATGACGCAATTCTAAGTCGAAAAAGGGGCATAACTGTGGCAAAAATATTTTGAGGGTTATTTCACCTATTAGTATAAGTTTCCCTTTTCATTATGAGCAACTAGTCCGAGTTTCAAGTAAATATGTTCAGTAATGACAGAGTTATTACAAAATGTCCAAGTTTTTGCATGACAACGACGACGCAATTCTAAGTCGAAAAAGGGGCATAACTATGCCAAAGATATTTTGAGGGTTACCTCACCTATTGGTATGAGTTCCCCTTTTCATAATGAACAACTAGTCCGAGTTTCAAGTAAATATGTTCAGTTATGACAGAGATATTACAAAATGTCCAAGTTTTTGCACGACGATGAAGACGACGCAAGAGCTTTGACAATACCTCGTCGTTTTCTTCGAAAACAGCCGAGCTAAAATAGGATATATTCACGTTCAGCATGATCTGTGTTAGAACTAACCTTATTCATTTGAGCTTTTATATCTGCCTCCGTTTCATCTATCTTTTCCTTTAAAGCTGAAATAAAAATTAAACTCTTTATAACACTGTTCACTGTAACCATGATTTAGATATAACAAGATTACAACCTAGATTATATTTTAGATGCTAAAAGTGAAGAAAAGCACTTGGAAATTCAGAAGGTTTAAAAATACTTGAGGCTCACTGATGAGGCCTAATTGGCCGAAACTAGCTAGTCTGGCACATAAAACATGCATATATTCTAGTTCTGTAGTGTATTCCTTGCTTCCAAAGGATAACCAGCTGGTGTCTGGGAATGTGTGGTGGCCGTAAAAAGTCTCCCTGCCCTACATCATAGTGTAGTTTATATTTTCTTGTCCTTTGGGATCCGATCATTGATTCCATTGTGGAATCCTGAAAATACTTGAGGGTCACTGATGAGGCCTAATTGGCCGAAACTAGCTAGTCTGGCCCAGAAAACATGCACACTTCATATTTTCTAGTTCTGTGGTGTATTCACCTTATTTGCATTAACTGCTGGTTCCTAGTCTGAAGATTATAAATGTTGGAAAAAACAGGTAACCAGACCCCCCTGACCAAGGGGGTCTGGTTACCTGTTTTTCCAACACTTATAATCTTTCAAGGTCAGGGGGGTCTGGTTACCTGTTTTTCCAGTTATTGACAATGTGCAAGCTGGGAGCCAGCAAATAATGCAACTATGGTGAATTCCTTGCTTCCAAAGGACAACCCTCATGTAGAACCTATTTACTTGTCCTTCCCCCAAAGTCAGTGGCCAATGCAAGTATGTGAGTGAAATTTTCCAGTCCTGTTTTGAGATGGGGCTCAAAAAGCTTGTTAGTGGTCAAAATGTAATGAGCATTTGCAAAAGCTACTCAATTTGTTTTTTTGTTCAACAACAGTATTAACCCTTATCTTGCTGTTCACGACAACCCCTATCTTTGGTTTAAACATATTTTATTACTATAGCATTAACATCATTACAACATGTGACAAGTTATTATACAATTTGGGATTCGAACGAAAAAAACCTATCTTTGGAAACAGTGTAGATCCAGATCAGATGGCTTCTGAAGAAGCCATCTGATCAGGATCTACACTGTTTGACATTCAGTTTATGAATTTGTAGGAATAAATTACATTATCTGATTGGTTCAAAGTCAGAGATGGGTGTGGCTAAACTGAATATTCAGCAAGAGAAGGGTTAATGTATAGAGTATATGCCATATTTCATGATTAAAGTTTTACCCGAAACTTGTTCACTAGTGACATAGTAAGCTTTAATCCTTATCCTGCTGAATCAATCCTGTTTATTTGTTTGTTTGTTTCAAACAAACAAACAAACAAACAGGATGGATTTAGCAGGATAAGGAATAAAGCTTACTATGTCACTGGTGAACGAGTTTCGGGTAAAACTTTGATCATGAAATACAGTTTGTATTTTGGTTTAACAGCCCAGTCAACACTATTTTGGTCATTTTTGAACTGGTCAGTTTACTTATCCACACTTTTCCTGGGCAGGCTTAAATGTAAGCGGTTAACCAGTACAGCCCACTATCTTTTGCCAGAAACTGACAACTGCACTTCTTGAATCAGAGGAAGAGTGAGAATGACCATAGAAAAGATTTCATGATCAATCTGCACGAAAGAATGTTGCCGACCATGGCAGGTATTGAACCTGCGTCCACCTGATCACCAGTCAGACGTGCATCCGACTGAGCTACTGAGGCCGGCTTGAATCAATCCTGACTAACTACCTATCAAATTACTTGATACACCACAACCTCTTTATAACATGGTTTATTATAACATGGTTTTGCATATAACACACATTTCAAGATAGATCCCCAAAATGTATAGATTATATAGAAAAATGACCATAAATACATGTAGTCAGTTTTCTATGTAATCTATACATTTTTCAAAAATGTATGGATTATATAGAAAAATGACCATAAATGGTCATTTTTCTATATAATCCATACATTTTTGTTTGGATATAACACGGTTGTTTACGGAACACAGTTTCTGCTTTGGACCCCATTAATAGTGTTATAAAGAGGTTATGGTGTATAATATTCTCATTCTATTAACAAACTGCATGACAAAGAGTGGAGATCCTGATCAGATGGCTTCTTTAGAAGCCATCTGATCTGGATCAAAACTATTTGTAAAAGGTAGGGGTTGTTGTGTTCAGCAGGATAAGGGTTAACTGCAAGGCCATTGGCTCTTAACCTCTAGACAACAGAATTACACAAAATGCCAAGCTCTGTAGAATCATGCGAAATGTCAAGCCTGATAGGAAAACAAGAAATGTCAAGCTCTGTCTGAAAAATAAGACAAGAGGGCCATGATGGCCCTGGATCGCTCACCTGATCCATAGAGTAACAAGTGGGCCTCGGGGAGGGCCATTATTGAACCCAGGGCTATAATGTGCATAACACTGAGTGGGGTCTAAAAAGGTGAAGCTTCATACCAAATATCAAAAAATGCTATAATTTGAACAATATTGGCAAAGGTCCCCTAGATGAAGCTACACACCAAATATCAAAGACCTGGGCCATGCAGTTTCAGAGAAGAACCTTTTTTTTTAAAGATATTCCCTACATAAGCCTGTGTAAAACCAAATGGCCCCGGTGGGGGCATTTTTAATCTTGAAAGAGGTCCACTAGATTAAGGTTTACACCAAATATCAAAGACCTGGGCCTTGCTGTTTCAAAGTCTGAGAAGAAGATTTTCAAAGATTATCTCTATATAAGTCTATGTAAATCCAAAGGGCCCCGGGGCGGGGGCATTTGTGGCCCGAGGACTATAATTTGAACAATCTTGGTAGAGGTCCACCAGATTAAGCTCCATACCAAATGTCATAGACATGGGCCTTGCAGTTTCAGAGAAGAAGATTTTTAAAGATTTCCCTATATAAATAAGTTCTGAAGTTAGATCCTTTGGAAGCAAGGAATACACCAAATACATGTAAACGAAAATAGCGGAATCGGTTTTATTGAGTCTGTTCATGACCAGTACTGAAATGTGCAACACCGGCCACGCCCTCTAGCACCAGCTTAAGCAGAACTCTATTTTCAAAATGATACCATGTGAACGCAGTGATCCAAAAGGACCAGAAAATATAATCTGCACTATGATGATGTACGGAGAGACGTTTAACGGCCGCCGTATGTAAGACCAAAGGGTCTCAGGGCGGGGACATTTTTGGCCCTAGGGCTATAATTTGAACAATCTTGATAGAGGTCCACTAGATGAAAATTCGCACCAAATATCGAAGACCTAGGCCATATGGTTTCTCAGAAGATTTTCGCATTTTTGGCCCCAGCACTATAATTTGAACAATCTTGGTAGGGGTCCACTAGGTGAGGCTTCATACCAAATATCAAAGACCTGGGCCATTCGGTTTCAGAGAAGAAGATTTTTCAAGATTTTCCCTATATAAGCCCATGTAAAACCAAAGGGCCCCGGGGTGGGGGCATTTTTGGCCCCAGCACTATAATTTGAACAATCTTAGTAGTTGTCCACTAGATGAAGCTTCATACCAAATATCAAAGACCTGGGCCTTGGAGTTTCAGAGAAGAAGATTTTTGAAGATTTTCCCTATATAAGCCCATGTAAAACCGAAGGGCCCCGGGGCGAGGGCATTTTTGGCCCCAGCACTATAATTTGAATAATCTTAGTGGTAGGGGTCCACTAGATGAAGCTTCATACCAAATATCAAAGACCTAGGCCTTGCGGTTTCAGAGAAGAAGATTTTTCAAGATTTTCCCTATATAAGCCTATGTAAAACCAAAGGGCCCCGGGGCGGGGGCCTTTTATGGCCCCAGCACTATAATTTGAACAATCTTGGTAGGGGTCCACTAGATGAAGCTTCATACCAAATATCAAAGACGTGGGCCTTGTGCTTTCAGAGAAGAAGATTTTTTAAGTTTTCGGTGAAAAAAACTATTTTTGGCTCCTGTGACCTAGATGTGCAATGGACCAGAACCATTTGAACAACTTTGAAAGGGACCACCTAAGGAACTGTGAAGTTTGGTCAAAATCTGATCAGTGGATTAGGAGGAGATGTCTTTTGAAGAAATTGTTTACAGACACACGCCCATACTGACGACGGACGAAAAGTGATCACAAAAGCTCACCTTGTCACTACGTGACAGGTTAGCTAAAAACAAAATGGCTCCTCTAGAATATTCTCAAAGCAAGTTTGGCACCAATCACAACAACAGTACCTTGCAATCCTTCATCGAAGTCGGCCTTTATCACAAACTCATGATTCTCCACTTGGTCGAGGTCCATTGTAGTTTCTACTAGTTCCTGATACTTCGCAAAGTCCATTAGTAACTCCTGGCAGCAGAATGATAAAACAGAAACTGATAAAAATAAAATTTCATGGACAATAGTACACCACAACCTTGCCGGCCTCGGTAGCTCAGTCGGATGCGCGTCTGACTGGTGATCAGGAGGATGTGGGTTCCATACCTGCCGAGGTCGGCAACATTCTTTCGTGCAGATTGATCATGAAATATTTTCTATGGTCATTCTCTCCCTTCTGCTGATTCAAGAAGGGCAGAGAAAGAAAATGCACTGCACTGGTTAACCACTTACGTATAAGCTTGCCCAGAAGAAGTGTTGATAGGTAAACTGACCGGCTCAAAAATGACCTAAAATAATGTTGACTGGGTGGTTAAACTCTAATACAAACATCACAACCTCTTTTTACAACACTGTTCATAAGAACACGGTTTTGGACATATTACAGTTTAACCCATTTGGTACCAAACCCCAAAACGGGTAGTTGGCAAACAGAGCAGGCCCAGATCAGACACTGCAGAATGCTGCGCCTGATAAGGGCCTACACTGTTTGCAAAAAGTTCAGCTTTTTTCCGGATAGTTTTTGAAGAAAACACAACCAGACACCCCTAAATTACGAAATGGACTCATGTTATATATAAGGAGGAAGATTCCATTTGGTACAAAAAGGTTTAAAGATGGATCCCAAAATGTGTAGATTACATATTTTGAAAAATGGTCACTTTTGTACATGATCAATACATTTTTGTTTGGATATAACACACTTGTTTAATCCATAACATGCCAATCACCACAACTGTCCTCTGCTTTGTCATCTGCTGGTTACCTTAAAAGTCATTTTTTTGCAAACAGTGTGGACCCAGATCAGACTGCTACTGTAGGAGCAGTCTGAACTGGGCCAACACTGTTTGCCTTTGTGCAAAAATATTTTTAAAAAGTTTGTAAGAAGATTCAGCAGACAACATAAACCAATGACATCTTCAGATGTTGTTTTTTCTCGGCAGCATAAGGGTTAACTAACCCAGGTTCTGCTTTATACCCCCAACAATAGTGTTATAAAGAGGTTAGTGTCTATGAACCACACTTATAAATTATGTCTGTGGGGTTTGCGACAATGTTTGTTTGTTTGTATTGGAGTATAACAGCCCGGTCAACACTATTTAGGTCATTGATTAGCCAGTCAGTTTACCTATCCACATTGTCAAGGGCAGGCTGTAAGAGGTTAACCAGTATAGTGCACATTCCTTCACCAGAACTGACAACTGCCCTTCTTGAATCAGCAGATTTGCGACAATGTAAGACACAAACTGGCAGCTACCCAGACTAGCATTAGTCTTAAGCACTATGCATGATGGGTAGTTTCTTTTTTGTTTTCTTTTTCAGCAGACGACATTTTGAAATGTTTTTATTTTTCCCAGAAAACTGGATTTGGCATTTCATGCAAATGGTCTCTTCTTCTGTTGCAGTTTATTTTTGTTATGAATTGTCTTTTGAGTGTGTGTATCGTTTATATATTTTTTATTTTTTGGATGGATGGATGGATGGATGATTTATTTAAAGACGCTCAACCCTAACAGGGCATACAGCGTCTAAAACAGTTATATATTATACATAAAATTGTGCAAGATTAAACAATTAAAATTTTAATAATTACAGTTTGTTAAAAAGACCGATTTCTTTAAGAAAATTGATTAATTGGTAAAAAGGTACATTATTAAAAAGATCTTTCATCGTAGTAATGTTAAAATATTTAGAATGTATATGATTAAATTCAATACATGAGATGAGAAAGTGTTTAACTGTGAACGGTTCGTTACAAGATATACAGAAAGGTGCCTGTTCGTTTTTTAAAATGTAGGAATGAGTGAGTCGTGTGTGTCCAATACGGCATCTTGTGATTTTAGTCTGATCTTTCCTATTATAATTCGAAAAAGTGCATTTGGTATGAAAATTCGGTTGTATTTGGTTTAATTTATTATTAGTTTCTTTTTCCCAAATTGATTGACATTTATTTTTTATATATTTGTTAATGTTCGATTTTAAATCAGAGTAAGGGATTTTTAAATTTGTAACTGTTAACAATAATTCTGATTTGGCTTCCAAATCAGCTAGCTCATTTCCACGGAATATGATCTCCTTCGAGATGGAAAGATAGTGATATTTTCTTAAAATTTGTTGGATCAAGGGGTTTTTGTGCTGTTGGTCTTTGAGAGCTTTCAATACAGAAAGAGAATCGGAATAAATGATAAAATGTATTTCAGATTGATCTCGAATGTGATAGAGTGCAATATCAATTGCTTTCGCTTCAGCGGAAAAAATAGAGCTATTATCGGGTAATATAATGCTGTCGGTGAAATTCGGACTAATGACAGAACAAGCAACTTTCTCATCTTGTTTCGAACCGTCAGTGTAAATGGATATATGATGTTTAAAATTAGATTTGATTTCTAAAAATTTGTTCTTAAAAATATGCGAGTCCACTTCGGATTTCTTATTTTTATGTAAGGTTAAAATAATCTTTGGAGGGTTTACGTCCATGGCTCTTTGGATGATAATGAAAAAGATTGAATATTTTTAATATTAATATTGGCATCTTCGAGTAATGATTGTATTCTTAGGCCAAGAGGTTTTATCGCCGATGGTTTGTTGTTATAAAATCGTTCATAATTAAGGTTAAAAATACATTCATATGCTGAATTGCGTGGATTTGCAGCTAATTTAGTAGCATAATGAAGAGACAATTTCTCTCTTCTAATATAAAGTGATGGTTCATTAGATTCAGCATAGAGACTATCAACGGGTGAAGTGCGAAAGGCGCCTAGTGCTAAAAGTAAACCTTAATGATGTATAGTATCCAAAGATTTTAAATAAGATTTCCTAGCAGATCCATTGACTATGGAGCCATAGTCCAATTTGGAAAGAATTAACGATCTATACAGATTTAAAAGAACAATGCGATCTCCTCCCCAGTCGGAACTGGACAGGACTTTAAGAATATCAAGAGCTTTTAAACATTTAGCTTTCAAAGCTTTGTTATGAGGAATAAAAGACAATTTGTTATCGAATAAAAGACCCAAAAACTTCCCTTCAGTGACGACTGGAATTGGACTGCCATATATAGTTAGAACAGGATCTAAATGTAACTTTCGTAACTGGCAGAAATGAACACACTGTGTTTTTGTTTTTGAAAATTTGAAACCATTTTCTGTTGCCCAAGTTTCTATATTATTCAAACATCTTTGCAGTTTAAATTCAATGGTTTCCATATTTTTGGATCGATAAAAGATTCCAAAATCGTCAACAAAAAGCGAACAATCTGGGTCTTTTACACATTTAACTATATTATTAATTTTTATGCTAAACAAGGTTGGTGATAAAATACTACCTTGTGGTACACCTTGTTCTTGATCAAATGTGTCCGATAATGTATTTCCTATGCGAACATTAAATGTTCGATCGGATCAGAAATTTTGAACAAAAAGTGGTAATCGGCCTTTAAGGCCCAAGGTGTGTAAATCTTTCATGATGCCATATTTCCAAGTGGTATCATAGGCTTTTTCAAGGTCAAAAAATACAGCTACGACATGTTCTTTTTTAATAAAGGCATCACGTATAAATGATTCTAAACGAATCAAATGATCATTAGTAGAGCTGTTTTTTCTAAATCCAGCTTAAAATTTAGTGATAAGCTGGTTTGATTCCAAGAACCAAACCAGCCTATCATTAATCATTCTCTCCATTGTTTTACATAAGCAACTTGTCAAAGCAATAGGTCTGTAATTAGTGGCTTCAGTATGATCTTTATTAGGTTTCGGAATAGGAATAATGGTAGCTTTTCTCCAGTTTTCAGGGAATTTTCCAGTGATCCAAATATCATTCAAAATGTTTAATAGTGTTTCCAATGCCTTGTTGGGTAAATGTTTTAAAATTTGATAGTGTATGTCGTCAGGACAAACAGCAGTATCACGAGATGTATGGAGAGCATCTAATAATTCTTTAGTAGTGAATGGTAAATTATATTTTTTGTGATTCAATGAAGAAAAATTTAAATTCTTTTTCTCTTCTCTTGTTTAATATTTTGGAAACTTTCTGAATAATTTGAGCTAGAGGAGTTTTTCTGAAACTTTTCCCCCAAGGCATTGGAAATGTCTTTAGCCGTTGAACATATATTTCCGTTCGATTTGATATGGACATGTTTATTCGATTTGTTTTTGCCATTAATTTTTCTAATCATGTCCCATATTTTCTTTGTTGGTGTTCTGGTATTCAGTTTGGAGACGTATTGCTGCCAAGATGCTTTTTTGGCCGATTTTATTGTTTTGCGAGCTTTAGCTCGCATATGTTTGGCATGGATAAGATGTTCTTTTGTTGGTTGTTTATTAAACTTTCGTAATGCAGATTTTCTTTTATTGATTGATGTTTTAACTTCATCATTAAACCAAGGTCTGTTTCTTTTTGAAAATGTCAAGGATTTAGGAATGCATTTTTCAGCAATATCAATCAATTCATCAGTAAAGTCTTGTATATCATTTGCAGTTTTAAAAATTTCAGGTTCGTGTTTTTCATTACATAATTGGTAAAAATTTTCCCAATTTGCTTTACTCAAATTCCATCTGGGGTGACGATCCTCATGGGTCCATTCAATTTCTTCAATTACTATCGGAAAAGGATCGCTACCATGGAGATCGTACACAACAGACCAATCAAAGTCTAGATAAATATTTGGAGAGCAAATTGAAAGATCTAAAGCAAAATAATTCCTTGTGGGAGAATGAAGGTATGTTGGTTGTTTATCATTAAATAAACATAAATCACTTTCAGCAATACAATTTTCTATGATTTCTCCTTTGTCATTTGTATCCGAGCAAACCCATAAGTTGCTGTGACTATTAAAGTCTCCTAATAATACATAAGGACTAGGTAATTGATTAGTTAAATTTTCTAAATCTTGTTTAGAAAAATTATAATGAGGTGGAAGGTAGACAGAACAAATCGTTATGGATTTGGATAAAGTGACGTTTACAGCAACAGCTTGTAAATTAGTGTTTACATCTATTTTCCTATGAGGAACGTCAGATTTTACCAGGATTGATGTACCTCCTGATGCCTTCTGATTATCCGTTGTGATATGATTGCACATACTGTAACCTTTGAAATTAATATTATCTGTAGTTTTCAAAAACGTTTCTTGGAGACAAATGACATTAGGAGAAAAAAAGTGTAGATAAAATTAAAAGTTCGTTAAAATTGGCTTTCAGTCCTTGACAATTCCATTGAATTATTGACTTCTTATCCATGGTTGAATGGAGAGAAGATTAAAACAAGGAATTTAATCCTTTATCTTTTATTATTCTTTGAGAACGTGGAGGGATCAACGTCCAACTCCATGTCCTCAAGGGCGCCATACTGATTAGCCAGTTTAACTGGATCAGCCGACACCCCTTTACTGTTTGGGTTTGATCCTTTATGCTTTTCTTTGCCGTTTTTTTTCTTTTTGATCCGCTGTCCCTGACGTGGACCGGAAGTGAGATCTGCTAGAATGTTTGCTGTTAGGTTGTGAACTGGTCTGTGAAGTTTGTCTAGATTCTGTTCTTGAATGATGAGTAGATGTAGGTTGTGACAATGTAGTAGGTTGTGAAGATGTAGTAGGTTGTGACGATGTGGTTTTGGGTTTTACAGAAGAGGTAATAACTTTAGAATGGGGTTTAATTTCAAAATCTTTTTCGTTGAATTGTGTAGATGTTTCTTTGGTTTCTGGTTTGTTTTTAAGGGATTGGACAACTTTAGCGAATGTGGTTTCTGGTTTATTTTGATGAATTTTCTTGGCTTCCAAATATGTGACGTTTTGAGTGACTTTGATTTTCATAATTTCTTTTTCCGTTTTCCAAACTTCACAGATGTTTGATTTGGATAGATGATTTTTTCCGCAGTTCACGCACTTTGGAGAATTCTTGCAGTTGACAGTGTGGTGATCGGTACCACCACACTTCTCACACACAGATCTGTCAGGGACAGTACAATCATTTTCATGATGCCCAAACCTCTGACAATTAAAACATCGCAGAAGATTGGGCACGTAGATTTCGACCGGTATAATTCTGTAGAAGAGTTTTAGCGATTTCGGCAACGTAGTTGTGTTGAAAGTAAGTAGTAGTGTGTTTGTGTCTATTAAATTTCCGTCTTTTTTAATTTTGAATCGTTTGCAGGCCGTAACTCCTTGTTCTTTCAAATAGTCGACAATGCTGGCTTCCAATTCCTGTTTGAGCATTCTGTCACGGAGTATTCCTTTACATGAATTTAATGTTTTGTGCTCCGTGACAGAGACGTTAAGGTTGAAAAATTTGTTTATATTTAGAAGGTTTTCCGTTTGAGATTTTCGATTAGTTTCAATAAGAAGTGTTCTGTTTTTCAATTTTTTTACATTTTTTGGCGTTCCAATTAAAGCTTCAATTTGTTTTTCAATGACAAAAAGTGAAAGTGTAGTTACGGCCTTTTCTTCGTTGCTCGAAACCACTAAAAATCTTGCGAAATTTTCATTTGCTTTGAAATTGAATGTAGCCGGTTCAGGGTCGTCATCGGATAAGTCTAAAAATGCTTTTTTCCTAGTGTTGGATCCCATGGTGATAATAAATGATTCGATAGCTATGCACCCCACCCTCCTTGGAGCCCTACAAGGGGACGTTTAATGGAAATGGATCTCCTATTTCCAACGCCAAGGCTACATGGCTATTATACTCGATGACAGGACCAGAGTCCTTCCGCTCCACCTCTGTTTTATGGATCTCAACTATGCACCCAGATTTTAACAAGAGGGCCCAGAGGGCCCTGGTTCGCTCACCTGATCCAAAGCATAACAAGTGGGCCCCGGGCAGGGTCAATTTTGGCCCCAGGGCTAAAATTTGAACAATCTTGGTAGAGGTCCACAAGATGAAGCTTCATATCTAATATGAAAGACCTGGGCTTTCTGGTTTCAGAAAAGAAGATTTTAAAGGTTTACCCTGCATATAGAAGTCTATGTAAAACAAGATTTTCCCTATATAAGTCTATGTAAAACCAAAGGGCCCCGGAGCGGGGGCATTTTTGGCCCCAGGGCTATAATTTGAACAATCTTGGTAGAGGTCCACTAGCTGAAGCTTCATAACAAATATCAAAGACCTAAGCCTTGTGTTTCAGAGAAGATGATTTTTAAAGATTTTCCCTATATAAGTCTATGTAAAACCAAAGGGCCACATGGCGGGGGCATTTTTGGTCTCAGGCCTATAATTTGAACAATCTTTATAGAGGTCCACTAGCTGAAGCGTCATAACAAATATCGAAGTGCTAAGCCTTGTGGTTTCAGAGAAGAAGATTTTTCAAGATTTTCCCTATATAAGTCTATGTAAAACCAAAGGGCCCCGGAGCGGGGGCATTTTTGGCCCCAGGGCTATAATTTGAACAATCTTGGTAGAGGTCCACAAGATGAAGCTTCATACCAAATATTAAAGACCTGGGCCTTGCAGTTTCAGAGAAGAAGATTTTGCAAGATTTTCCCTATATAAGCCCATGTAAAACCAAAGGGCCCCCGTGCGGGGGCATTTTTGGCCCTAGCACTATAATTTGAACAATCTTGGTAGGGGTCTACTAGATGAAGCTTCATACCAAATATCAAAGACCTGGGCCTTGCGGTTTCAGAGAAGAAGATTTTTCAAGATTTTCGCTATATAAGCCCATGTAAAACCAAAGGGCCCCCGTGCAAGGGGAATTTTTAGCTTCAGCACTATAATTTGAACAATCTTGGTAGGGGTCCACTAGATGAAGCTTCATACCAAATATCAAAGACCTGGGCCTTGCGGTTTCAGAGAAGAAGATTTTTCAAGATTTTCCCTATATAAGCCCATGTAAAACCAAAGGGCCCCCGTGCGGGGGCATTTTTAGCTCCAGCACTATAATCTGAACAACCTTGGTAGGGGTCCACTAGATGAAGCTTCATACCAAATAGCAAAGACCTGGGCCTTGTGGTTTCAGAGAAGAAGATTTTTCAAGATTTTCCCTATATAAGCCAATGTAAAACCAAAGGGCCCCCGTGCGGGGGCATTTTTAGCTCCAGCACTATAATTTGAACAATCTTGGTAGGGGTCCACTAGATGAAGCTTCATACCAAATATCAAAGATCTGGGCCTTGCGGTTTCAGAGAAGAAGATTTTTAAAGATTTTCCCCATATAAGCCCATGAAAAACCAAAGGGCCCCCGTGCGGAGGCATTTTTGGCCCCAGCAATATAATTTGAACAATCTTGGTAGGGGTCCACTAGATGAAGCTTCATACCAAATATCAAAGACCTGGGCCTTGCGGTTTCAGAGAAGAAGATTTTTCAAGATTTTCCCTATATAAGCCCATGTAAAACCAAAGGGCCCCCGTGCGGGGGCATTTTTAGCTTCAGCACTATAATTTGAACAATCTTGGTAGGGGTTCACTAGATAAAGCTTCATACCTAATATCAAAGACCTGGGCCTTGCGGTTTCAGAGAAGAAGATTTTTAAAGATTTTCCCTATATAAGTCTATGTAAAACCAAAGGGCCCCCGTGCGGGGGCATTTTTAGCTCCAGCACTATAATTTGAACAATCTTGGTAGGGGTCCACTAGATGAAGCTTCATACCAAATATCAAAGATCTGGGCCTTGCGGTTTCAGAGAAGAAGATTTTTAAAGATTTTCCCCATATAAGCCCATGAAAAACCAAAGGGCCCCCGTGCGGAGGCATTTTTGGCCCCAGCAATATAATTTGAACAATCTTGGTAGGGGTCCACTAGATGAAGCTTCATACCAAATATCAAAGACCTGGGCCTTGCGGTTTCAGAGAAGAAGATTTTTCAAGATTTTCCCTATATAAGCCCATGTAAAACCAAAGGGCCCCCGTGCGGGGGCATTTTTAGCTTCAGCACTATAATTTGAACAATCTTGGTAGGGGTTCACTAGATAAAGCTTCATACCTAATATCAAAGACCTGGGCCTTGCGGTTTCAGAGAAGAAGATTTTTAAAGATTTTCCCTATATAAGCCCTTGTAAAACCAAAGGGCCCCCGTGCGGAGGCATTTTTGGCCCCAGCACTATAATTTGAACAATCATGGTAGGGGTCCACTAGATGAAGCTTCATACCAAATATCAAAGACCTTGGCCTTGCGGTTTCAGAGAAGAAGATTTTTCAAGATTTTCCCTATATAAGCCCATGTAAAACCAAAGGGCCCCCTGTGCGGGGGCATTTTTAGCTCCAGCACTATAATTTGAACAATCTTGGTAGGGGTCCACTAGATGAAGCTTCATACCAAATATCAAAGATCTGGGCCTTGCGGTTTCAGAGAAGAAGATTTTTAAAGATTTTCCCTATATAAGCCCATGTAAAACCAAAGGGCCCCCGTGCGGGGGCATTTTTGGCCCCAGCACTATAATTTGAACAATCTTGGTAGGGGTCCACTAGATGAAGCTTCATACCAAATATCAAAGACCTGGGCCTTGCGGTTTCAGAGAAGAAGATTTTTCAAGATTTTCCCTATATAAGCCCATGTAAAACCAAAGGGCCCCCGTGCTGGGGCATTTTTAGCTCCAGCACTATAATTTGAACAATCTTGGTAGGGGTCCACTAGATGAAGCTTCATACCAAATATCAAAGATCTGGGGGTTGCGGTTTTAGAGAAGAAGATTTTTAAAGATTTTCCCTATATAAGCCCATGCAAAACCAAAGGGCCCCCGTGCGGGGGCATTTTTGGCCCCAGGGCTATAATTTGAACAATCTTGGTAGAGGTCCACTAGCTGAAGCTTCATAACAAATATCAAAGACCTAAGCCTTGTGTTTCAGAGAAGATGATTTTTAAAGATTTTCCCTATATAAGTCTATGTAAAACCAAAGGGCCCCCGTGCGGGGGCATTTTTAGCTCCAGCACTATAATTTGAACAATCTTTATAGAGGTCCACTAGCTGAAGCGTCATAACAAATATTGAAGTGCTAAGCCTTGTGGTTTCAGAGAAGAAGATTTTTCAAGATTTTCCCTACATAAGTCTATGTAAAACCAAAGGGCCCCGGAGCGGGGGCATTTTTGGCCCCAGGGCTATAATTTGAACAATCTTGGTAGAGGTCCACAAGATGAAGCTTCATACCAAATATCAAAGACCTGGGCCTTGCAGTTTCACAGAAGAAGATTTTTCAAGATTTTCCCTATATAAGCCCATGTAAAACCAAAGGGCCCCCGTGCGGGGGCATTTTTGGCCCTAGCACTATAATTTGAACAATCTTGGTAGGGGTCTACTAGATGAAGCTTCATACCAAATATCAAAGACCTGGGCCTTGCGGTTTCAGAGAAGAAGATTTTTCAAGATTTTCCCTATATAAGCCCATGTAAAACCAAAGGGCCCCCGTGCGGGGGCATTTTTAGCTCCAGCACTATAATCTGAACAACCTTGGTAGGGGTCCACTAGATGAAGCTTCATACCAAATAGCAAAGACCTGGGCCTTGCGGTTTCAGAGAAGAAGATTTTTCAAGATTTTCCCTATATAAGCCAATGTAAAACCAAAGGGCCCCGTGCGGGGGCATTTTTAGCTCCAGCACTATAATTTGAACAATCTTGGTAGGGGTCCACTAGATGAAGCTTCATACCAAATATCAAAGATCTGGGCCTTGCGGTTTCAGAGAAGAAGATTTTTAAAGATTTTCCCCATATAAGCCCATGAAAAACCAAAGGGCCCCCGTGCGGAGGCATTTTTGGCCCCAGCAATATAGTTTGAACAATCTTGGTAGGGGTCCACTAGATGAAGCTTCATACCAAATATCAAAGACCTGGGCCTTGCGGTTTCAGAGAAGAAGATTTTTCAAGATTTTCCCTATATAAGCCCATGTAAAACCAAAGGGCCCCTGTGCGGGGGCATTTTTAGCTTCAGCACTATAATTTGAACAATCTTGGTAGGGGTTCACTAGATAAAGCTTCATACCTAATATCAAAGACCTGGGCCTTGCGGTTTCAGAGAAGAAGATTTTTAAAGATTTTCCCTATATAAGCCCTTGTAAAACCAAAGGGCCCCCGTGCGGAGGCATTTTTGGCCCCAGCACTATAATTTGAACAATCATGGTAGGGGTCCACTAGATGAAGCTTCATACCAAATATCAAAGACCTTGGCCTTGCGGTTTCAGAGAAGAAGATTTTTCAAGATTTTCCCTATATAAGCCCATGTAAAACCAAAGGGCCCCCTGTGCGGGGGCATTTTTAGCTCCAGCACTATAATTTGAACAATCTTGGTAGGGGTCCACTAGATGAAGCTTCATAACAAATATCAAAGATCTGGGCCTTGCGGTTTCAGAGAAGAAGATTTTTAAAGATTTTCCCTTTATAAGCCCATGTAAAACCAAAGGGCCCCCGTGCGGGGGCATTTTTGGCCCCAGCACTATAATTTGAACAATCTTGGTAGGGGTCCACTAGATGAAGCTTCATACCAAATATCAAAGACCTGGGCCTTGCGGTTTCAGAGAAGAAGATTTTTCAAGATTTTCCCTATATAAGCCCATGTAAAACCAAAGGGCCCCCGTGCTGGGGCATTTTTAGCTCCAGCACTATAATTTGAACAATCTTGGTAGGGGTCCACTAGATGAAGCTTCATACCAAATATCAAAGATCTGGGGGTTGCGGTTTTAGAGAAGAAGATTTTTAAAGATTTTCCCTATATAAGCCCATGCAAAACCAAAGGGCCCCCGTGCGGGGGCATTTTTGGCCCCAGCACTATAATTTGAACAATCTTGGTAGGGGTCCACTAGATGAAGCTTCATACCAAATATCAAAGACCTGGGCCTTGCGGTTTCAGAGAAGAAGATTTTTTAAGTTTTCGGTGAAAAAAATCTATTTTTGGCTCCTGTGACCTATATGTGCAATGGACCGTAACCATTTGAACAACTTTGAAAGGGGACCACCTAAGGATCATTCCTGTGAAGTTTGGTCAAAATCCGATCAGTGGTTTAGGAGGAGATGTCGTTTGAAGAAAAGTTTACGGACGCACGCACGGACGCACGCACGGACGCACGACGGACGACGGACAAAAAGTGATCCCAAAAGCTCACCTTGTCACTACGTGACAGGTGAGCTAATAAAAAAATGAGGAACAGTTGAGATCCATCCCCACCCGTATTCTCTCCCTCACAGAAGTTTCTGCTGAATTTCCCCAGTACAAGCCCACCGATTAATCCATCAGCCGCCGCCCATCAAACAACACTCAAAGATAGAGGAATAAGACAAAATTACACCCGGTTTGTACCATAAAGATACGTAAAAGAGAAAGAAGGAAGATAAGAACAAGCTGTGCGATTCTAGAGCTTGGCACGACTGAGCCGATTGATTCAGGCCGGATCTAGCCCAAACCCCTCGTCTATCTGAAATATGGGCCAAAATGATGTGTTGAAAAGGTGGAGATCCCTCGGCTTTTCTCAATCATCAGGATCCCTTCTTCCAGCATACGAGACGCCACTCACGGCAAACAAGTGGCTCCTGTTTCAACAAGGAATTTCATCCCCATTCACTACAGAAGGAAAGTGACCTGTATTTTTTATTCCCTACAGACAAGGGAGGCCTAAAACGTTTGCTTAAATAAAAGCTTGGCTCTGAAAACAGGAGATCCTTTGCTAAATATGAGATCCACGATTTTGGTAAGAAATTATTGAGGTGATAAGTTTCCGAGAGAACAAATTATTTTATATACTGATAAAGAAATCAGCTGTGTTAGATGATAACTCACACTTCAGAACTTAGTGATAAGTATCCGATTCTGTTAACTTTGGTGTAACATGAAATAAATTTGAGGTAACATGAAACGACAAGTTACTTATCTAATAACGTATTTAAAATGCATCTTTCATTGATGTGCAGAGTGATGGAGCATGAAAAAGTGACACATACACAGTACAAACACATGTTAAACACAGATGAGGTTTTCTTCTTTGCAGTGCGCGGCCCACCAGCAATGATGATACACGTACAAATGCAGCGTGGTAGTAACATGAGATAGGAAAGGTTTAAAAGGATAGATCTCGCGTAGTGAATTGTAAAAAAATTTGGTAAGATGCATTTGAATAAATTGAATTACAAAATAATACCGGTCGAACGGACGACTGTTCTGTATGTTGGAGGTTTTTACCCAACTGCCACAGAAGCTGAAGATTTCGAGGCACCGGGTGGTCTCGGCAATGGGACTGTTTTCGGTGGGGTCTTACCACTCTGCCACACTCCCGAAGGCAGCCGCCATATTTCTACCCCCCCGGGCTGGCGCGGGGCATTTATTTTTTGGATAACCAATTGGCCATTTTGTGGGAAAGTAATTGTCCTTTTGGCATTCCTTTATTGATGTTTTCATTAGGGTCTAGTGATTCCATGTTTGTATTTCTTTCCCTTTGGTGTCTCTGATGGGAAATGTGGGTTACAATTCCTGATTATTGCCTGCACTGCTTAGGACTGTCTGTCCCAATACTTGTGATCATTATGGTTTATACCTATACCTGGTGACAAACTGAAGAAATGATGAGTCCTTCTCTATCCTAATCTGCTGGAAGAATAGCAGGCTTTTCTCAACCTTAACCCATACAAGAGGGCCCAGAGGGCCCTGGTTCCCTCACCTGTGTGTCACTGTCTGGAGTACATTCTATTTTTAGCTCTGTTGGCCATCCTGTTCATCAGCAGAGTGATTTTAGCTTATTTGGTAGGGAGTAACCTAGGCAACATTCCTGTGAAGTTTGAATCAAATTGGTCTTAAGGTTTAGGAGGAGTTCACGTTTGAATCAAATTTACAATATTTTTCCATTTTCAGCTCTGGTGGCCATTTGTTCATCGGAGCGAGATCGTTAAAGCCTTTTTGGTAGAGGGTCATCTAGACAACATTACTTCCAAGTTTGAATGAAATTGGCCCAAGGGTACAGGAGAAATTGTCGTTTGAAGATTTTTTTTTTTATTTTTAGCTCTGGCAGCCATCTTGTTCATTGGAGTGGAATGAGTTTTAACTATTTTGGTAGGGAGTCAGCTAGGCAACATTCCTGTGAAGTTTTAAATCCAATTGGCCCAAGGGTTTAGAAGGAGTTCGCATTTGAAGCAAATTTACAATTTTTTCTATTTTTAGCTCTTGTGACCATTTGTTAATCGTTTATGCTATTTTCCTAGAGGGTCATCTACACAACATTCCAATGAAGTTTAGAAGCCTTCATGGTGAAGTGGTCATGCTACTTGCCTTGTAAACCAGGGGTAGCAGGATCGATCCCGGCTTCTCCTGACTTTCTCAAACCCACAAACAAACGGACAGTGCAAGAACTATATGCCCTCCTACGGGGGCATAAAATAGGGGGGCATAATATACTTAATCTGAGCCTTCAGGATAAAGGGCAGTAAATGACCTTGACCTATGGAATTGATAAACTTGGATTCAGCTGATTGCAAATATCATTCCTGATGCCACAAGTTACCATGCATTAAAAAAATCCACTGTTGTGCCTTTTTTCCATACAAATGTCTGAGCAACCAAATTTGACCTTGCCGTAAAGCAGGTCAAGGTCAACCAAAGGTCACCATTTAAAAAACTTGGAAGGGCCCCCCAAGTCCCCGATGCTGGATAACAAGTTTCAAGGTCATCGGCCACTCGGTTCCTGAGAAGAAGATTTTAAAAGGTTTTTACCAAATATGAGAAAGAAGATCAAAGGTCAAGGTCACAGGTCAAAATTTTTGTATAGCTGGAAAGTCCTTGCAACAAGGAACATACATGCCATATATGAAGGCTCTATCTCAAATAGTTCTAAAGTTATGATAAAGTAGGTCACATGTCAAGGTCAAAATCACAAATCATTTTTGTATGAATAGGAAGCCCTTGTCGCAAGGAAACTACATGCCAAATATGAAGGCCCTATCTCAAATGCTTCGAAAGTTATAATAAAATATGTCAAATGTCAAGGTAAAGGTCACAGATCATTTTTATGTATGAATAGGAAGCCCTTGTCGCTGTATCTCAAATGCTTCAAAAGTTATGACAAAGTAGGTCAAAGGTCAAGGTCATGGGTCAAAAGTTTTGAATGGTTCAGAAAACCTTGTCACAAAGAACATACATGCCAAATATGAAGGCTCTATCTCATATGGTTAGAAAGTTATGATAAAGTAGGTCACAGGTCAAGGTCACAGGTCAAATATCTATATGAGAGGGAAGCCGTTGTCACAAGGAACCTACAAGCCAAATATGAAGGCTTTATCTCAAACGGTTCAAAAGTTATGACAAAATAACCTTCTGATCTACTTTTTGATTTGATATGACCCATATTCGACCTTAACTGAGATATTGTCCAGATGATCATCCTGAGCAAGTTTTATGATGATCTGACTAAAACTGTGGCCTCTTAAGAGTGTTCAAAACCTTTTGACCTGCTGACCTACTTTTTGACCCGACATGACCCATATTCAAACTTGACCCAGATATTGTCAAGATGATAATTCTGAGCAAGTTTGATGATGATCAGACCAAAACTGGGGCCTCTAGTGTGTTTACAAGGTTCAACAATCTGACCTACTGACCAACTTATTGACCAGACATGACCCATATTCGAAATTAACCGAGATATTGTCAAGTTTGATGATGATCGGACCAAAACTGTGGCCTCTAGCGTGTTCAGAGGGTTTTTCTATGATTTGACCTACTGACCTACTTTTTCACCCGACATATTGTACCCATATTCGAACTTGATGATCATTCATGGTAAGTTTGATGATGATCGGACCAAAACTGTGACCTCTAGAGTGTTCACAAGGTTTTTCTATGATTTGACCTACTGACCTACTTTTTGATGAGACATGACCCGTATTCAAACTTGACCGAGATATTGTCAAGATGATCATTCTGAGCAAGTTTGATGATGATTGGGCAAAAAACTGTGGCCTCTAGTGTGTTCACAAGGTTTTTCTCTGATCTGACCTACTGACCTACTTTTTGACCCATATTCGAACTTGACCGAGACTTTGTCAAGATGATCATTCTGGGCAAGTTTGATGATGACTGGACCAAAACTGTGGCCTCTAGTGTATTCACAAGACTTCTCTATGATTTGACCTACTGACCTACTTTGTGACCCATTATGACGCATATTCGAACTTGACCAAGATATTATCAAGATGATCATTCATAGCAAGTTTGATGATGATTGGACCAAACCTGTGGCCACAAGTGTGATCAGAAGGTTTTTCTATGATTTGACCTACTGACCTACTTTTTGACCTGACAACACCCATATTCGAACTTGACCGAGATAGATGTACCAAACTGTGGCCTCTAGTGTGTTCACAAGGTTTTTCTCTGATTTGACCTACTGACCTACTTTTTGACCCGACATGATCAATATTCGAACATGACCGAGATATTGTCAAGATAATCATTCAGAGCAAGTTTGATAATTATCGGACCAAAACTGTGGCCTTTAGTGTATTCACAAGGTTTTTCTATGATTTGACCTACTGACCTACTTTGTGACCCGACATGACCCATATTCGAACTTGACCCAGATATTGTCAAGACGATCATTCTGAGCAAGTTTGATGACCATCGGATCAAAACTGTGGCCTCTAGAGTGTTCACAAGGTTTTTCTATGATTTGACCCACTGACCTACTTTTTGACCCGACAGACCCGTATTTAAACTTGACCGAGATATTGTCAAGATGATCATTCTGAGCAAGTATGATGACGATCGGACCAAAACTATGGCCTCTAGAGTGTTCACAAGGTTTTTCTTTGATTTGACCTACTGACATACTTTCTGACCCAACATGACCCATATTCGAACTTGACCAAGATATTATCAAGATGATCATTCTGACCAAGTTTGATAATGATTGGCCCAAAACTGTGACCTCTAGTGTGTTCACAAGAAAAGTTTACTGACGGACGCACGCACGGCGGACGACGGACAAAAAGTGATCCCAAAAGCTCACCTTGTCACTAGGTGACAGGTGAGCTAAAAATGACAATCACAACAAATTTTTTCTGCTTTGTCGTCTGCTGGTTACTTTAAAAGTCATTGTTGCAAACAGTGTGGACCTAGAACAGACTGCTCCTGTAGGAGCAGTCTGATCTGGGTCTACACTGTTTGCCTGTACGCAAAAATATTTTTTAAAACTTTGCAAAAAGATTTAGCATACGACATAAGCAAATGACATTTTCAGATGTGATTTTTCTCGGCAACTTAAAGGTTAAGAAAATACATTTATTGATTCATTTGAAATTGCCCTTTTTGTACTTACTTTCAAAGGATTGGTAAAGAGTTCCATCAGTAATGGTTTATGTTGTGCCTCAGTCTTTTCAAGAGTTTCCAACAGATATGGCATCTTATCAATTGCCTGATACACTCTGTATACATCCTGTCATGAAACAATACAAGATTAATAGAAGTAAATCACAAACTTCTTTGTAACACAATAGTGTAAGGGTCCAAAAGGAAAACCATTTTACTTCTGATTCAGAAATTCAGAAATTTTGATTCTTTGAAAAACGGTTATTTTTCTATATAATCAATACATTTTTGGGATCCATCTTAATGCATCTATAAATCGTATTATATTCAAAACCATTTTATAACAAACCATGTCCTAAAAAGATATTGGTGTACCACAATTCTACTCAGTTACAGCCTTCATATATGAGCTTAGCTGGAAAATAAATGTTTACAGAAATTTTCAAAGGGGCATTACTCTGTTAATATTTGGTGGACCATAACCTAGAAACACTATGCGCTGTTCCACATCATGGTCTAACAATATAATTTTATCAAGATTCAGCTTGATCGGATGTACATGTAAAATGTAGGAAATAAAAAGTTTTAAAGATGGATGGACAGACAGATGGATGGATGGACACTGATTTGTTTGTTTGATTTGAGGTTTAATGTCCCCGTCAACACTGTATGGGTCATTTTGAAGATGTTGCGAGGCGGACCATCCATGCTAATAAACCCTTTTTGGTTTCATTGGGCGACAGGGCTTGAGATGTCATTTCATCTTGATGTCGGGTAAAAGGAAAATTGGAAGCAACGTCTCCTAAATGAAATTTACAGTGTTGACGGGGACGTTAAACCTCAAATCAAACAAACAAACAAATCAAGCCCGGATGGGATGAACACTGAGGACCATAACATGATACAACCTTTTTCAAAAAGGGCATATAAAAATGTTTCTTGCACACTAGATAAGGAAATCAATAGTTTTAGCTTTGGATAGAAATTCTGTTCTGACCCTGGTGTTCTTACCTAAAATCAAATATTCTCCCGTGTTTCATAAATGCACTGGTTGAATACGACCGCATATGCGCCATCGTTAAGGCTGATGTCACAGCAAGTGACATGACGTCACTAAACATCCTAACATGGTCATGACAATATGGCAGTTGTCGGCAAAAGAGGTGAAGTTATTATCAAAAATCAACGCTCAGAAATGAAAGGTATGCAAGAAAAAGAATCCTACATGGGTGTGAGGGGTGGATAGAAAAATCCATTCCGAGGGTCACTGTCGGCATCACAAGGCAAGCCTCGTGATGTCAGACAGTGACCCTCATGACGGATTTTTCCATCCACCCCTCACACCAATGTAAGATCCTTATATTCTCTATACATGTGTGATGACTTAAAAACTAGCATGAATGAATATGGTCTTCATTCTCTGCACAATAAATTTGTTTGATCTGATGTCAACAATATAAAGGTCATTTTGGAGACGTTGCTTCCAATTTTGTGGGACTTTTACCCGACACTGAGATGAAATGACATCTCAAGCCCTGTCACCCAATGAAACCAAAATGGACAATCCGACTCGCACCTCTTTGCCTGGGCAGGCAGGCTTAGATCCTCTAAGCAGTTTACCAGTACTCGTGTACGGTCGGATTCAGCTCTGCATGGAAGCATCATGCGGCCCATTTATTTTTCAAGCCCCAGTGGGCGGGGGCCGACCTGCACAATAAAGGGTTGTTTCAAAGGACATCCATGTAATGCACAGTGTAGACTCATCAGTTTGCTGGGTGCACCTTTCTAGAACTGCTATTACTTGATATGTCTCAACTGAGCCGGGGTACATCATTTCCTACAATTTACATGTGAGACCAGCGAAGAACCATATCAGCCTGCACATCCATATAATCTTACCAGAGACTTCTCTTGCTGCATAAAGGTGCATTAGGCCCTTAGCGAGCCTAAGAGTGCACAACAAAGACCGATCAGTCTGTGTGGATGTGCAAGTTGATCCCAGTCTTGGCTGGGCGCACATGTAAATTGTATGGAAATGATGTGCCCCGGCTCATTTATCAAGTCATTTTGCTTTTCGGATCAATTGTTTATCAATAGACCCAAAGCCAAAAGTGCAGTAGCTTTTCCATGCTGAAGTTTGTGTGACTATCACTGACTTGTTGGAAATAAAGGTAATGTCTAGTTATAGAAAATAACCACACTATTCTTATCACTGTGGGGGTCAGAGTGCTGCGTAAGAGGGTTATATATAGAACAGGCCTCATACTGACAAAGCTTTTCCATGCCTGAAAGGCCTGATTTTGCAGCTTCAACCTTATCCTGCTGAACAAGACACAACTACATTACCTTTACAAACAGTGTAGATCCTGATCAGATGGCTTCTGAAGAAGCCATCTGATCAGGATCTACACTGTTTGTAATGGACTTGGTGAAATATAAAGTAATTTGGCTGACTTATAGTCAGAAATAAGGGTTAAATAGTTTTTTAAACAGACTATATGCGCAAAAATCAGAATCATAAAGCCTGAAATCAAGAAAAAAATCAAGCTCTAAAAGCCTGAAATCCTGCAAATGCCTGAAAAATATGAGGCCTGATAGAATCTGGACTGGAATCATGTGTTGGGTTTGGCAAACAGTATAGGTCCAGATCAGGAACTACTTCAACACTGTTTGCTTACAGTACAGGAATTAGAGGAAAGTCCCTGTTCATGACCAATTTCACAGCTACACTCAGGGACAATCAACCCACACTAACAGATTCATCATCAACTTGGATTCCTAATGAAGTCTGACACTCAACAAATGCTATCTTAACCCACTGTATAATAGTGAACTTTTCCATTGCTATATGTTGTACAAGTCAGTTGCCAGGCCTATTTTTTCGTTTTTCTTTCTATTTTTGACAGAAATTCTGTTAGCAAATAGTGCAGGCCCTAATCAGACGGCATCTGATCTGGGCCTGCACTGTTTGCCAAGGTACCCCTTCAGGGGTTTCCTGCATGCAATGAGTTATTTGTTTGTTTGATTTGAGTTTTAACGTCCCAGCGAACACTGTATAGGTCATTTTGAGACGTTGCTTCCAATTTTGTGGGACTTTTACCCGACATCGAGATGAAATGACATCTCAAGCCCCGTCACCCAATGAAACCAATAGGGTTTATAAGCATGGACGTTCTGACTCTCAACCCTTTGCCTGGGCAGGCTTAGATCCTCTAAGCGGTTTACCAGTAAGCGTAAGCGGTCGGTTTCAGCTCTGCGTGAACGCATCATGCAGCCCATCTATTTCTTCAAGCCCCGATGGGCAGGGGCCGTTGCAATGAGTTAAACATGATGGAAGACGTTTTTTGTCATCTTTCATTTTCAGTGTATTTTTAATACCTGTAAAGTAGCTTTTTTTCTCTGGAATTTCTTGGCCAGCCTTTGAAAGTCTGGAATTTTCCTTAACTGATCTTCTTGTAATGTCTGTCGCAGTTCAGTGTTGTCTACAAACGTCTCAACAACATTCAACCTCTCCTCTACAAGCGGAATTCATCAACATTGAGATATTAGAATATTATGCACTAAAAATATTTATTACCAGTTCTCATATAGGAGATCTCAGAAATCTGATATGCAAATATTATAACCAAAAATTTTTTACAGTCAACCCTCTTTATACCTACATTGGGTATAACCACAAAATCTGGAGCGTGATAGCTTGGTGGTTAGTGCACTTGCCTCTGATGCCAGAGGTTCCGGGTCCGAACAGGTTCTATTGGCATCATTTGCAGGGATGAAAGTCATTAAGTGCACCGTCCTTCGGACCGGGACATTAACTGGAGGCCCCCTGTGCAGGGAGAACCATCCCCTGTGCAGGTCAAAGAACCCTACCCTAACTACATGGTTACTGTGTAGGCTTTCATTCTGCAAAACCTGGAGTGTATGTAATGTACACCTGCGAATAATGGTCAGATGTGACCGATCACAGTATCAGTAGAAAGAAAGTTATAACTAAAATTTCATTGAACCCACCCTTAGATCAAGATCAGAATCAGAATTGTTACTGGTGACATGTCAAATGACATTCATACACCGGAACCTGTGATATGGGAAGTTAGTCCCTAGCTCTCACCAAAGAGATAAACTCAGCTACACAATCCTCAGCACCTACAGCACTGGATATGATCGCATTGGATAAGATGAGCCTGATTGATGGAGATATTCAAGAATTCTTCATTCAATTATCACAGAAACCATAAACCAATGTTGTGGATATATTAGAATGGCCTCAAAGACAATTCTACGAAATAGCCGCAACTTATCTCAAGCCCTGTCACCCAATGAAACCCATAGGGTTTATAAGCATGGACGGTCTGACACTGACACTGCTTTGCCTGCACAGCCACCATGGCTCACCGTGAGGGTCCGTACTGGATCCTGTTGACAAGGAGTCTATGGTTCCCTACGGAATCCCACGAATATACTCACGGAAGGGCTCGAGAAAATGTCGGTTTGCCAGTTCTGAACCAATTTTGTGTTACCTGAACCGATTTTGACTTCAGAAAGAGATTCAAAAGTCTTTTTTTTTACGTGTTCTAAACGATATTTTTATTTAAGAAATACGCTCCACTGAAATGATACATAAAACGTGTGTATTACGGCCTTGAATGAATTACAAGAGGGCCATGATGGCCCTGGATCGCTCACCTGATCCACACAGTAACAAGTGGGCCCCGGGGAGGGCCATTATTGACCCCAAGGTTATAATGTCCATAATGTTGAGGGAGGTCTAAAAAGGTGAAGCTTCATGACTAAATATCAACAAAGGCTATAATCGTCCACTAGATTAAGCTCCAGACCAAATATCGAAGACATGGGCCTTGCAGTTTCAGAGAAGTAGATTTTTAAAGATTTCCCTATATAAGTCTATGTAAAACCAAAGGGTCTCGGGGCGGGGGCATTTTTGGCCCCAGGGCTATAATTTGAACAATCTTGATAGAGGTCCACTAGATGAAATTTCACACCAAATATCCAATACCTAGGCCTTGTGGTTTCACAGAAGAAGATTTTTAAAGATTTTCCCTATACAAGTCTATGTAAAACCAAAGGGCCCTGAGGCGGGGGCATTTTTGGCCTCAGGGCTATAATTTGAACAATCTTGGTAGAGGTCCACTAGCTAAAGCTTCATACCAAATATCAAAGACCCAGGCCTTGTGGTTTCAGAGATGAAGATTTTTAAAGATTTTCCCAATACAAGTCTATTTAAAACCAAAGGGCCCCGGAGCGGGGGCATTTTTGGCCCCAGGGCTATAATTTGAACAATCTTGGTAGAGGTCCTTAAGATGAAGCTTCATACCAAATATCAAAGACCTGGGCCTTGCAGTTTCAGAGAAGAAGATTTTTAAAGATTTTCCCTACATAAGCCTATGTAAAACCAAAGGGCCCCAGGGCTGGGGCAGTTTTGGCCACAGCACTATAATTTGAACAATCTTGGTAGGGGTCCACTAGATGAAGCTTCATACCAAATAGCAAAGACCTGGGCCTTGCAGTTTCAGACAAGAAGATTTTTAAAGATTTTCCCTATATAGGCCCATGTAAAACCAAAGGGCCCCAGGGCGGGGGCATTTTTGGCCCAAGCACTTTAATTTGAACAATCTTGGTAGGGGTCCACCAGATGAAGCTTCATATCAAATATCAAAGACCTGGGCCTTGTGGTTTCAGAGAAAAAGATTTTCCCTATATAAGCCCATGTAAAACCAAAGGGCCCCGGGGCGGGGGCAATTTTGGCCCCAGCACTATAATTTGAACAATCTTGGTAGGGGTCCACTAGATGAAGCTTCATACCAAATAGCAAAGACCTGGGCCTTGCAGTTTCAGACAAGAAGATTTTTAAAGATTTTCCCATGTAAAACCAAAGGGCCCCAGGGCAGGGGCATTTTTGGCCCAAGCACTTTAATTTGAACAATCTTGGTAGGGGTCCACTAGATGAAGCTTCATACCAAATAGCAAAGACCTGGGCCTTGCAGTTTCAGAGAAGAAGATTTTTAAAGATTTTCCTATATAAGCCCATGTAAAACCAAAGGGCCCCGGGGCGGGGGCATTTTTGGCCCCAGCACTATAATTTGAACAATCTTGGTAGGGTTCCACCAGATGAAGCTTCATATCAAATATCAAAGACCTGGGCCTTGCGGTTTCAGAGAAAAAGATTTTCCCTATATAAGCCCATGTAAAACCAAAGGGCCCCGGGGCGGGGGCAGTTTTGGCCCCAGCACTATAATTTGAACAATCTTGGTAGGGGTCCACTAGATGAAGCTTCATACCAAAAATCAAAGACCTGGACCTTGTGGTTTCAGAGAAGATGATCTTTGAAGATTTTCCTGTATAGGCCCATGTAAAACCAAAGGGCCCCGGGGCTGGGGCATTTTTTGGCCCCAGCACTATAATTTGAACAAACTTGGTAGGTGTCCACTAGATGAAGCTTCACACCAAATATCAAAGACCTGGGCCTTTCGGTTTCAGAGAAGAAGATTTTTTAAGTTTTCAGTAAAAAAATCTATTTTTGGCTCCTGTGACCTATATGTGCAACAGACCGGAACCATTTGAACAACTTTGAAAGGGGACCACCTAAGGATCATTCCTGTGAAGTTTGGTCAAAATCCGATCAGTGGTTTAGGAGGAGATGTCGTTTGAAGAAATTGTTTACGCACGGATGACAGACAAAAAGTGATCCTAATATTAATCACAAGAGGGCCATGATGGCCCTGGATCGCTCACCTGATCCATAGTGTAACAAGTGGGCCCCAGAGAGGGCCATTATTGGCCCCAGGTCTTTAATGTGCATAATATTGAGGGAGGTCTATTAGGTGAAGCTTCATACCAAACATCAACAAAGGCTATAATTTGAACAATCTTGGCAAAGGTCCACTAGATGAAGCTACACATCAAATATCAAAGACCTGGGCCTAGCGGTTTCAGAGAAGAAGATTTTTAAAGATTTTGCCTCTATAAGCCTATGTAAAACCAAAGGGCCCCGGAGCGGGGGCATTTTTGGCCCCAGCACTATAATTTGAACAATCTTGGTAGGGGTCCACTAGATGAAGCGTCATACCAAATATCAAAGACCTGGGCTTTGTGGTTTCAGAGTAGAAGATTTTTAAAGATTTTCCCTATATAAGCCAATGTAAAACCAAAGGGCCCAGTGGCGGGGGCATTTTTTATCCCAGCGCTATAATTTGAACAATCTTGGTAGGGGTCCACTAGATGAAGCTTCATACCAAATATCAAAGACCTGGGCCTTGTGGTTTCAGAGAAGAAGATTTTTAAAGATTTTCCCTATATTAGCCTATGTAAAACCAAAGGGCCCTGGGCTGGGGGCATTTTTGGCCCCAGCACTATAATTTGAACAATCTTGGTAGGGGTCCACTAGATGAAGCTTCATACCAAATATCAAAGTCCTGGGCCTTGTGGTTTCAGAGAAGAAGATTTTTAAAGATTTTCCCAATATAAGCCCATGTAAAACCAAAGGGCCCCGTGGCGGGGGCATATTTTGTCCCAGCAATAAAATTTGAACAATCTTGGTAGGGGTCCACTAGATGAAACTTCATACCAAATATCAAAGTCCTGGGCCTTGTGGTTTCAGAGAAGAAAATTTTTAAAGATTTTCCCTATATAAGCCTATGTAAAACCAAAGGGCCACGGGGCGGGGGCATTTTTGGCCCCAGCACTATAATTTGAACAATCTTGGTAGGGGTCCACTAGATGAAGCTTCATACCAAATATCAAAGACCTGGGCCTTGTGGTTTCAGAGAAGAAGATTTTTAAAGATTTTCCCTATATAAGCCTATGTAAAACCAAAGGGCCCGGTGGCGGGGGCATTTTTTGTCCCAGCACTATAATTTGAACAATCTTGGTAGGGGTCCACTAGATGAAACTTCATACCAAAAATCAAAGTCCTGGGCCTTGTGGTTTCAGAGAAGAAAATTTTTAAAGATTTTCCCTATATAAGCCTATGTAAAACCAAAGGGCCACGGGGCGGGGGCATTTTTGGCCCCAGCACTATAATTTGAACAATCTTGGTAGGGGTCCACTAGATGAAGCTTCATACCAAATATCAAAGACCTGGGCCTTGTGGTTTCAGAGAAGAAGATTTTTAAAGATTTTCCCTATATAAGCCAATGTAAAACCAAAGGGCCCCATGGCGGGGGCATTTTTTGTCCCAGCACTAAAATTTGAACAATCTTGGTAGGGGTCCACTAGATGATGCTTCCTACCAAATATCAAAGTCCTGGGTCTTGTGGTTTCAGAGAAGAAGATTTTTAAAGCTCTTCCCTATATAAGCCCATGTAAAACCAAAGGGCCCCGGAGCGGGGGCATTTTTGGCCCCAGCACTATAATTTGAACAATCTTGGTAGGGGTCCACTAGATGAAGCTTCATACCAAATATCAAAGACCTGGGCCTTGTGGTTTCAGAGAAGAAGATTTTTAAAGATTTTCCCTATATAAGCCTATGTAAAACCAAAGGGCCCGGTGGCGGGGGCATTTTTTGTCCCAGCACTATAATTTGAACAATCTTGGTAGGGGTCCACTAGTTGAAGCTTCATACCAAATATCAAAGACCTGGGCCTTGTGGTTTCAGAGAAGAAGATTTTTAAAGATTTTCTCTATATAAGCCAATGTAAAACCAAAGGGCCCCGTGGCGGGGGCATTTTTGTCCCAGCACTAAAATTTGAACAATCTTGGTAGGGGTCCACTAGATGATGCTTCATACCAAATATCAAAGTCCTGGGTCTTGTGGTTTCAGAGAAGAAGATTTTTAAAGCTCTTCCCTATATAAGCCCATGTAAAACCAAAGGGCCCCTGAGCGGGGGCATTTTTGGCCCCAGCACTATAATTTGAACAATCTTGGTAGGGGTCCACTAGATGAAGCTTCATACCAAATATCAAAGACCTGGGCCTTGTGGTTTCAGAGAAGAAGATTTTTAAAGATTTTCCCTATATAAGCCTATGTAAAACCAAAGGGCCCCCGGGGCGGGGGCATTTTTGGCCCCAGCACTATAATTTGAACAATCTTGGTAGGGGTCCACTAGATGAAGCTTCATACCAAATATCAAAGACCTGGGCCTTGTGGTTTCAGAGAAGAAGATTTTTAAAGATTTTCCCTATATAAGCCTATGTAAAACCAAAGGGCCCCAGGGCGGGGGCATTTTTGGCCCCAGCACTATAATTTGAACAATCTTGGTAGGGGTCCACTAGATGAAGCTTCATACCAAATATCAAAGACCTGGGCCTTGTGGTTTCAGAGAAGAAGATTTTTTAAGTTTTTGGTGAAAAAAATCTATTTTTGGCTCCTGTGACCTAGATGTGCAATGGACCGGAACCATTTGAACAACTTTGAAAGGGGACCACCTAAGGATCATTCCTGTGAAGTTTGGTCAAAATCCGATCAGTGGTTTAGGAGGAGATGTCGTTTAAAGAAATTGTTTACGCACGGACGCACGCACGCACGCACGGACGCACGACGGACGACGGACAAAAAGTGATCCCAAAAGCTCACCTCGTCACTACGTGACGGTGAGCTAACAAGAGGGCCATGATGGCCCTGGATCGCTCACCTGATCCACAGTGTAACAAGTGGGCCCCAGGGAGGGTCATTATTGGCCCCAGGGCTTTAATGTGCATAATGCTGAGGGAGGTCTTAAGGTGAAGCTTCATACCAAACATCAACAAAGGCTATAATATGAACAATCTTGGCAAAGGTGGTAGAGATGAAGCTACACACCAAATATCAAGGAACTTGGCCTTGCGGTTTCAGAGAAGAAGATTTTTTTAAAGATATTCCATACATAAGCCTATGCAAAACCAAATTTGCATCGGGGTTATATAAGTCTATGTAAAACCAAAGGGTCCCGGGCTGGGGACATTTGTGGCCCAAGGGCTATGATTTTTGGAACAATCTTGGTAGAAGCCCACTAGATGAAGCTTCATACCAAATATCAAAGACATGGGCCTTGCAGTTTCAGAGAAGAAGATGTAAAACCAAAGGGTCTCAGGGTGGTGACATTTTTGGCCCCAGGGCTATAATTTGAACAATCTTGATAGAGGTGTACTAGATGAAATTTCACACCAAATATCAAAGGCCTAGGCCTTGTGGTTTCAGAGAAGAAGATTTTTAAAGATTTTCCCTATATAAGTCCATGTAAAACCAAAGGGCCTCGCAGTGGGGGCATTTTTTGCCAAAGGGCTATAATTTGAACAATCTTAGTAGGGGTCCATTAGATGAAGCTTCATACCAAATATCAAAGTCCGTGGACATGCAGTTTCAGAGAAGAAGATTTTTTAAGATTTTCCCTATATAAGTCTATGTAAAACCAAAGGGCCCGAGAGCGGGGACATTTTTGGTCCCAGGGCTATAATTAGAAAAATCTTGATATAGGTCCACTAGATGAAGCTTCACACAAAATATCAAAGGACTAGGCCTTGTGGTTTCAGAGAAGAAGATTTTTAAAGATTTGTCCTATAAAAGCCTATGTAAAACCAAGGGCCCCGGGGCGAGGCATTTTTGGCCCCAGCACTATAATTTGAACAATCTTGGTAGGGGTCCACTAGATGAAGCTTCACACAAAATATCCAATACCTAGGCCTTGTGGTTTCAGAGAAGAAGATTTTTACAGATTTTCCCGATACAAGTCTATGTAAAACCAAAGGGCTTCGAGGCAGGGGCTTTTTTGGCCTCAGGGCTATAATTTGAACAATCTTGGTAGAGGTCCACAAGATGAAGCTTCATACCAAATATCAAAGACCTGGGCCTTGTGGTTTCAGAGAAGAAGATTTGTAAAGAATTGCCTACATAAGTCTATGTAAAACCAAAGGGCCCCAAAGCAGGGGGCATTTTTGGCCCCAGGGCTATAATTTGAACAATCTTGGTAGAGGTCCACAAGATGAAGCTTCATACCAAATATCAAAGACCTGGGCCTTGCAGTTTCAGAGAAGAAGATTTTTAAAGATTTTCCCTATATAAGCCCTTGTGAAACCAAAGGGCCCCGGGGCGGGGGCATTTTTGGCCCCAGCACTATAATTTGAACAATCTTGGTAGGGGTCCACTAGATGAAGCTTCATACCAAATATCCAAGCCCTGGGCCTTGCAGTTTCAGAGAAGAAGATTACTAAAGATTTTCCCTATATAAGCCCATGTAAAACCAAAGGGCCCCGGGGTGGGGGCATTTTTGGCCCCAGCACTATAATTTGAACAATCTTGGTAGGGGTCCACTAGATGAAGCTTCATACTAAATATCAAAGACCTGGGCCTTGCGGTTTCAGAGAAGAAGATTTTTTAAGTTTTTGTTAAAAAAATCTATTTTTGGCTCCTGTGACCTATATGTTCAACAGACCAGAACCATTTGAACAACTTTGAAAGGGGACCACCTAAGGATCATTCCTGTGAAGTTTGGTCAAAATCCGATCAGTGGTTTAGGAGGAGATGTCGTTTGAAGAAATTGTTTACGCACGGATGACAGACAAAAAGTGATCCTAATATAAAACACAGGAGGGCCATGATGGCCCTGGATTGCTCACCTGATCCAGGGAGTAACAAGTGGGCCCTGGGGAGGGCCATTATTGACCCCAGGGTTTTATTGTGCATAATGTTGAGGGAGGTCTAAAAAGGTGAAGCTTCATACCAAATATCAACACAGGCTATAATTTGAACAATCTTCGCAAAGGTCTACAAGATGAAGCTACACACCAAATATCAAAGACCTGGACCTTGCATTTCAGAGAAGAAGGTTTTTTAAGATATTCCTTACACAAGCCTATGTAAATCCAAATGGCCCCGGGGCTGGGGTATTTTTGGCCTCAGGGCTATAATTTAAACATTCTTGAAAGAGATCCACCAGATGAAGCTTCACACCAAATATCAAAGACCTGGGCCTTGCTGTTTCATAGATGAGATTTTCAAAGATTATCTCTACATAAGTCTATGTAAAACCAAAGGGTCCCCGGGGCGGGGGCATTTTTTTGTGGCCAGAGGGCTATAATTTGAACAATCTTGGTAGAGGTCCACTAGCTGAAGCTCCATACCAAATATCAAAGACCATGGCCTTGCGGTTTCAGAGAAGAAGATTTATAAAGATTTCCCTATATAAGGATATGTAAAACCAAAGAGTCTCTGGCGCGGGCATTTTTGGCCCCAACACTTTAATTTGAACAATCTTGATAGAGGTCCACAAGATGAAATTTCACACCAAATATCAAAGACCTAGGCCTTTTGGTTTCAGAGAAGAAGATTTTAAAGATTTTCCCTATATATGCCTATGTAAAACCAAAGGGCCCAGGGGCGGGGGCTTTTTTGGCCCCAGCACTATAATTTGAACACTCTTGGTAGGGGTCCACTAGATGAAGCTTCATACCAAATAGCAAAGACCTGGGCCTTGTGGTTTCAGAGAAGAAGATTTTTAAAGATTTTCCCTATATAAGTCTATGTAAAACCAAAGGGCCATGTGACGGGGGCATTTTTGGTCTCAGGTTTATAATTTGAATAAACTTGGTAGTGGTCCACTAGCTGAAGCTTCATAACAAATTTCAAAGACCTAAGCCTTGTGGTTTCAGGGAAGAAGATTTTTCAAGATTTTCCCTATAAAGGTCTATGTAAAATCAAAGGGCCCCGGAGCTGGGGCATTTTTGACCCCAGGGCTATAATTTGAACAATCTCAGTAGAGGTCCACAAGATGAAGCTTCATATCAAATTTCAAAGACCTGAGCCTTGTGGTTTCAGAGAAGAAGATTTTTAAAGATTTTCCCTATATAAGCCCTTGTGAAACAAAAGGGCCCTGGGTTGGGGGCATTTTTGGCCCCAGCACTATTATTTGAACAATCTTGGTAGGGGTCCACTAGATGAAGCTTCATACCAAACATCAAAGACCTGGGCCTTGCAGTTTCAGAGAAGAAGATTTTTAAAGATTTTCCCAAGATAAGCCCATGTAAAACCAAAGGGCCCTGGGGTGGGGGCATTTTTGGCCCCAGCACTATAATTTGAACAATCTTGGTAGGGGTCCACTAGATGAAGGTTCATACCAAATATCAAAGACCTGGGCCTTGCGGTTTCAGAGAAGAAGATTTTCCCTATATAAGCCCATGTTAAACCAAAGGGCCCCGGTGCGGAGGCATTTTTGGCCCCAGCACTATAATTTGAACAATCTTGGTAGGGGTCCAATAGATGAAGCTTCATACCAAATATTTAAGTCATGGGCCTTGCGGTTTCAGAGAAGAAGATTTTTTAAGTTTTCGGTGAAAAAAATCTATTATTGGCTCCTGTGATCTATATGTGCAACGGACCAGAACCATTTGAACAACTTTGAAAGGGGTCCACCTAACGATCATTCCTGTGAAGTTTGGTCAAAATCGGATCAGTGGTTTAGGAGGAGATGTCGTTTGAAGAAATTGTTTACGCAGGGATGACAGACAAAAAGTGATCCTAATATAAAACACAAGAGGGCCCAGAGGACCCTGGTTCGCTCACCTGATCCAATGTATAACAAGTGTGCCCCGGGCAGGGTCAATTTTGGCCCCAGGGCTATAATTTGAACAATCTTGGTAGTGTGTGTGTGAATTCGGGTTTAACATCGCTTTCAACAATTTTTCAGTCATATCACGATGGTGTCTGGTTGCGACAGGGAGCTCAATGCTCACTTTTATAGTGCTGCCTCACTGAAGTATCATGTCCCAGACACATTACATGATACCACACCCAGTCACATTATCCTGACACTGGGTCGACCAGTCCTAGCTCTACCCCGTATCTGAGTGCCAAGCGAGGAGCAGCTAGTACCATTCTTAACGACTTTGGTATGTCGCCGCCCGGGATCGAACCCGTGACCTCCCGTTCCCCGGAGCGGACACTCTACCAACTGAGCTATCGGGGCCGGTAACAATCTTGGTAGAGGTCCACAAGATGAAGCTTCATATCGAATATGAAAGACCTGGGCTTTCTGGTTTCAGAGAAGAAGATTTTAAAGGTTTATCCTGCATATAGAAGTCTATGTAAAACAAGATTTTCCCTATATAAGTCTATGTTAAACCAAAGGGCCCCGGAGCAGGGGCATTTTTGGCCCCAGGGCTATAATTTGAACAATCTTGGTAGAGGTCCACTAGCTGAAGCTTCATAACAAATATCAAAGACCTAAGCCTTGTGTTTCAGAGAAGATGATTTTTAAAGATTTTCCCTATATAAGTCTATGTAAAACCAAAGGGCCATATGGCGGAGGCATTTTTGGTCTCAGGGCTATAATTTGAACAATCTTTACAGAGGTCCACTAGCTGAAGCTTCATAACAAATATTGAAGACCTAAGCCTTGTGGTTTCAAAGAAGAAGATTTTTCAAGATTTTCCCTATATACGTCTATGTAAAACCAAAGGGCCCCGGAGCGGGGGCATTTTTGGCCCCAGGGCTATAATTTGAACAATCTTGGTAGAGGTCCACAAGATGAAGCTTCATACCAAATATCAAAGACCTGGGCCTTGCAGTTTCAGAGAATAAGTTTTTTCAAGATTTTCCCTATATAAGCCTATGTAAAACAAAAGGGCCCTGGTGCGGGGGCATTTTTGGCCCCAGCACTATAATTTGAACAATCTTGGTAGGGGTCCACTAGATGAAGCTTCATACCAAATATCCAAGACCTGGGCCTTGCGGTTTCAGAGAAGAAGATTTTTCAAGATTTTCCCTATATAAGCCCATGTAAAACCAAAGGGCCCCGTGCAGGGGCATTTTTAGATCCAGCACTATAATTTGAACAATCTTGGTAGGGGTCCACCAGATAAAGCTTCATACCAAATATCAAAGACCTGGGCCTTGCGGTTTCAGAGAAGAAGATTTTTAAAGATTTTCCCTATATAAGCCGATGTAAAACCAAAGGGCCCCCGTGCGGGGGCATTTTTGGCCCCAGCACTATAATTTGAACAATCTTGGTAGGGGTCCACTAGATGAAGCTTCATACCAAATATCCAAGACCTGGGCCTTGCGGTTTCAGAGAAGAAGATTTTTCAAGATTTTCCCTATATAAGCCCATGTAAAACCAAAGGGCCCCCGTGCGGGGGCATTTTTAGCTCCAGCACTATAATTTGAACAATCTTGGTAGGGGTCCACTAGATGAAGCTTCATACCAAATATCAAAGACCTGGGCCTTGCGGTTTCAGAGAAGAAGATTTTTAAAGATTTTCCCTATATAAGCCCATGTAAAACCAAAGGGCCCCAGGGCGGGGGCATTCTTGGCCCCAGCACTATAATTTGAACAATCTTGGTAGGGGTCCACTAGATGAAGCTTCATACCAAATATAAAAGACCTGGGCCTTGCGGTTTCAGAAGAGAAGATTTTTTAAGTTTTCGGTGAAAAAATCTATTTTTGGCTGCTGTGACCTAGATGTGCAACGGACTGGAACCATTTGAACAACTTTGAAAGGGGACCACCTAAGGATCATTCTTGTGAAGTTTAGTCAAAATCCGATCAGTGGTTTATTAGGAGATGTCGTTTGAAGAAATTGTTTATGCACGAATGACAGACAAAAAGTGATCCTAATATAAAACACAAGAGGGCCATGATGGCCCTGGATCGCTCACCTGATCCATAGCGTAACAAGTGGGACCCGGGGAGGGCCATTATAAACCCCAGGGCTATAATGTGCATAATGTTCAGAGACGTCTAAAAAGGTGAAGCTTCATACCAAATATCAACAAAGGCTATAATTTGAACAATCTTGGCAAAGGTCCACTAGATATGCTACATACCAAATATCAAAGACCTGGGCCTTGCGGTTTCAGAGAAGAAGATTTTTATTAAAGATATTCCCTACATAAGCCTATATAAAACCAAATGGCTCCAGGGCGGGGGCATTTTTGGCCTCAGGGCTATAATTTAAACCATCTTGATAGAGGTCCACTAGAGGAAGCTTCACACCAAATATCAAAGACCATGGCCTTGCTGTTTCAGAAGAAGAATTTTAAGGAATATCTCTATATAAGTCTATGTAAAACCAAAGGGACCCAGGTCGGGGGCAGTTTTGGCCCTAGCACTATAATTTGAACAATCTTGGTAGGGGTCCACTAGATGAAGCTTCATACCAAATAGCAAAGACCTGGCCCTTGGGGTTTCGGAGAAGAAGATTTTTAAAGATTTTCCCCATATAAGCCCATGTAAAACCATAGGGCCCCGGGGCGGTGGCATTTTTAGCCCAAGCACTATAATTTGAACATTCTTGGTAGGAGTCCACTAGATGAAGCTTCATACCAAATAGCAAAGACCTGGGCCTTGTGGTTTCAGAGAAGAAGATTTTTAAAGATTTTCCCTATATAAGCCCATTTAAAACCAAAGGGCCCCGGAGTGGAAGGGGGGGGGGAAGAAGGACCATGGCCGTGTGGGATTAAGCTTCATACCAAATATCAAAAAAGACATGGGCCTTACGGTTTCAGAGAAGAAAATTTTTAAAGGTTTTCCCTATATAAGCCCATGTAAAACCAAAGGGCCCCAGAGCGGGGGCATATTTGACCCCAGCACTATAATTTGAACAATCTTGGTAGGGGTCCCCTAGATGAAGCTTCATACCAAATATCAAAGACCTGGGCCTTGCAGTTTCAGAGAAGGTTTTTAAAGATTTTCCCTATATAAGCCCATGTAAAATGAAAGGGCCCCGGGGCGGGGGCATTTTTGGCCCAAGCTCTATAATTTGAACAATCTTGGTAGGGGTCCACTAGATGAAGCTTCATACCAAATATCAAAGACCTGGGCCTTGTGGTTTCAGAGAAGAAGATTTTTAAAGATTTTCCCTATATAAGCCAATGTAAAACCAAAGGGCCCCGGGGCGGGGGCATTTTTGGCCCCAGCACTATAATTTGAACAATCTTGGTAGAGGTCCACTAGCTGAAGCTTCATACCAAATGTCAAAGACCTAGGCCTTGTGGTTTCAGAGTAGAAGATTTTTCAAGATTTTCCCTATATAAGCCTATGTTAAACCAAAGGGCCCAGTGGCGTGGGCATTTTTGGCCCCAGCACTATAATTTGTACAGTCTTGGTAGGGGTCCACTAGATGAAGCTTCATACCAAATAGCAAAGACCTGGGCCCTGCAGTTTCAGAGAAGAAGATTTTTTAAAGATTTTCCCAATATAAGCCCATTTAAAACCAAAGGGCCCTGGGGCGGGGGCATTTTTGGCCCCAGCACTATAATTTGAACAATCTTGGTAGGGGTCCACTAGATGAAGCTTCATACCAAATATCAAAGACCTGGGCCTTGCGGTTTCATAGAAGAAGATTTTTAAAGGTTTCCCTATATAAGCCTATGTAAAACCAAAGGGCCCCGGGGCGGGGGCATTTTTGGCCCCAGCCCTATAATTTGAACAATCTTGGTAGGGGTCCATAAGATGAAGATTCATACCAAATATCAAAGACCTTGGCCTTGCAGTTTCAGAGAAGAAGATTTTTAAAGATTTTCCCTATATAACCCCATGTAAAACCAAAGGGCCCCGGGGCGGGGGCATTTTTGGCCCCAGCACTATAATTTGAACAATCTTGGTAGGGGTCCACTAGATGAAGCTTCATACCAAATATCAAAGACCTGGGCCTTGCGGTTTCAGAGAAGAAGATTTTTAAAGATTTTCCCTATATAAGCCTATGTAAAAAGCAAAGGGCCCCGGGGCGGGGGCATCTTTGGCCCCAGCACTATAATTTGAACAATCTTGGTAGGGGTCCACCAGATGATGATTCATACCAAATATCAAAGACCTGGGCCTTGCAGTTTCAGAGAAGAAGATTTTTAAAGATTTTCCCTATATAAGCCCATGTAAAACCAAAGGGCCCCGGGGCGGGGGCATTTTTGGCCCCAGCACTATAATTTGAACAATCTTGGTAGGGGTCCACTAGATGAAGCTTCATACCAAATATCAAAGACCTGGGCCTTGCGGTTTCAGAGAAGAGGATTTTTAAAGCTCTTCCCTATATAAGCCCATGTAAAACCAAAGGGCCCCGGGGCGGGGGCATCTTTGGCCCCAGCACTATAATTTGAACAATATTGGTAGGGGTCCACCAGATAAAGATTCATACCAAATGTCAAAGACCTGGGCCTTGCAGTTTCAGAGAAGATTTTTAAAGATTTTCCCTATATAAGCCCATGTAAAACCAAAGGGCCCCGGGGCGGGGGCATTTTTGGCCCGAGCACTATAATTTGAACAATCTTGGTAGGGGTCCACTAGATGAAGCTTCATACCAAATATCAAAGACCTGGGCCTTGCAGTTTCAGAGAAGAAGATTTTTTAAGTTTTCGGTGAAAAAAAATCTATTTTTGGCTCCTGTGACCCATATGTGCAACGGACCGGAACCATTTGAACAACTTTGAAAGGGGACCACCTAAGGATCATTCCTGTGAAGTTTGGTCAAAATCCGCTCAGTGGTTTAGGAGGAGATGTCGTTTGAAGAAAAAGTTTACGGACGGACGCACGGACGCACTGACGCACGGACGACGGACAAAAAGTGATCCCAAAAGCTCACCTCGTCACTACGTGACGGTGAGCTAATAAAACCAAATGGCTCCAGGGCGGGGGCATTTTTGGCCTCAGGGCTATAATTTAAACCATCTTGATAGAGGTCCACTAGAGGAAGCTTCACACCAAATATCAAAGACCATGGCCTTGCTGTTTCAGAAGAAGATTTTTAAGGAATATCTCTATATAAGTCTATGTAAAACCAAAGGGCCCCAGGTCGGGGGCAGTTTTGGCCCTAGCACTATAATTTGAACAATCTTGGTAGGGGTCCACTAGATGAAGCTTCATACCAAATAGCAAAAACCTGGCCCTTGGGGTTTCCGAAAAGAAGATTTTTAAAGATTTTCCCCATATAAGCCCATGTAAAACCATAAGGCCCCGGGGCGGTGACATTTTTAGCCCAAGCACTATAATTTGAACCATCTTGGTAGGAGTCCACTAGATGAAGCTTCATACCAAATAGCAAAGACCTGGGCCTTGTGGTTTCAGAGAAGAAGATTTTTAAAGATTTTTCCTATATAAGCCCATTTAAAACCAAAGGGCCACGGAGAGGGGGGGGGGGGGGGGGGGGGGGGGGGGGGGAGAAGGACCATGGATGTGTGGGGTGTGGGATGAAGCTTCATACCAAATATCAAAGACATGGGCCTTACGGTTTCAGAGAAGAAAATTTTTTTTAAAGGTTTTCCCTATGTAAAACCAAAGGGCCCGGAGCGGGGGCATATTTGACCCCAGCACTATAATTTGAACAATCTTGGTAGGGGTCCCCTAGGTGAAGCTTCATACCAAATATCAAAGACCTGGGCCTTACGGTTTCAGAGAAGAAGATTTTTAAAGCTCTTCCCTATATAAGCCCATGTAAAACCAAAGTGCCCCGGAGCGGGGGCATTTTTGGCCCCAGCATAATAATTTGAACAATCTTGGTAGGGGTCCACTAGATGAAGCTTCATACCAAATATCAAAGACCTGGGCCTTGCGGTTTCAGAGAAGAAGATTTTTAAAGATTTTCCCTATATAAGCCCATGTAAAACCAAAGGGCCCCGGAGCGGGGACATTTTTGGCCCCAGCACTACAATTTGAACAATCTTGGTAGGGGTCCACTAGATGAAGCTTCATACCAAATATCAAAGACCTGGGCCTTATGGTTTCAGAGAAGAAGATTTTTAAAGATTTTCCCTATATAAGCCCATGTAAAACCAAAGGGCCCCGGAGCGGGGGCTTTTTTGGTCCCAGCACTATAATTTGAACAATCTTGGTAGGGGTCCACTAGATGAAGCTTCATACCAAATATCAAAGACCTGGGCCTTGTGGTTTCAGACAAGAAGATTTTTTAAGTTTTTGGTGAAAAAAATCTATTTTGGCTCCTATGACCTAGATGTGCAATGGACCGGAACCATTTGAACAACTTTGAAAGGGGACCACCTAAGGATCATTCCTGTGAAGTTTGGTCAAAATCCGATCAGTGGTTTAGGAGGAGATGTCGTTTAAAGAAATTGTTTACGGACGGACGGACGGACGCACGGACGACGGACGAAAAGTGATCCCAAAAGCTCACCTCGTCACTACGTGACGGTGAGCTAACAAGAGGGCCATGATGGCCCTGGATAGCTCACCTGATCCATAGAGTAACAAGGGGGCCCCAGGGAGGGCCATTATTGACCCAGGGCTATAATGTGCATAATGTTGAGGGAGGTCTAAATAGGTGAAGCTTCATACCAAATATCAACAAAGGCTATAATTTGATTAATCTTTACAAAGGTCCACTAGATGAAGCTAAACACCAAATATCAAAGACCTGGGCCTTGCGGTTTCCGAGAAGAAAATTTTTTTAAAGATATTAATTACATAAGCCTATGTAAAACCAAATGGCCCCGGGGCTAAGGTGTTTTTGGCCTCAGAGCTACAATTTAAACAATCTTGATAGTGGTCCACTAGATGAAGCTTCACACCAAATATCAAAGACCTGGGCCTTGCTGTTTCAGAGAAAAAGATTTTCAAAGATTATCTCTATATAAGTCTATGTAAAACCAAAGGGCCCCGGGCGGGGGCATTTGTGGCGAGAGGGCTATAATTTGAACAATCTTTGTAGAGGTCCACTAGATGAAGCTCCATACCAAATATCAAACACATGGGCCTGACAGTTTCAGAGAAAAAGATTTTTCAAGATTTTCCCTATATTAGCCTATGTAAAACCAAAGGGCCCTGGAGGGGAGGGGTGGGGCATTTTTGGCCCCAGGGCTATAATTTGAACAATCTTGGTAGAGGTCCACAAGATAAAGCTTCATTCCAAATATCTAAGATTGGGCCTTGTGGTTTCAGAGAAGAAGATTTTTAAAGATTTTCCCTATATAAGTTTACGTAAAACAAAAAGGCCCCAGGGCGGGGGCATATTTGGCCCCAGCACTATAATTTGAACAATCTTGGCAGAAGTCCACTAGGTGAAGCTTCATACAAAATAGCAAAGACCTGGGCCTTGCGGTTTCAGAGAAGAAGATTTCTAAAGATTTTCCCTATATAAGCCCATGTAAAACCAAAGGGCCCCTGGGTGGGGACATTTTTGGCCCCAGCACTATAATTTGAACAATCTTGGTAGGGGTCCACAAGATGAAGCTTCATACCAAATAGCAAAGACCTGGGCCTTGCAGTTTCAGGGAAGATGATTTTTAAAGATTTTCCCTATATAAGCCCATTTAAAAACAAAGGGCCCCGGGGCGGGGGTATTTTTGGCCCCAGTACTTTAATTTGAACAATCTTGGTAGGGGTCCACTAGCTGAAGCTTCATACCAAATATCGAAGACCTAGGCCTTGCAGTTTCAGAGAAGAAGATTCTTAAAGATTTTCCCTATATAAGCCAGTAAAACCAAAGGGCCTCGGGGCGGAGGCATTTTTGCCCAAGCACTATTATGTGAACAATCTTGGTAGGGGACCACTAGATGAAGCTTCATACCAAATATCAAAGATCTGGGCCTTGCGGTTTCAGAGAAGAAGTTTTTTAAAGATTATCCCTATATAAGCCCATGTAAAACCAAAGGGCCCCAGGACGGGGGCATTTGTGGTCCCAGCACAATAATGTGAACAATCTTGGTAGGGGTCCACTAGATGAAGCTTCATACCAAATATCAAAGACCTGGGCCTTGTGGTTTCAGAGAAGAAGATTTTTAAAGTTTTCGGTGAAAAAAATCTATTTTTGGCTCCTGTGACCTATATGTGCAACGGACCGGAACCATTTGAACAACTTTGAAAGGGGTCCACCTAAGGATAATTCCTGTGAAGTTTGGTCAAAATCCCATCAGCAGTTTAGGAGGAGATGTCGTTTGAAGAAATTGTTTACGCACGGATGACAGACAAAAAGTGATCCTAATATAAAACACAAGAGGGCCATGATGGCCCTGGATCGCTCACCTGATCCATAGAGTAACAAGTGGGCCCCGGGGAGGGCCATTATTGACCCCAAGGTTATAATGTTGCTGTTTCAGAGAAGAAGATTTTTCAAGATTATCTCTATATACAAGTCTATGTAAAACCAAAGGGCCCCGGGGTGGGGGCATTTTTGGCCCCAGGGCTATAATTTGAACAATCTTGATAGAGGTAAACTAGAAGAAATTTCACACCAAATATCACATTTCAAATATCAAAGACCTAGGTCTTGTGATTTCAGATAAGAAGATTTATAAAGGTTTTACCTATTTAAGTCTATGTAAACCCAGTGGGCCCCGGGGAGGGGCCATTTTTGGTCCCAGGGCTTTAATTTGAACAATCTTGTTAGAGGTCCACAAGATGAAGCTTCATACCAAATATCAAAGAATTTCCCTATATAAGTCTATGTAAAACCAAAGGGCCACGAGGCGAGGGCATTTTTGTCTCAGGGCTATAATTTGAACAATCTTGGTAGAGGTCCACTAGCTGAAGCTTCATACCAAATATCAAAGACCTAGGCCTTGTGGTTTCAGAGAAAAAGATTTTCCCTATATAAGTCTATGTAAAACCAAAGGGCCACGAGGCGGGGGCATTTTTGTCTCAGGGCTATAATTTGAACAATCTTGGTAAAGGTCCGCTACCTGAAGCTTCATACCAAATATCAAAGACTTGGCCTTGTGGTTTCAGAGAAAAAGATTTTTAAAGATTTTCCCTATATAAGCCTAAGTAAAACCAAAGGGCCCTGGGGCGGGGGCATTTTTGGCCCCAGCACTATAATTTGAACAATCTTGGTAGGGGTCCACTTGATGAAGCTTCATACCAAATATCAAAGACCTGGGCCTTGCGGTTTCAGAGAAGAAGATTTTTAAAGATTTTTCCTATATAAGCCTACCTAAAACCAAAGGGCCCCGGAGCGGGGGCATTTTTGGCCCCCAGCACTACAATTTGAACAATCTTGGTAGGGGTCCACTAGATGAAGCTTCATACCAAACATCAAAGACCTGGGCCTTGCGGTTTCAGAGAAGAAGATTTTTAATGATTTTCCCTATATAAGCCCATGTAAAACCAAAGGGCCCTGGTGCGGGGGCATTTTTGGCCCCAGCACTATAATTTGAACAATCTTGGTAGGGGTCCACTAGATGAAGCTTCATACCAAATAGCAAAGACCTGGGCCTTGCAGTTTCAGAGAAGAAGATTTTTAAAGATTTTCCCTATATACGCCCATGTAAAACCAAAGGGCCCTGGGGCGGGGGCATTTTTGGCCCCAGCACTATAATTTGAACAATCTTGGTAGGGGTCCACTTGATGAAGCTTCATACCAAATATCAAAGACCTGGGCCTTGCGGTTTCAGAGAAGAAGATTTTTAAAGATTTTCCCTATATAAGCCTATGTAAAACCAAAGGGCCCCGGGGCGGGGGCATTTTTGGCCCCAGCACTACAATTTGAACAATCTTGGTAGGAGTCCACTAGATGAAGCTTCATACCAAATTTCAAAGACCTGGGCCTTGCGGTTTCAGAGAAGAAGATTTTTATAGATTTCCCCTATATAAGCCCATGTAAAACCAAAGGGCCCCGGTGCGGGGGCATTTTTGGCCCCAGCACTATAATTTGAACAATCTTGGTAGGGGTCCACTAGATGAAGCTTCATACCAAATATCAAAGACCTGGGCCTTGCGGTTTCAGAGAAGAAGATTTTTTAAGTTTTTGGTGAAAAAAAATCTATTTTTGGCTCCTGTGACCTATATGTGCAACGGACCGGAACCATTTGAACAACTTTGAAAGGGGACCACCTAAGGATCAGTCCTGTGAAGTTTGGTCAAAATCCGATCAGTGGTTTAGGAGGAGATGTCGTTTGAAGAAATTGTTTACGCACGGACGGATGCACGCACGGACGGACGCACGACGGACAAAAAGTGATCCCAAAAGCTCACCTCGTCACTATGTGACGGTGAGCTAAAAAACCATACAACGTCATTCCAATCACATGGCTTCAATATCGGTCGCCATTTGTAGACAAAGCCATTTGTTTCAGGATACATGTAGCAGACTTGTGTAATCGTGAAATATTATGTATTTATATTCTTAAACTCGGTTTGGCCATATAAGATTTTCAATAACTCTAGGTCAGCCATGTTTTGGTTCGAGAGTAAAGATATGTTTTTCGATTTTTAACCGGTTCAGTTTTTTTTTTATTTAAGAATTATGCTCTGTTAAAATCATTGACATAAAACAGGTGTGTATTACATCCTTGACTGAATTAATGTGTATTGTGTAAACGGAAACTGTATGACGTCATTTTCTAACCACGTGGCTGCAATATCGGTCGCCATTTGTAAACAAAGCAAATTTGGCAATTTTTATCAGGATACGAACAGAAGACTTATGTAATCGTAAAATAAGTCTTAGAAGGAAAAAAAATGTGACCAACGAACTGGTTTTTTACTGCACCAAGCTGGTTGTTTCCCTATAGCGGTCTTCAGTTACTGAGTGACCCAGATATTGTGAAAATGAAAGTAGATGAAATCTGCCGTGTCTAAACAATGTGAGCAATAATTGCTGTTTATAAACGAGATACTGATGTTCATATTCGTTGAACAAGTGTAAGACCAATATTGTATATCGTTTGTTACGCTAATAACACATTTGAAATTTGAATTAACTACTGACGTTTACAGAAATTACTGAAACCAGTTCAGCTATTAATTTTTGGGCGTAATCTGGCTGGACCAATTTGGATTCTTCAGTTTCTTTAGCCCCGACTCAGGGTGCTTCTACGGATTTCTACAGTGTTGTCACAGTTACCCTACAATCTAGATCACGCCCACATAAATCGTAGAGTCTCCTTGAATGTTTTAAGCAGTTTAAAACATTAGTGGACGTTCCCAAATCAGTACGGTTCATCATGGATCACCAAGAATCATGACTGATCCTTCTACGGTAATACCAGGGGGCAGCTACAATTCACTACGGTCTACCACGATTCATCAAACCGTAGCAAATTGTGGTCAGAATCGTGAATGTGTAACCGGGCCTTAAGAGGGATAAAAGAAATAAACATATAAAACATACAAAACTATCAACAAAGTGCCTTACCAATCTTATTCTTATCCATCAGCGGCTGTTTCACCCACTGACCCAGTAACCTCTGACCCTGGGCTGTCCGACATCTGTTCAGTAGTCCAAGAACACTTTGGAATTTATTTCCACCTATAAGGATTGTGAAAATAACAAGAATGACTAATGCCAGTATGCAGGAGCATAAATGGTCATTTTTTTCTATATAATTGACACATTTTGCATACGAGGACTGTTCAAATAACGTTTTCTCATGCACTAATGCGAAAATCACCTGGAAATAAATATCACAGCGTAGAAAACCATTTTACCTATACATTGATACCTATACATTGATACTGTTAAAATCCGTCCACTTTAGCCATGTATATCGTTCGATAAACACTGTGTACTCTTGTATACTAATACAAAACATGGTTGGAAGAAGGTCAGGGTACGCGTTGAAATACGGTCCTATATTAAGAATCGTTGTATTCTTGGTATACTGTGCAAAGACATTTTTGACGAAATATGTTCGGTTTATGGGCATAATGAAATGTCTTTTCCGCATTTTTTGTTGGTGTAAGAAATTCAGATGTGGGCTAGGCTCAACAGAAGATGCACCACATGATCGTCGGCCGAAAAGAGCAACATCTGTTCCCGCCGCTGAAAAAAAAACCTTTCTGGTCAAAAATTTGTACAGCGCAAACACCTCGGTTCTGCAATATTCCAGTGCCTTTATAGTATACCTCGAGAAGACTACCAAAATGCATTCAATGATTGGATCAGAAGACTGAAAGTTTGTATATCTGTTAAAGGGGAATACTTTGAGGGGACAAAATAAATTTTTCATTGAAATCTATCACGGAATCACTTTTATGTGCTTACTCCTTAGTTGCATTCATATTTGAACAGTCCTCGTATAACCCTTATCTTGCTGTTCACGACAACCCCTATCTTTGCAAAAAGTGTAGATCCAGATCAGATGGCTTCTGAAGGCTTCTGAAGAAGCCATCTGATCAGGATCTACACTGTTTGGCATTCAGTTTATATGAATTTGTAGCAAAAAATTACATCAAGTAATTTGATTGGTTAATAGACAGAAATCAGGATCTACACTGTTTGGCATTCAGTTTATGAATTTGTAGCAATAAATTACATCAAGTAATTTGATTGGTTGATAGACAGAAATAGGTGTGGCTTAAATGAATATTCAGCAAGATAAGGGTTAACATGGTTGTGCAATTAACATGATTTTGCAATTACCATACTGCTTCTGAGTATTTGGCAGAGGTCTAACAAGCAGATTAGGTGGAGCAGTGACAGCAGTCTGATCAGGGTCTACACTGTTTGCCATTCTGTTTGTACCTTTTGGACTCCTTGCTGGATCGGCAAACAAATTTGTTAAAATTTTAGGAGAATTATAGTTATTGTTAGGTCCAGTAAATGAAGCCTCATACTAGCAAACAGCATTTTCTATAATTTACATGTGCGCCCAGCAAAGAATCAGATCAGCCTGTGCTTCCATATAGTCTGACCAGAGACTTCTCTTGCTGCATGAAGGAGCATTGGGCCCTTGGCTATCCTTAGAGCGCACAACAAAGACTCTGAACAGATTGTGAAGATGCGCAGTCTTTGCTGGGCACACATGTAAATTGCAGGAAATGATGTGCCCCCGCTCAAATCATTCAGCATACCCACTCAATTATTATTCCGACCTCTCAGCCTGTGTGAATAAACCGGGTGAAGGGGCTTCAAAATAGTGCACAGCAAAGACTCTGATCCGACTGCACGGATGCACAGGCTGATCTGAGTCTTTGCTCTGTGCACATGCTTGAAATTCCCTTTGAGCTTGGCATAGCCCATATGGCCCTGGCATCATGCTGGTGGCATGGGCATAAAAGCAGTTATTTTTTTTTCTAAACTATATCCCCATTACCTTATTCACCTTATGTATTTGGACAGACAGCACTGAGCAGTGTAAACCCAGATGAAAGTGGCGTCTTATCAGGGTCTACACTGTTTGCCACTCACCCAGCACTTTCAGACATAACATCCTGCTGTGAATTGTACTTGTTCAAGTTTTAGAAAAAAAATGTTTTTGTTTTGGGTTTGTGTTGGAGTTTAACGGCCCAGTCAACACTATTTAGGTCATTTTTGGGCACGTCAGTTTACCTATCCACACTTTTCCTGGGCAAAAGGTTAACCAGCACAGTGTACATTCTTTCGCCAGAAACTGACAACTGCCCTTCTTCAATCAGAGAATGGCCATAGAGAAGATTTCATGATCAATCTCCAAGAAAGAATGCTGCCGACCCAGGCAGGTATTGAACCCGCATCATCCTGATCACCAATCAGACGCGCATAGGACTGAGCTACCGAAGCCTGCTTTAGATCAAAGTATGGTAATGAATTAAGGTGTCCAAATACTTAGGGTAAATATGATAATCCTAATCTCCTAATCTTGAGATACGTGAATCCACCTACCTTCTATGGTACTTGGTAACAGGTTCAAAGCCCTCACAGCAGCAGCATCTAACCTCATGTACTGACCTAGATCGAATGTTGACAGACTATACTGGCCAAAATTGCTCTCATCCGACAACAACTGAAATGAAACATGACAAACATGAAACACTGATGCCCCCGGACAGCGCATGTGAAATATTAAAGCCCTATCACTAATCAAGGTCAAGGTCAGGAGATCAAAAATTATTGTACCACTGGAAAGGTCTTGTGACAAGGAATGCACATGTGAAATATCAAACCCCTGTCACTTACCATTCAAAAGTTATGCACAATGTTAAGGTTTTTGCGGACAGACAAACAGACGGACAGACAGACAGACCAAAAACTATATGCCCCCGAATCTTTGGTTCTGGGGGCATAACTATAGCAATATTGAAAACTGTCCTGCTTGGATACTGTGATGGGAGAGAGAAGAAGATGACCATAGAAAATATATCATTGTCTATCTGCACAAAAGAATGTTGCTGGTTCAAGAATCAAACTACATGTAGCGTATTTGTGATCACCATTTGAATACCCTACATACATGTATTTTAGCCCCCGCCCATTGGGGCTGGAAGAAATAGATGTGCTGCATGATGCTTCCATGCAGAGCTGAAACCGATCCGCACAAGAGTACTGGTAAACCACTTAGAGGATCTAATCCTGCCCAGGCAATGTGGTGCAAGTCGGCCCGTCCATGCTTATAAACCCTATTGGTTTCATTGGGCGGCAGGGCTTCTCAATCTCAGGTAAAATTCCCACAAAATTGGAAGCAACGTCTCCAAAATGACCTATACGGTGTTGACGGGGACGTTAAACTTCAAATCAAACAAAACATGCATGTATTTGGACAGACATGCCTGAGTAAACAATGGACGTCTTGCTGAGAGCCATCTCACCAGGATCTTCATGGTTTACCACTCACACAGCTGTTTTTAGATGCAACATCCAGCAGTAAATTATACCAGTTCAAATTTTAGAACAGTATGGAAAGGAGTTGACGGTGTCTGAATACTTAGTGTAAAAACGATTATGTCCGACTGATTTTTTGTTTGATTTGAGGTTTAAGGTCCCCCTCAACACTGTATAGGTCATTTTAGAGACATTGCTTCCATTTTTGTGGGACTTTTACCCAACAATGAGATGACATGACATCTCAAGTCCTGCCGCCAAATGAAACCAATAGAGTTTATAAGCATGGACTCACATTGCTTTGCCTTGGCAGGCTTAGATCCTCTAAGCGGTTTACCAATACTCGTGTGCGGTCGGTTTCAGCTCTGCATGGAAGCATCATGCAGCCCATCTAATTCTTCAAGCCCCGATGGGCGGGGGCTCCTTTAAGTGCTAATCACAATGTGAAAACAGCATTTTCCAAAATTCTCTTCTTTTTTCCAGTAAAAAATAAGGTTTGACATTACATTTTGAGTAAACTGCTAAATAAGGCTTGACATTACATGTGAATCATCTGCTGGGCAGATGATTCACATGTAATGTCAAGTCTTACTTAGCAGATAATTCATATGTAATGTCAAACCTTATGTTCTCTGTAGAATTTCAATTGTTGTCTGCTTTTGATTTTTTAGTGGTGCATGAAAGGTTAAGTAAGTTTCACTGCCTCGTGCAAATATGTCATACCTCTAAATATTTTATAACTACTGATAAAGCTGCCATGGCATGGGTTTTATCCACTTCAGCTGAAAAAACAACAACAAGATCTGTGTCATATACACTGGGTCCACGCAAACAGGCTATATAATTTTGACCCCCTTAAACCCCACTTTTACATAGTAGTGGGGTATACATTATTTTTCTTATTTCTGTTTCAAAACATAGATTGTAGATACTCATTAAAACGCCCAGGTTCTACCGTTCTACCCTCTGCGGGTAGGTTCCAACAAGTACCCACAGTCTATGTTTTAAGTAGAAGTATGAAAAATTTGATTATTTTTCATCTCAAAATCTCCTTTTTTTCGGCGGTAAAATTTACAATGTATTTGTATAGGGGTGTTTTTGTAATGTTCAAAGAAAACCACTAACGGATTAAATATGCAAATTGGTTAGGTATGCCCCTTAATGTTGCATGTATGACATCCTTAACGACATCACATAGTCATTTACTTATGACGGAATATCAACATCTTTGCACAAAAATCATGAATTAAATACGTTTTAAATGTCATATGAGAAATACAGTAGAACTTCAATGGCTCGAACTCCGATGCCTCTTTTACCGTGGCTGAGTCGAACCCATTCTTGAGTCCGCAGAGAATTCACCCCCCCCCCAACCCCCCCCCCCCCCCACCCCAAAGGAAATAGGGGTAATAGGGGTAATTTAGGAAGATCGTCTCTCTTGCAAATGTATGCTGTGTGTACTCATTAGAATCGGCGATTCTAATGAGTACACACAACATACACAGTGATTTTTTTACCCCTGCGTCCTGCGTCCAGGACGCACAAATAGGACTGAGGACGCACGATCGTAAAATATGTGCGTCCGTCGGACGCAAATATTTCATGGGCGAAAAATCCAACTTTCGTTTTCACTGCTGTAAATGTCGGCGGAAGTGATAAAATACGGCACTTTTACCGAACCTTCAACTGCCCAACGAGTCACCGAAAAATCGATACAGGTACAATTTAATGATCCAACCACAAGACGAGAATCCCCTCCATCCAAAATGAGCCCAAACTTTCACACAAACAAGTTCAATGCGAACATCAAAGTTTTCCGCCATCCAAATCGCCGCCCACAAACCAACTCTACCGTTTTTCTGCACGTGATCGGTAAATGTGTCAAATGACGTCATCCGATGCCAGCAACCCCGCCCGTGTTTAATGCCATTGTTTTATTTTAATGGGCTGTATCCCGTTATTAAACAAGAGGACCAAGCTAGCTTGGTCCTGTATCGCTCACCTGAGCTAACAGATTCAAGGTTTAAGGAAGTGCCAACCTTTACTGAAGGCTTTATGGGAGGTATGGTGATGACAGGGTAAGCATTTTCTGCAAATCAAGTAGAATGTAACTCTATGATAAACAGGCTGACCTCACCGGTTTTCAAACTCATTCAAGCTTTTATTCCTGACATGCTAAAAAGATCCGATCTAAACTGAAGTGGCTATGGTGATGAAAAGTTCAAAAATAAGCAATTAACTGCTCATATCAAAGGGATGTTACTCTGTGATAAATAGGCAAACCTGACAAGTTTTCAAACTCCTCCGAGCTTTTTCTGCCTGACTTACTTGTTTGTAAGTTTCATGAAGATCCGATCAAAACTGAATGGGCAGCAGTGATGACAAGGTCGAAAATAGGCATTTTCAGCAATCACAGGCACGTAGCTCTATGATAAATGTGCCGACTTGGCCAGTATTCCACCTCATCCTAGGTTTTATTCCCAGCCACCATACATATAAGTTTCAGAAAGATCTGATCAAAATTGAAGGGGCTACGGTGATGACAAGGTCAAAATTTGCATTTTCAGCAATCAAAGGGATGTTGCTCTAAAACAAATGGGCCCACTTGGCCAGTTTTCGAACTCATCCAAGGTTTTATCCCCAGCCACCTTACATATAAGTTTCAGAAAAATCGGTTCAAAACTGAAAGGGCTACGATGATGACAAGGTAAAAAATTTTCAGCCATCAAAGGGGCTGTACTCTATGATAAATGGGCTGACTTGGCCGGTTTTGGAACTCATCCGAGATTTTATCCCCAGTCACCTTACATATAAGTTTCAGAAAGATCTGATCAAAACTGAAGGGGCTATGGTGATGACTAGGTCAAAAATCAACATTTTCAGCAATCAAAGGGACATAAATCTATGATAAATGGGCCAACATGGTCGGTTTTCGAATTCATCTGAGGTTTTATCCCAAGCCACCTTACATATAAGTTTCAGAAAGATCCCATCAAAACTGAAGGGGCTACAGTGATGACAATGTCAAAAATCAGCATTTTCAGCCATCAAAGGGACATAACTCTATGATAAATCGGGCGACTTGGCCGATTTTCAAACTTATCCGAGGTTTTATCCCCAGCCACCTTACGTATAAGTTTCAGAAAGATCTGATCAAAACTTTAGGGGCTACGGTGATGACAAGGTCAAAAATCAACATTTTCAGCAATCAAAGGGGTTTTTCATTAAGATAAATGGGCTGATTGGCCGGCATATGAACTTATCCGAGGTTTTATCCCCAGCCACCTTACATATAAGTTTCAGAAAGATCCGATCAAAACTAAAGGGGCTACGGTGATGACATGTCAAAAATTGGTATTTTAAGCAAGCAAAAGGATGTTACTCTATGATAAATGGGCCGACTTGGCTGGTTTTCGAACTCATCCGAGATTTTATCCCCGTCCACCTTACGTATAAGTTTCAGTAAGATCTGATCAAAACTGAAAGGGCTACGGTGATGACAAGGTCAAAAATCGGCATTTTCAGCAATCAAAGGGGCGTTAATGTACGATAAATAAGCAGACTTGGCTGTTTTCGAAATCATCCGAGGTTTCATCCCCAGCCAACTTACATATAAGTTTCAGTAAGATCCGATCACAACTGAAGGGGCTATGGTGATGACAAGGTCAAAATCAACATTTTCAGCCATCAAAGGGACATAACTCTATGATAAATGGGCTGACTTGGCAGGTTTGAACTCATCCGAGATTTTATTCCCAGCCACCTTACATATAAGTTTCAGAAAGATCTGATCAAAACTGAAGGGGCTACGGTGATGACAAGGTCAAAAATTGATATTTTCAGCAATCAAAGGGAAGTTACTCTAAGATTAAAGGGTCCACTTGGCCGGTATTTGAACTCATCCGAGGTTTTATCCCCAGCCACCTTACATATAAATTTCAGAAAGATCCGATCAAAACAGAATGGGCTACGGTGAAGACAAGGTCAAAAATGGGCTTTTTCAGCAATCAAAGGGACGTTACTATAAGATAAATGGGCGGACTTGGCGGGTTTTCGAACTCATCTTAGGGTTTATCCCAAGCAATCTTATATATAAGTTTCAGAAAGATTCAATCAAAACTGAAGGTGCTACAGTGATGACAAGGACAAAAACCGGCATTTTCAGCAATCAAAGGGACGTAACTCGATGATGAATGGGCCACCTTGGGCGGTATTCAAACTCATCTGAGGTTTTATCCCCAGCCACTTTACATATAAGTCTCAGAAAGATCCAATCAAAACTGAAAGGGCTATGATGATGACAAGGTCAAAAATCTGCATTTTCAGCAATCAAAGGGACGTTAATCTATGATAAATTGGCTGTCTTGGCTGGTTTTCGAACTCATCCAAGATTTTATCCCCTGCCACCTTACATATAAGTTTCAGAAAGATCTGCTCAAAACTGAAGGGGCTACGGTGATGACAAGGTCAAAAATCGGCATTTTTAGCGATCAAAGGGACGTTACTCTAGGATAAATGGGCCTACTTGGCCGGTTTTCGAACTCATCCGAGATTTTATCCCCAGCAACCTTACATATAAGTTTCAAGAAGATCCGATCAAAACTGAAGGGGCTACGGTGATGACAAGGTCAAAAATCGGCATTTTCAGCAATCAAAGGGACGTAACTCTATGACAAATGGACTGACTTGGCCGGTTTTCGAACTCATCCAAGGATTTATCCCCAGCCACCTTACATATAAGTTTCAGAAAGATCCAATCAAAACTGAAGGGGCTACTATGATGACAAGGTAAAAAATCTGCATTTTCAGCAATCAAAGTGATGTAACTCTATGATAAATGGGTGGACTTGGCCGGGTTTTGAACTTATCCGAGATTTTATCCCCAGGCACCTTACATATAAGTTTCAGAAAGATCCGATCAAAACTGAAGGGGCTACGGTGATGACAAGGTCGAAAATGGGCATTTTCAGCAATCAAAGGGACGTAACTCTATGATAAATGGGCTGACTTGGCCGGTTTTCGATCTCATCCGAGTTTTTATCCCCAGTCACCTTACATATAAGTTTCAGAAAGATCCGATCAAAACTGAAGGCGCTACGGTGATGACAAGCATTTTCCCATAGTAAGTCTATGGGACCTTGTGGTTGTCATAGGAACCAAAGTTCTAGAGCAATTTCGAAAAAAAGTTAATGTCATCAATGCCCCACCAGTGGCATGCTAAAGATGAGAAATGATTGAGATCAGCCTGCAGGATACAGAGATATAGCTACTCAAAAGTGTGGACGGACGACGGACGGACGACGGAGGACCCACTATACTATAAGCTCCCCTGGAGCCTTCGGCCCAGGTGAGCTAAAAATCCGATCAAAACTGAAGGGGCTACGGTAATGACAAGGTCAAAAATCAAGATTTTCAGCCATCAAAGGGACATAACTCTACGATAAATGGGCTGACTTGGCCTGTTTTCGAACTCATCCAAGATTTTATCCCCAGCCACCTTACATATAAGTTTCAGAAAGATCCGATCAAAACTGAAAGGGCTATGGTGATAACAAGGTCAAAAATCGACATTTTCAGCCATCAAAGGGACATTACTATATAGTTAATGGGGCAACTTGGCCGGTTTTCGAACTCATCCGAGGTTTTATCCCCAGCCACCGTACATATAAGTTTCAGAAAGATCCGATCAAAACTGAAGGGGCTACAGTGTTGACAAGGTCAAAAATCAACATTTTCAGCAATCAAAGGGACCTAACTCTATGATAAATAGGCCACCTTTGCCGGTATGCGAACTCATCCGAGGCTTTATCCCCAGCCACCTTGTATATAAGTTTCAGAAAGATCCGATCAAAACTGAAAGGACTACGGTGATGACAAGGTCAAAAATCGGCTTTTCAGCAATCAAAGGGAGGTTAGTCTGTGATAAATGGACCAACTTGGCTGGTTTTCGAACTCATCCGAGATTTTATCCCCAGCCACTTTACATATAAGTTTCAGAAAGATTGGATCAAAACTGAAAGGGCTACAGTGATGACAAGGTCAAAAATCAGCATTTTCAGCAATCAAAGGGACGTTACTCTAAGATAAAAGGGCAGACTTGGTCGGTTTTCGAACTCATCCGAGATTTTATCCACAGCCACCTTACATATAAGTTTCAGAAAGATCCGATCAAAACTGAAGGGGCTACGGTGATGACAAGGTCAAAAATCGGCATTTTCAGCAATCAAAGGGACGTAACTCTATGATAAATCAGCGGACTTGGCCGGTTTTCGATCTCATCGGAGGTTTTATCCCCAGCCACATTACATATAAGTTTTAGAAGGATCCGATCAAAACTGAATGGGCTACGGTGATGACAAGGTCGAAAATGGGCATTTTCAGCAATCAAAGGGACGTAACTCTATGATAAATGGGCCGACTTGGCCGGTTTTCGAACTCATCCAGTTTTTATCCCCAGTCACCTTACATATAAGTTTCAGAAAGATCCGATCAAAACTGAAGGCGCTACGGTGATGACAAGCATTTTCCCATAGTAAGTCTATGGGACCTTGTGGTTGCCATAGGAACCAAAGTTTTAGAGCGATTTCAAAAAAAAGTTTATGTCATCAATGCCCCACCAGAGGCATGCTACAGATAAGAAATGATTGAGATCAGCCTGCAGGATACAGAGATATAGCTGCTCAAAAGTGTGGACGGACGGACGACGGACGGACGACGGACGACGGAGGACCCACTATACTATAAGCTCCCCTGGAGCCTTCGGCCCAGGTGAGCTAAAAATCGACATTTTCAGCCATCAAAGGGACATAACTATAAAGTTAATGGGGCAACTTGGCCGGTTTTCGAACGCATCCGAGGTTTTATCCCCAGCCACCTTACATATAAGTTTCAGAAAGATCCGATCAAAACTGAAGGGGCTGCAGTGTTGACAAGGTCAAAAATCAACATTTTCAGCAATCAAAGGGACCTAACTCTATGATAAATAGGCCAACTTTGCCGGTATGCAAACTCATCCGAGGCTTTATCCCCAGCCACCTTGCATATAAGTTTCAGAAAGATCCGATCAAAACTCAAAGGGCTACGGTGATGACAAGATCAAAAATCGGCATTTTCAGCAATCAAAGGGACGTTACTCTGTGATAAATGGACCAACTTGGCTGGTTTTCGAACTCATCCGAGATTTTATTCCCAGCCACTTTACATATAAGTTTCAGAAAGATTCGATTAAAACTGAAAGGGCTACAGTGATGACAAGGTCAACAAGAGGGCCATGATGGCCCTGGATCGCTCACCTGATCCATAGAGTAAAAAGTGGGCCCCGGGGAGGGCCATTATTGACCTCAGGGTTAGAATGTGCATAATGTTCAGGGAGGTCAAAAAAGGTGTAGCTTCATACCAAATATCAACAAAGGCTATAATTTGAACAATCTTGGCAAAGGTCCACTAGATGAAGCTACACACCAAATATCAAAGACCTGGGCCTTGCGGTTTCAGAGTAGAAGGGTTTTTCTTTACAGATATTCCCTACATAAGCCTAGGTAAAACCAAATGGCCCCGGGGCGGGGGCATTTTTGGCCTCAGGGCTATAATTTAAACAATCTTGATAGAGGTCCACTAGATGAAGCTTCACACCAAATATCAAAGACCTGGGCCTTGCTGTATTAGAGAAGAAGATTTTCAAAGATTATCTCTATATAAGTCTATTTAAAACCAAAGGGCCCCTGGCGGGGGCATTTGTGGCCTGAGGGTTATAATTTGAACAATCTTGGTAGAGGTCTACTAGGTGAAGCTCCATACCAAACATCAAAGACCATGGCATTGCAGTTTCAGAGAAGAAGATTTTTAAAGATTCCCTATATAAGTCTATGTAAAACCAAAGGGTCTCAGGCGGGGGCATTTTTGGCCCCAGTACTATAATTTGAACAATCTTGATAGAGGTCCACTAGATGAAATTTCACACCAAATATCAAAGACCTAAGCCTTGTGGTTTTAGAGAAGAAGATTTTCCTTATATATGCTCATGTAAAACCAAAGTGCCCGGGGCGGGGGCTTTTTTTTGCCCCAGCACTATAATTTGAACAATCTTGGTAGTGATCCACTAGCTGAAGCTACACACCAAATAGCAAAGACCTGGGCCTTGTGGTTTCAGAGAAGAAGATTTTTAAAGATTTTCGCTATATAAGTCAATGTAAAACCAAAGGGCCACGTGGCGAGGGCATTTTTAGTCTCAGGTCTATAATTTGAACAATCTTGGTAGAGGTCCACTAGCTGAAGCTTCATAACAAATCTCAAAGACCTAAGCCTTGTGGTTTAAGAGAAGAAGATTTTTCAAGATTTTCCCTACATAAGTCTATGTAAAACCATAGGGCCACGGAGCAGGGGCATTTTTGGCCCAAGGGCTATAATTTGAACAATCTTGAAAGAGGTCCACAAGATGAAGCTTCAAACCAAATATCAAAGACCTGGGCCTTGTAGTTTCAGAGAAGAAGTTTTTTAAATATTTTCCCGATATAAGCCTATGTAAAACCAAAGGGCCCCCGAGGCGGGGGCATTTTTGGCCCCAGCACTATAATTTGAACAATCTTGGTAGGGGTCCACTAGATGAAGCTTCATACCAAACAGCAAAGACCTGGGCCTTGCAGTTTTAGAGGAGAAGATTTTTAAAGATTTTCCCTATATAAGCCCACGTGAAACAAAAGGGCCCCGGGGCGGGGGCATTTTTGGCCCCAGCACTATTATTTGAACAATCTTGGTAGGGGTTCACTAGATGAAGCTTCATACCAAATATCAAAGACCTGGGCCTTGCAGTTTCAGAGAAGAAGATTTTTAAAGATTTTCCCTATATAAGCCCATGTAAAACCAAAGGGCCCCCGTGTGGGGGCATTTTTGGCCCCAGCACTATAATTTGAACAATCTTGGTAGGGGTCCACTAGATGAAGCTTCACACCAAATATAAAATACCTGGGCCTTTCGGTTTCAGAGAAGAAGATTTTTAAGTTTTCAGTGAAAAAAATCTATTTTTGGCTCCTGTGACCTATATGTGCAACGGACCGGAACCAATTGAACAACTTTGAAAGGGGACCACCTATGGATCATTCCTGTGAAGTTTGGTTAAAATCCGATCAGTGGTTTAGGAGGAGATGTCGTTTGAAGAAATTGTTTACGCACGGATGACAGACAAAAAGTGATCCTAATATAAAACACAAGAGGGCCATGATGGCCCTGGATCGCTCACCTGATCCATAGTGAAACAAGTGGGCCCCAGAGAGGGCCATTATTGGCCCCAGGGCTTTAATGTGCATAATGTTGAGGGAGGTCTTAAAGGTGAAGCTTCATACCAAACATCAACAAAGGCTATAATTTGAACAATCTTGGCTAAGGTCCACAAGATGAAGCTACACATCAAATATCAAAGACCTGGGCCTAGCGGTTTCAGAGAAGAAGATTTTTGAAAGATTTTGCCTATATAAGCCTATGTAAAACCAAAGGGCCCCGGGACGGGGGCATTTTTTGCCCCAGCACTATAATTTGAACAATCTTGGTAGGGGTCCACTAGATGAAGCTTCATACCAAATATCAAAGTCCTGGGCCTTGTGGTTTCAGAGAAGAAGATTTTTAAAGATTTTCCCTATATAAGCCTATGTAAAATCAAAGGGCCCCAGGGCGGGGGCATTTTTGGCCCCAGCACTATAATTTGAACAATCTTGGTAGGGGTCCACTAGATGAATCTTCATACCAAATATCAAAGACCTGGGCCTTGTGGTTTCAGAGAAGAAGATTTTTAAGAATTTCCCTATATAAGCCAATGTAAAACCAAAGGCCCCCGTGGCGGGGGCATTTTTTGTCCCAGCACTATAATTTGAACAATCTTGGTATGGGTCCACTAGATGAAGCTTCATACCAAATATCAAAGTCCTGGGCCTTGTTGTTTCAGAGAAGAAGATTTTTAAAGATTTTCCTTATATAAGCCTATGTAAAACCAATGGGCCCAACGGCGGGGGCATTTTTGGCCCCAGCACTATAATTTGAACAATCTTGGTAGGGGTCCACTAGATGAAGCTTCATACCAAATATCAAAGACATGGGCCTTGTGGTTTCAGAGAAGAAGATTTTTAAAGATTTTACCAATATAAGCCTATGTCAAACCAAAGGGCCCCGGGGAAGGGGCATTTTTGGCCCCAGCACTATATTAAATTTAAACAATCTTGGTAGGGGTCCACTAGATGAAGCTTCATACCAAATATCAAAGACCTGGGCCTTGTGGTTTCAGAGAAGAAGATTTTTAAAGATTTTCCCTATATAAGCCAATGTAAAACCAAAGGGCCCTGTGGCGGGGGCATTTTTTGTCCCAGCACTAAAATTTGAACAATCTTGGTAGGGGTCCACTAGATGAAGCTTCATACCAAATATCAAAGTCCTAGGCCTTGTGGTTTCAGAGAAGAAGATTTTTAAAGATTTTTGCCTATATAAGCCTATGTAAAACCAAAGGGCCCCCGAGGCGGGGGCATTTTTGGCCCCAGCACTATAATTTGAACAATCTTGGTAGGGGTCCACTAGATGAAGCTTCATACCAAATATCAAAGACCTGGGCCTTGTGGTTTCAGAGAAGAAGATTTTTAAAGATTTTCCCTATATAAGCCTATGTAAAACCAAAGGGCCCCAGGGCGGGGGCATTTTTGGCCCCAGCACTATAATTTGAACAATCTTGGTAGGGGTCCACTAGATGAAGCTTCATACCAAATATCAAAGACCTGGGCCTTGTGGTTTCAGAGAAGAAGATTTTTTAAGTTTTTGGTGAAAAAAATCTGTTTTTGGCTCCTGTGACCTAGATGTGCAACGGACCGGAACCATTTGAACAACTTTGAAAGGGGACCACCTAAGGATCATTCCTGTGAAGTTTGGTCAAAATCCGATCAGTGGTTTAGGAGGAGATGTCGTTTAAAGAAATTGTTTACGCACGGACGCACGGACGCACGGACGGACGCACGACGGACGACGGACAAAAAGTGATCCCAAAAGCTCACCTCGTCACTACGTGACGGTGAGCTAACAAGAGGGCCATGATGACCCTATATCGCTCACCTGTGTACCAGATAATCATTAGTGATATTTAGAAAAAAAAGAACTGTACAGAAAGGCAAGACATGTTTGTTTACCTGACAGATATAAATGTCTTCATAGATCCAGGGTGGTCAATATACTTGTACATCAGTTGAACCAGTTGAACTCTTCAGGATGAAATCTTGAAGGGCAAGATGTAGAGTATACACAAGACTTCTTGAATCCATGCAGTTAGTCTTTGTTCATGATGTAGTCATAATTTGACAAAGAAATCAATATCTGTAGCTATGATTTCCTTTCGACACAGTGGTTTTCAACAGTATTGCATGGGATGACAAAATTTACATAAGAAACACCGATGATCTCAAATAGCTGCATCCATGTCAAAAAGAGAGGCCAAAGTCTGCTTAGTTCTATCCAGACTGTATCTTTGACTTTTACTCAGTCACACTGATGTATAAGGCCCATATTATAGATTTAGTTACCTTTATATCATAAACATCTTGGTTGTTACATCTATCTTAAACCCACAAAGAATTAATTCTGTTACAGTGGGCATTATTATAATAAGGCATAAACTAAGACACACAAACATATGTAGAATCTATGTTGTGATATGTGCCAAAAAGGCATCTTTAGGTGTACAAAATAAAGAACAGCTAAAAATAATGTGAGTCATTTCTATGCATAGAAAGCAGATGCATCACCTTATTCTCTTGATCACCAATAAATAAATTCCTGACCTTGCAAGTATGTAGAAAATTGTTACTTAAATCTTTTTGAAGAAAATCTGTTTTAAGCCTTTTCAAGTAACAACAAATTTACATGTAAAATTATTTTCAATGTTGCAAATAAGAAAATAATAAAATATTGACAAAATTCAAAATACTGCGATAAACCTTTCTCTAAGAACAACAGATTTACATGTCAAAACAGTGTTGCAAATAAGAATACAATATAGTATGTTATTTGGCAGAATTCAGAATATTGTGAACAAACAACCCCAGGCCAAGTGTCCCCCCATCTCTGAAATGTCAGTATGTGATGAATATGTCTATAACATATGTCATAAGCCATGTTTAGGGAATTTGAAACCATTTCAACAGACTATTTCTTTTAAATTTTCCTAAAGTTGTAAGGAATAAATTTACAGAGAAAAAAGTGATCTCCAAAACTGTAAGACAAAGGACCAAAACCCCAGGAAAATTCAGTAATCAATTGAGCACAACCGCAATAGAATATGATCATCTTCAGGTCATGGAAACAAAAAATGGCAAGTTCCATCCAAATCTGGTGAAAACTGTAGGAGGGGTTGAGACAAGAACTTCTGTTAATAACATGGTTTAGACTGATAAAGTGCAATGATGCTGGTAAAAATCAATCAGGCACAACCTCCTTAAAATATGATCATTTTCAGGTGATAAGAACAATAATTGAGAAGTTTCATCAAAATCTCTTGAACACTGGGAGGAGTTGCGGAGACAAAAACTTCTGTTGATAAAATTGCTAAAACTGACAAAGGGCAATAACTCTGGTAAAAATCAGTCTAGCATGACCTCGGTAAAATATGATCATCTTCAGGACATGGGAACAATAACTGGAAAGTTTCATCAAAATCCCTTGAAAATGTAGGAGGAGCGCAGACAGACCGACTGATGGATGGACGGTGGACAGATGGACGAAAACCGTTACTATAGTCCCCCTCGACTAACGTCTGGGGAAAAATGGACAGAATGTACATTGTAAGTCAATTCTTCCCCTGACAAAGTGTCTGGTCAGATGTTTAATATGAAGGTAGCAAATGTTTAGAGATAAGTAAAGAATTAATATTTTTTAATTATTCTGCAATACATCTAAGAACTAAGATAATAACACTCTTGCAACATAATGCATTTTTTGAATCTTCAAAATAGCTGCTTATTTTATGAAAATCCATGATATTTTCCTTATTTATACTGCAAACACAGGTGGCGGGTGCTAGTTAGAACTGCCTCATTGAGGCAGTTCTAATGAGTACCCACAACCTATGTATTGGAGCAGAAATAAGAAAAATAATGTATACCCCTATAAACCCCAGATTTCTCAATATAAAGTGGGGTTTAAGGGGGTGTTTATTTCACGGGCTTGTTCACGTGATGTGAATCCAGTTGAAGAGTATAATTAATATTAACCAAAGGTACATCAACAGCATCCATGTAATATGACATCATAAAAATATACATACATACAAGTCAATCTTTGAAACCTCCACTGTATCAACAGACTATCAGATGCTTTATAATCTTCAAAATTTTTATGCCAACAGAAAATGTAGTTTCATCCTGTGCACATAAATTCTAAGAAAAAAGGTTGAAATCATACTCAAAGATATTTTTTAATCTACTATAAAACTGGAAAACCAAATAAAATATTAAATATTATTAAGGTCCTTTAAGATTAAACTTTTATTTTTCCATGTTGTTTTTTTCGAGATGTCCTATTTCTCACTTCTGACTGGAAAAAGAGGACCTATGCCATTAGAATAATGCATCCATATATGTAATGCTTTCAGTCATGATAGAAAAAATAGCATTTTTGAATGAAAATTTATATATTTTTCTTATTTCAGCTTCAAACATAGATCATTTAGAGAAATACCTCACTGTCTATGTTTCGAGTAAGAAAATGGTAAAAATATGTATAGAAAATAAAGAATAGCCCTGTAAACTCCACTCTTCTCTATATAAGGAGTTTTACAGGGGTGCTCATTTCCTGATAACTGTAAGTGGTAGCCACCCAAATCTTGCCAAACCACCAGCAATATCTGCCTTTAAAAAGGTAAATACAGCATTTTATGTGGTGGGTGAGTGCACTGAAAAGTAGTATAAAAATACCTGACACGATTTCCAAGTTGTTATGCAAAAAGTGTGGTACTTATGATCTGATCAATAGATTCCTCTGTTCCAATTTCACCAAAAAAGCAACCTTAATTTGAGAGACTGGTTTTATATATTTAAAATTATGCAGGTGAAAAGTCTTCAACTATGTGGATTTCATGTGCAAAAAGACTATTTTGTGATCTGACCAGTATGTTTCACATGTTCCAACTGCACCATCAACATATGAAAAATCAACATTAGAAAATACCAAATCAAGCGTTGTCATATGATCTGTGGTACATTCTTTTATAAGCATTTTGCATGAAAACTTATCACTTAATTTCTTAACGATGCTATGTTTCAGCAAAACATTAATATTGAAATCTCCAATTATCATCAATGGCTTTGATGGGGTCAAATATGGAATAAGTTCTCTGTTCAGACAAGAAAGAAGATTACTGTCAGACATTTGAGGTGACTTATACAAAAATACGATCTGACTTTCAATCGAGACATGCCTGGCAGTTATCATAATAAATTCTAATGTATCTGAACTATACTTTCTCTTCTGTATAATAATGATATCATCTTTGACATAAACTGCTAATCCATGAGGAGGTCTTTTGCAAGTACTGTATCCAATTTGGTCATTTCTTGTCAAACAATAGCCTTCTATTACATAATCACTATCATTATCAGGCTGATGTAGTCGTGTTTCTGCTAATCCAAATATGTGCGTTGACAACAGATTTTTGTCATGTCTAACATCATCAAAATGAAGATTCAAGGATCTACAATTATTGAAAGCAACCTTGAAATGCGAAACTGGATCTATCAATTCTAAAGATGTATCACACAGCTGAAGCATTGCTGTTTCATGCAATCGCTGCATTTCTGTCCTAACCTGATCATCAACTTGTAATGCTTTCTCATTGAAGTTAAGGATCTGAAGCTTCTCAATTGACCTTACCCTGCTGAGTGCTACATAGTGTAAATGTGGAACTTTGTGGGTTTTACGTTGTGATAAGTCAATAACAACTCTTTCAAGGGTACTACCTTGTGCTCTATGTACTGAACGCCCTGCAGAAGGTTGCAAAGGGAATTGAACTCTCTGAAAGGTCTTTCTGTTGTAAGTAAATGACCTGTTGACATCAAAAATTGGTGTCCAATTTTCATCAATATTGCTATGATACAGTCCCCTGTTTTTGTATTTGATTCTTGTTTCCATTCCTGCTTTTTTGTCATCAAACTGGACCCAAATTATGCTTGGACGTCGTGTGGTTTGTAGTTTATACTCAATAAACTTAACTACACATGATGCTCCATTTGCTAGTCCATCTTCTGTTTTTATGTTTATTGTTAAATCATAAATCATGTCAACAACAACTGTTAACGAGCAATGTAAATTTGCTGTTTGGTTTGAATCTGTTACATTCTTTAGATTCTTGAGTGCACAGTCTATCTTTTCTTTAGATAACTTAGGTGAGACATATGTATCCATGCATGGTATTTCAACCTTTTCTGTTGCCATATTTCTTATAATTTCATCATTAAAAACATGCATGAAATAGTTTTCTGCAAAGAGGTGAGGCGCATTTTTCTGATACTCAGTATCTTTTTTAGTTACTTCACATTGCTTAAACCTATTCTTGTCTTCAGCAGTCAAGGCATTGATCCTTAATCTATTTAACAATTCTGCAAATTCAAGGTCATCTTTTTGTCTCATAATTTCTGTTAGTTCAAACATGGTAAATAAGTCTTTCCAGAGATTTTGTGATAAAGCAGCTGCATCATGTTTCATGTCATTAAATATCCAATCACCACTCACTGGTTTCAACTGATAAAGATCACCAACAGCAATAATGCTAACACCACCAAAAGGCGTTCTTGTTCCTTTCAATGCTTGAAGTCTCTGATCAATAAAATTCAACATAGAATTACTAACCATTGAAATTTCATCAATAATCACAACTGACAAATCACGGTATTTTGATCTAAAGGTATTCAGACTGTCACAGGTTAATGTTTGATCCGATTGCTTATACTTTTGTTTAAATGCAGATGAGATGGTAGAACCATTAATATTAAATGCTGCTTTTCCTGTAAATGCACAAAGAAGAACCCTTGTGTGATCCGCATCTTCTCCTTCTTTCAGATTTAATATTCTAAACAAAGTCTGATACAATGCTCGAATAACTAGACTTTTTCCAACACCAGCTCCACCAGAAAGAAATGCATATAAGGGGGCATCTTTTGTTTTAATCCAGTGAATCACATGATAGTAAAACTGTTTTTGTTTACTATTTAAACACTGCAGGAGCTTTCTGTAATCAATATCTGAAAGAATATTTTCATTCACATCAATTTGAGGTGCAGAAACGTAACATCCAATTTCAGTCCCTATATCATAGTCTCTATGCTCAATTCTATCAGGATTAAAATATATAAACTCTTCAGACTGAATTGGTTCAATTTCAGCATCATCACCTTCAACTTGTTGTGTACTTGGAGCAATATCATCGAATGCATCATATTCAATTTCTGCTAAATCTCTTGCTAATTCCAACTCTTCAGCATAATGTTCGTAAGTGGAACATTTATGATCTATCACATGCTTCATTGACTCATAGTGTTCTTTATATGTTCTAAAAGTTCCAAGTAAGTCAGTCTCTTCATTTCTCCATGGGTGAAAAAGTAGAAGTTTCTCTCTATAATAGTTCTCTTCATCTGTTTTGCGATTGAATCTCACATACCTTATTATTTTAGATTTACGACATCGTTTGATTTTTATGCCATTCTTTAAAGTTAAAATAGTTTCACCATCACCAAAGCATTCTTCATCTGACACTTCTGCATCTTTCTCATAATCTTGCTCCTCCTCATCTCTACTATCAATATGTCCATCTGGGTAAATGACTTCTAACTCAGACACATAATCGGCTAAGCAATACTTTTCCAATGGTTTGGGACGCTTCGAGTATCTTTTAATTTTATTGTCTGACATTATATCAGTCGAGTCTGCCGGCAATTCATCGAGTACTGACTTTGGTTTCAGTAACTGTACTCTCTGGGTTGGAAGTGACGTATTTATGAAGACAACACTCCTTGAACTTTTAGTCAATGGCATTTGCAGTACCAAATAAACTGCCTCTTGTGCACTTACTTCAACACTGTTTGAAAACACATTTCCAATATGTCTAACTTGTCTTTTGAGATCCATATTGCCATTCCTTGCTTCTTTTGCAGCTGCAAGCAACAAATTACTCATCCCTCTTTGAGATTTACTAATATATGAAACTATATACATAGCACAAGCATATGGATCTAACACAAATTGTATATCAATGTTTGCCTTCCAAGCTTTTAACACACTATCATTGTACAAATTTACACGGATTTCACTTGGTGTTCTTTTCAAAAACACTTTTGAAGAGTTTAAAGAACTTCTGATACATTTAATATATTCTTCCTCACTCATTCGGACAACACTTGTCAGAAACTCCTCATAAGACATATCATATCCATCTTTCTTACTGTTCATTGTTTTCTGTAAGTTTTGGTACAATTTATAATACTTGTCTTTTTCAGTTTCGAGAGGCTGTAAGACCATAGTTTTGGAAAGAGGTGGCAAAGGATAACCAAATCGACAGATTTTATCTTCTCGTTTTCTACATGTTCTAGAATGTTTGTGAATTTGAAGTTCTATTAAATGACGAAGATGTGAATTATCTATAGAACATTTCAAATACTGATCCACATAAGCAGCCAACTCTACATCCGAATCCACATTGAATTTTGGTGCATTCTGTACCCATACAATCATATGAATGTGTGGCGATCCACGTTGCTGAAATTCCACTCTAAAAAAGTAATCAACAACTTTTCCAAGAGGTTCATGCTCACTCTTTAGAACTGTGTTGATGAATTCTTTAACTCTATGCTCGAAATATCTAGAACAAGTGACTGGATCCGATTGAATAAGTTTTATCTTTTGTTCCCATGCCAAGTTTTCAATTTGATCATCGGTGTAGTTGAAATTTTTATTTAAGGTAGCTAGCATTTTCAAAAGCTCAATCCATCTTGTATCAGCCGAGGACAATGACATAAACCAAGTTGGCAAACCCAACTGACGAATCATAGCATAAACATCTTTTTTTCTAGATTCCAAATATGCTGGAGAATTTCTTAGCTGTTTAAACAAATAGTACCCTTCATCATTTTTTACAATACTGTCAATACACTCTGAGTTTCTTGCTTGTACAGCAGTAATATTATTTGTTCCTGTTTGACACCTTCTAACAGCAAGGTTTGCTTTATCGTTCAATTGCTTCATTTGTATTTTTTTCAGTTTAAAAAATATATTAGGTACACTGTTAGCAGCCCGTCTATCTTGACTTCTCAATTCCCACTTTGCAATATCACTATAATGTACAGGCACTTTTCTATCATCATTATCTATTCGCCTCTGACCACAAAATATGGTGGGAAAACATAGATATTCTGAATCTTTATCTTGAAATATACTGAGTGGCCTTTGACCTTCTCCAGGAGCAAATGTGAAAGTAGAATTTCTGTTTTCAAGATCTGCATCATCCAATAGAGTGTCAATATTTCCCACATTTTCCTGTGCGATTTCTTCTGCATCTGAATCATACAGTTCTTCCACATGAGTTGTGTTATGATTTGAAATATCATTTTTTTCTAACTGATTGTTTGAACAATTGCCAAACATTTCACTAACAACACCATCAAAATCAACAATATCATACTTTGAACATTCTTTTGTACACAACTCAAAAAAATTATGTATAACCTCAGCTTGGTTCTTATCACATGGAATATACTGAAGACTTTCATCCAAAACACCATCAGAATCATCATTATTTGTTTCAGAGCAGGCTTTTTTTTGTGATTCAAAAAATGCATGCAGTGTTTCATTACTTTCTTCTGTGATTCTCTTTAACCACTGCTGGTCTATATCAACATTTGCGTTTTTGTACAATTCACTACCACTCATTAGCCAGTGCAAAGCACAAAGAACATGATATGGTCGAACATTTTCTGAGAACACATACGACTTAAATGACATCTTCTTCTTTAATTTCACTGCAACTGTAACATTTTCGTCAAAAGGTCTAGGTAAAGCATTTACAACTGGTTGAATGTCAACAGGTACATTAACAACATTTCCTTTAACTGATAACTGGCGACCTCTAGGTAATTCTCGCATTTGCATGAAAGGTATACGTAAAGCAATAAGGCGTTCTTCAAGTGGAAACAGCTCCAATTCTTTTGGTTTTGGTGGCCACTTCATTCCATTTGAAACAGACAATTTTGGAACTTTACCGCACTTAATATTGTCTTTGCATGTACAGCATATCCATTCTTCTTCATTGACTGATTTCACCCCTGTTAAGTATTTTTCCTTGTCTTTAGAAACAAATGTTTTAGCTTTTGATACAGTCTCTTCAAACCATGTCTGTTGACAACAACTACAGGTCCAGCTGATATATTCTTGTGAAACTTTTCAATACAAACATCAATATCACTACCAAATTTTCTGCGCTTTCTGGTTATATTTTCAGCTTGTGAAAAGGATGGATCTTTCCGCTTGGTGGCTTTTCTTTTACAGTCCATAATGCTTTCAGCTTTCTTGTTTCTTTTATTTAATCTCCATTGTTGTTTTGCAAACCTTTCTTGTTCTAATATGAATGGATCTGACCTTGCTTTCCTCTTTGACCGATTTTGTATTTCAATTTCTTTTTGTTTGAATTCATGGCATTCTCGAGATTCTTTTTTCTTTTCGCTTTCCCATTTTTTGTATTCATCTATTAATCTGGCTCTTCTCTTACATGCTTTTGTCATAGCTTTGTCTTTTCTCTGACATTCTTCAGATTGTCTAGCACTCTGCATAGATTTGAGTGTATATTCTCTATCTTTTTTTCGATATTCTTCAGATTGTCTAGCACTCTGCTTAGATTTGAGTGTATGTTCTCTATCTTTTTTTTTATATTCTTTGGATTGTCTAGCACTCTGCATAGATTTGAGTGTATATTCTCTATCTTTTTTTTGATATTCTTCGGATTGTCTAGCACTCTGCTTACATTTGAGTGTATATTCTCTATCTTTTTTTTTATATTCTTCGGATTGTCTAGCACTCTGCATAGATTTGAGTGTATATTCTCTATCTTTTTTTTGATATTCTTCGGATTGTCTAGCACTCTGCTTAGATTTGAGTGTATATTCTCTATCTTTTTTTCGATATTCTTCGGATTGTCTAGCACTCTGCATAGATTTGAGTGTATATTCTCTATCTTTTTTTTGAAATTCTTCGGATTGTCTAGCACTCTGCTTAGATTTGAGTGTATATTCTCTATCTTTTTTTTTATATTCTTCAGATTGTCTAGCACTCTGCTTTGATTTAAGAGTATACTTTTTGTCTTTTACCTTGAAATTAGAGTCTTGCCTTCTTTTCTGCATATAAACTCTCATATATTCTTTTCTTTCTGTGACGTTTTTCTTATTTATAATTTCTTTGTTCCTAATATTTTGATTTTTAGTTCTCTTTGTTCGATTTCCTGTCTTCTCTTCAAGTTTATGCTTTTGATCCTTAAAGTATTTTCCAATAAGTGTTTCACGATTTCCATTGCTTGAATTAGCAAAAACGTCCACTCTTGCATGTGCAATCCTTGTATGGCTTTCAGAGACCTTTCTCTTGTATGTTACAGATTTCCAAGCATAGTCACATGAAGTGTCAGTATGACATTCAGCATGATTTTGAACATCAAATTCAGAGTTATGCTCAAGATTAGATAAGTCAAAGTCTACAGGAAGAATTTCAAACTGTGCAGAAATTGAAATCATCATACTTTCAAACAACACATATAAAAATGCAACTAGATCATATAAAGAATTGAAAGCAGCTAGTAATGATTTTCCATCTGGAACAGATAACCCATTGAAACCATGTGAATGTGAATCAAATATAAAGTATTTGCAATCTCTCTTGAACACAGAGGTACAAACTGAACCTATCATTAATAAAACACTTGAAGAACATTGTAAAGTAGTATACAATGCCTGGTGAAGAGTAGGTAAATTGGTACTGACAAACTGTTCTGTGCAAAGACCTGTTACAACTGCAGATGTTTTCACAACAACTTCTTTGTTTAAAATTGAAACTAATCTTGGAAGTTCATCAAAGCAAAGTAACTTACTTTTGAATTTACCTTTTGCCTTTAATTCATCTATGATCTTATTATACAGACGATCTCCAGCTAAAAGAATATTGTCTAGATCTGTACTACAAGAAATGTCTGAGTATGCTGCATATATTAATGAACAAAGTGCATTTGCAGTGCACTGACATCCTCTGGACTCACTGCTAAATATTTCAGAACCTTGATGAAAAGATCCCAGTTCAAATATGACAGAGTTAAATGGACCATTAGAAGGCTTCCATAGCATTGTATCAGTTTGTTCTGTTAAAGGAAATGCAGTGTGCATAATTTCTTCATCAATTTGTGTAGAGCTTAACAATACAGTGTTTGTAATCTCTATTGGTGAATGGATTTTGGTATTTTGTACTAGCTGTTTTCTGCTATCATTGTAATCTGTACTTTGCAAAACTTCGGAATTTTGTACTGGTTGTTTTTTGTTAATATCTTTTTCATCTGTACTTTGCAAAACTGAGGCAAAAGGTTTTTCCATATTTTTGTTAATTGTACTTTTCATATCTATATCAATTGTACTTTTCATATTTTTGTCTTTTGTACTATTCATAACTAAAGCATCAGATGATACGCTGAGGCAGGTCATACCCACATCTGAAGTATCTAGAGACCCTGCGTCAGATGACACTTTGGGGCAGGTCATACCCCCATCTGACAAACTATCTGACCCTGGCACAGATGTCCCCATCGCTACAAGCGAGTGGGGCTTAGATCCTCCATGATCTGTGAGGGGGGTCGGGCCCACATCTGCGAAAATTAACCCTGGGCTGCTACCATTAGCCCTCATCACTGTCTTTGCCAATGACTTCTTCCAGGTCTTTTTACGTGGCATGACTCAACCTGAAACATACAGAAGTAGGTGTCCTCTTTAAATGGAAATTTAAGGGGGATTGGTATATTTGAAACTTAATCTAAATCATGGTTATACTAGATGAGGTTTTGTAAAACAGAATGTTTTTTTTTTGTTTTTTTTTTCACTGGCTTTGGGTAATTTGACAAGATAATCAGTAAAACAATATGATAGCCCTACAGACTTCACTACCGCTGGTGTGTGGGAATGTGTGGCGGCGTAAAAACGTATCCCTGCCCTACATCATAGTGTAGATTATATTTTCTTGTTCTTTAGGATCATTGGTTCCATTGTGGAATTTTGAAAATATCTGAGGGTCACTGATGAGGCCTAATTGGCCGAAACTAGCAAGTCTGGCCCAGAAAACATGTACACTCCATATTTTTCACTTCTGTGGTGTATTCCTTGCTTCCAAAGGGTAACCCTTTTCTAGAACATAGTTAACTTCACTACAGCTGGTGTGTGGGAATGTGTGGCGACGGTAAAACGTATCCCTGACCTACATCATAGTGTAGACTATATTTTCTTGTCCTTTGGGATCATTGATTCCATTGTGGAATTTTGAAAATATCTGAGGGTCACTGATGAGGCCTAATTGGCCGAAACTAGCTAGTCTGGCCCAGAAAACATGTACACTCCATATTTTTCACTTCTGTGGTGTATTCCTTGCTTCCAAAGGATAACCCTTTTATAGAACATATTTAACTTCACTACAGCTGGTGTGTGGGAATGTTTGGCGGCGGTAAAACGTCTCCCTGCCCTACATCATAGTGTAGATTATATTTTCTTGTCCTTTGGGATCATTGATTCCATTGTGGAATTTTGAAAATTTCTGAGGGTCACTGATGAGGCCTAATTGGCCGAAACTAGCTAGTCTGGCCCAGAAAACATGTACACTCCATATTTTTCACTTCTGTGGTGTATTCCTTGCTTCCAAAGGATAACCCTATTATAGAACATATTTCACATGATTGTGTAAAGTTTCAATCAAGTGCTTTTAATAGGAGACATAAATCCAGCTGAAAAGCTGACTAATAAAAAGTGTAATCCACAGTGGAAGATGAGGGGAGGGTTGGAGCCCTGTAAAACCAGTTTAAACACCCAGGCATTATTACTAGCCATCCCAGGGTGTCCCAGCAGTCATTCTTTTGGGAATGCACAGTTCGTTCATGTTTGGTCTGTTTTGGTGTGTGTCCCCATGTCACTTTCTTAAGGTGACTTGAGATGGCTGCATTCTTAGATTGTTGCATCCTGAGTGACCTTTTCTTAACCAGTTTGTACTTTCATTGCAGTTTCATTTGTTTTATGTTTGCTGTTGTTCAATTATTGTATGCTTTAATATTTCAACACTTATGTGTGTCCAAATTATTTAATTTAGTAAAGGTTAAAGAGTTACTACCTATTTTGGAAAGAACTGTTTTTATTGTTTGTTTTGATGGCCCATTCAAATCAATTTAAATTATTTCTTATCCAGTCAGTTTACCTTACCACACTTCAAGGGTGCCTTATACATCAGGGGTACTGGTATAGTGCATATTCTTTGAAAAGAAACTTATAACTGCTCTTCTTGAATCAGGGGAAGGGAGGCAATGAACAATATTCACAAATGAATGTTGCCAACTGTTGCAGATATCTACACTGCGAACTCCTGATCACCAGTCATACAGGCATCCCACTAAGCTACCAAGGGCAGCCGGTTAAAGAGCTGCTAATTGGGCTTGTTGCCTGTAATTTATTTGCTTGCTTAGAAGTGTCTGTTCATCTTTCCCTTGAATGTTTGGGATAGGCTTTGTGGCCCTGTAAAATAGATTTAAGCCCCCCAGTGGAGTTTGTTTCACTGACCTTCCAAAGCGGTTCTTCTCTCGCAGTTTATTTTTGTTAAGGTTTGTCTTTGACTGTTTGTATCCCTTATATTGTTTTGTTTTAGATAGCCAATTGGCCATTTTGTGGGAAAGTAACTGTCCTTTTGGCTTTCCGCTATTGATGTTTCCATTAGGGTCTGATGTTTCATGGATGTGTTTCTTTCCCTTTGGTGTCTCTGATGGGTTAATTGTATCAATTCCTGATCATTGCCTTCACTTCTATTTTAGGGACTGCTTCAATCAGTACCTGAAGTATCTTTACACCTGATTAAAATACTTTTCTAGGGGTTCGCCAGACAGGCATTAATTTGTAAAACAAAGGAACAGAGTTGATAAAAAAGGTTCAGTTATTATTCTTTGATACTTCACTACCTTTCAAGTAAACCGCTTAGAGGTTCTAAGCCTGTCCAGGAACCGTGGTGTGAGGCGGACCATCCATGCTAATAAACCCTATTGGTTTCATTGGGGGACAGGGCTTGAGATGTCATTTCATCTCAATGTCGGGTGAAAGTCCCACAAAATTGGAAGCGACGTCTCCAAAATGACCTTTACAGTGTTGACGGGGACGGTAAACCTCAAATCAAACAAGAATTCCGCCGAAGGCTATGTCGCGCCTGTGGGGGCGCAAAGTCACCCAACCATGATATGTAGGTCAAGGTCAAACATAGATGCTTGCACAAAAGTTTCCATTCTTAAATGCAAGCTTGTACCAAGTATCATTAATGTAGATCCTATAGTTCTTGAGAAATAAACTTGACCATTAGGGTGAACTCTAGGGTGGTCGCAATATTTTACAAAGTCAGTGAACCATGAAATATAAGTCAATGTCAAATATGGATGCTTGCATTTAAGTTACCATACCTTGATACAAGTTTGTACCAAGTATCATTAATGAAGCTCTTATAGTTCTTGAGAAATAAACTTGAACCTCAGGGTAAACGCTAGGGTGGTCGCAATATTTTACAAAGTCAGTGAACCATGAAATGTAGGTCAAGGTCAAATATGGATGCTTGCATGTAAGTTGTCATCCCCAGATACAAGTTTGTACCAAGTATCATTAATGAAGCTCTTATAGTTCTTGAGAAATAAACTTGAACCTCAGGGTGAACGCTAGGGTGGTCGCAATATTTTACAAAGTCAGTGAACCATGAAATGTAGGTCAAGGTCAAATATGGATGCTTGCATGTAAGTTGTCATCCCCAGATACAAGTTTGTACCAAGTATCATTAATGAAGCTCTTATAGTTCTTGAGAAATAAACTTGAACCACAGGGTGAACGCTAGGGTGGTCGCAAATGTTGACGCCTTGACAAACGGACGGACGGACGGACGAACGGACGGAAAACCGGGCGCCTATATCGCGCCATGCTAATAGCAGGCGCGACAACAAACAAAACTACCTTTCAATGTCCTCCAACTTTTTTTCTTTATTGAAGTAAAAGTGACCTTGACCTCCTGTCTCAAACACAATAGCATTACACATTACTGACAACTTGAATCAATTTATCAACATGCAATATTTAGACTTTTCATGTTAATAATAATGCAACCACTGTCTCCATTCTTTTGGCACTGATTGAGCAAACTATTCTTCCATCAAACAAAAGGTGTGATCCACTCTGATTCTGCCAAATCATATAGCCATTATTTTTTTTTTCTTCATTAAATAAATGATCATTTACCTTGGAATACAGTGATGCGTTATTCAAGGACAGTCTTTTACTCTGTTTACACAGCACACTAGTCTCTTTTCAAAAACAACAAACACTGTCTACTTATGTAGCTATCAAACATATAGTTATCACTCTGTCAATTTTATCAAAACACAATATTAATGTTCTTTTCTCACAAATCTTGTTGATACTACAAGAAAAGGAAAACTTTATTAGTCAATGTTGTAGAAACAAACAATTTTTTGAACATTCTAAAAAAAACTGTTCAAATAAATTAAGAACAAGATGTGTTTGTGAAACACGAACATGTCCCCGGGCATGGTCATTTTTTTTCAAAGTTGGTCACAGTTCAAAGTCAAGGTCACAGGTCAAGATTTTTGGTTTTAGTGGGAAGCCCTTGGCACAAGGAACTTGCATGCCAAATATGAAGGCTCTATCTTAAATGGTTTGAAAGTTATGAACAATAATATATTTTTTTTTAAAGTAGGTCAAGGTCACAGGTCAAAAAGTTTTGCATGAATGTAAGCTCTTGTCACAAAGAAACTAAATGCCAAATATGAAAGCTCTATCCTAAATGGTTCGAAAGTTATGACCAAAATGTTAATTTTTCTTTTAAGTAGGTCAAAGGTCAAGGTCACAGGTCAAAAGTTTTGCAAGAATGTAAAGCTCTTGTTACAAGGAACCTACATGCCAAATATGAAGGCTGTATCTCAAACGGTTCAAAAGTTATGACCATTGTTAACTTTGTCTTTTATGTAGGTCAAAGGTCAAGGTCACAGGTCAAAAATTTTTGTGTGAATGTAAAGCTCTTGTCATAAGGAACCTGCATGCAAAATATTATGCTGTATCTCAAATGGTTCAAAAGTTATGACCAAAATGTTATTTTTTTATTTTAAGTAGGTCAATGGTCAAGGTCACAGGTAAATTTTTTTTGCATGAATGTAAAGCTTTTGTCACAAGGAACATACATGCCAAATATGAAGGCTGTATCCCAAGCAGTTCAAAAGTTAAGACCAATGTTATTTTTTTCTTTTAAGTAGGTCAAAGGTCAAGGTCACAGGTCAATTTTTTTGCATGAATGTGAAGCTCTTGTCACAAGGAACGTTCATGCCAAATATGAATACTCTATCTTCAATGGTTCAAAAGTTATGACCAATGTTAAAGTTGTCCACGTACAAACCAACAAACAAACAGATAGGGCAAAAAATAATAATGTCTCCGCAATCACTACTGGGGACATAAAAATAAAGTTTGAAAAAATTCTAATTTATAGCTAAATACCATTACAAATATCACAGTGATTTTAACCTCAAATCTATAAAGGTATTTAATATGAAATTTATAAATAATTTTCATTATATTTATATATTAAGTAGATTAGGTTTGTGTATGGCCTACACATTTCTTGAAATTTTCATTCATTGAACAGTGAAAAAGATGACAAAGTATTATAATATGTCTCCCCACCGGGAGCATAAAAACATGATCAGCAAGGCGGTTTTAATCCAGGAAGAGACCCTCTATGCACAGATGAAGGTATTACAACAGGCAAAATGGAGTGTTAATTTTGTGTATCTTTGAAACCAACAAGATCTATCATGAAAAGTCATTAATAACTCACACATTGTTCTGTCACAGGATGGTATGAGTTATATAAAGGCAATGAATTTATGTTTTCTTTTTTTACTGTTTTGTCCTTGACCTGGGTACATGGCATCTAACAGCTGCACTCTGCAGATTCTGCATAAATGGTGAACATCTTATACAAGTTTCATGAAAATTGTAAATCTTCAGATGGTATAGGAAATTTGAAAGTTTTACAAAATGTCTACAGATGGACCAAACAACCTTCATCTTTCTTACCTGGTACGTCTGCAATCACCCCTTTTGAGGATATTTATTGTTAGTGTTCATTTCAGATGAAAACATTTGTGTATTTGTTTTGGAGTTTTATGGCCCAGCCAACACTAGGTCATTTTTGAGCCAGTCAGTTTAACCACACTTCCCAGACAGGCTTATACATAAAAGGTAAACCAGTGCAGTGCACATTCTTTAGCCAGAAACTGACAGCTGCCCTTCTTGAATAAGCAAAAGGAAGAGAAAGACTAGAAAAGATTTCCTGATAAATTTCCACTATAGATCTTAAAAAAGATTTCATGATCAATCTTTGCAAATGGATGTTGCCAACACCTTCAGGTATCGAACCTGTGACCTCCTGATAACCAGTCTGGAGAGCATCCAACAGAGACACCACGGCCGGCTCAAATGAACTAGTTTTATAAGATAAACTATCATTAATATTATAAAGCCACAATAAACAATATCCTGGGTACGACTATAAACGACAATAATATTGCTCTTCACCAAGCTGTAAACTAGATCTTCATCGATTTGAAATGATGCATGGAATCTGAAAAAAAAAAATTCATCAAAGTGTCAATATTATCAAAACAACTGTTATCATTACCTTCAATTTCGTTTTCTATTACTACACAAGTATAGTAGTCGCAGATAAGATTGACTAGGCTGAGCTATCATTTGTACCTGCCTTAGGAATATCCCATTAACAAAAAGGTAAATCAAGTCACCCGATTGTGTGAATTCATCTGTAACATAAGCATAGCTGTGGCGTATAAGACCATTTTGTCCGCTTGTAGAAAGCGTGCGAAAGACACTCCACCGAATCTTCTGGTCGACTCAGCGAATTTGACAAATATTGACAACACGTGAATAGCTCCGCCTAGTCAATCTTACCTGCGACTACTATAGACTGATCCAATGTTTTGACACGTGACCTTGTTTACTTGTCACTGCGCATGCGCAAAACTATTTTTCCATTTGATAGAGATCTTTCGTGGTTGGCAAAAAGCCGCTGGTTCCATATAAACACGCACCAAATTTCGGCCCCCACCCATCGGGGCTTAAAGAGCTTAATCTGACCCACACACGAGTACTGGTAAACTGCTTAGTGGATCTAAGCCTGCCCAGGCAAAGCGGTGTGAGTGTCGGACCGTCCATGCTTATAAACCCTATTGGTTTCATTGGGCAAAGGGGCATGAGATGTCATTTCATCTCAATGTCGGGAAAAAGTCCCACAAAAGTGGAAGCAACGTCGCCAAAATGACCTTTACAGTGTTGACACGGACGTAAAACCTCAAATCAAAGAAACAAACACACCAAATATCAAAGAGCTTGGCCTTGTGGCTTCAGAGGAGAAGATTATTTAAGATTTTTCCTGTATAAGTCAATGTAAAACTAAAGGGGCCCCAGGGCGGTGGGATTTTTTGCCCCAGGGCTATAGTTTGAACAGTCTTGATTTAGGTCCACTAGATGAAGCTTCACACCAAATATCAAAGACCTGAGCCTAGTGGTTTCAGAGAAGAAGATTTTTTAAAGATTTTGCCCTCATAAGTTAATGTAAAACCAAAGGGCCCAGCATGGGGGGGGGGCATTTTTGGCGCAAGGGCTATAATTTGAACAATCATGGTACAGGTCCACTAGATGAAGCTACACACCAAATATAAAAGAGCTGGGCCTTGTTGTTTCTGAGGAGAAGATTTTTTAAGACTGTTCCTAAAAAGTCAATGTAAAACTAAACTGGCCCCGGGGCAGGGGGACTTTTGGCCCCAGGGCTATAATGTAAATAGTCTTGATAGAGGTCCACTAGATGAAGCTTCACACCAAATATCAAAGACCTAGGCCTTGGGGTTTCAGAGAAGAACATTTTTTTAAGATTTTTCCTTTATAAGTTAATGTAAAACCAAAGGGCCTCGCATCGGAGGCATTTTTGGCAAAAGGGCTATAATTTGAACAATCTTGGTAGAGGTCCACTAGATGAAGCTCCATACCAAATATCAAAGACATGGGCCTTGTGGTTTCAGAGAAGAAGATTTTTTAAGATTTCCCTATATAAGTCTATGAAAAACCAAAGGGTCTCAGGGCAGGGGCATTTTTGGCCCCAGGGCTATAATTTGAACAATCTTGATAGAGGTCCACTAGATGAAATTTCACACCAAATATCAAAGACCTAGGCCTAGTGGTTTCACAGAAGAAGATTTTAAAAGATTTTCCCTTTATAAGTCTATGTAAAACCAAAGGGCCCCCGAGACAGGGGTGTTTTTGGTCTCAGGGCTATAATTTGAACAATCTTGGTAGAGGTCCACTAGATGAAGCTTCATACCAAATATCAAAGACCTAGGTCTTCTGGTTTCAGAGAAGAAGATTTTTCAAGATTTTCCCTACATATAAGTCTATGTAATACCAAAGGGCCCCAGTGGGGGCATTTTTGGCCCCAGGGCTAAAACTGAACAATCTTGGTAGGGGTCCACAAGATTAAGCTTCATACCAAATATCAAAGACCTAGGCCTTGTGGTTTCAGAGAAAAAGATTTTTCAAGATTTTCCCTAAATAAGTCTATGTAAAACCAAAGGGCCCTGGAGCGGAAGCATTTTTGGCCCCAGGGCTATAATTTGAACAATCTTAGTAGGGGTCCACTAGGTGAAGCTTCATACCAAATATCAAAGAACTGGACCTTGTGGTTTCAGAGAAGAAGATTTTTAAAGATTTTCCCTATAGAAGTCATGTAAAACCAAAGGGCCCAAGAGCGGGGGCAATTTTCGCCCCAGCACTATAATTTGAACAATCTTGGTAGGGGTCCACTAGGTGAAGCTTCATACTAAATATCAAAGACCTGAGCCTTGTGGTTTCAGAGAATATTTTTAAAGATTTTCCCTATATGAGCCTATGTAAAACCAAAAGGCCCAGGTGGGGGGGGGGGGGGGGGACCTGGGCCTTGTGGGGTGAAGCTTCATACCAAATATCAAAGACATGGGCCTTACGGTTTGAGAGAAGAAAATTTTTAAAGATTTTCCCTATATAAGCCCATGTAAAACCAAAGGGCCCGAGAGCGGGGGCATATTTGACCCCAGCACTATAATTTGAACAATCTTGGTAGGGGTCCACTAGATGAAGCTTCATATCAAATATCAAAGACCTAGGCCTTGCGGTTTCAGAGAAGAAGATTTTTAAAGATTTTCCCTATATAAGCCCATGTAAAACCAAAGGGCCCCGGGGCAGGGGCATATTGGCCCCAGCACTATAATTTGAACAATCTTGGTAGGGGTCCCCTAGATGAAGCTTCATACCAAATATCAAAGACCTGGGCCTTATGGTTTCAGAGAAGAAGATTTTTAAAGCTCTTCCCTATATAAGCCCATGTAAAACCAAAGGGCCCCGGAGCGGGGGCATTTTTGGCCCCAGCACTATAATTAGAACAATCTTGGTAGGGGTCCACTAGATGAAGCTTCATACCAAATATCAAAGACCTGGGCCTTTCGGTTTCAGAGAAGAAGATTTTTAAAGATTTTCCGTATATAAGCCCATGTAAAACCAAAGGGCCCCGGAGCGGGGGCATATTTGACCCCAGCACTATAATTTGAACAATCTTGGTAGGGGTCCACTAGATGAAGCTTCATACCAAATATCAAAGACCTAGGCCTTGCGGTTTCAGAGAAGAAGATTTTTAAAGATTTTCCCTATATAAGCCCATGTAAAACCAAAGGGCCCCGGGGCGGGGGCAATTTTGGCCCCAGCACTATAATTTGAACAATCTTGGTAGGGATCCCCTAGATGAAGCTTCATACCCAATAACAAAGACCTGGGCCTTACGGTTTCAGAGAAGAAGATTTTTAAAGCTCTTCCCTATATAAGCCCATGTAAAACCAAAGGGCCCCGGAGCGGGGGCATTTTTGGCCCCAGCACTATAATTTGAACAATCTTGGTATGGGTCCACTAGATGAAGCTTCATACCAAATATCAAAGACCTGGGCCTTGTGGTTTCAGAGAAGAAGATTTTTAAAGATTTCCCTATATAAGCCCATTTAAAACCAAAGGGCCCCGGAGCGGGGGCATTTTTGGCCCCAGCACTACAATTTGAACAATCTTGGTAGGGGTCCACTAGATGAAGCTTCATACCAAATATCAAAGACCTGGGCCTTATGGTTTCAGAGAAGAAGATTTTTAAAGATTTTCCCTATATAAGCCCATGTAAAACCAAAGGGCCCCGGAGCGGGGTCATTTTTGGTCCCAGCACTATAATTTGAACAATCTTGGTAGGGGTCCACTAGATGAAGCTTCATACCAAATATCAAAGACCTGGGCCTTGTGGTTTCAGAGAAGAAGATTTTTTAAGTTTTTGGTGAAAAAAATCTATTTTTGGCTCCTATGACCTAGATGTGCAACGGACCGGAACCATTTGAACAACTTTGAAAGGGGACCACCTAAGGATCATTCCTGTGAAGTTTGGTCAAAATCCAATCAGTGGTTTAGGAGGAGATGTCGTTTAAAGAAATTGTTTACGGACGGACGCACGGACGCACGGACGCACTGACGCACGGACGACGGACGAAAAGTGATCCCAAAAGCTCACCTCGTCACTACGTGACGGTGAGCTAAAAATCAGCATTTTCAGCAATCAAAGGGACATTACTCTACGATAAAAGGGCCGACTTGGTCGGTTTTCGAACTCATCCGAGATTTTATCCACAGCCACCTTACATATAAGTTTCAGAAAGATCCGATCAAAACTGAAGGGGCTACGCTGATGACAAGGTCAAAAATCGGCATTTTCAGCAATCAAAGGGATGTAACTCTATGATAAACCAGCGGACTAGGCCGGTTTTCGAACTCATCCGAGGTCTTATCCCCAGCCACATAACATATAAGTTTCAGAAAGATCTGATCAAAACTAAAGGGGTTACGGTGATGACAAGGTCGAAAATGGGCATTTTCAGCAATCAAAGGGACGTAACTCTATAATAAATGGGCCAACTTGGCCGGCTTTCGAACTCATCCGAGTTTTTATCCCCAGTCACCTTACATATAAGTTTCAGAAAGATCCGATCAAAACTGAAGGCGCTACGGTGATGACAAGCATTTTCCCATAGTAAGTCTATGGGACCTTGTGGTTGCCGTAGGAACCAAAGTTTTAAAGCGATTTCAAAAAAAAGTTTATGTCATCAATGCCCCACCAGAGGCATACTACAGGTGAGAAATGATTGAGATCAGCCTGCAGGATACAGAGATATAGCTGCTCAAAAGTGTGGACGGACGACGGACGGACGACGGAGGACCCACTATACTATAAGCTCCCCTGGAGCCTTCGGCCCAGGTGAGCTAAAAATTGTTTGGAACCGGTAAAAAAATATTTTCTCGATTATTATGGGGATAGCTAAACGGTTGTGAATGGAGGTGGATAGAAAACAACGCTTTGCACAGCCCCCGAATTATCCCCAGCAGCTCCAACAACAGCGTTCGACTTTTCCCGCCAAGCCGAGTGTCTGCTATTTGGCGCCAAAACATAACCATTCACGGTCCGTTTTTATAATGCATGCAACTACCGTTAGATGTAGCTAATTGTCTGAGGAGCGAGTAAATCATTTTCACATTGATTGTGGATTAAATTTTATGATTGGGGAATAAACGCAAATTAGAGACATAACTTGACCATATTTTCACACCTCGTTCAAGTTGGCTTATCGCCAGAAATGAAAGACACGCACCGCAGGGCAATCATGTTTACTTGTTATATGACAGGGATTAACAAGTGTCATAATTACAGTTTGTCTCTGAATTGTCGACAAAGCAGGACAATGCAGCACAATTATTGTGATTTACTTACTCTAGTTTTACTGTATTTAAGGATTCAGAAGACTGACAGCTGTAGACGATTTTTTTTGCACTTGCCCGACCGGGCGTCCTAAGATCAAAGTGCACCTGCCCGGCGCGATTTCGGACTTGTACCGGGCAGCCGGGCAATGGATTTGTCAGCCCCTGAACCTAGATAGCTGGTGTCCCAATCAGGGGAGGAAACGTTTGTCGATAATGGTTCGGAATATTATCTCCAATGTGCATGAAGTAAATTTCACGCACATGTTGCGGTGCGCATTTATCGAAAACGAAAGTAGAAAACATTACGGAAAATAGACTAAAAAACCGTACACATTAGCAGGATTTCTTAGGGCTAGTAAACAACACAAGTTGATGATTGATTCTATTCATTGCAATTAAAAGATACTAGACGGCATCATTTTTAACTATGAATAATGGCATTTTATACTGATCCAATCTTTTTTGTACTTCCTTTTTTTCCCTCCAAATATTGGGACCCATACTTTCAGATTTGGGACGCACAGTTTTTGGGTTGAGCGAGTCCCAGGACGCATAGTTGAAAATTTGTAAAAAAATCACTGCATACATTTATAATACAGAACACCCAAAAGATAACCACAATTATCTCCATTATGCCTCCTGGTATGGCACTAATAGTAACCCTCTGTGGCTCGAGCTGCCCCTGTCTCGAGCAAATGTTCATGGTCCCAAAGGGGTTTGAGCAATCGAAGTTCGACTGTAGAAACTTGCATTCATCCCATGTATTATTGATAAAGCCTCGCATTTTATCCCTTTTTCTCAACTCATTTAATAAATTCATGAATACATGAACACTCATGTAAGATCCTCTATAAATCTGCAGAAAGAAAATGTGAGTAGCTTCTGCCAAGATCATTAGGCAAACACGCCTATACAAATACATTGCCACCTTTATCGCCAAAAAAATGAAAATTTGATGATGAAAAATTTTAGAGCAGAAATAAGACAAGAGGCTCAATGAGCCTAAACCGCTCACCTGAGGAACTTAAGTTTTAACAATTCACAGACTTGACTACTAAATCTGCTAATAGAATCCAGCCCATTGACCCTTACAGAATATAAGTCATGATTATTGCATTGCATTCCAAGTTTGAGACTTCTAGCTTCTATAGTTCCTGAGAAATCTTTGACGAAAATTTAACATTGGTCAAAATGGAGAGAAAGAAGAATGAAAGAACAGATGAACAAATAAGCTGAGAAAGCCCAATGTCTCTTACACAAAATAAGTCATCATTATTCTATTGAATACCAAATTTGATGCTTCTAGCTTTTATAGTTCCTGAGAAATCTTTGATTAAAAATTTAACATGGTCTATTATCTCTATATGGAGAGAAAGAAGAATGAAGGAACAAATGAACCAGACTAGCTCCAAAACCTAATGCAGCCTTTCCCCTTGCCCAATGGTGCTACACATAAAATTTAAACAAGATTGGTCGACTGCCTTCTGAGATATGCTTCATTGAAAGTGTGGACGACGGATGGACGGACGACAGACGACGGACTCCGGAGCCTTGGTATACTATCGGCTCACTGGAGCCTTTGGCTCAGGTGAGCTAAAAATTCAAGTCGCTATTTCTGTCACAACATTTTCCCTACGTTAAGTCTATGGGCAAATTTTTTTGTCTCTCAAGGTCACGTAACTCCGAGGTCAATATTCCAATTCGGCCCAAAATCGAACTTAACCGAGATTTTATGCCTGTCCTCTTTACCTGCAAGTTTGAAGCTGATATGAATAAAAATAAAGTTGCTATCGTGGTCACAACGTATTTTTTTATGCTCAATGGCAGGTAACTCCAAGGCAAATATTCCGATTCGGCCCAAAATCTAACTTAACCGAGATTTTATGTCTGTCCTCGTTACCTGCAAGTTTGAAGCTGATCTGAAAAAAATTTAAAGCGCTATCGTAGTCGCAACATTTTCCCTAATTAAGTCTATGGGCAAATTTTTTGTCGCTCAAGGTCACGTAACTCCGAGGTCAATATTCCGATTCGGCCCAAAATTGAACTTAACCGAGATTTTATGCCTGTCCTCGTTACCTGCAAGTTTGAAGCTGATATGAATAAAAATAAAGTTGCTATCGTGGTCACAACGTATTTTTTTGTGCTCAAGGACAGGTAACTCCAAGGCAAATAATCAGATTCGGCCCAAAATCGAACTTAACTGAGATTTTATGTCTGTCCTCGTTACCTGCAAGTTTGAAGCTGATCTGAAAAAAATTCAAGTCGCTATCGTAGTCACAACATTTTCCCTATGTAAAGTCTATGGGCAAATTTTTTGTCGCTCAAGGTCATGTTACTCCGAGGTCAATATTCCGATTCGAACTCAACTGAGATTTTATGCCTGTCCACGTTACCTGCAAGTTTGAAGCTGATCTGAATAAAAATAAAATTGCTATCGTGGTCACAACGTATTTTTTTATGCTCAAGGGCAGGTAACTCCAAGGCAAATAATCCGATTCGGCCCAAAATCTAACTTAACCGAGATTTTATGTCTGTCCTGGTTACCCGCAAGTTTGAAGCTGATCTGAAAAAAATTCAAGTCGCTATCGTAGTCACAACATTTTCCCTATGTTAAATTTATGGGCAAATTTTTTGTCGCTCAAGGTCACGTAACTCCGAGGTCAATATTCCGATTCGGCCCAAAATCTAACTTAACCGGGATTTTATGCCTGTCCTCGTTACCTGCAAGTTTGAAGCTGATCTGAATAAAAATAAAGTTGCTATCGTGGTCACAACGTATTTTTTCATGCTCAAGGGCAGGTAACTCCAAGGCAAATAATCCGATTCGGCCCAAAATCGAACTTAACCGTGATTTTATGTCTGTCCTTGTTACCTGCAAGTTTGAAGCTGATCTGAAAAAAATTCAAGTCGCTATCGTAGTCACAACATTTTCCCTATGTTAAGCCTATGGGCAAATTTTTTGTCGCTCAAGGTCATGTAACTCCGAGGTCAATATTCCGATTCTGCCCAAAATCGAACTTAACCGAGATTTTATGCCTGTCCTCGTTACTAGCTACAGTGATGACAACATTTTCCCCATGTTAAGTCGATAGGCAATTTTTCGGGCGCTCAAGGGGACGTTACTCTTGAGTGAATTATCTGATTCGGCCCAAAATCGAACTTGACCGAGATTTAATGCCTGTTCTGGTTATCTGCAAGAATGAAGTCGATCAGAAAAAAATTGACGGAGCTAGAGTGATGACAAGCTTTTTCCTATGTGAAGTCTATGGGAGCTAGATGTTGCCATGGCAACCAGAGTTCCACTCAGATCTGCCTGAAAACCTAATGAAGCCTTTCCAATTGCCCAATAATGTGACACATGAAATTTGATCAATGTCGGCCAAGTAGTCTTTAAGATATACATTTTTGAAATTCCCATTAACCCTAATGCAAAAACACACAAGGGCAGGTAACTCCTAAGTGAATGATCCGATTCTGCCAGTTATCGAACTTGACCGAGATTTCATGGCTGTGCTGGTTATCTGCAAGAATAAAGCCAATCTGAAAATAATTGAAGCAGCTACGGTGATGACAACATTCTCCCCATGTTAAGTCAATAGGCAATTTTTTCAACGCTCAAGGGCATGTAACTCCTGAGTGAATAATCCGATTCAGCCCAAAATCGAACTTGATCGAGATTTCATGCCTGTCCTCGTTATCTGCAAGAATGAAGTCGATCAGAAAAAAATTGACGGAGCTAGAGTGATGACAAGCTTTTTCCTAACGCTCAAGGGCATGTAACTCCTGAGTGAATAATCCGATTCAGCCCAAAATCGAACTTGATCGAGATTTCATGCCTGTCCTCGTTATCTGCAAGAATGAAGTCGATCAGAAAAAAATTGACAGAGCTAGAGTGATGACAAACTTTTTCCTATGTTAAGTCTATGGGAGCTATTTGTTGCCATGGCAACCAGAGTTCCAATCCGATCTGCCCGAAAACAGTATGCAGCCTTTCCCCCTACCTGATAATGCTTCAAATGAAATTTGATCAAGAATGGCCCACTGGTTCCGGAGATATACTTCTTTGAAAGTGTGGACGACGGACGACGACGGACGACGACGACGGACGCCGGCTCGTGGTATACTAATACCTCACATGAGCCTTCGGCTCAGGTGAGCTAAAAAACTAGAGCTGTCAGTGAAACTGACTAGGGCCCCGGCAGAGCTATCAGAAATTTGTGGACGGACATTCGGACAGACAGACAGATGGACGGACAGAGTGATTACTATAGGGCACCCACACTTTCAGTGCGGGGCCCTAAAATTTGTGGACGGACAGACGGACAGACAGACAGACAGACAGACAGACAGACAGACAGACAGAGTGATTACTATAGGGCACCCACACTTTCAGTGCGGGGCCCTAATAAGGTTTACCCCCGAAAACCCCAGTTTTACTATATAAAAGTGGGGTTAAAGGGGGTAAAAAATATATGGAGGCATGTTTTCGTGAGGTCGTTAAGCTTAACTGAAAGTAAAACTTAAACACAAAACACTGCCCTTCTTGAATCAACAATAAAGAGAGAATCTGTGTTAAAAATATATCAGAATCAATCTCCAAGAATAAATGTTGCCATACCAAGTGAGAATCAAACATATGACCTGATCAACACTTGCATGCACATCCAAATGAGCCATCAGGACCTCTTAAGGGGAATGAGAACAACTTAAGGGAAGGCAACTCCTGAAAATGTATTTTTGTCTCCCATATCAATAGGGGTCAACTCTTAAAGGAAAGGATTTGCTCGTGCGGAGCAAATTCTTTCCTTTAAGAGTAGACTCCTTTTTCAGTGGGACTGGGCTTAGAGAAAAATGCACAGGAAATCCCGAAAGTTGTCTCCCTTTGAAAAATGGCGGAAAATCTGCCAGCTCTTCCCGTTCCCCCTTAAAGTTAAGAAATTTGCATCAATTGCAAATGCACATAAACCTCTATGTAACACTGTTTATTACAACATGGTTTCGTAAATAACAGTTAATGATAAGCACCCAATGGCTGTATGTTAAAAAGACCATAAATAGTCATTTTTTCTGCACGTTCTCTACATTTTTTGTTTAGATACATCACGGGCATTAATTCGCCCCTGCCCATCGGGGCTTGAATAAATAGATGTGTTGCATGATGCTTCCACGCAGAGCTGAAACCAACCCACACAGGAGTACTGGTAAACCGCTTAGAGGATCTAAGCCTGCCCAGGCAAAGCGGTGCGTGTCGGCCCGTCCATGCTTATAAACCCTATTGGTTTCATTTCGGCAGAGCTTGAGATGTCATTTCATCTCAATTTTGGGTAAAAGTCCCACAAAATTGGAAGCAACATCTCCAAAATGACCTTTACAGTGTTGATGGGGACGTTAAAACTCAAATCAAACAAACAAACAGATCACGGGCATTAAAATAATACAGTTTCTGCTTTAGTTTATACTAATTTATTTTAGTTTGATTTTGATGAAAGCTTCAAGCTTATTTGAATCACTCCAGATGTTATCGCTTGCACGGGAGAGGCAGTGACTTTAACACCACTGCTACCCATTTACACCTGCGTTGATCGAGGCAGTGGCATAACGTGTCTTGCCCAGGGACACACTTCGCCTCTGATGGCCAGATTTGACCCACAACCTCTTGATCTAAAGTGAAATGCTCAAACCACTGAGCTATCGAGGTCGCCAAGTTTCTGGTTTGGGCTCCAACAATAGACTTATAAAGAAGCTGTGGTGTGCTGCAGCATAAGAAATAGAGAATACCAGGTTTGTGTCATCTGATATCGACTTTATCAGGCAAGGCTTTGAGAAAGCTTGTAGAATCGCGAGGCTTGCCGAGCGATTCTACATGCGTTCTCGAAGCAGAACCTGATAAACCTGATATCAAATGACATAAATATGGTATTCTATTTATCAGTTAATTCCCTTGTACTCTCCTACAGTTTTGCAAATTTTTTTTTCCAGTAGTCCAGTTCATAGAAGTGCAATATCACGTTGACCTGATAAAGCTCACTTGTCCTGCGATAGCATATCTTTATCAGGTCAGTATCTTACAATGCAATTAATATAGGGGATAACTGTTAAATAGAGAATACCAGGTGAGTGTCTTTTGATATCAAGTTTATCAGGCAAGGCTTCGAGAATGCTTGTAGAATCGCAAGGCTTGCCGAGCGATTCTACATGCGTTCTTGAAGCCGAGCCTGATAAACTTGATATCAAATGACACAAATCTGGTATTCTATTTATCAGTTTATCCCCTTATACACTCTAAAATTAGCAATTTACAATCAGTCCTCAGTGCGTCCAAGCATTCTGGTGGCCGATATATTTAGTACAGCTGACCATGGTTTTCCTATGATATTTTTTTTTTCAAGTAATTTTGCCATATTTCCCAGTTACAATAACATTTTTGTCATTTTCCAGTAGTCCGGTTCATTCATAAAAGTGCAATATCGCATTGACCTGATAAAGCTCACTTGTCCTGAGATAGCATATCTTTATCAGGTCAGTAGGTTACAATGCAATTAATATAGGGGATAACTGATAAAACAATATTTTACTCATCTGTTTCTGTGAGTCACTTACCTAGGGCTGAGGCATTGCCTTGATCTGATTTCTTCATTTTCAAAAGTCTATTCAGATCCTGTACAATGTCTTTATTGGTGAACTCGTCTGAAAATGTCAATATTTTTGTGTCAGTTGTTCACCAATCAACCCAAAGTTAAAAATTCCACCAGGCTTAACAGCTGCTGTCAAATGATAATCACTACCCAAAAAAATAGCCATCGGAAGAGATGGCAAATCCCCCGACCAAAAGCCAATATGGCCTTCATAAGTGTGTTCACCAATAGAAAGTGCACCAGAATTTAACCAGCAATATATCACAAAAGTATTGCAGTTATTGCCATCACAAGATTATACTTCAGGAGAGATAACTAAAAAAACAGGGTACTCAGAACTGTTGTTCTTGCACATGACATGCCTGCTTAAGCTCATGCATTTCTGTACAAAGTACCGTCAATATGTCTCAAAGGGTGTTGGGATCACAAGCTGGTCATACTGTTATATTGGAAGGGTAGATAACTCAAATATTTATCATAGCACCCAGAATTGTGGTTCTTAGACATGAAGCGCCGTCTCAACCTTGTATACAATTGTGCCAAGTACCATCAATATATCTCAAAGGGTATTGGATGGCCATCAAAAGGTTATATTGTCAGGGGAGATAACTAAAAACCAGGGCACCCAGAGTTGTGGTTCTTGCATGTGACATACCTGCTTAAACTCATGTACAACTGTACCAAGTACCATCAATATATCTCAAAGAGTATTGGAGATGTGGCCATCACTAGGTAGTGATTCTATATTATTGGAAGGGGAGATAACTCAAAAACCATGGCACCAAGAGTTGTGGTTCTTAAACATGACACACCGTCTCGGCCTTGTGAACAACTGTGCCAGGTATCATCAATATATCTTAAAGGGTATTGGAGTTATGGCCATCACAAGGTAGTCACTCTATTTTATTGGAAGGGGAGATAACTCAAAAACCATGGCAGCCAGTGTTGTGGTTCTTGTGCATGACACACCGTCTCGGCCTTGTGAACAACTGTGCCAGGTATCATCAATATATCTTAAAGGGTATTGGAGTTATAACCATCACAAGGTAGTCACTCTATTTTATTGGAAGGGGAGATAACTCAAAAACCATGGCAGCCAGAGTTGTGGTTCTTGTGCATGACACACCGTCTCGGCCTTGTGAACAACTGTGCCAGGTATCATCAATATCTTAAAGGGTATTGGAGTTATGGCCATCACAAAGTAGTCATTCTATCTTATTAAAAGGGGGAGATAACTCAAAAACCATGGCACCCAGAGTTGTGGTTCTTGTGCATGACACACCGTCTCGGCCTTGTGAACAACTGTGCCAGGTATCATCAATATATCTTAAAGGATATTGGAGTTATGGCCATCACAAGGTAGTCACTCTATTTTATTGGAAGGGGAGATAACTCAAAAACCATGGCAGCCAGAGTTGTGTTTCTTGTGCATGACACACCGTCTCGCTCTTGTGAACAACTGTGCCAGGTATCATCAATATATATTAAAGGGTATTGGAGTTATGGCCATCACAAAGTAGTCATTCTATTTTATTAAAAGGGGAGATAACTAAAAAAGTATGGCATCCAGAGTTCTGGTTCTTGCGCATGACACGCCGTCTCAGCCTTGTGAACAATTGTGCCAAGAACTATCAATGAATCTCAAAGGGTATAGGAGTTATGGCCATCACAAGGTTGCGTCTACGGACGGACGGACGGACGGACGGACAGACGGACGGACGGACGGACGGACGGACGCCAGGCTGATCGCTATATCCCCCGAACCTATTCGGTCGGGGGATAAAAAGTCAACAAATCATACATAAATTAAGTGGAATGGGAACACCTGGCAAAATTTTCGGCCATTTTTTCAAAGGGAGACAACTTTTGGGACTTCGTGTTCGTTTTTCTATAAGCCCTGTCCCACTACGAAAGGGGTCTACTCTTAAAAGAAAGAATTTGCTCCAGACGAGCAAATTCTTTCCTTTAAGATTTGACCCCTATTGAAATGGCAGACAAAAATACTTTTGCAGGAGTTGCCTCTTCTGAATGTGTATCCATACCCCTTAAAGCTTTTGTGTACTGTTTTAACCTTAAAATAACAAGAACTAGAAATGTGTCAATATGACATAGATGCAGATGCCCCCGTTCGAGAGCCCTCCTCGGCCCCCCGCCTATCTGGGCTTGAAGAAATAGATGGGCTGCATAATGCTTCCAAGCAGAGCTGTAACCGACCACAAGAGTACTGGTAAACCATTTAGAGGATCTAAGCCTGCCCAGGCAAAGCGTTGCGAATCATGCTTATAAACCCTGGGACAGGACTTTAGATGTCATTTCATCTCAATGTCGGGTAAAAGTCCTGCAAAATTGGAAGCAATGTCTCCAAAATGACCTATACAGTGTTGATGGGGAGGTTAAACCTCAAAATATTAAACAAACAAACAAGGGCCCTTCTCATCCTAAAAAGGTGTGTTGATACAACAGCTGTCATTGGACAGCATAGCTTACCTGAAAAAGTGTCCTTGAGGTCAACAGCAAAGGTGGGGGTATTACTGATTGAACCGTTGAACAAATATCTAGCACCTTACCAAATATAAGCCCAATCAAATAAATGGTTTGGTTAAAGCGAGAATGTTAGAGAGTAACCTAAGCAACCTTTCCGTGAAGTTAAATAAAATTGGACCAAAGGTGTAGGAGAAGTCATCATGTAAAGGTTTTTTATTTCTAGCTCTTGCAGTCATTTTGATCATCAGAGTGGAACCATTTTAGCTTTTTAAGTAGATGGTCATCTATGCAACATGCCTATGAAGCTTGATTGTAAATGCTCCAGGGGTATAGTTGTTGCCAAAACCTTTTTCTATTTTTAGCTCTTGTGGCCATCTTGTTAATTGGTAAGCAAACTAAGCAACATTCCTGTGAAATTATTGGCGCAGGGGTATAGGAGTTGTTCTATTTCAATGGCGTGGAATCAATTTAAGCAATTTTTGTAAACAGCCATAAGAAGATTATTTTCAAACACAACTATTGGCTTGAGAGGAGATATCAAAATCTTTTTGTTTTGTTTTTCTATTTCTAGCTCTGGCAGCCATCTTGTTCAGTGGAGTGGAACCAATTTAGCAATTTTGGTACACAGCCATGAGAAGAACATTTCTGTAAAATGATTTTTAAATAGAGCACTCAGCTTGTGAGACACTGTTAAAGGTTTTACTATTTTTAGCTTTGGTGGCCATCTTGTTCAGTAGAGTGGAATCATTTTAGCAATTCTGGTACAGCACCATAAGAAGAGCATTTTATTAAAATCATTTTGACACTGACCAATCGGTTTAAGAGAAGATAATATTTAAAGGTTGTTCTTATTTTTTCTTCTTCTATTTTTAGCTTTGGTGGCCATCTTGTTCAGTGGAGTAATACCATTTTAGCAAATTTTGGTACAGGGCCAAGAAAGAAACTTTTCTGTAAAATTATTTTGAAATCAAGCCACCTGTCAGAGAGGAGAGTTTTTCTGATTTTTAGCAATGGTGGCCATATTGATCAATGATGCAGAACCATTTTACCAATTTCTGTGTCGAGCTTTAAGAGAAACTTTTGTGTGAAATTATTTTGAAATTTGCTTAGTGGTTTAGAAGGAAATGTCGAAGAAATTGATGATGACCAATGGATGAGCAGACAGATGGACAGACAACAGACACTAAGCCATCACATTAGCTCACCCGAGCACCCTTAACACAGACTAACCCATTGTATACATGTGGACTCTTCCATTGCTATATGTTGGACAAGTCCATTTGTCATAAACGGGGTGTCAGACCTATTTTTCCATTTATTTTCTATTTGACGGAAAATTCTGTCAGCAAATAGTGCATGCCCTGATCGGACGCCTGATCTGGGCCAGCACAGTTTGCTTAGATACTGCTTTAGGGGTTTCCCCCCACAATGGATTAATCAATTCTGTACCAGAAAGCCCTAAACGGTTACCCTGGCAAACATTGCAGGCCCAGATCAGACGCTGCAGAACGCGGCGTCTAATCAGGGCCAACACTGCTTGCAGACAGTTCAGCTATTTTCCAAATAAATTTTGAAGCGAACACAGCCTGACACCCCTAAATTTTGAAGTGGACTCCTGCTTTGTGTGGGGAGGAAGATTCCATTTGCTACAAAAAGGGTTCATGAAGAAACTTGCATTTCCTAAAAAATGAAGAAACTTGCATTTCCTAATATAAGCCCCAATGCTGTTTTTGTGGTTTTTAATCAGGTTTTGTTATATCCAAACCTTGATATAATGATTATTGTTTTAAAGAGGTTTTTAGGTATAATAGATATTCATAATAGATGCACAATAATTGTAGATTTCATGAGAATGAAGTTCCCCTGTCCCATTTTTTAAAAGCCGTGTTTGTAATAAGCTTATTCAAGGAGAGTAACTTGACTAAGAAAATCAGTTATTGATTTCATGACTTTCAATAATTATTCGTTATTGACTGGTAAATAATAATTATTTTCCACTTTCAAATAAAAAATTTCTATCTTTTCATAAAATATGAAAATGATAGATGGATGTGAGAGTGATATAAACAAAACTGGCAAGGATACACACAATTTTAACTTAAATCCAAGCTAAATATAAATACAATAGAGCTGTGTGCAACCTACTGTTACCCCGAGTACAGATGCACTGCTTTGGCACAAGGTAACTGTACGTTAAATGAGAACATCATGCACTGCTCTGTAACAGTACATAAATTATGTCAGATTACGTAAGCTTATGTAATCTCTATTGGTGGTTGAGACAGAGATGATCGAAGAATTATTGGCTTTTTAAAGTTGCTATTTACCATTAAGTATTTAATATAATCTCCCCCTTAAAGCCGTAAAATGCCCTCAGCAGTGGAAATTTTTAAGTCACTGGGGAATAATTGGGAAACCACACATGTGGGAGATTCTGTCTCCGGGAGGACGGGAGAGCGGGAGATATGCTTCAAATGCTGGAGCCTCCCGTGTGATGCGGGAAATATCACAGGTATGTTCATGAGTGCAGCCGGCCCCCGCCCATCGGGGCTTGAAGAAATAGATGGGCTGCATGATGCTTCCACGCAGAGCCGAATCCAACCCGCACACGAGTACTGATTAACAACTGGAGGATCTAAGCCTGCCCAGGCAAAGCGGTGAGAGTGTCGGACTGTCCATGCTTATAAACCCTATTGGTTTCATTGGGCGACAAGGGCTTGAGATGTCATTTCATCTCAATGTCGGGTAAAAGTCCCACAAAATTGGAAGCAACGTCGCCAAAATGACCTTTACAGTGTTGATGGGGACGTTAAACCTCAAATCAAATGAACAAACAAAATCGAGAGGGCATACAAACCGTTTTTGGTCCGAAATTGACTGTTTTAGGGGGGCCTATGGCCTTGATAATGAGTTCAAGGTCATCATAACTTGATGACTGTTCAACCCCCCCCCCCCCCCCCCCCACCACCACACACACCGTAATGATGTAACCATACAAGTTTGGTCAGAATCAATCCATAGGATCAGGAGATATAGTGCTTCAAACAGGCTACGTCAACGCCGACGCCAAAAGGATCTGCACAAAAAATATCTTGTAGGGAGATGTACAGGATGGGGGAACATAATCCAATGTAATTTTCAAGTCTTCACGATGGAAAAAAATCAGGAGCTATGTAAAACGTATGATCATGCAAACACTTACTCCTTTTCCTTTCTGTAACAAGAAGCCCGCTTCGATCTAGTACCTGCTTCAGTTTGCCGGCATCAGCTGCTGAGTCGCCCTGCCCTAGCAGGCATTCCTTAGGGCCCAGCTGTACTATCAATGCCTAGTAAAACGAAAAGTACAAGACACAACCACTTACAGTCAAGCTCATAAGGCCAAAACAGCCTTGTGACTATGTCAATTTGTTCTAAATACTAAGGTATAGTTTGAGCCACCGACAATTATGCATGAAGCCAAGACAGGAGGTATCATAATGATCCTAAGTATTGGGACAGACAGGCCTAAGCGAACAGTGTAGACCCAGATCAGGCTGCAGACCCAGATCAGGCTGCTCCTGAAGGAGCAGTCTGATCAGGGTCTACACTGCCATTCAGTCTGCATTTTTTGGATTCCTTGCTGGATTGTGACACAAGTTTGTTGAAATTTTAGGAGAATTACCACAGGTCCTCAATGGTGTCCGATTTTGGGGGGATTTTTACACTAAAATTGGATAACTTGGGGAAATCTTTTCGATTTTCTGTAAAACAAATATACATTGAGAGTATTCATTAGCACTATCTCAATGAGGCTGTTCTATTGAATACACATAATACAAACAAATTCCCCCTAGGGACTGAAGAATGGGTGCGAGTCAGCCTTGGTGTATGAGCCATCTGTTTTCAAGCCATCGGAGTTCTACTGTATCAAGTTTTGTTTTGTTTGTTTTTTAGTTTAACGGCCAAGTCAACACTATTTTCGGTCATTTTTTGAGCCAGTCAGTTTACCTATCCACACTTTTCCTCGGCAAGCTTATACGTAAGCGATTAACTAGTGCACATTCTTTTGCCGGAAACTGACAACAAATTCTTTTGAAAAGGAATCCCATAGGGACTCAAGAATGGGGCCCCGAGTCGGCCTTGGGTGTATGAGCCATTTGTGTTCAAGCCATCAAAGTTCTACTGTATCAAGTTTTGTTTTGTTTTGTTTTGGAGTTTAATGGCCCAGTCAACACTATTTTTGGTCATTTTTTAGCCGGTCAGTTTCCCTATCCACACTTTTCCTGGGCATGCTTATACACAACTATACATACTAATCTCAAGGTTTGAGAACTGGTCATTGTCTGTGAATTCACTACTTTAGCATTAAAACTAAACATTTTATACTAATCTCAAGGTTTGAGAACTGGTCATTGTCTGTGAATTCAGTAATTCAGCATAAAATCTAAAAATTTTATAATAACCTCAAGGTTTGTGAACTGGTCATTGTCTGTGAATTCACTACCGTAAAAATTTGGATATAAGATGAGGATTTTTCCCTCCAAAATGAGCCAAAAAAATTGCCCCCGTCTTATAGCCGAGGTCATGGACTGCAAGCTTTTTTTCCGGCAATGTCCGGCGAAGACCAGACTTACGGAAAAAGCCGATCGGTGATTTTTGAATTGATATAAATCGCCGCCCACAAACCACTGCTACAATTTTTCTGCACGCGATTGGTTTATGACATAATCAGACACCATTACCCCAACACGTGTTTAATGTCATTGCATGTATCTCTTTCATGAAAAAAAAATGTTTGGAACCGGAAAAAAATATTTTCCCGATAGCTAATCAGTTGTGAATAGAGGTGGATAGAAAATCAGTGCTTTGCACACCTCCCGAATTATCCCCAGAAGCTTCGTGTCAATAAACAACAACAGCGTTCGACTTTTCCCGCCAACGTCTGCTATTTGGCGCCAAAACATAACCATTCATGAGATCATAGAATAGTCCGATTTTATAATGCAAACATCTACCGTTAGATGTAGCTAATAGTCTGAGGAGCAATTAAATCATTTTCACAATGATTGTGGATTAAATTTTATGACTGGAGGATAAACGCCAATTAGAGACATAACTTGACCATATTTTCACACCTTATCGACACGCACCGCAGGGTGGCAATTATACGACAGGGATTAACAATAGTGTCATACTTGAACCGTAATAAATACACAGATGGTTTGTCTCTGAATTGACAGCGATTTACTTACTGGTCTAGTTTTACCGTATTTAAGGACTCAAAAAGACTGGCAGTTGTAGACGATTTTTGTTTTATTTTTTTTGCACTTGTCCCGACCGAATGTCATAACGTCAAAGTGCACCTGCCCTGCGTGATTTCGGTCTTGTCCCAGACGGCCCGTAAAATACATTTGTCAGCCCCTGTTGTCTATTAAACCCCAGTCACACTAGACCAAGTTCCCACTGCGTCAATGTTAAACCGGGCCGACGTAGTACGAGCTTGTACGACATAGAAGGAACGCAGTAGAAACCGATAAGGACGTGATGCGATCTTTATGGTCTTGGCTGACGTGGATGATTTTTGAACATGTTCAAAAAATACGTGGCGAGGACGTGATCAAATAAGGACGCAGTAAGGACTCAGTAAGGACATGGAAACAACGGCATTGACGTAGTACCAACGGAGCATGAACCTAATATGGTCTACATTGACGTAGTACAAACCTGGTATGGATGGAAAAGATTGCACTGCGTTCATACGACGTTCATACCACGTCAATCGCGTACCCACCACGACCGTTACCCGTTTCTGCAAAGGCAAAAGTACGTTCATACCACGTTGTATAAGACAACATTACGTTTGTTACATGTTCGTTTGGTGCTTCACACGTCCGTTTTACGTTTGCAGCAAGTTCTCATAGCGTCCATGTCACGTCAAGCAATTAAGTATAAATACTTGACAGAATTTCTCACATTTTCACTTGTGTTTCAACTTTCATCATGAACACACAGAATCAAAATGTTCTTCTGCAGTGTGCGTTGTTCCAAGGCAACCAAACTCTGCTGGATGCGCAGGCTGCCCTTGAGTTATTAAGGAGAATAAGACGAAGAAGGCATAGAAGGCAACCTTGTTGGGTGCGCCCTTGTCTTTCGGTTGAAAGACGTTTCAATTTGGCCACTATGACAGACTGGTGGCAGAGCTAAGAATGGAGGATCAGCAGTCATTCTTTAATTTGCTCAGAATGCAGAACGAATGAGAACGCAGAGGCAGTTGACTTTAATTTATAACATCTTGAAGGGCGCAGTTAGAACGTAGTAAAAATGTAGTAAAAAGACGTGGTGTATGCCTGATCAAGCGCGCGACAAAACGTAGCTGGTGCGTGTTAGACGCAGTGGCATCCTGACATGGGCGTAGTAAGGACGTAGAACCAACTTGAAAACTGTGATTTTTCCTGCATTTCATCCCGTTCTCCCTGCGTAGTTTAAGTTTTAAGAACGCAGTGCGGTCTTTCAGGTCTTTGTCTGAGTGTGACGGGGCCTTAAAATAGGAGTCTGTGTAGCCTAAGCCAGCAAAGCATGTACCGGGTCGACAGTGATATGATGTGTCGGCCCGACGTTTGCTGCTATTTTGTGCTAGCTGGGACGTTGGTTCTGAAACTGAATAGCTAGGTGTTGTGTTCCCCGATAAAAAAATACGTTCAGTTACTTATAAAAAAGCTGCAACAAATATTTTTAAATTTTGTGGATGGAAATGAATTTCCCCACTTTCCCAACGCTTAATAGACGTACCTATTCAGAGTCAATAAGAGTTGTCTCTCTTTGTAACTCTTACAAACGAAGACACAGAATGTCAACAGACATAAACAAGCGGCCAAACAAGCCATGTTAGGGGTAAGTAGAGGGGTTTTCTGATGAAAAAAGGCCGATTTCTCACATCTAAATGGCATCTGGCGGTAGCAGATAGGCCCCGACAGATATGGCAAAAATTTGACCCGTCTTATAAAACGAGTATAAGCAAAATCCCACCTTAGAAAAACTGATAGGGGGCCCCGTCTTATAGCAGAATTGCCTTATAGCCGAATTTTTATGGTACTTCAGCATAAAATCAAAAGATTTTATAACCTCAAGGTTTGCGAACTGGTCATTGTCTGTGAATTCTCTACTTCAGCATAAAATCTAAACATTTTATACTAATCTCAAGGTTTGAGAACTGGTCATTGTGAATTCACTACTTCAGCATAAAACCTAAAAATTTTATACTAACCTCAAGGTTTGAGAACTGGTCATTGTCTGTGAATTCACTGACTTGAAATTTTCTCAGTGTGGCATCAGCATACCCAACACCAACAACCTGGATAAATATTTGATCAAAATTATCTTAAAGATGATGAATACAACTTGATCGGTAGCAAATCTTCATGTGGACTTCTAATCAATATGGGTCTACACTACTTTAACCATTAAGATGCCGAGAAGAAACTACATCTGAAAATGTTGTCTGCTTATGTCTTCTCAGTTTTGCTGAATCTTCTTGCAAACTTTTTAAAAATATTGTTGCATGCAGGCAAATAGTGTAGCCAGATCAGACTGCTCCTACAGGAGCAGTCTGATCTGGGTCCACACCGTTTGCAAAATTGAATTTTATAAGTAACCAGCAGAGAACAAAGCAGACGACAATTGTCATGATTGGCATATTATGGGTTAAGAGGCACACTTTTTTTTTAAAATTGACTGTTCTTGTGAAAAGGAGGTTACTTTCAGTGAAGCAAGTTTGTTCAAAATGATTTCTTGTTCTTGTCAATAGAGGTCCAGTTCACATGAAGGGAAGCAAGTTTTTTTTTCGAAATGACTTTTCTTGTCAATAAGGGTCAACTCTACTTTAAGTGATGCAGGTCTGTTCAAAATCACTGGTTGTTTATGTGCCTATTGGGGTCTACTCCACTATAAGAGAAACAAGTATTTTCAAACTGACTTGCCGTTTTTGTTAGTAGTTGTCTATTTGCCAACACTATTGTATGCATGTGCCCCCCCCCCCCCCCCCCCCACCCTGGGCTTGAAGAAATAAATGGGCTGCATTATGCGTCCACACGGAGCTGAAACCGACCGCACATGAGTACTAGTAAACCACTTGAGGATCTAAGCCTGCCCTGGCAAAGCGGTGCGAGTCGGACCGTCCATGCTTTAAAATCCTATTGGTTTCATTGGACGGCAAAGCTTGAGATGTCATGTCATCTCAGTGTCGGGTAAAAGTCCCACAAAATTGAAAGCAACGTCTCCAAAATGACCTATACAGTGTTGAGGGGGAAGTTAAACCTCAAATCAAACAAACAAACTATTGTATGCATGTGAAACATGGACAGTTTATCAACCGCAAGCCAAAAGACTGAATCATTTCCATGCAAACTCTCAAGATTAAGTGTACGGCCATATGTAAATTGAAAGGTTTATCAGCCTTTCAAACTGTAATTCAAAGTGATTTTAAATGCCCAATCAAATCAAATAATATCAAATGAATGTTTACCCAGATAATTCAAGGTCTTGGTTAAGTCTAAAATGTAGACAGTCTTTTTGACTCTGTATCAAGGAGGCTCTAGTGAAGCATAGACCTAGATCAGATGAGGAGCAGTGTGATCTCAGGCTGTGCTGTTTCCCATTCTGTGATCTCATCTCCAAGTTACGCAGTTTGAGAAAGACAAACTATGTCTGCCTGTTCAAACTCTGTTTTGCACTTTATGAAGAAGAAGGGTTTGGGCTGGAGTTAAATGGCACAGTCAGTACTATTAAGGTTGTGTTGTCCTGATCACATAACCTCACCCCACCTGTACAAGCTAACCAATTTAGTGTGTTCAATTTCATGATCATCGTCAATCTCCATAAAAGAATGTTGTTGGCCCCAACAGGATCAAGCATTTGATTTCCTGGGGCCAGCTGTTCAAAACTAACGACATTGTTGGTTAATAAATTGTAAAATATCGTGATCATTGAATACCGCAAATATAGATATTTTTGCTGAAAATACCACAAATATAGATATTTTTGCTGAAAATACCGCATATATAGATTTTTTTTTTCAACCAAAATACCACTGTATTACATATTTAACTTACTAGGACAGTTAACATTTTGATCAATAACGAGCTTGTTAAGCTAATGATGCTTTGACCAACTGCTCACCGACTGGACAACGAGGTATTCACCAGGCCTGGATAGCATGATGGTAAGTCCCTCACTTGTCACCAGTGCAGCACATGTTCAGTTTCCTGTATTGACATGTGGCAGGCAGTGATTCCACTTCCAAGGCTGTGGTTTTCTTCAAGTATTCCTATCTCCTCCACCACATATAACCACAATACATGTTTATACACAATATATCAACATATACACTTTCAAAAGTGCTTTAACATTTCAGTTTGCATGAGATTTCAGTGCAATCAAAAGGAAAGAAATAACGGTGAAATCAAGGCATTTCTAACAAGGTCATATTTGTTTAATGTAAAAATGGAAAAATAGGCTTTAATAATGCCCATAATTACTCCTTCACACGAAGAGCTATCTTACCCTCTGTCCATTATCTGTGGCCAGTTTAACAGCAACAACTCCAACAGAGTTGGACATGTCTGAATTTCCAAACAGGATCTCCTCGAACTGTGTGAGGTTTCCTGGTGAGGCCTGAAATAAGACAGTTCTCAGCTGAGCAGAGCATCTGTTGTCCTCTGCAATTTGATGCCAAAAGTTCATGTGCTTAACACTTTTGGCACCAAATTGCAGACAATGGTCAACAAGACAAGAGTACGGCATGTGGGTGCCAACACTCGCTGCAGCCCCTTTTCATGATGAACAACTAGTCCAAGTTTCAAGTAAATATGTTTAGTAAAGACATATTACAAAATGTCCAAGTTTTTGCACAATGCAGACGACGCCAGAGCTATGACAATACCTCATTGTTTTCTTTGAAAACAGCCGAGCTAAAAATCTGAGTACAAACCTAGCTTAATTCAGGAAAAAGTATTAAAGAATTTATGTGTTTATGGTAATTTATGAATGTCTCTCAACAACTTAGTCCTTTCAGACAGCCCTGTGAAAAGTTTCTGAGTGGCAATTATAATTCAATCTGAATGTTATAAAGCATACCCGGTACTTTGAAGCTTCAATTTTCTCCAACATTTGTTGAAAATTTTAGAATGTCAACTTGACTAATTACAACTATAAATATTAAGCGAAAACAGTAAAAGTTCTTATTTCCAAAAACATCTCAAAGTTTGTCTGGGTCAGTAGATTGTAAAACTTCATTTAGACTTTTTTTACACAAATCCAACATGGCTGTGTACTGGTAATTCCACAACAATTCCACCAAAGGTTATGTCACACCTTTGGGGTGGGCAAAGTCACAGAACTATAAAATGTAGGTCAAGGTCAAATGTGAATGCTTTCATTAAACTTTCATTTCCTACATGCAAACTTTGACAAAGTATCATTAATGAAGCATAATGAAAATAGTGTGAACCAACCACCATTAATGACCCTCTTATAGTTCTCGAGAAATGGACTCTTATATTAGGGTGAAGGTTAGAGAGCTTGCAATAATTCACAGTCAGTGAAGCATGAAATGTAGGTCAAGGTGCAATACGGATGCTTGCATTGAAGTTGTCATTCCTAGATGCAAGTTTGTACCAAGTATCATTAAGGAAGCCCTTACAGTTCTCAAGAAATGGACTCTTACATTAGGGTGAAACTTAGGGTGGTCACAATAATTCACATGCAATGTAGGTTAAGGTGCAATACGGATGTCAGCATTGAAGTTGTCATTCCTAGATGCATAGTTCTCGAGAAATGGACTCTTACATTAGGGTGAAGTTAGGGCGGTAATGAATGTTGACGGCTTGATGTACAAACAGACTAACTAACGGATAGAAAACACGACTCCAACATCACGCCCTGCTTAAAGCAGGTGCAACAAAAATAGAAATACTGGATGTATAAATAGAATTCATAGGTCTATGAATAGAGAATATCTGCCGTATAATAACCTTCAGGTATTAGAATTTGTAACAAATATCACAGGAACAGTGTGGTGTTCAAATGGAATATACAAATACATTGAATAACAGTATGGCAATAGGAACCTGCAATAGTGAAAGTATTGCCATAGTCATTTTAGCCACAATTGTCAACTCTACTCTCAAAACAGTACAATACCATGAACACTAGGAATCTGCAATAGTGATAGTATTGCAATGGTCATTTTAGCCACAGTTGTCAAACCTACTCTCAATACAGTACAATACCATGAACACAATAGGAATATGCACTAGTGATAGTATTGCCATAGTCATTTTAGCCACAATTGTCAACCCTACTCTCAATACAGTACAATACCATGAACACAATAGGAATCTGCAATAGTGATAGTATTGCAATAGTGATAATATTGTGATTGTCAACCCTTCTTTCAATACAGTACAATACCATGAACACAATAGGAATCTGCAAAGTGATAGAATTGCAATAGTCATTTTAGCCCATAATAGTAAATAGTCATCCCTACTTTCAACACGGTATGATACCTTGAACGCCAAGCTCCATTCATTGTTTTTTGCACCACCCTTGTTTTTGTAGACCTCCACACGATACTGTCTAACCAGTAAGAGATCTCGAACCAATGACTCGAAGTTCATTTTACTGAGGACAACAGACTCCAGTTTCTTCTCTCCTGCAGAAACAAAAGATTTTGACACATCCGTGAAATGAACATCCCTGTAAACCCCATTTTATATGCAGAAAAGTGTATTTAAGGGGGTGTACATTATCTTTCTTATTTCTGCTCCAAGACATAAGCACCTCCTCAATGAGGTGGTTCACCTCAATGAGGCGGTTCTAACGAGCACCCACAACCTGTTTGGGTTCTAAATAGGATAAAAATCACAAAACTGTATCAGAAAAGTAAATATATTTTTGTAATCTGAAAGAATACCCTGTGTCACACTGATATGTTTGTTTGTTTGTTTCGGAGTTAACACTATTTAGGTCATTTTTTAGCTGACCAGTTTACCATCTACACTTTTACTGGGGAGGCTGATATGTAAGCGGTTAACCAGTACAGTACATTCTTTCACCAGAAACTGACAACTGCCCTTCTTGAATCCACAGAAGGGGGAGAATGACCATAGAAAAGATTTCATTATCAATCTCCACGAAAGAATGTTGCAGACTTTGGCAGGTATCAAACCCGCGCCCTCCCGATCACCAGGCAGACGTGCCTGGGACTGGGCCACCAAGGCCTGCCACACTGAAGTGTTATCATAATGCATTGGTCACAATTCAGCACCTGATGCACCAAGCACAAAAGCAGCTGACAACATTTTCGGATGGTCACTGTAACTGCTGCCACTTTAGTATCTTAACTTTTTTTGTACAAAATGGAATCTTCTCCTTATATATAGCACGAGTCCATTTTGAAATTTTTGGGGTGTCAGGTTGTGTTTTCTTTAAAACTGATTTGGAAATTAGCTGAACTTTTTGCAGTGTAAGCCCTGATCAGATGCCACATTCTGCGATGTCTGATCTGGGCCTGCACTGTTTGGGTTAAGCATTTTTTGCTGGGCTGACCCCTAGAGTAACAGCTCTATTTCTCCATTTTGACACATAAAATCTCCGAGATGCTTTATCTCATTTACCTGGTGAAATCCAATATCAAAATAAAGCATCTTCAATGATCTTTCTTTTCCACAATAACATTAGGTATAGTACTGATAGGTGGGCAGTTCAGGTGTTGTCAGTATGTCAAATTGGCTGAATCAAGATTCTGTAGATTGCCTTTCTCATGCTTTTTTTTCAAGTGGATTAAATGGCCATAAACACCATAGCTTTGGTCATGTCACAGCTGAATGACTTGAGTTACCTTTTCCCTAATTGAATATTTCACAGACAGGTGCAAATGCTAGCTCCACCTTGTTAATCTTATCTGTGAATACTACGCTGTCTAAAACCAAGGATTGAATAAAATTTGAATTTTCGTTATTTCGGGAGTCCCTTTCTTTAACCCTTATCTTGCTGTTCACGACAACCCCTATCTTTGCAAACAATGTAGATCCAGATCAGATGGCTTCTGAAGAAGCCATCTGATCAGAATCTACACTGTTTGGCATTCAGTTTATGAATTTGTAGCAATAAATTACATCAAGTAATTTGATTGGTTGATAGACAGAAATGGGTGTGGATTAAATGAATATTCAGCAAGATGAGGGTTAAGTGTAACACTTTTTTGTTACACTTAACTAGACGTATGCATCCAGTGCAGTCTCAGATCAGCCTGCGCCTTTGAGCATGCTGATCCCAGTCCTCACTGTGCTCTGTATGGTCACTTCCATTGGTATATGTTGGACAAGTCCAATTGTCATATAATGGCCTATTTTTTTCATTTTTATTCTATTTTTGACATTAATTTCTGTTAGCAAATAGTGCAGGCCCTGATCAGACGCCACATTCTGCGGCGTCTGATCTGGGCCTGGACTGTTTGCCAAGGTACCCCTTTAGGGGGTTTCCAGCATACAATGGGTTAAAGTGAACATTGACTTACAGTGTACGCAGACTAGTTCGAGTCTTTGCCAAGCACTGTTGCCCAATCACGGTAACAAGTCCATGAAATGAACACCCAATAAACCCCACTTTTTATACAGAAAACTGGGGTTCACGGGGGTTAAACATTATTTTTCTTATTTCCGCTCCAAGACATAGGCTGCGAGCACCCACAACCTATGTTTGCAGTATAAATAAGGAAAACAAGAGGGCCCAATGGCCCTATATCGCTCCACCTGTGTACCAGAAAATCATTAGTGTAGGAGACCATTTGACATTGTTACTTACTAAATATCTAAGCTCAGGCAAAGCGGTGTCCATGCTTATAAACCCTATTGGTTTCGTTGGGCGACAGGGCTTGAGATGTAATTTCATCTCAATGTCGGGTAAAAGTCCCACAAAATTGGAAGAGACATCTCCAAAATGACCTATACAGTGTTGACAGGGATGTAAAACCTCAAATCATACAAAATCTGTGCCTTTGGTTTTGGAAAAGAAGATCTTTGTTAAGTTTTTTCCAGTATAAGTCTATAGAAGCTAATGAGCCCTGGGGCTTGGCCAATTTTGACCCAAAGGGCATGGCTGGCAGGATTTATGTAGGCAGCCATTTTGTGTTGCTATTCACTAAATATCTAAGGTCTGTATTTCATGGTTTCAAAGAAGATGTTTGAAGCTTTTTTCCATTATAAGTTTGTTGGAGTTAAGGGGCCACAGGATTTGGCCAATTTGGACCCCAGGGGCATGATTGGCAGGATTCATGAAGGCGACCCCTCGACATTGCTACATGCTAAATACCTAAGCTCTGGGACTTATGGTTTCAGAGAAGATTTTTGAAGATTTTTTTCCCCATTTCAAGTTGTTGTTTTTTTGTGTGTGTGTGTGTGTGTTTTTTTGGTTGTTTTTTTTTATCATAAAGGCCCTGTGGTTTCAGAGAAGAAGATTTCTGAAGTTTTTCTAATTGTAAGTCTATGGAAGCTAAAGAGCCCTGGGGTGTGGCCAATTTGGATCCCAGGGGCATAACTGGCAGGATTTATGTAGGTGGCCACTTGACATTGCTACATAATAATCAAAGTACTGAAAGTACTGAGGAAAGTTGATTTATGAGGAATAATTATTATATAACAATGTTAGTCGCAGATCAAGCAGTTATCTAGATATTTTGTTGAAACAAATATAGAGACTAACTTCCCATATCACAGGTCCTTGTGTATGAATGACATTTGACGTGTCACCATTAACAATTCTAATTCTGGTTCTGATTTGACAAGGTCCAAGTGGGTTAAAAAATTCGACAAAGAAAAAATGATTCATCGATTGTTTTGAGTTTAACGACAGGTCAACCCTAGTGGATCATTTTTGTCTTCTCCAAGAGAAAGGGGGAGACAGTAGAGAAGATGATTTGTTTGTCTTTTTGTTTGATTTGAGGTTTAACGTTCCCGTCGACACTGTAAATGTCATTTTGGAGACATTGCTTCCAATCTGTGGGACTTTTATCCGACATTGAGATGAAATGACACCTCAAGCCCTGCCGCCCAATGAAACCAATAGGGTTCATAAGCATGGACGGGCCGACTCGCACCGCTTTGCCTGGGCAGGCTTAGATCCTCTAACCAGTTTATCAGTACTCGTGTGCGGGTCGGTTTCAGCTCTGCGTGGAAGCATAATGCAGCCCATATATTTCTTCAAGCCCCGATGGGCAGGGCCGTTGTAGAAAAGATGAAAGTGATGGACAGAGGAGAAAGAGGAAAATGAATGGAAGTGTAGGAACAGAAGAAATATCAACACTCCCTCACTCTACCGTTACCTGCTGCAAGGACAGCACGTGTTGCCCAACTGTAAGTCAATATCAGCTGGACTCCCCAGTGACACATTGCCTCACTCAACTACCACCACGAAGAAAATACGGAAGAAAGAAAGATAAACTTGCCTGCCAATTTCTTCATCGTCCAACCGTAAATTTCTAAATTAGCTCAGTACATATCTGCTAATAATCTAACAGAGAAGTTCTCCTAACGGGAGACCCCCGCCCACAGGGGCTTGAAGAAATATATGGGCTGCATGATGCTTCCTCGCAGAGGTGAATCCGACCCGCACACTAGTACTGGTAAACCGCTTAGAGGATTTAAGCCTGTCCAGGAACCGCGGTGCGAGGCGGACCGTCCATGCTAATAAACCTTATTGGTTTCATTGGGCGACAGGGCTTGAGATGTCATTTCATCTCAATGTCGGGCAAAAGTCCCACAAAATTGGGACAAGTCTCCAAAATGACCTTTACAGTGTTGATTGGGATGTTAAACCTCAAATCAATCAACCAATCTCCTAGCGGGCACATGACATCTTAGCAACGTCGCATTGATACGACGATGCACATAGGTTGTGCAGCCGGTTGGAGCTATGTTCCTTGGGCGTCGGGAAATGAAAAGGAGAATAACTTGACAAACTAGACAAAAGTGCCCAGTGGGGCACGTATACCCCCGGCCAGTGCCATCACCTCAGCTGAAACAAGAACTACAAAGGGAAATAACTCTAAAAGGCCTGACCACTTGGCCCTTATTTTCTTTCCCACAATACAAGTAGTCATACTGATCATGTGTGCAAAATTTCAAGTTTCTATGTGAAGCAGTTCCTGAGATATCTTTGACACAAAATAATTGTTTACGGACAGACAGACAGACGGAAAAGACAAAAACTATATACCCCCATTGCATACTTCGTATGCCGGGGGTATAAAAAGATCATTTTTAAACCATTTGATTTAGACATTGTAACTCTGGTCAGACACCGCGTTTACATGTACCCAAGGCGAATTAAAATACGTTTATTCCCACCTGTACGGGGTCCTTAAAACATTAACCCATAAATGTCAATTGTTTCAATACTGTGACATTTGGAAACAGTTAAGATAGATTAGAGGCCACAGAATGTTGCGTCTGATCTGTTTCTTCACTATTTGCTAAATTAAACAACACGTGTTTTGTAATATTAGAGCTCTCGAAAGCAGGCAAATTGTAGGTCAGTAAAAGGTCATTTAGTTGGTCACTGATAAGCTAACCCTTTTAACCCTGTAGACCGGTGCAGACGCCGAGGTAGAAATACACTGTATCTATGCAAACCTTGTAGATCCTGATAAGACGGCACGTAGCTAGAACGTCTCGCCCTCGGTCTCGCCAGAATCTACATGTACAGTGTTTGTCATCCTGTCAGTGAGCTATTCAGAAATCCTTTTCTATAAGAATATATTTAAAGCGAGAAGAGTCCTGTTTAGAAACTCAGGAATGAAAGAGTAAAACATAAATATCACCGAAAAGCGCGTAGGAAAATAGTTCCAGAGTACTGTTTTCTTTTCAGAATTTGTCTTTCTGTGCCAATTTATAGTCAATCTGCATAAAGTCTCGAAAACTGAAATATTTTGAAAGACCTTCCATGCGGGGCCGGCCTGCAAAATTAATTTTCAAGAGTTCATTTGGACTATTTTATGCAGCGTACGAACAACGGAAGTGGAGCAACGCGGTCCAGTACCGGAAGTAGAAATGTAGTGACAAAGAAACTTGATTTAAAAAATCAACTTTCAAAAATCTAACCTCTGGGCCTAATGGTTTCATAGAAGAAGATTTTTTAAGTTTTTCTTCCATTATAAGTTTATTGGAGCTGATGAGCTTGGGCATGGCCAATTTTGACCCCAGGGGCAGGGTAAGCAGGGTTTATGTAGCTGGCTATTTTATGTTCCTAGATACTAAATATCTAAGTTCTGTGCTTCACAGTTTCTGAGAAGAAGATTTTTGAAGCTTTTTTTTCCATTATGATTCTATTGAAGCTAAGGGGCCCCAGGGCATGGCCCATTTGGACCCCAGGGGAATGATTAGCAGGAAATATGTAGGTAATCACTTGTCGTTGCTACATGCTAAATATCTAAGCTCAGGGCCCTGTGGTTTCAGAGAAGAAGATTTTTTAAGCTTTTTTTCCATTATGAGTCTATGGGAGCTAAGGGGCCCTGAGGTGTGGCCCATTTGGACCCGAGGGGCATGATTGGCAGGATTTATTTAGGTGACCACTTGTCATTGCCACATGCTTAATATCTGAGGTCTGGGCCCTGTGGTTTTAGAGAAGAAGATTTTTGAAGCTTTTTTTCACTATGAGTCTATGGGAGCTAAGGGGCCCCGGGGCGAGGCCAATTTGGACACCAGGGGCATGAATGGCAGGATTTATATAGGCGACCACTTGCGATTGCTACATGCTAAATATCTAAGCTCTAGGCCCCGTGGTTTCAGAGAAAAAGATTTTTGAAGCTTTTTTTCCATTTGGAGTCTATAGGAGCTAAGGGGCCCCGGGGCGTGGCCCATTTGGACCCCAGGGGCATGATTGGAATGAATTATGTAGGTGACCACTTGCCGTTGCCACGTGCTAAATATCTAAGCTCTGGGCCCTGTGGTTTCAGAGAAGAAGATTTTTGAAGCTTTTTTCCATTATGAGTCTATGGGAGCAAAGGGGCCCTGAGGCGTAGCCAATTTGGAACCCAGGGGCATGATTGGCAGGAATTATGTAGGTGACCAATTGCCGTTGCTTCACGCTAAATATCTAAGCTCTGGGCCCTGTGGTTTCAGAGAAGAAGATTTTTGAAGCTTTTTTTGTCCATTATGAGTCTATGGGAGCTATGGGGCCCCGGGCGTGGCCCATTTGGACCCAAGGGGCATGATTGGCAGGATTTATGTAGGTGACCACTTGCCATTGCTACATGCTAAATATCTCAGCTCTGGGCCCTGTGGTTTCAGAGAAGAAGATTTTTGAAGCTTTTTTTCAATTATGAGTCTATGGGAGCGAAGCGGCCCCGGGGCGTGGCCCATTTGGACCCCAGGGTCATGATTGGCAGGAATTATGTAGGTGGCCACTTGCCGTTGCTACATGCTAAATATCTAAGCTCTGGGCCCTGTAGTTTCAGAGAAGAAGATTTTTGAAGCTTTTTTTTCCACTGAGTCTATGGGAGCTAAGGGGCCCCGGGGCGTGGCCCATTTGGAACCCAGGGGCATGATTGGCAGAAATTATGTAGGTGAACACTTGCCGTTGCTACATGCTAAATATCTAAGCTCTTGGCCCTGTGGTTTCAGAGAAGAAGATTTTTGAAGCTTTTTTGCCGTTATGAGTGTATGGGAGCTAAGGGGCCCAGGAGTGTGGCCAATTTGGACCCCAGGGGCATGATTGGCAGGAATTATGTAGGTGACCACTTGCCGTTGCTACATGCTAAATACCTAAGCTATGGGCCCTGCGGTTTCAGAAAAGAAGATTTTTGAAGCTTTTTTCCATTATGAGTCTATGGGAGCAAAGGGGCCCCAGGGCATTTGGGTGTGGCGAATTTGGACCCCAGGGGCATGATTGACAGGAATTATGTAGGTGACCACTTGACATTGTTACAAGCTTAATATCTAAGCTCTGGGCCCAGTGGTTTCAGAGAAGATATTTTAAGTTTTTCCCATTGTAAGTCTAGTGGAGCTATATGTTGCCATGGCAACCAGAATTCCAATCTGATCAGCCCAAAAACCTTATGCAGCCTTTCCCCCTACCTGATGATGCTTCTCATGAAATTGATCAAGATTGACCATTGGGTATTAGAGATATACTTATTTGAAATTGTTTACGGACGCACTGACGCACGGACGGACACACGGACGTTCTTACAGATGGACATTTGTTGGGTACTACAGTGTTAATTTTTCACCTATAAGTACCCAACAATCAGCTAAAATTTGCACAAGTACCCAACATGTCCCATCAAATTTGTTGGCTACTTTTTCGGACACTAACGGAATAAACGGCAAGTACCCAACTTATGTCTACCCAACATGTGCCCGTGGATGCGCTCGCATGGACAGACGCACGCACGACGGACAAAAAGTGATCACAAAAGCTCACCTCGTCACTACGTGACAGGTGAGCTAATATCACAGAATCAGAAAAGTAGCCAATTTGGAGATGTGAAAAAAGTATTCCATTATGAGTCTATGGGTGCTGAGGGGCCCCGTGGCATGACCCATTTGGACCCCAGGCGCATGGGTGTGTAATGCAAAGGAACTTTTTTTCTTGTTGTGGCTAGGCTATACTGTTGCATGTTAACCAACCCACCTGAACCAAGGTATTTAACAACAGCAGTTGTCTTGAAGACTTCTTTAGCAACAAACAGGGCATCTTGGCCATGAACTGTGTAGTAATCCTGCAACAAAACATGCTAAGTCAGTCATTCAATAAACCAGTTTTCGCAATTTGCGCAAACAACAAGCAGGGGCAGATCAGACTGTGCATCTGCAGTCTGATCAGCATCTATATGGTTGCTGTTTAGATCTACAACAACTCTGGGGACAGTTGTTTAACACTAACTACATCATTAGTTAACAAATTGTTAAATCTTAGATCATTTACTTTGGCAACTAAACATATATTTTTACTGAAAAAATGTAAGCAGCTTTTGCCAATGCAAAAGCTGCTCACATTTGTTATAATGCAAAAGCTGCTCACATTTGTTATACAAAATACCACTATATCACATATTTCACTTTTGTTTGTTTGATTTAAGGTTTAACATCCCCATCAACACTGTATAGGTCATTTTGGAGACGTCACTTCCAATTTTGTGGGACTGTTACCCGACATTGAGATGAATGACATCTCAAGCCCTGTCGTAAAATGCAACCAATAGGGTTTATATGCATGTACAGTCCAACTCACACTACATTTCCTGGGCCAGCTTAGACATATTTAACTTACTAGGACAGTTAACATTGTCCAATAACGAGCATGTTAAGCTAACAATGCTTTGAACAACTGGTCCCCGTTATCTATTTGAAATTTCAAAAGCTGTGTTAATCTGTATAGCTAAGCAGGCCTGTTTGTCTCTAACCTGGTCACAAACCCAAGACCTGTGTTAGTCTGTATAGCTAAGCAGGGTTGTTTGTCTCTAACCTGGTCACAAACCCCAGACCTGTGTCAGTCTGTATAGCTAAGCAGGCCTGTTTGTCTCTAACCTAGTCACAAACCTTTGGCCTGTGTTAGTCTGTATAGCTAAGCAGTCCTGCTTGTCTCTAACCTGGTCACAAACCCAAGACCTGTGTTAGTCTGCATAGCTAAACAGGCCTGTTTGTCTCTAACTTGGTCACAAACCCAAGACCTGTGTTAGTATGTATATCTGAGCAGGCCTGTTTGTCTCTAACCTGGTCACAAACCCTGGACCTGTGTTAGTCTGTATAGCTGAGGAGGCCTGTTTGTCTCTTACCTGTCAAAAACCCAAGACCTGTGTTAGTAGGTATAGCTCAGCAGGCCAGTTTGTCTCTAACTTGATCACAAACCCCAGACCTGTGTTAGTCTGTATAGCTGAGCAGGCCTGTTTGTTTCTAACCTGGTCACAAACCCCGGATCTGTGTTAGTCAAGACAGCTGAGCAGGCCTGTTTGTCTCTAACCTGTCACAAACCCAAAACCTGTGTTAGTCTGTGTAGCTGAGCAGGCCTGTTTGTCTCTAACCTGGTCACAAACCCAAGACCTGTGTTAGTATATATAGCTAAGCAGGCCTGTTTGTCTCTAACTTGGTCACAAACCCCGGACCTGTGTTTGTCTCTAACCTAGTCACAAACCCCAGACCTGTGTTAGTCTGTATAGCTGAGCAGGCCTGTTTGTCTCTAACCTCGTCACAAACCCAAGACCTGTGTCAGTCTGCTGAGCAGGCCTGTTTGCCTCTAACCTGGTCACAAACCCCAGACCTGTGTCAGTATGTTTATCTGAGTAGGCCTGTTTGTCTCTAACCTGGTCACAAACCCCAGACCTGTGTTAATCTGTAGAGCTGAGCAGGCCTGTTTGTCTCTAACCTGGTCACAAACCCTGGCAGGTTTTCTTATGATGAAGCTCATGTTTGATACCAGACAGACAGAAGAAGCATCCATAAGGCAGTGATTAATCCTTTTTGTACCAAATGGAATCTTCCTCCTTATATATAGCAGGCGTCCATTTCAAAATTTAGCGGTGTCAGGTTGTGTTTTCTTCAAAATTGATTAGGAAAATGACTGAACTTTTAGCAAACAGTGGAGGCCCTGATCAGATGCTGCGTAATGCTTTTAATCGATTACTTGATAGGTACAATTTACTACCCAAAGTTATGCCTTAAATAGCTGGATTAGTGGCAAACAGTGGAGACTCTGATGAGACGCCGCATTTTGCGGTGTCTACACTGTTTGCTCAGGTCTGTCTGTTCAAATATACATATGGTAAGGTGCAACATATGGTAAGAGTCATGCTCAGAAAGCCAGACAGGTCAAATTATGACAAAAACCTTAGCAATTCCTAATCAATTATCTTTTCAGCTCTGATTAGCCAGCCCTAACCATAACCTTTGCAAACAGTGTAGATGCAGATCAGATGGCTTCTAAAGAAGCAATCCAATCAGGATCAACACTGTAATGCAAATTGTCACTTGAACAAATACATTATATCAAGCAATTTGATTGGTGAGTAGTAAGAAATGGGCGTGGCTAAATAGTTTGATTCAGCAGGAAAAGGGTTAAATAGTCATTTTAAACACAATACAGGAGGAAAAATCAAAATCTAAAAGCCTGAAATCAAGAAAAAATCAAGCTCTAAAAGCCTGAAATACTAGAAATGCCTGAAAAATATAAGGCCTGCCATCTCCATATAACCTTAGTAGTTGGTGGAAAATAAAACTGAAATGAACATACCCAACAGGTTAAAGATGAACGGCTACATCATCCAAGGGAGGCAATTTATACAAAACTGATTTTGTCTCCCTTTTCAGTAAGGGACTACATTTAAGGGAAAGAAGTTGTTCTAAACACTTAAACTGTAAATCATGACATTTGCAGATGTCGTTTTCCAATGTTTTTTCTTCCTTTTCAGAGAAAACAAGCAAATTCGTTGAATTGATATCCCCCGCCGGATGGGTTTTTCGTGTAGAATGGCAAGAAAATATATCTGGCCAAAATTGAGGATGGTTCTAAGAAGCAAACTAGAGACAATGAGGAAGGGCCCTGCTGAACATTTACTCCCTGGATGAGAGGCTGTACCCTGACCTACTGACCTAATTATCAGTAGAGATTAACTTGTCTGTCAAAGTTGAGGTTTATTTACCTGTTATGTGGTTTCAAGGATACCAAAATAAAATTCGCGAATATTAAAAAAACCCGATATAATCACCGAATAGACAAAATTCCTCAATTTCAATCATTTAAGGGCAAATAACTCTGGATAAAAAAGTCAATCCAGGTAAATCCGAAAAAAAAATTGCGCGTGCATCACGGCAGCATAATAATACATATTTATTTCAAGTTTCATTTTATTCCATGCAATAGTTGCTGAGAAGCGGTTCCAGACAAAGTGAGACGACGAAAAATCCTGAATTTTAATCATTTAAGGGGCCATAACTCTGGGTGTAAAAAGTCAATCCGAAAAAAATTTGTGCGTGCATCACCACAGCATAATAATACATATTTATTTCAAGTTTCATATAATTCCATGCAATAGTTGCTGAGAAACAGTTCCCGACAAAAAAGTGAGACGACAAAAAATCCAGGATTACAATCATTTAAGGGGCCATAACTCTGGATGTAAAAAGTAAATCCGGAAAAAAAATGCGCGTGCATCACCACAGCATAATAATACATATTTATTTCAAGTTTCATTTAATTCCATGCAATAGTTGCTGAGAAACGGTTCCGGACAAAGTGAGACGACGAAAAATCCAGAATTTCGATCATTTAAGGGGCCATAACTCTGGATGTAAAAAGTCAATCCAGAAAAAAATTGCGCGTGCATCACCGCAGCATAATAATACATATTTATTTCACATTTCATTTAATTCCATGCAATAGTTGCTGAGAAACAGTTCCGGACAAAGTGAGATGACGAAAAAATCCAGAATTTCAATCATTTAAGGGGCCATAACTCTGGATGTAAAAAGTCAATCCGAAAAAAAATTGCGCGTGCATCACTGCAGCATAATAATACATATTTATTTCAATTTTCATTTAATTCCATGCAATAGTTGCTGAGAAACGGTTCCGGACAAAGTGAGACGACGAAAAATCCAGAATTTCAATCATTCAAGGGGCCATAACTCTGGATGTAAAAAGTCAATCCGAAAAAAAATTGCGCGTGCATCACCACAGCATAATAATACATATTTATTTCAAGTTTCATTTAATTCCATGCAATAGTTGCTGAGAAACGGTTCCGGACAAAAAAGTGTGACGGACGGACGCAGGGAAGGACGGATGGACGGACTTTCTCACGGATGTATACTTATGTGGCTATTTTTGGCAGGATTGATACTTAAGTGGCTACTTTTAGCCACAGAAAAGAAGTATTTTCGGTGTCTAAGGGAATAAATCCCATAGACTTACATTGATTCTGTCCATTTACATAGCCACCTAACTATACATTTGTTGGTGCGGAAGGACGGACGTTCTCACGGATGTATACTTATGTGGCTATTTTTGGCAGGATTGATACTTAAGTGGCTACTTTTAGCCACAGAAAAGAAGTATTTTCGGTGTCTAACGGAATAAATCCCATAGACTTACATTGATTCTGTCCATTTACATAGCCACCTAACTATACATTTGTTGGTGCGGAAGGACGGACGGACGGACGGACAACGCCAAAACTATATCCCTCCGCCTTCGGCGGGGGATAATAAAGCTTGGCATTTTATGCGAATTGGCAGGTGAATCACAGCTAATGTCAAGCCTTATTCTGTCTGAAAAAAAAAATGTACAAAATAAAATGTCATTAAGGGTTAATGATTTACTGATCAGGGGCCAGTTGTTCAAAACGAACGACGTCAACTAATGATGTCGTTAGTTAACGTATCGTTAAAATTTTGATCATTAAATATGGCAAATATGCTAAAATTTTTGCTGAAAAAATGGGCTGCAAAAGCTGCTCACATTTTTTCAGCAAAAATACCAAAATTTTCGATATTTTTCTTGCAAGAACAGTTAACAATTTGACCACTAACGAGCTTGTTAAGCTAACGATGCTTTGAACAACTGGCCCCTGATCAGCTTGGTATTTTTTTTAAATCTAAAGGATAGTTTTCTTTATTTTTCCATATAAACCCATGTTGTGGGTATTCATTAGAACCGCCTCGCCGAGGCGGTTCTAATGAATACCCAAAACATAGGTTTTCATTAAGAACTGACAAAAACTATCCTTAAATTATCAGAAAATACCAAGTTTATCTGTTGCTATGTCAATAGTCAATTGAAGCAATTCTGCTTCTTACAGACTGTCCCTTAGTTTTTGTTTTTAATTTCTTTTGGAGTCTAATGGCCCGTTCGATACTATTAAGGTCATACCAAGTTGATAAGTTAACCTAACCATACTTTTCCTGCCCCATTTCTACATTTTCATTGACACACAATGGTAACTTACTGTTCTGTCAAAAACTCGAAGAGTTGTAACTGGTTTCTGAAAAGATAATAAATAAATATTAGCTATTAATCCTTTAACTACCTATCATGACATCTGCAGATAACATTTAAAATTTTATTATTTTTTTTTTTCAGAGAAAATACTGTGAAATGATTGTTTAGCAGACAATTCACAGTGCAGCAGACCATTCCCAAGTAATGTCAAGCTTAAGCAGACAATTCAGTGCAGCAGACCATTCCCAAGTAGTGTCAAGCTTAAGCAGGCAATTCACAGAGCAGCAGACCATTCCTGAGTAGTGTCAAACTTAAGCAAATGGTTCACAGTGAAGCAGACCATTTACAAGTAGTGTCAAGCTTAAGCAGACAATTCACAGTGCAGCAGACCATTCCTAAGTAGTGTCAAGCTTAAGCTGATGATTCACAGTGCAGCAGACCATTCCCAAGGAGTGTCAAGCTCAAGCAGACAATTCGCAGTGCAGCAGACCATTCCCAAGTAGTATCAAGCTTAAGCAGACAATTCACAGTGCAGCAGACCATTCCCAAGTAATGTCAAGCTTAAGCAGACGATTCACAGCGCAGCAGACCATTCCCAAGTAGTGTCAAACTTAAGCAGACGATTCACAGTGCAGCAGACCATTCCCAAGTAGTGTCAAGCTAAAGCAGACAATTCACAGTGCAGCAGACCATTCCCAAGTAATGTCAAGATTAAGCAGACAATTCACAGTGCAGCAGACCATTCCCAAGTAGTGTCAAGTTTAAGCAGAGGAGTCACAGTGCAGCAGACCATTCCCAAGTAATGTCAAGCTTAAGAAGAGGATTCACAGTGCAGCAGACCATTCCCAAGTAATGTCAAGCTTAAGCAGAGGATTCACAGTGCAGCAGACCATTCCCAAGTAATGTCAAGCTTAAGCAGAGGATTCACAGTGCAGCAGACCATTCCCAAGTAATGTCAAGATTAAGCAGACAATTCACAGTGCAGCAGACCATTCCCAAGTAGTGTCAAGTTTAAGCAGAGGAGTCACAGTGCAGCAGACCATTCCCAAGTAATGTCAAGCTTAAGCAGAGGATTCACAGTGCAGCAGACCATTCCCAAATTGTGTCATGCTTAAGAAAATGATTCACAGTGCAGCAGACCATTCCCAAGTAATGTCAAGCTTAAGCAGATGATTCACAGTGCAGCAGATCATTCACAAGTAGTGTCAAGCTTTAGCAGGTGATTCACAGTGCAGCAGACCATTCCCAAATAATGTCAAGCCTAAGCAGACAATTCACAGTGCAGCAGACTATTCCCACGTAGTTTCAAGCTTAAGCAGACAATTCCCAGTGCAGCAGACCATTCCCAAGTAGTGTCAAGCTTAAGCAGACAATTCACAGTGCAGCAAACCATTCCCAAGTAGTGTCAAATTTAAGCAGAGGATTCACAGTGCAGCAGACCATTCCCAAGTAATGTCAAGCTTAAGCAGACGATTCACAAAGCAGAAGACCATTCCCAAGTTGTGTCAAGCTTAAGCAGACAATTCACAGAGCAGCAGATCATTCCTGAGTAGTGTCAAGCTTAAGCAGACAATTCACAGTGCAGCAGACCATTCCCAAGTAGTGTCAAGCTTAAGCAGACGATTCAGTGCAGCAGACCATTCCCAAGTAATGTCTAGCTTAAGCAGACAATTCCCAGTGCTGCAGACCATTCCCAAGTAGTGTCAAGCTTAAGCAGACAATTCACAGTGTAGCAGACCATTCCCAAGTAATGACAAGCTTAAGCAGACAATTCACAGTGCAGCAGACCATTCCCAAGTAGTGTAAAGCTTAAGCAGTCAATTCACAGTGCAGCAGACCATTCCCAAGTAGTGTAAAGCATAAGCAGACAATTCAAAGTGCTGCAGACCATTCACAAGCAATGTCAAGCTTGAGACAATTCACAGTGCAGCAGACCATTCCTAAGTAGTGTCAAGCTTAAGCTGACGATTCACAGTGCAGCAGACCATTCCCAAGTAGTGTCAAGCTCAAGCAGACAATTCGCAGTGCAGCAGACCATTCCCAAGTAGTATCAAGCTTAAGCAGACAATTCACAGTGCGGCAGACCATTCCCAAGTAATGTCAAGCTTAAGCAGACGATTCACAGTGCAGCAGACCATTCCCAAGTAGTGTCAAGCTTAAGCAGACGATTCACAGTGCAGCAGACCATTCCCAAGTAGTGTCAAGCTAAAGCAGACAATTCACAGTGCAGCAGACCATTCCCAAGTAATGTCAAGATTAAGCAGACAATTCACAGTGCAGCAGACCATTCCCAAGTAGTGTCAAGTTTAAGCAGAGGAGTCACAGTGCAGCAGACCATTCCCAAGTAATGTCAAGCTTAAGCAGAGGATTCACAGTGCAGAAGACAATTCCCAAATTGTGTCATGCTTAAGCAGATGATTCACAGTGCAGCAGACCATTCCCAAGTAATGTCAAGCTTAAGCAGATGATTCACAGTGCAGCAGACCATTCCCAAGTAATGTCAAGCATAAGCAGATGATTCACAGTGCAGCAGACCATTCACAAGTAGTGTCAAGCTTAGCAGGCGATTCACAGTGCAGCAGACCATTCCCAAGTAATGTCAAGCTTAAGCAGACAATTCACAGTGCAGAAGACCATTCCCAAGTAGTGTCAAGCTTAAGCAGACAATTCACAGTGCAGCAAACCATTCCCAAGTAGTGTCAAGCTTAAGCAGAGGATTCACAGTGCAGCAGACAATTCCCAAGTAATGTCAAGCTTAAGCAGACGATTCTATGCAGCAGACCATTCCCAAGTAATGTCTAGCTTATGCAGACAATTCCCAGTGCTGCAGACCATTCCCAAGTAGTGGCAAGCTTAAGCAGACAATTCAAAGTGCAGCAGACCATTCCCAAGTAATGACCAGCTTAAGCAGACAATTCACAGTGCAGAAGACCATTCCCAAGTAGTGTAAAGCTTAAGCAGTCAATTCACAGTGCAGCAGACCATTCCCAAGTAGTGTAAAGCTTATGCAGACAATTCAAAGTGCTGCAGACCATTCACAAGCAATGTCAAGCTTAAGCAGACGATTCACAGTGCAGCAGACCATTCCTAAGTAGTGTCAAGCTTAAGCTGAGGATTCACAGTGCAGCAGACCATTCCCAAGTAGTGTCAAGCTCAAGCAGACAATTCGCAGTGCAGCACCCATTCCCAAGTAGTATCAAGCTTAAGCAGACAATTCACAGTGCAGCAGACCATTCCCAAGTAATGTCAAGCTTAAGCAGACGATTCACAGTGCAGCAGAGCATTCCCAAGTAGTGTCAAGCTTAAGCAGACGATTCACAGTGCAGCAGACCATTCCCAAGTAGTGTCAAGCTAAAGCAGACAATTCACAGTGCAGCAGACCATTCCCAAGTAATGTCAAGATTAAGCAGACAATTCACAGTGCAGCAGACCATTCCCAAGTAGTGTCAAGTTTAAGCAGAGGAGTCACAGTGCAGCAGACCATTCCCAAGTAATGTCAAGCTTAAGCAGAGGATTCACAGTGCAGTAGACCATTCCCAAATTGTGTCATGCTTAAGCAGATGATTCACAGTGCAGTAGACCATTCCCAAGTAGTGTCAAGCTTAAGCAGAGGATTCACAGTGCAGCAGACCATTCCAAGTAATGTCAAGCTTAAGCAGATGATTCACAGTGCAGCAGACCATTCTCAAGTATCGTCAAGCTTTAGCAGGCGATTCACAATGCAGCAGACCTTTCCCAAGTAATGTCAAGCTTAAGCAGCAATTCACAGTGCAGCAGACCATTCCCAAGTAGTTTCAAGCTTAAGCAGACGATTCACAGTGCAGCAGACCATTCCCAAGTAGTGTCAAGCTTAAGCAGACAATTCACAGTGCAGCAAACCATTCCCAAGTAGTGTCAAGCTTAAGCAGAGGATTCACAGTGCAGCAGACCATTCCCAAGTAATGTCAAGCTTAAGCAGACGATTCACAAAGCAGCAGACCATTCCCAAGTTGTGTCAAGCTTAAGCAGACAATTCACAGAGCAGCAGATCATTGCCAAGTAGTGTCAAGCTTAAGCAGACGATTCACAGTGCAGCAGACCATTCCCAAGTAGTGTAAAGCTTAAGCAGACGATTCAGTGCAGCAGACCATTCCCAAGTAATGTCTAGCTTAAGCAGACAATTCACAGTGCTGCAGACCATTCCCAAGTAGTGTCAAGCTTAAGCAGACAATACACAGTGCAGCAGACCATTCCCAAGTAATGACAAGCTTGTGCAGACAATTCACAGTGCAGCAGACCATTCCCAAGTAGTGTAAAGCTTAAGCAGTCAATTCACAGTGCAGCAGACCATTCCCAAGTAGTGTAAAGCTTAAGCAGACAATTCAAAGTGCTGCAGACCATTCACGAGCAATGTCAAGCTTAAGCAGATGATTCACAGTGCAGCAGACCATTCCCAAGTAGTTTCAAGCTTAAGCAGACAATTCACAGTGCAGCAGACCATTCCCAAGTAGTGTCAAGCTTAAGCAGACAATTCACAGTGCAGCAGATCATTCCCAAGTAGTGTAAAGCTTAAGCAGACAATTCACAGTGCAGCAGACCATTACCAAGTAGTGTCAAGCTTAAGCAGATGCTTCACAGTTCAGCAGACCATTCCCAAGTAGTGTCAAGCTTAAGCAGAGGATTCACAGTGCAGCAGACCATTCCCAAGTAGTGTCAAGCTTAAGCAAATGATTCACAATGCAGCAGACCATTCCCAAGTAGTGTCAAGCTTAAGCATACAATTCACAGTGCAGCAGACCATTCCCAAGTAGTGTCAAGCTTAAGCAGACAATTCACAGTGCAGCAGACCATTCCCAAGTAGTGTCAAGCTTAAGCAGACAATTCACTGTGCAGCAAACCATTCCCAAGTAATGTCAAGCTCAAGCAGACAATTCACAGTGCAGCAGACCATTCCCAAGTAGTGTCAAGCTTATGCAAACGATTCACTGTGCAGCAGATCATTCCCAAGTAATGTCAAGCATAGGCAGACGATTCACAGTGCAGCAGACCATTCCCAAGTAGTGTCAAGCTTATACAGACAATTCAGTGCAGCAGACCATTTCCAAGTAGTGTCAAGCTTAAGCAGACAATTCACAGTGCAGCTGACCATTCCCAAGTAGTGTCAAGCTTAAGCAGATGATTAACCATATAGCAGACCATTCCCAAGTAGTGTCAAGCTTAAGCAGACAATTTACAGTGCAGCAGACCATTCCCAAGTAATGTCAAGCTTAAGCAGACAATTCACAGTGCAGCAGACCATTCTCAAGTAGTGACAAGCTTAAGCAGACAATTCACAGTGCAGCAGACCATTCCCAAGTAATGTCAAGCTTAAGCAGACAATTCACAGTGCAGCAGACCATTCTCAAGTAGTGACAAGCTTAAGCAGACAATTCACAGTGCAGCAGACCATTCCCAAGTAGTGTCAAACTTAAGCAGACAATTCACAGTGCAGCAGACCATTCCCAAGTAGTGTCAAGCTTAAGCAGATGATTCACATTGCAGCAGATCATTCCCAAGTAGTGTCAACTTTAAGCATACAATTCACAGTGCAGACCATTCCCAAGTAGTGTCAAGCTTAAGCAGACAATTCACAGTGCAGCAAACAATTCCCAAGTAGTGTCAAGCTTAAGCAGACAATTCACAGTGCAGCAGACAATTCCCAAGTAGTGTCAAGCTTAAGCAGACAATTCAGTGCAGCAGACCATTCCCAAGAAGTGTCAAGCTTAAGCAGACGATTCACAGTGCAGCAGACCATTCCCAAGTAGTGTCAAACTTAAGCAGACAATTCACGGTGCAGCAGACCATTCCCAAGAAGTGTCAAGCTTAAGCAGATGATTCACATTGCAGCAGACTTTTCCCAAGTAGTGTCAAACTTAAGCAGACAATTCACAGTGCAGCAGACCATTCCCAAGTAGTGTCAAGCTTAAGCAGACAATTCACATGAATTTTATTAACAGCATAGACAAAAGCAGGCCAAGATCAGACCCAGCAGACTGCCTCCTCTGATCAGGGCTTCACTGTTGCAAATTATTCAACCATTATTGAATCAATTTCCAAAATCAACTTAACCTAGTACCTCTTAATTTTGAGATTGACACCAGCTATACTGTAATGATCCTTAGTATCTGGACAGACAGGTCTAAGCAAACAGCGTTTTTGTCCCAAATGGAATCTTCCACCTTATATATAACAAAAGTCCATTTAAATATTTATGGGTGTCAGGTTGTGTTTTCTTCAAAATTCATTTTGAAAATGGCTGAGTTTTTTTTTTTTTTTTTTTTTTTTTGCCAGTTCTGGGGTTTCTGGTATAAAATGGGTTAAAAACATATGTTGTGAATACTTGTCAAAATTGCCTTGATAGGATAATTCTGACAAGAAGGTTAGAACCAAAGTACCCACAACCTGAGTCTTGAAACACATTATGATAACATACCCGTGTGAAATAGTGCATTCATTTATAGATCTCTAAAACGGTGAATTTTCTTATGAAAAATTCTGATATTATGCATAAGTATTCTCAAAACATAGGTTGTTGGTGCTCGTTAGAACTCCCTCATTAAGGTGGTTCTAACGAGCATGAACATTCTGTCTTTGAGCAGAAATAAGAAACATTATTAATTGACTATCCTGTATTGTTGGAAGTCATCCGTATTAACACTGAGATCACAAATCAATAATCATGTTTTTGAAGGTGGCAATTAATAAAATTGTCATTAATCAAGTCATTTCGCATTGTCCCAGTTACAGGTCCTCGGTCAGCTGTATTGGCCTCGGGCCAATACAGCAGACCCCGGACCTGTAACTAGGCCAATACGAAATTACTTGATTATTAACATTATATAATATATACCTCTGTAAACCCCAGTTTTCTCTATATAAAGTGAGTTTAAGGGGTGTTCATTACACAGACATTTTAGAGTATAAATGGAAATAAGAAAAAATAATGTATACTCTTGTGAACCACAGTTTATCATATAACGTCGCTGCTATGTAGCTGACGTCATTTCTTAAAAATGATATGTCCACACGTGTAATAACGCATGGTTTCTGGCATGTACCATCAAGAAGCCGTCAATGACAAAACCTGTTATCTTTTGAACTTTTTTGGCCATAAAACCAGATTTAATATCGTTATATGATAAACAGAATCTTACACCAGTGGTCATTTTATATGAAATTTACTATAAGTTTATTTCTTAAATTTCAATGTGAAATGACCACTCGTGCAAGATCCTCTATTTTGCATATATATAAAGTGGGGTTTGGAGAGTTGTTCATTTTACGAACTTGTTAACATGAATTACCTCAGGAAGGGATCTGTGGTATGCAAGAAATCCTTGTTCTTGTGGCAGATCTGAAAAGAAAAAGCATCAGCAAGTAGGGCTGGCTAATTGGAGCTTAAAAGATAATCAATTATCAGTCACGCCATTGCGATCTATAATCGAGTAGTAATCGCTAAGGTTTTTGCCATAATTTTACATGTCTGGCTTTCTGTCTGAGCATGACTCTTACCATATGTAGCCCATAACCATATGTATATTTGAACAGACGGGCCTGGGCAAACAGTGTAGACCCAGATGAGACGCCGCAGAATGCGGCTTCTCATTAGGGTCTACTTTTGTTTGTTTGTTTGTTTGTTTGATTTGAGGTTTAACGTCCCCGTCAACACTGTAAAGGTCATTTTGGAGATGTTGCTTCCAATTTTGTTGGACTTTTACCCAACATTGAGATGAAATGACATCTCAAGCCCTGTCGCCCAATGAAACCAATAGGGTTTATTAGCATGGACGGTCTGCCTCGCAGCGGTTCCTGGACAGGCTTAGATCCTCTAAGCGGTTTACCAGTACTAGTGTATGGGCCGGATTCAGCTCTGCGTGGAAGCATCATGCAGCCCATATATTTCTTCAAGCCCCTATGGGTCTGCACTGTTTGCCACTCATCCCTCTATTTTAGGCATAACTTTGGGTAGTAAATTGTACCTATGAAGTAATCGATTAAAAGCAAATCAGAAATGATAATCATTTTTGTGGAATTTATCGATTGATTATACGATTAATTGTGTCAGCCTAATCAGCAAGTGATTTTCTTGCTTTGTTCTCAATACAATAACAGGTGTGTGCTAAAATGGCATCTTCCTTATACCTAGAACTAGCATTTTTCAGATGATTATGTTTGATATTTTTTCTTATTTCTGTCCAAATATAGATTGTGGTACTCATTAGAATTGCCTCATTTTTTTTTTTTTTATTTGGTATTCATTCAGTTTACTTGGATATTTACGCAAATACCCTGCTTATCCTGTTCCTCTGTCTACACTTATATTTATGGTAACTGACAGTTCCAATTTTTAAAAGACCATCATATTAAGGGGAATGGGAACACCTGGCAGATTTTTTCTGCCATTTTTCAAAGGAAGACAACTTTTGGGACTTCCGGTATGCTTTTCTATATGCCTTGTCCAACTGAAAAAGGGGTCTTCTCTCACAGGAAAGAATTTGCTCCTCGGGAGCAAATTCTTTCCTTTAAGAGTTGAATTTGCTCCTCGGGAGCAAATTCTTTCCTTTAAGAGTTGACCCCTATTGACATGACATAAAAATACATTATCTGGAGTTGCCTCCCCTGAAGGTGTTCTCATTCCCCTTAAAACAAAAATTGCAAGTGCTGAGAAAAAACTTGGAAAATATATACGTGCCCATCTTGAACATTTGGTAATTGGGATTTATAAATCACTCACCTCAGTAAATTACACTTACACAGAATGCAGCGTCTGATCTGGGCCTACACTGTTTGCCTAGGATACTGTTTGCCTAGGAACCCTTTAGGGGTTTCCCCCATGCAATGGGATAATCAACCAAAAAAACAGCCATGTTATTTGTTCCACTATGAAGTCAGAGTGTTGCATACACTAAGAATGTTATCTGTAAAATCTGGACTGGAATCATGTGTTGGGTTTGGCAAACAGTGAAGAGCCAGATCAGACACCACAGGATGCAGGGTCTGATCAGGGTCTTCCCTGTTTGTATTATGTAAATACCGAAAAAGTCCAAGTCCCAGTTCTCCATGACCATTTTCCCAGCCTGCACTCAGAGACAATCGGCCAATCAGTGCCATCAGTGCTATGATTTATTTACCCTCAAACCCTCTTACCCTTGAGTTTCTGGAGGGCACTCTTCCATCACTGAAGTTGGGCATGTCCATTCGACTAAATAGAGCATCTAGCTGAATGGTTAGCAATATATATCCTGAATAGATGGCTCAGAGCCATTGCATCAGGATCTACACTGTTTGCATAAGTATCCTGGAGAGGATTGTGGATGGCCTCATTAGGCAGTTAGTGTCCATCGACTATTCCCAATGGAGGAGGCACAACAAACAATTTTTGTTGTACAGCAGCTGCAAGAGAAGTATCTGGTGGCCAACAGGAGACTCTACATGGCTTTTGTAGACCTAGAGAAGGCATTTGATCGTGTGCCTCGGACAGTCATCTGGTGGGCACTAAGAAAACTTGGAGTGGACGAGTGGATTGTGCGACTGGTTCAAGGGTATGTATGCCAATGCTCGGAGCTGTGTCCATGTTGGTGATTGTTACAGTGAAGAATTCAAAGTTAAGGTGGGTGTTCAACAAGGCTCTGTTCTCAGCCCACTGCTTTTCATCATCGTGCTTGAAGCCTTGTCATGGGAGTTCCGCTCTGGAGTCCCCTGGGAGGACCTGTATGCTGATGACCTTGTCATCATAGCTGAATCCCTAGAGGAATGTGTCAGAAGGCTCTTAACTTGGAAAGACGCAATGGAGGTGAAATGGCTGAGAGTGAATGCAGGAAAGACAAAGATCATGATCTGTGGTACAGGTCTGGACCACCTGCAGAGTACAGGCCAGTCCCCATGCACTGTATGTCGCACTGGGGTGGGCAGCAAGCCAGCAACAGTATCCTCTGTAATGGCTGGAAGTTCTGGGTGCACAAGAAATGCAGTGGGCTCAAGCACTTGATAAGAGGACCCTCATTACAGATGTACATGGTGCCAAGGAGCTGCACGCCCCTTAGATGGCAGACAACAGAGGGAAGTCCAAGTTGGATCCGACAAGCTTGAGGTTATAGCTTCCTTTTGCTACCTAGGTGATATGCTCTCAGCAGCGGATGGTTGCAACCTTTCAACCACATCACGTGTGAAAACAGCCTGGAAGAAATTCAAGGAGTTGCTACAAGTTCTCTCTTCCCGCCACCTCTTGTACAGTTCTTGTGTGCAGAGCACAATGCTCCATGCCAGTGAGACATAGCCATTGACAAAGCCAAACCTCCAACATCTTCAGCGGAATAACAGGGCAATGATCAGACAGATCTGCAATGTCAAGCCACAGGACGCTGTCACCATCAGGTCCAGTGAGTTACTTGAGCGTCTTGGCAATGAGCACCTGGAACTCATTGCTCCGCTGGTATGGACATGTGGAATGCTCCAATGGTGTAGTCAAGACTGCCTGTGACATACAGGTAGTTGGAAAGTGGGGGCCTGGAAGGCACAAGATGACCTGGAAGCAGCTAAAGGAAAGATATTGCAGAGAATGGAAGCTCTCTGCTATCGATCCTCGTGATAGACAAGCCTTGAGATCTGGTGTAAGATCTGCCATGCGTGCAGCAAGCCAGCTACCTGGAAGGGGGCCCACTTATGACCGTACGTTGCCCCTGTACCTGCATGTTAATCACAAAACCCTTGATGATCTGTACCGGCCTTTAGGGTTGTAAGGGATAACCTTTGTTATTGTTCTGAAAGGTAGGCTTAATATATATTACGCAGTGACACACACTGGAATCGAAAGGGATAATTTGGAACCATAGACTATATTCTATGTAGGAATATCTCCCGATTGGAGGCTGCCCCATCAGGACTGGAAAATTCTTCAAACTTCACTTGTCCGTTGATGATGATGATTGTCCAGCTTGACCAAGGGCATGTATATTTTGGAAAATTTCAAAGGCAAGTGACAAAATTTCTACTGGTCCTTAAGGCTGACACTATTAATCATATAACCGATTAATCGATCGATAAATTCCACAAAAATGATTATCATTTCTGATTTGCTTTTAATTGATTACTTGATAGGTACAATTTTAATTTACTACCCAAAGTTATGCCTAAAATAGCTGGATGAGTGGCAGACCCTGATGAGACGCCGCATTATGCGGCGTCTCATCTGGGTCTACACTGTTTTCTCAGGCCTGTCTGTTCAAATATACATATGGTAAAGTGCAACATATGGTAAGTCATGCTCAGACAGAAAGCCAGACAGGTAAAATAATGACAAAAACCTTAGCGATTACTAATCGATTATCAATCGCAATGGCAGGACTGATAATCGATTAACTTTTCCGCTCCGATTAGCCAGCCCTACTGGTCCTCCAAAATTTTTACTTGCCATGGCGAGTGGACTTTTCCAGCCCTGTCCCATGAACGTTGCTTTCTAGACTATGGTTTTGTATATAAAAATCTGTCTCGGTGAGGACAGATATACAACAGATTTTCAATTTCATCTCACTTAAATAGATAAAATTGAATAGCTGTAAAATATCTGTCCAGATCGAGACAGATCGTTGGAATGCAACATTCATGCGGGTAGTTATGACTTTTTCATCCAATCCAGTTAGGAGAGCTTCACAGGGGGCAACATTTGTTTGAATCTCTCTCATACCTTAACCACAATGTCATGGTGACTTTCTGCATTTTGCTGATTTTCAGTGTTATGCCCGACAGCAACTTCAAATAGCCAATGGTCAGTTTTACACCAAACTCAGCATGAATGTTTACCGAACAGTAGCCTTTCAAATGCAATCTTTTTGAGTTATATTAGTGTTGCCATGGTAACAAGTGGGCTCTCAAAGTTGCCAAAAAGTGATTCACATGTATTTTTGACAGAATCTTCACACAGCTGTCAAGGCGAAAATTAAAGGGTTTGGCCCTGGCGATTTTCACTGCTTGCAGCATTTTTTCCAGCATCAATTTCGAGGCAGTCTTGACACAAGACACCCTTAGATTTCTTTTCCGCAGCAGTCTGGGCTATTCCTCCAATACAATTTTCTTTGCCCCTTCAACCCCCTCCTCCCATAGGTATATTTTCAGCGAGGAGCAGGGTTCAACATTAACTTTTTAAATAACTGGACAAGGTGGTCCTGTAACTTTGGGGATGCACTGGACCTGATCTAAGTTCAACTGGACCGAAAAAATGATGAGAATCATATTAAACCGATACAGTTCTCAGTCATCAGATTATTTCTATTATTAATTATTTTCATAGTAGAACTATAGCAACAAACTGAAAACAGAAACATTTTATGGTAACTTAGTTAAAACCTGGAGTTTAATAAATGTAGTGACAGATTTTCAACTGGACCATTCGGACCAGCCAGCCACTGACCTTACTAGACCTGACCAGCTTTTCACTAGACAATGTCCATCGGTCTTGGGTTAATGTCAAACCCTGAGGAGTCACCAGGTATAAGAAAGTTGTAATATTTAAAGACTGTCTGTGAATTTAAAGACTTTTTAGTCTGTAGATTTAAAGACTAACACAAGGAATTTACCAAGGAATTCATGAAAATAATGAAACACAAAAAAATCGCATTCTCATACGTAGCCTACGTCTTCATCTCATTCAAAAACATGCGTTGCTAAAGTCTACATGTATTTTATTGTCTGTAAATATCGTTTTAATGATAGAAATAATTAAGAAATAAAACAACACAGTTCCTTCCCTTAGACCACAAATGCCGTGAAACTACGCAGAAAGGGAGTAAATATCTGTCAAAGGTCGAACATAAGATGAGTTTCGCACAGACGTCATTTCGTTATCGGACATTTTAGTGTTGTAGTCAGTTTGAAACTTTCATCAATTTTAGTCGTCAGAAAAGCTGTCTGTCGAAGCGAGTGGTCGGTATATTGACAAAGTGATAAAAGCATTATACACATTCATTCCTTAGCTCATTTTACATATGAATCTTATTAAAAATCTGATAACTCTTCAATTATGGTTGAAGGAATTTAATTAAATAAAGACAACTATATAATTTGGATTTACACATTATTAAATATTCGACAGATAACGGCCAAATTACTGTAAATAGCAAAATGCGATTTTTCCGTTTTACACCATTTCCATGATTTTATGTGTGTCAGTCTTTAAATTTCCATGATTTTATGTGTGTCAGTCTTTAAATTTGCAGACTAAAAAGTCTTTAAATTTACAGACAGTCTTTAAAATATAACAACTTTCTTATACCTATTCACAGTAGTTCAACAAGAGCTTAAGGTATATACAAATGTCAACCTGACATGTGAGCTGAAATTTACGGTTGTTCAGAATGTCGACAAGTTTCTAGAAAAACAACACATAATGTTTCAAATTATATGAAAAATCATAAAATATGCTTATTAAAAGGGGTATTTTTGTTGTTAGAAGAAAAAAATAATACATTACTTTATTAGAAAATTACCTTTCAAAATGGTCAATTTTTGAACAGTCCTTCCCCGGAAATATTCAGTTTTTTCAACAACCTAAAGTTCATTTCATGTCCTAGAAAAGACGAGAAGTAGTTTTTTCCAAAAACTGCCTTAACAACATTATCCATGTATACATCCTTTCAAACACACCAAACGGTCATTTTGACAGCCATTACTGTGTACATGGTCGGTAAATTCTCCAGGTAAATCAGGGGTATAAACATGCTAATCATGGGTAAAAATATCCTGCAAAATAGATTTTATTCTAAATATTTTTATGCCCAGATCATGTTTTCCTTTATTCTTCCGTTAATTTGGTAAATATTATTATGCATAGAATAGATACAAGAGGGGAAAATTGTTTGTTTTGTCCAAAAGCCATAATAACGATTCGACAGAATTTTTATTATCGCTACGCTTATTTACCCTAGTGCTAAATTTAATCCGTGCGTCATATTGTGTACATGGATGACAATGTATAGTGAACTCTGCATGTTGATAGGGGTTCTACCGGCATGGATATAATGTTATAATGCCAGTTTTTGGAAAAATCATGTCTCGTCGTTGCTAGTACACAGACTAAAGTATATTTTTGTGTAAAAATGGTATGTTTCAAATGAAGGACAATGGAGAAACTGACGTTCAAAAATGGACCATTTTGAAATGTAATTTTCTTACAATGGGAATTTTTATTTTTTTCTTCCAACAACAAAAATAAAATTTTTAATATGCATGTTTTATATTTAATCAGTTAATTTGGAACATTATGGGTTTGTTTTCTAGAAATATATCAACATGGTAAACAACCATGAATTTTAGCCCACGTGCCAGGAAGACATTTTCATAGTCCTTAATACCGCTGGTTTGACTTTTAAACTCCAACTAGCTAACAAGAGTTGTCAGAAGACAACATAGCTCGCCTTTGGGGGCCTAAGATGGATGAGGGCAAGTTATCAAAAAAAATTTCTTCTGTAAAACAGCCCAATAGACTGCAGCAAATGAAAGAGAACCAAAATGTACCCCTAATCCTAATCATCCTGTTTTCAAGCCTTTCCACTGCAAAAAAAAATGAAAAAGAAATCTTTATTTGATAAAAAAAAAAATTCTACAAACTACCAAGTAATAACAAGGCATCACAGACGATACAAATCCACTCGAGCAAGACAAATTAAAAAAAAGCCTAGCCTAGCATTTGTGTAAAATTACATTATATCCATCAATAAATGTAGGTACTTAAGAGTGATGACAAAGTTTTTCTAAAAATAGCCACAGTGACCTTGACTTTGAGCCCCAGACCCTGAGAGTCGAACTTCATACCCAACATTTGTATGAAGTTATCTTAAAATCCATCAATAAATCTTGACACTAGAGCAATGATCAAGTTTTTCTAAAAAATAGCCACAGTGACCTTGACCTTCAGCCCCTGACCCGGAAAGTCAAAGTCACTCAAGATATCATCATACAAAACATTTGTGTCAAGGTATATTAAAATCCATCAATATGAAGGCCCAAGAGCGATGACAAAGTTTTTCTAAAAATAGCCACAGTGACCTTGACCTTCAGCCCCAGACCCTGAAAGTCAAACTCGCTCAGGTTATCATCATTGCCAAAATTTTTGTGAAGTTATATTAAAATCCATCCATAAATGTAGGCACTAGAGCGATCACAAAGTTTTTTCTAAAAATAGCCACAGTGACCTTGACCTTCAGCCCCAGAACCTGAAAGTCGAACTTGCTAGAGATATCATCATACCCAACATTTGTGTGAAGTTATATTAAAATCCATCAATAAATTAAGGTGCAAGAACGATGACAATGTTTTTTCTAAAAATAGCCACAGTGACCTTGACCCTGTCACCCTGAAAGTAGTGACCTTGACCTTAGGCCCCGGACCCTGAAAGTCAAAGTCACTCGAGATGTCATTATACCCAACATTTGGGTGAAGTTATATTAAAATCCATCAATAAATGAAGGCGCTAGAGCGATGACAAGGTTTTTCTAAAAATAGCCACAGTGACCTTGACCTTGAGCCCCAGACCCCGCTATGTTTTTAAAAAGTAAAAAAAAAGAAAAAAGAAAAAAAAAAAAAAAAACATTCCTCCCCCGGGATTTGAACTCAAGCAGCTTGCAGGTAAACTTTAACACAGAAAAGTAAGGGAGGTAATACAGAGGAAAATATTAACTTCTCAAAAAGTCCAATTTAAGCCAAAAAACCTGTAAAATGAAGTACAATGATAATGTTAAATATTGTTTTTTTTAGAAATTATTAATTATATATTCAAAATAAAGTTGTAAAACATCACATATAAGAGCTTGCAGGTAAACTTTAACCAAATGCGGACGCCGACGCTGACGCCGGACGCCCGGGGGTATGGCAATAGCTCCCCCTTAGTTTCGTAAGGCGAGCTAATAAATGGTAAACATATCTCTAGTTAAGTCAGAAAAGTTGAGGAAACATTTTGAAAAATATAGATAGGCTATATAGTGTTTAGGTTGGAATTACAGAATTCTCAATTAAGAAGTAACATTTTTGTAAGCAATTTTTCAAAGTCAAACAAAATGTCTCATCTACAGAACATCAGAATGAACACATTCAAATTAAAATTTTTTTAAATACATCTTCATCTCACCTGATTCCTGTGCTGTGACAACGTTCTATTTACAAATTTAATGGTGCTGAATGTCTGTTGAATTAATTACTGTGTCTGTTCTTCGGGTCTTTAACCCTTGTCCTGCTAATCCCGGATATGCCTTATCTTTGAAACAATGTAGATCCAGATCAGATGGCTTCTGAAGAAGCCATCTGATCAGGATCTACATTGTTTGTCGTTCAGATTGTGAATTTGTTGCAATAATTTGCATCAAGTAATCTGATTGGTTGATAATCGGTAGTGGGTGTGGCATATATGAATATTCAGCAGGACAAGGGTTAACATACATAGGGTTTGGATATTTGTTTAGATGAAAGCTGTGCTTTGCAAGTGTAACAAAATACAGTTGTAGGATATATAGAACATCTGTTTGTAGGTGTTCCATGAACTTTTGTGACCTCCAGCTTAAATGAGGAGTGTGCCAGAATTGATTTGCATGATGAGCACTGGCATAATGGATAAGTGTGCTAGTAACAACAGTTGTTCCAACAAGTGTATGTGTGTGTGAATTCGGGTTTAACGTCGCTTTCAACAATTTTTCTGTCATATCACGACGGGTGTCTGGTTGCGACAGGGAGCTCAATGCCTCACTGAAGTATCATGTCCCAGACACATTACATGATACCACACCCAGTCACATTATCCTGACACTGGGTAGAGCTGGGGTGATATCATCGATGCATCGCTATATCGTGATATTTTTGCTGGCGATACTGTATCGGGATACTAATTCCGTGTATCTATACTTGCCGATACTTTTGTGTTATATCAACAAACGTCTGAAACACAAGAGGTGCATATTTTTCTGAGGTGCTTACGCCGATAGATAAAAAATCTGTATCCAAAAGGTGCTGCTTATATCCACTAAAAACAGTTGATGTATCTACCGGGATACAGTATTCTGTAACTACTGGAACCAACAGGTGTCTGGTCAAGCGACTCAAGTATGGACCCATGTGCTACATAAGTTTTGTTGGTATTTTGAGTTATGCTATTCAGATTTATTCAAAACTGTTGCTTCCAAATATGTTTGTGTGGTTGATGGTGTGTATCTTGGATGATGGGTCCGTGAAATTAGATAGACCTGCAAGGTCATCATAATTACCGTTTTATTGTTGATACAAGCGGTCGGTACTAACATATATACAAACAATGGATGCTGAACCAGACATTGAACGTGCCAGATTGGCATTTAAATCACTTATATGGAAACATTTTGTTTTTGTCAAGTCTTTTATTTTATTGCATATAAATATAAGGACAAAGCAAGTATCGTGATACTGTATCGTATTGCCTGTCTGGTATCGCGATAGTATCATGATACATTTTTTCTGGCGATACCCAGCTCTAACACTGGGTCGACCAGTCCTCGCTCTACCCTGTAAATCTGAGTGCCAAGCAAGGAGGAGCTAGTACCATTTTTAACGACTTTGGTATGTCGCGGCCCGGGATCGAACCCTTGACCTCCCATTCCCCGGAGCAGACACTCTACCAACTGAGCTATCGGGGCCGGTCCCAACATGTGTAAACATTATGCTTCACTGAATATATTTAATATAATTTAGGAGATACAGCCCAGAGCTGGTACAGGGGTAAAAGGTAATGCCCCTCTGCTGTCTTTGAATTGATTGCAGGCTGCTAGCATTGGATGTCATTCTGTAATTCCAACCTAAACACTATAAAATGACCTATAATATTGGTATTAATGTGATAAATCTGGGTACAGGTGGTCATGCCTTATCCAAACAGTGAAACTTTGGAATATATCTGCAATTTTTTCCATCCAGTTTGGATGAAACTACTTTTACACACTTAAAGTTATTAGATAGTTAAGGTGCTTGACATTACACTGAACTTGGCATTGCAGTTCAACGCCTTGTTAGTTTAACAAGCTCATTATTCTTCAACTTGTTGGCTGTGCTGAAAGTACAGCATCGAGTATAGTGTTATTTTTGCTGAAAAAATGATGGCTGCTGCTATCATTTTTCAGCAAAAATACTAGCATATTTGCCATATGAAATAATTGAACTTCAGGTTTGATCCACAGTAAACCATTCTGAGTTTATGAAACCCTCGACTTGTTACGTTTAGCATTATGTCCAATTTAAGGTTTCACCGCTGTGTTTTGGGACCTTGTCATTAGTCTGACATTGACATTCCATGCACGTCTTTCCATCATCGAGTTAACTGCCTGGATGACAGTTATATCATTTTATCATATGACGTCGCGTCTGAGAGTGTAATAACGCCATGTAATATTTTCGATAATCCACTAGTGGATTAAATATGCAAATTAGCTAGATACGTTCCGTAACGTTACATGTACGACGTCCTTAACGACATCGCGTTTACTAACGGCGGAATATTGATATTTTTGTAAACAATCGTGAATAAAATGTCATATGATAAATAGAATCTTGCATTCGTGCTCATGTATTATTGAATTTATTAAACTCGTTGAGGAAAAGGAATAAAATGCTCGGCAAGCCTCGCATTTTATCCCTTTTCCTCAACTCGTTTAATAAATTCAATAATACATGAGCACTCATTTAAGATCCTCTATTAACATCAGTGGCATGAAAACTAAAGAAAAATTGTACTTGAAGGGCGAAATAACTGGAACCACAATTTGGTTGGAAATAGACGAAAAGCTGTTTTTTTCTGAAATGACCGGCAATTCCTGATTCTTTCCCCTAAGGGAAGGTTTAAATATCATGTTAGAGAAAACCACCAAATGCTCTATTTTCTATTCACCAGTGTCATTCAGACGCTTGCAGACTGGTTACACACAGTACTATTTTTTCTGGGGGGGGGGGGGGGGGGGGGAATCAGGAATAATATATACCCGCCTATAAGACAAGAAACATTCTTTCCCTGCATGACAGTGTCTTGAAAGGGTTTTCTTTGGGGATCCATACTAGAGAGAAAAGGGGCATGTCGAACTTTTGGGGATATGGAAGAAATGGAAGATCTCTTACAGGGGAGAAAACGTATAGGGGAGAGAATCAGGAACAATATATACCCGCTGCAAAGAGAAAAACATTCTTTCCATGCATTGCAGGGGTGGTATCCCCCCAGTGTCTTGAAAGGGTTTTCTTTGGGGATCCATACCATACAGAAAAGGGGCATGGCATACTTTTGGGCGTAATGAAAGATATAGAAGAAATGAAAAATTTCTTACAGGGGAGACAACGTATAGGGGAGAAAACGTATAGGGGAGAGAATCAGGAACAATATATACCCGCTGCAAAGAGAAAAACATTCTTTCCATGCATTGCAGGGGTGGTATCCCCCCCCCAGTGTCTTGAAAGGGTTTTCTTTGGGGATCCATACCATAGAGAAAAGGGGCATGGCATACTTTTGGGGGTAATGAAAGATATGGAAGAAATGAAAGATTTCTAACAGGGGAGAAAACGTATAGAGATGAAAAGGTATAGGGGAGAGAATCAGGAACAATATATACCCCCTGCAAAGAGAAAAACATTCTTTCCATGCATTGCAGGGGTGGTATCCTCCAGTGTCTTGAAAGGGTCTTCTTTGGGGATCCATACCATAGAGAAAAGGGGCATGGCATACTTTTGGGGGTAATGAAAGATATGGAAGAAATGAAAGATTTCTTACAGGGGAGAAAACGTATAGGGGAGAGAATCAGGAACAATATACCCATCAAAAGAGAAAAAAATATATATTCTGGGCAAGCAATGGTGGTCTGGTATCCCCCGATTAGGTTAAACAGGTTGTCTTTGATAATCTTTGGTATATACGAAACACATATAGCAATATCGACTATCTTATAGGCATAATATAATATACACTCCTTCTGTTGTCAAGCACGACTTATTTATGCATGAGTATAGCTGAGTTCAAATCTACTGATTTGCATGATTTATTGCAACTATTCATGTTTAGGTGAGTGTTTTTTTTTATTATTTTTCATTTCGCTGTCTTCCCTCTATCATTTCCTTTGTTTCTGCTGTGGCATCAACTACAGGCGCTATGTCAAGGAAAAAGCACAGAGAAGGAAGTTTTGACCTTATGTTAAGGGATGTTAATGAAATAGAGTTTGAGGACTTTGTAAATCCTTGGACTTTCCATCATTTATTTACTTGTGATACCAATGAGGTATTTTCGTGGATGAGAAGGCAAGGTCTGTAGCTGAAGTGATAACCTGTTTAAAGCGTGGAACACTAGCAACATTAAAACGGCGTGAAAGGGCATCAGATGGGTATACTTTTCGGTGTAGGGGCTCTAAACATGAGTATGGAATGAGGAAGTACTCATTTTTTGAAGGTTCTGCATATAATATGATATTTATCAAGCAAAATGTGGAGGGTAACTCGTTACACCAGTGTGCACTGGCCACTGGAATGGATTATAAACATACAGCAGTAGACTGGGGTAGCTATATAAGAGAGCTTTTTTGCCAGTATGTATATGATAAATACAGCATGACTTTGTTTGAAGGGGATGTAGAAATTGACGAGAGTTTGTTTGGCATAAAAATAAAGTACAACTAGAGAAAGTGCCCAGTGGGGCACGTATACCCCCGGCCAGTGGCATCCCCTTTTAGTGGAAATGACAATTTGTCTGTAGCATTGAACCTCTCCATATAAGCTTTCCATTTAGTCCACTGAGAATAAATATTGCATTTCAACAACAAGGAGTAAACAGTTAACACAAAACTAAGGTAATCAAAATGCCAAAGTCTTAATTATTGACCCCTAGCCCCACCCAGGGGCTTGACCCAGGAGCTTAGATACTCCATATGAAAGTTAATACTATAGCTATATTCTGTACCAAATATGAAGCGAATCAAACATGAGGTTACAGAGGTATGAGCAATCAAAAAGGTTTAACACAAAACTTTGACGTAAAAGTTGACAAACGGACGGACAGCCCACCCAGGGGCTTGATACAGGGGCTTAGATATTCCATATGAAAGGTAATATGCTATAGAGATATCCTTTACCAAATATGAAGAGAATCTAATATGTGGTTACAGAGATATGAGCAAACAAAAAGGTTTAACACAAAACTTTGATGTCAAAGTTGACAAACGGGCTGACAGTACAGCTGGGTATCGCCAGAAAAAACTTATCGCGATACCAAACTGGCGATACGATACAGTATCGCGATACTTGACATTTACAGATTTGCTATGTTTTCAAAAAGAAAATATAAAATTTTGTTGTAATATATATTCCCAGGAATGAAAATAAAACTTGCCTCTTCAATAACAATGTGTTTTTTGTTTTATTAAGCATATTCTTATATGCAAAAGCAAATAAAAAAAAGAACACTCATATGCATAAAATTGCATATGACAAACTCGACTAATGGTTCAACATCCATTAGATTGTTTAGTTTGGTTACAACTGGAGAGTAGCGACCGCTTATATCAATAAAAAAAACGGTAACGCGGATCACCGAAATTTCATAGGTCCATCGAATCGCTGCAACGGCAAACTCCCCAGCAGTTGTGACTCCTCGGTCTTGATTGACCTTCGGAATACACCACTGCCGCAATGTATTCTGAAGGTCCGACAAAGACTGAGGGGTCACCACTGCTGGGGAGTTTGCTGAAATGCAGAAACGCCCCCAACGTCCCAAACTCAAACAAACTATTTTGGAAGTTATAATTTCTAATAGATTTGACAGGGCTGAAATACAACTATTTACATGATAAAAATGGTCATATAGGATATGGGTTCAAACCTGACCATATTGGCATTACCTGCGTTTACTGTGTTCCGGTAGTCTCCGAGTCCCGGCAGGTATAAAGACCGTTTGCATTGGTATAAGCGGCCGGCAGGTAATAAGACCGTTTGCATTGGTATAAGCGGCGCAGAAAAAATGCATCGCTTATGATTCAGACGTTTGTTGACTTTTAACATAAAAGTATCGTCAAGTATCGATCCACGGAATAAGTATCGCGATACAGTATCGCAAGCAAAAATACCACGATGCACCGATGCATCGATGGTATCGCCCCAGCTCTAGCTGACAGCTCACCCAAAGGCCTGACCCAGGGGCTTAGATATTCTATATGAAAGGTATTGCTATAGAGATATCCTTTACCAAATATGAAGAGAATCTAACATGTGGTTACAGAGATATGAGCAATGAAAAAGGTTTAACACAAAACTTCGACGTAAAAGTAGATGGACAGACAGAGACAGCCTACCCAGAAGCTTGACCCAGGGGCTTAGATATTCCATTGAAAGGTAATGCTATAGAGATATCCTTTACCAAATATGAAGAGAATTTAACATGTGGTTACAGAGATATCAGCAATGAAAAAGGTTTAACACAAAACTTTGACGTAAAAGTAGATGAACAGACAGACAGACAGACAGCCTACCCAGGGGCTTGACCCAAGGGCTTAGATATTCCACTGATAGGTAATGCTATAGAGATATCCTTTACCAAATATGAAGGGAATCAAACATGTGGTTACAGAGATATCAGTAATGAAAAAGGTTTAACACAAAACTTTGACGTAAAAGTAGTTGAACAGACAGATGGACAGACAGACAACCCACCCAGGGGCTTAGATATTCCATATGAAAGGTAATGCTATAGAGATATCCTGTACCAAATATGAAGAGAATCCAACCTGTTGTTACAGAGATATGAGCAATCAAAAAGGTTTAACGCAAAACTTTGACGTAAAGGTTGACGAACGACCGAACGAACGTACGAACGAACGAACAAACGAACGAACGAACGAACGAACAAACGAACATAGGAACGAACGGACGAACGGACGGAAAGACGAAAACTATATACCCCCTGACATACTTCGTATGCCGGGGGTATAATAAGGGTGAACCGAAGGGGCACATAATTTGGATTTTTGGAATAATAGAATGTTCATCAAATACTCTCATAATATATCCTGTTGACAAGAGAGATGCAGAAACACTAATTCCGCTAATTCAGAGGCATGTACAGCCAGGCAGCCGCATATTTTCTGATTCGTGGGGGGCATATTTAGGGCTAAATGAAACTGGATACAATCATTATACTGTTGTTCATAAGACAAATTTCAAACAACGCTACCTGTGTGTCGATACTGGAGAAATTGTAGACTGCCATACAAATCGCATAGAAGGTGCTTGGAAACACTGTATTAGTAAGGATCATTTTAGAACAAGAGGGCCATGATGGCCCTGGATCGCTCACCTGATCCTATTGTACAAACGGAATTGTGGGTAATTTATGGTGGAGTGGAGGGTTTGAGCAATTTTGGTTGGACCCAAAGACCATTTCTGTGAAATTAATTCAAAATCAGTCAGCCTGTTTAGGAGTAGAAGTCATTTTGAGAAGTAGAAGTCATTTTTGATGAAATGGCATCTCAAACCCTGCCGCCCAATGAAACCAATGGGGTATAAAACTGAACAGTTTGAGCACATTTGGTAGAGGATCCCCAAAGGAACCTTCCAGTGAAATAATTTTAAAATCCATCCACTGGTTAAGGAGAAAAAGTCGTTTAAAGCTTTTTCTATTTTTAGCTCTGGCGGCCATTTTGTTCACCCGAGTGGAATGGTTTGGGCAATTTGGTAGAGGGTCACCGAAGGAACATTCCTGTGAAGTAATTTCAAAATCCATCCACTAGTTAAGGAGAAAAAGTCGTTTAAAGCTTTTTCTATTTTTAGCTCTGGCGGCCATTTTGTTCACCCGAGGGGAACGGTTTGAGCAATTTTGGTAGAGGGTCACCCAAGGAACATTCCTGTCAAGTAATTACGAAATCCATCCACTGGTTAAGGAGAAGAAGTCCTTTAAAGGTTTTTCTATTTTTAGCTCTGGTGGCCATTTTGTTCACCCGAGCGGAATGGTTTGAGCAATTTTAGTAGAGGGGCACCCAAGAAACCTTCCTGTGCAATAATTTCAAAATCCATCCACTGGTTAAGGAGAAGAAGTTGTTTAAAGGTTTTTCTATTTTTAGCTCTGGCGGCCATTTTGTTCACCAGAGCTGAACGGTTTGAGCAATTTTGGTAGAGGGTCACCGAAGGAACATTCCTGTGAAGTAATTTCAAAATCCATCCACTGGTTAAGGAGAAGAAGTTGTTTAAAGGTTTTTCTATTTTTAGCTCTGGCGGCCATTTTGTTCACCAGAGCTGAACGGTTTGAGCAATTTTGGTAGAGGGTCATCCAAGGAACATTCCTGTGAAACAATTTCAAAATCCATCCACTTGTTAAGCAGGAGAAGTCGTTTAAAGAATTTTCTATTTTTAGCTCTGGCGGCCATCTTGTTCACCCGAGCGGAACAGTTTGAGCAATTTTGGTAGAGGATCACCCAAGGAGCATTCCTGTGAAATTAGATCAAAATCTGTCCAGCAGTTTTGGAGGAGAAGTTGTTTAAAGCAAAAGTTGACGACGGACGGACGCACGCACGGACGACGGACGACGGACGACGGACAAAGACTGATCCCAAAAGCTCACCTTGAGCACTTCGTGCTCAGGTGAGCTAAAAATGAACGGAAGCAACACTAAACTTTTTGAACAACATTTAGCAGAAATAGTCTGGCGAAACCACGTTTCCAATTAAAACAGATACAAGGTGTTTTTTGACCTTGTTAAAAGCACATATCCCCTAGACTCTCCCAAGAAACTTACCTACCCTAATCCCCTCTTTCAAACATGGACACCCCCAGACGAGGCATCACATTCACATCAAAGGTACTCGATAGTTAATCTTTCAGACAGTGAAAGTGCTACCGAATCTGATGAGGGAATATCGCCATCCATCGCTTCTTCTGACAGGGTCAGTGTAGGCACCAAAATGCCGGACAGCAGCTGATACGAATCTGGCAAGTCAATGTCAACCATGAAAGCCCTGTAGCACCCCTTTCTGTCCATAACTATGAAAGCGCTAGTCCTGTGCCGTCGACATCCAAAGAGATGGACGACAGATTCGTAAATTACCCCAGAAAGAATCCTGCAAAACCAAAACTCTTGTCAGTAAGAAAGGAAAGGGGCTGTGCTGTCCAAGCCGTTATGAAGCAGTTTCTGAAGGTGAAGAGGATGAAGAATACCCACAATCCCACAAATCAAAACAAGAGGGCCATGATGGCCCTGGATCGCTCACCTGATCCATAGTGTAACAAGTGTGCCTCAGAGAGGGCCATTATTGGCCCCAGGGCTTTAATGTGCATAATGTTGAGGGAGGTCTTAAAGGTGAAGCTTCATACCAAACATCAACAAAGGCTATAATTTGAACAATCTTGGCAAAGGTCCACTAGATGAAGCTACACATCAAATTTCAAAGACCTGGGCTTGGCGGTTTCAGAGAAGAAGATTTTTAAAGATTTTGCCTATATAAGCCTATGTAAAACCAAAGGGCCCCGGGACGGGGGCATTTTTTGCCCCAGCACTATAATTTGAACAATCTTGGTAGGGGTCAACTAGATGAAGCTTCATACCAAATATCAAAGTCCTGGGCCTTGTGGTTTCAGAGAAGAAGATTTTTAAAGATTTTCCCTATATAAGCCTATGTAAAATCAAAGGGCCCCGGGGCGGGGGCATTTTTGGCCCCAGCACTATAATTTGAACAATCTTGGTAGGGGTCCACTAGATGAAGCTTCATACCAAATATCAAAGACCTGGGCCTTGTGGTTTCAGAGAAGAAGATTTTTAAAGATTTTCCCTATATAAGCCAATGTAAAGCCAAAGGGCGCCGTGGTGGGGGCATTTTTTGTCCCAGCACTAAAATTTGAAGGGGTCCACTAGATGAAGCTTCATACCAAATATCAAAGTCCTGCATGGGCCTTGTGGTGTCAGAGAAGAAGATTTTTAAAGAATTTCCCTATATAAGCCTATGTAAAACCAAAGGGTCCCGGGACGGGGGCATTTTTGGCCCCAGCACTATAATTTGAACAATCTTGGTAGGGGTCCACCAGATGAAGCTTCATACCAAATATCAAAGACCTGGGCCTTGTGGTATCAGAGAAGAAGATTTTTAAAGATTTTCCCTATATAAGCCAATGTAAAACCAAAGGGCCCCGTGGCGGGGGCATTTTTTGTCCCAGCACTATAATTTGAACAATCTTGGTAGGGGTCCACTAGATGAAGCTTCATACCAAATATCAAAGACCTGGGCCTTGTGGTTTCAGAGAAGAAGATTTTAAAAGATTTTCCCTATATAAGCCTATGTAAAACCAAAGGGCCCCGGGGCGGGGGCATTTTTGGCCCCAGCACTATAATTTGAACAATGTTGGTAGGGGTCCACTAGATGAAGCTTCTTACCAAATATAAAACACCTGGGCCCTATTGTTTCAGAGAAGAAGATTTTTAAAGATTTTCCCTATATAAGCCAATGTAAAACCAAAGGGCCCCGTGGCGGGGGCATTTTTGGTCCCAGCACTAAAATTTGAACAATCTTGGTAGGGGTCCACTAAATGAAGCTTCATACCAAATATCAAAGTCCTGGGCCTTGTGGTTTCAGAGAAGAAGATTTTTAAAGATTTTCCCTATATAAGCCTATGTAAAACCAAAGGGCCCCGGGGCGGGGGCATTTTTGGCCCCAGCACTATAATTTGAACAATCTTGGTAGGGGTCCACTAGATGAAGCTTCATAATAAATATCAAAGTCCTGGGCCTTGTGGTTTCAGAGAAGAAGATTTTTTAAGTTTTTGGTGAAAAAAATCTATTTTTGGCTCCTGTGACCTAGATGTGCAACGGACCGGAACCATTTGAACAACTTTGAAAGGGGACCACCTAAGGATCATTCCTGTGAAGTTTGGTCAAAATCCGATTAGTGGTTTAGGAGGAGATGTCGTTTAAAGAAATTGTTTACGCACGCACGCACGGACGCACGGACGGACGGACGCACGCACGACGGACGACGGACAAAAAGTGATCCCAAAAGCTCACCTCGTCACTACGTGACGGTGAGCTAAAAATCCAAAATGAGATGCTCCAATCCATATTCCAAATCCAAGTTCATATACGACTTCTCTGCAATATTCTCCCAGTCGTCAGATAGTGATTTTCAATACCATGTGGAAATATCGCATTTAACTAACTTTTATCTATATGGTTTTAATATTTTACCCATGTGGTTAAATGAACTTGTATATACTTTGCTGTTCCATCATTTCATTAGCACGTGAAATATAACATTATATATCTTCATTGATAAAGTTTCGTATTTGCCGAGAGATGTCTGTTATTAACAGGAAAATTTATGAGCAATGGATTATTATACAAGATATCATTGGGCCCGCTAGATTATGGCCGATAGCAATTAGGTGATATTTTTGGACTCCAAATCTTAAGTACTGGCAGAGGACATTAACGGCTGCATTTGTGTTTATAAATGGCTTAAATCCCGTAATTTTTATGGAATGGGCACACCTTCTTAATCTAGGAAGTGATACAGCAGCATATAGACATTTTGAATACCTATTTACAACATTTGAAAGAAACCCAAGAAGATATCATCTTTACGGTTTTAACGTTTCACAGTCCTGTTACCAATATCTTGATGGCAGTGTTTGTCTATACACTAATAGGGCCAACCGATAGATGTTTTCCGGGTATGTTATACGGGATAGTTATAAAATTGTCATTTTTGTACCCTATTCATTTATGCAGAATATTTCTTTTTTTTTCCAAATCTAATAGTTTGCATATATAGATTTGGCGTAAAACCATATGGAATAAGCTGAATTTTATACCAAAGCAGCTTATTCCCTTTCATTCCCAGATCAATGACTTACAGAATATGCTGAATGTTAATTTTTATAGCAGAATATTTCATTCAGGGATTTTCCTATCCTTCATAATCAGGGTCCAGGGGCCGTTGGGTTTGGGAAAAACAGCTCGCTAATATTAAAGTTGGGAATTTAAATCAGCTGTAACTTTGTCAATTTTAGTTCAATTTTCATCAAAATGTAGCACAAATTCAGAAATTGGGAAATTTGTTGTAAAATTTGGGAATATCTGTCTCTAAATTGGGAAAAAGTAGGGGCCAATTACCAGCCCCAAATTTGCACTAGAAAAATCTCTGTCATTGTTAATTTTTATTGCAGAGTATTTCATAATTGTTTGCATGTTATTTCTGGGTAAATCCATTAAGTACCTCGGGATGATGTCACTTCCCGTAGCAACCAAACGGCCGCCATATTTCGAGGTGAAACTGTTTGCCTAACAACCGGAAATATTCCATTACATGCTATAGTTTTTATCTTGAATGTATCTTTCAAGTTTATTATTTTAAAATTTACTTTGAGTACAGTAATACTAATTAAATTAGTATAACTGTTGTAAGTAATTATAAAAAAAAATGATGAAAAATAATAATAATGATAATTTCAGCGGGGATAGTGAACGTCACCTCTAGGTACGCTATATACAAGTTTGTTATTGTAAAAATTACCATTATACTATAACTGTTGTAAGTAATTATAAAAATAATGATGAAAAATAATAATAATGAAAAATAATTATAAAAAAAAATGATAATTTTAGCGGCGATAGTGAACAGGCCTTGTGTATTTAGAAGTGACATGTCATCGCACAGAATACCCCAAGTGTCAATGAAACTTGACATTGATCATGACAAGTAAATCAAATGCCTGGAATATGTTTCCCTGTTCATAAAGTTTACAGATCTATTCTTTGTTAATACTGATTGATACTTGAATGTGAAAATTCAAAATTAATTATACAACATGAGGGCCCAGAGGGCCCTGAATCGCTCACCTGAGAATCAGTGTCTCTAGTACATTCTTGGCCCAAGGGCTATACTAGGTGAAGCTTCATACCAAATATCAAAGACCTGAGCCTTGTGGTTTCAGAGATGAAGATTTTTAAATATTTTCCCTATATAATTTGTTCTATAAAAGGGTTATCCTTTGGAAGCAAGGAATACACCACAGAAGTGAAACATATGGAGTGTACATGTTTTCTGGGCCAGACTAGCTAGTTTCGGCCAATTAGGCCTCATAAGTGACCCTCAGATATTTTCAAAATTCCACAATGGAATCAATGATCCCAAAGAACAAGAAAATATAATCTACACTATGATGTAGGGCAGGGAGACGTTTTACCGCCGCCACACATTCCCACACACCAGCTGTAGTGAAGTTAAATATGTTCTATAAAAGGGTTATCCTTTGGAAGCAAGGAATACACCACAGAAGTGAAACATATGGAGTGTACATGTTTTCTGGGCCAGACTAGCTAGTTTAGGCCAATTAGACCGCATGAAAAACCAAAGGCCCCCGGGGATGGGGGCATTTTTGGCCCAAGGGCTATAATTTGAACAATCTTGGTAGAGGTTCATTAGATGAAGCTTCACACCAAATATCAAAGATCTGAGCCTTGTGGTTTCAGAGAGAAGAAGATTTTTAAAAATTTTCCCTGTATAAGCCTATGTGAAACCAAAGGCCTCCGGGGGGGGGGGGGGGGGGGGGGGGGGGGGGGGGGGGGGGGGGGGGGCATTTATGCCCCAGGGCTATAATTTGAACAATCTTGGTAGGGGTCCACTAGATGAAGCATCATACCAAATATCAAAGACCTGGGCCTTGTGGTTTCAGAGAAGAAGATTTTTCAAGATTTTCCCTATATAAGCCCATATAGAACCAAAGGGCCCCATAGCGGGGGCATCTTTGGCCCCAGCACTATAATTTGAACAATCTTGGTAGGGGTCCACTAGATGAAGCTCCACACCAAATATCACAGATCTGAGCCTTACGGTTTCAGAGAAGGAAGATTTTTAAAGATTTTCCCTGTATAAGCCTATGTAAAACCAAAGGCCCCCGGGGCGGAGGCAATTTTGGCCCTAGGGCTATAATTTGAACAATCTTGGTAGAGGTCCACTAGATGAAGCTTCATACCAAACAGCAAAGACCTGGGCCTTGCAGTTTCAGAGAAGAAGATTTTTAACGATTTTCCCTGTAAAAGCCTATGTAAAACCAAAGGCCCCCAGGGCGGGGGCATTTTTGGCCCTAGGGCTATAATTTTAACAATCTTGGTAGAGGTCTACTACGTGAAGCTTCACACCAAATACCAAAGACCTGGTCCTTGTGGTGTCAGAGAAGCAGATTTTTTAAAGATTTTCCCTATATAAGCCTATTTAAACCCAAAGGCCCCCGGGGTGGGGGCATTTTTGGCCCCAGGGCTATAATTTGAACAATCTTGGTAGAGGTCCACTAGGTGAAGCTTCACACCAAATATCAAAGACCTGGGTCTTGTGGTTTCAGAGAAGAAGATTTTTAAAGATTTTCCCTATATAAGCCTATGTAAACCCAAAGGCCCCCGGGCCGGGGGCATTTCTGGCCCAAGGGCCATAATTTGAACAATCTTGGTACAGGTCCACTAGATGAAGCTTCATACCAAATATCGAAGACCTGGGCCTTTCGGTTTCAGAGAAGAAGATTTTTCAAGATTTTCCCTATATAAGCCTTTGTAAACCCAAAGGCCCCCGGGGCGGGGGTATTTCTGGCCCAAGGGCCATAATTTGAACAATCTTGGTAAAGGTCTACTAGGTGAAGCTTCACACCAAATATCAAAGACCTGGGTCTTGTGGTTTCAGAGAAGAAGATTTTTAAAGATTTTCCCTATATAAGCCTATGTAAACCCAAAGGCCCCCGGGGCGGGGGCATTTCTGGCCCAAGGGCCATAATTTGAACAATCTTGGTACAGGTCCACTAGATGAAGCTTCACACCAAATATCGAAGACCTGGGCCTTTCGGTTTCAGAGAAGAAGATTTTTAAAGTTTTCATTTTAAAAATCTATTTTTAGCTCCTGTGACCTAGATGTGCAATGGACCGGAACCATTTGAACAACTTTGAAAGGGGACCACCTAAGGATCATTCCTGTGAAGTTTGGTTAGAATCTGATCAGTGGTTTAGGAGGAGATGTCGTTTGAAGAAAAAGTTTACACACGCACACACGCACGCACAACGGACAAAAAGTGATCCCAAAAGCTCACCTTGTCACTACGTGACAGGTGAGCTAAAAAATGATTTTGTCTACATAAAAATAATAGACAGATAGAATCGGCAAATGTGATGGTAACCATGTAATAACATTAGGGTTCTCTTTAGCCTGCAGAGGGGACTGCTCTCAGTACCTGTATGGGAGTGGGGGGAGAAGGGTGGTTGGGGGCTCTACTCCAATTAACATCCCCATCCGAAGAACAGCGCACTTTATGACATTCATCCCTACAAATGATGCCAATGGAGCGTGTCCGGACACCAATGCCAATGGAGTGTGTCCTGGTAAAAAGTACTTTTATTCTCACACCACTTTGGTGGTCAGCATAGGTTTTAATATTTTTCAAAATAGTGACAAGACTTCTCAACAAGTATGTTTATTGTTGAGAAGACTTGTCACTATTTTGAAAAATATTAAAACCTATGCCGACCACCAAAGTGGTGTGAGTTGCACCCTCTATGCATATAAACCTGACAACCGGGCTTGAAATGTCATCTCAATGTCAGGTAAAAGAAGCAATGTCTCCAAAATGATCTAAATAGAGTTGATAGGGACGTTAAACCTCAACTCGAATCAACATTTTTTTTCAAGCTAAACTCAGCCGAGCAATAAAATTTGTACTGCTCATAAGTGTTTAACCAATTACCCTGGGAAACAGTGCAGGCCCAGATCAGACGCCGCAGAACACGGGTCTGATCAGGGCCTCCACTGTTTGCATAAAGTTCAGCCATTTTCCCAATAAACTTTGAAGAAAACTCAGCCAGACACCCCTAAATTTTGAAATGGACTCCGGCTATATATAGGGAGGCGATTGCAGGCCCTGATCCCCTTCGATCCTCTGACAGGGTATTTCTCCCGATTCGGAAATTTGTATAAGGACAGCTGTTTATTCTGTTGGAATCCGGGTCAACTCGGCCCTGAGTCAAGTCGGCCCGAGTCAACTCGGCCTGGTCAAGTCGGGCCCCAATATAAATTTAGCCTGTCCTTGATGAAATTATATGCTATATGTCTGATATAATATGTTATACCGTAAAAATTCGGCTATAAGACGAGGATTTTTCCCTCCAAAATGAGCCCCAAATAGTGACCCCATCTTATAGCCGAGGTCATGGACTGCAGGCTTTTTTCCGGCAATGTCCGCCGAAGACCAGACATACAGAAAAAGCCGATCGGTGATTTTTGAATTGATATAAATCGCCGCCCACAAACCAACGCTACGATTTTTCTGCATGTGCTCGCCGCTCGGTAAATGACGTCATCCTACGCCATTATCCCCACACATGTTTAATGTCATTGCATGTATCTCTTTTATAATAAAAAATGTTTGGAACCGGTAAAAAATATTTTCGCCAATAGCTAAGCGGTTCTGAACAGAGGTGGATAGAAAATCAGTGCTTTGCACAGCTCCCAAATTATCCCTAGAAGCTCCGTGTCAACAACCAACAACAGTGTCGACTTTTCCCGCCAACGTCTGCTATTTGGCGCCAAAACATAACCATTCATGAGATCATAGAATAGTCCGATTTTATAATGCAAACATCTATCTTTAGATGTAGCTAATAGTCTGGGAGCAATTAAATCATTTTCACATTGATTGTGGATTAAATTTTATGACTGGAGGATAAACGCAAATTAGAGACATAACTTGACCATATTTTCACACCTTATCGACACGCACAGCAGGGTGGCAATTATACGACAGGGATTAACAATAGTGTCATACTTGAACCGTAATAAATACACAGACCGTTTGTCTCTGAATTGACAGTGATTTACTTTCTGGTCTAGTTTTACTGTATTTAAGGACTCAAAAAGACTGGCAGTTGTAGACGATTTTTTTTTTTTTTTTTGCACTTGTCCCGACCGAGCGTCATAAGGTCAAAGTGCACCTGCCGGGCGTGATTTCAGTCTGGTCCCCGACGGCCGGGAAATGGATTTGTCAGCCCCTGTCGTCTATTAAATAGAAGTCTGTGTAGCCTAAGCCAGCAAGGAATGTACCGGGCCGACAGCGAAACGACGTATCGGCCCGACATTTGCCGCCATTTTGTGCTGGCTGGGGCGTTGGTTCTGAAACAGAATAGCTAGGTGTTGTGTTCTCAGCTGGGTGTTGTGTTCCCCGATGAAAAAAACGTTCAGTTACTTATAAAAAAGCTGCAACAAATATTTCTAAATTTTGTGGATGGAAATGAATTTCCCTCCCTTCCCAAGGCTTAATAGACGTACCTATTCAGATTCAATAAGAGTTGTCTCTCTTTGTAACGCTTACAAACGAAGACACAGAATCTCAACAGACATAAACAGGCGGCCAAACAAGCCATGTTAGGGGTAAGTAGAGGGTTTTCTGACGAAAAAAAGCCGATTTCTCACATCTAAATGGCATCTGGCGGTAGCAGATAGGCCCCGACAGGTATGGCAAAATTTGACCCGTCTTATAAAAGAGTATAAGCAAAATCCCACCTTAGAAAAACTGAAAAAGGGGTCCCGTCTTATAGCCGAATCGCCTTACAGCTGAATCTTTACGGTATGTGTTATCCTTCCGTTTTTTCTGTCTTTCGGTAATTCATATTCCATACATCTTTCTCAGCAGACCTCGACAGCTTGGCGGGATTGTCACGCAACATTAACATTTCTAATGGACAGTATATTAATATCATTTAGAATAACTCCTAACAAATATTTAAGATGTGATGTGGTATTTATATTAGACTGAAAAACTACTCCACGGACCCGAAATGAATGTTAACCTTTGATGTGAATGTATACATTTGATGTGAACTAAATATTTTTTTGTCAATGCAGCTTGAAAATGTGCATTTAAGTCCGATTCCCAACTAGTAATTTTCAGAAAATATAACTTTGGTCAAAGGCAAAAAGAATTCTCCATTCACTAATGATTTCATTGATTTGTCATATAATGCTTGACAAATGCATGCCGAGTTGACCCGGTCGAGTTGACTCGAGGCCAAGTTGACTCAGGGGCCAAGTTGGTTACAGGCCGAGTTGACCCGTTTCCCTCTGTTGTAGTTTGTTTGTTTGATTAGAGGTTTAACGTCCCCGTCAACACTGTAATGGTCATTTTGGAGACGTTGCTTCCAATTTTGTGGGACTTTTACCCGACATTGAGATGAAATGACTTCTCAAGCCCTGTCACCCAATGAAACCAATAGGGTTTATTAGCATGGACGGTTCGCCTCGCACCGCGGTTCCTGGACAGGCTTAGATCCTCCAAGCGGTTTACCACTACTAGTGTGCTGGCCGGATTCAGCTCTGCGTTGAAGCATCGTGCAGCCCATATATTTCTTCAAGCCCCTATGGGCAGGGGCCGCCCTTCTGTTGTAGGTGGTGATATGTACAACCACCTGCGCTGCATATTTTAGGCATTTTCTTCTCAGTCTCCCGGAATCTTACGTGTGAATATCGCGTCATATTCAATTAAAAGGTAACTCAAAATGGCGTAGCTTTTCACCTCCGATTTGGTTGCTATGCAGAAAGTCACGTTACTATCGAGAAGTACCCAGATGACCGACTTCATTATTCAGAATCAGAATTGTTACTGGTGACACGTCAAATGACATTCATACACCAGGACCTGTGATATGGGAAGTTAGTCCCTAGCTCTAACCAAAGATGTAAACTTAGCTACACAATCCTCAGCACCTTCAGCCGTCAAAATAATAGAATCAGGAAGGACATTCCAATCTCTAATGGTTCGGGGGAAAAACGATTCTTTATAAATATCCGTTCTTGCAGTAAGGGTCTGAAACGTCATTGAATGGTGCTTTCTACAGTGCCTAGCCGGGGGAACAAGATCATCTGTTGGAATGCTGGCAGCACCCTTTAGACCTTTGTATAAGAGTATGAGCCTACTGTCTCTTCTCCTTTTCTTGAGAGACTCCCATCTTAATTTTCCTAGAATTCATGTCATGCTCCCAGTTTCAAAGCAATAATTTCCAATTATAAATCTAGCAGCTCTATTCTGAACTTTTTCAATTTCTTCATTAAGGACCACTCCGCTTGGGTCCCAGATGCAACTACCATATTCCAAGATTGGGCGAACAAGTCCCCTGTATGCTGTCTCTTTCACATCCTGAGGACACTGATGAAGATTTCGCCTCAGGAAACCAAGTGTTCTATTCGCCTTTATTCACATATTGCTAATGTTTGTCAAGCCCCCGCCCAAAGGGGCCTGAAGAAATATATGGGCTGCATGACGCTTCCACGCAGAGCTGAATCCGGCCCGCACACTAGTACTGGTAAACCGCTTAGATGATCTAAGCCTGTCCAGGGACCGCAGTGCGAGGCGGACCGTCCATGGTAATAAACCCTATTGGTTTCATTGGGCGACAGGGCTTGAGATGTCATTTCATCTCAATGTCGGGTAAAAGTCCCACAACATTGGAAGCAACGTCTCCAAAATGACCTTTACAGTGTTGACGGGGACGTTAAACCTCAAATCAAACAAACTAATTCCATCTCAAATCGTGAGTGATTGTCACACCAAGGTATTTAATGGAATTCACATTTTCGAGGACCGTTCCCTCTAAGGTGTAAGAAGCCTCAACTTTATTAGATCTCTTCCTTGTTATCTGCATAATATTGCATTTAACTGGTTGAAATCTCATGCCCCATTTTCTGGCCCAACATCCTAATCTATCTATGTCAGCCTGAAGTTTCAGTGAGTCATCTGTATCTCTAATTTCCCAGTAACAAACACAGTCATCTGCAAACAGTCTTATTTCTGAGTCAATGTCAGTGGAAATATCATTGATGTACAGGGAGAACAATAGAGGACCAAGAACAGTCCCTTGTGGGACTCCAGACAAAACTGGCGCCCATACTGAAGATTCACCATTAACAACAACACGCTGCTTTTCTGTAGCAAAGGAAGGAATCTATCCATTTAAGACTTAAGAGTCTTCCCACCAATTCCATAACCAAATAATTTGGATTTAAGTAGTTCATGAGGAGGGGTGTCAAAAGCCTTCTCAAAGTCCAGAATAAATGTGTCCACCTGCCCCCCTTTGTCCAGGATTTTTGCCCAATCATTAATAACCGTGCTCAACTGAGTTTCGCAACTATGCCTTTTCCTAAATGCATGTTGTCTGTCTGACAAAAGTTTATGTTCATCCAAGTGGGCCATGATGTTTGAGCAGACTATGTGTTCAAGCAATTTACATAGAACACAGATCAGTGACACTGGGCGATAATTACGAGCAAGAGCCCTGTCCCCTTTTTTGAAAAGTGGACAGATGTTCGCTAGGAGCCATTCTTTGGGAATTTCACCCGTATCGAGAGATTGTTGGAAAAGATGAGCAAAAACTGGACCTAACTCGTTTGCTAGTTCCTTCAGGACTCTAGGATGAAGCTCATCAGGCAATAAAGCTTTAAAAGGGTTCAAGCCTTTAAGTCACTTGATCACTCCCGCAGAGGAAACAACAATATTTTCCATGAAAGGGGCCGATCTTCCAGTCAATGGAACCTCGTTGAACTCAGTTTTATTAAATGCATCATTGAATTGACCAACCAATTCCTCTGCCCTTTCAGAGTCCGATTCAGCGACCCCGTTCCCTCCTCTTTTATTAAGGGGTGGGATACCTTGTCTATCTTTCTTCTGGCTATTGATATACCTGTAGAAGTCTCTGGGATTCGCCTTTACATCACCTACCAAGTTATTTACATACTGATCATGCTGATTTTTGATGTCATTTTTAATTTCTCGTCTCAAGTTTTCAAATTTTGCTCTGAGTTTACCACTTCCCGACTTTTTTGCCTTAGCATGAATCTTATTTCTTATTTTATTAGGTTGTGGGACATCTCGGCACATAGCAAACTCGGCACATAACAAACTCGGCACATTACCAACTCGGCCTATACAAACTCGGCACATATTTAGCTGATTAGGCCAATTATCTATTGTTATAATTACATAACCAAACAAACAATCAAATTAAAGTTACCAATGAAATATGGACCAACTAAATAGGGCTATAAGACTTAATAAGACAAATTTTATATCAATAGACGGATCCAATGTTTTGGCACGTGACCTTGTTTACATTTCACTGCGCATGCGCCATTTACCTCCCCTGTCGAGGTACTCTTTTACCTGGTGCCGTACAGTGTCAATGTGATTTTCGAATATTTATCGTGTAATTAAACTCATTTCTTTTCAAAAAATTTAACTGATCCTTGTCAGTTTGTGTTTTTGAAGTAATAAATGATATAGAACCAGCCTCTTCTGACATTTTATCGCACATTTTGTTGCCTAAAAAGCGTTATAAAACTACCCACCATCATGCCAAAACATAGTCAATGCGCTTTATTTAAGGAGTGGAAATAAGATTAAGCATGTATATTTTCTATCCAATTTTATACGAAAAAGAAGCAGTTTAATGTCAAAAATGGTTTGTGGCAAACAGTTTTGATAGAAAGACGATTTAAAAAAGGTTATTACAGAAAATAATTCGTGCTACATCAATGGTAGAGTATGGAACCGGAAGTTTTTTTTCCCACTAGATAAAACAAGGCTAATGACCTTTGACCTTATGTGACGTACAGTACAGGTCGCGCAGAACAGCCGAAAGACTCTTTATTCCGAATTTCTTCATTTCGCATGATTCTTTTGGCCCTCTAAAACATTCCGAATCTGAAAATTATTCGGAGTGTTTTACTCGCAAACACTCCGCAAACCGTCGTCGTTCGCGATTCGCGGAGCATATTCCGAGTGTTTCGGAAGCTTTACCTCTTTGCCGCAGGCTATCTTTGCCGCGAAATCCATGCGAAAGTTACGCGGAGTGTATTTAATTATTACCTGTGTGTACAACTGATAATTAATTATGAAAAAAAAAGAAGAAGAACAAAAAAAAAAAAAATAACGAAAGTTATTGGAAATGAAAAAGGGAAAAGGTTTAAAACAAACACGGTTGAATGGCGCAGTGTATCAGTGTTGAAGAATTTATCTTTTATATGCTCATGTGTGTTCCCGGTCCGTTTTCTGTATACAAAAAAAGACGATTTTTTTCGATGTTTTGTCTTTGTGTATGTGTGTGTGTCTGCGTGTGTGACATTCAAGATGTTTTGTCTTCCGATGTTTGGTCGCGTGTTGTTTGATGTTTCTATTTGATGTCCCATTAGATGTTTTGAAGTTTCCATGTTTTTTTGACTTTCGATCAAAATTCGGACATCCGTCTTGGACATCGGTCGACCGACCGACAGACAAACAGATGTGCACAGACAGACAAGATAGACCAATGGACAGACAGACAGAGTTTAGAAAATGCAAGATTGCATCTCGTAAACACTCCTAAATTGACCCATCTTTTTTGGTAGGTGTAGTGTGGTAATATGGCTCTTTCAAGATGTCGATCGTTAATCAAAGGTGGGCGAAACTCGGCTTACCCGGAGAAAATCCGCTTGACCTTTCGGTGCAGAACTTAGCATGTTTTCACTTCCCTCTTTTCATTCCTCAGATGCTGCAGATGAGACTGCACGAATGCGCAGGCTGGTCCAGATGAGGCTGAGCGGGTGCACAGGCTGTGAGGTCTTTACTGCTCGTTCAGGACTTAATGGCTCAAACTACAGTTAGCGAGGCGATTCCATTTTTTGTAGTGTTTATTCGTCGCTGCGATACATGTAAACGTATCTATGACATGACCAGCGTTATCCCAATCTGAATGCCCGATGATTGTCTCTAATCAGACCTCGCGGTTGTGCAGGCTGATCAACTCTAGTCAGGCTCCAATCTACGTCTTTACAGGTCATGTGAATCTTATTGTATTTGGCTGGCGCTCGCTCGAACTTAGCTTCGTGTTTAACGAGGCGATTCCATTATTTATAAACAAGAATTCCGCAGATGGCGGCGTCGCACCTGCTGGGGGCAAAAGTCATAGAAGCCACAATCAGAATGTTGTTATTAATTAAGTAAATTTCATAGCAGTTGATAGTTGATGTAAAATGTGTCAAAGTCACTGGACCAAAAATATAGGCCATGGTCACCAGGTCAGGGTACGTGCCAAATCAGTACAATAAGGAGAACCACTATGCAAGATTTGGTGGTTGCAGGCCTTTTATTTGAGAAGATCTGGAACATTGACGCAAATTGTGTCAAAGTCAATGGAGCGTAAAATATAGGTCAAGGTCACCAGGTCAAGGTACCTGCAGAATCAGTACATCCAGGAGCAGCATTATGCAAGGTTTGATGGTTGTAGGCCTTTTATTTGCAGAGATCTGGAACTTCAACATAAAAATTTGTCAAAGTCGCTGGAGCGTAAAATATAGGTCAAGGTCACCGGGTCAAGGTACCTGCAGAGTCAATTCATCTAGGAGAAACACTATTCAAGATTTTCTTGGCGTAGGCTATTTATTTGAGAAGATCTGGAACATTGACGTAATTTGTGTCAAACTCAATGAAGCGTAAAATATAGGTCAAGGTCACCGGGTCAAGGTGCTTGCCTAGTCAGGAGCTCAGGGTGATGTTTCATGAAAGGTTTGATGGTTGTTTAGTCTTATAGTTGATTACAATACAAACTTTGACGTAAAAGTCGAACTTCGACGTAATGGTCAAAGTCAGTGGAGCGCAAAATATAGGTCAAAGTCACCAGGTCAAGGTGCTTACAAAGTGAGAAGGTCTATGAGATGTTTCATGTAAGGTTTGATGGTAGATGAGGTTTGTAAAATAAAATTTTTGACGTAAATGTCGAACTTTGACGTAAATGTCGAACTTCGACGTAATGGTCAAAGTCACTGGAGCGCAAAATATAGGTCAAAGTCACCAGGTCAAGGTGCTTACAAAGTGAGAAAGTCTATGAGATGTTTCATGTAAGGTTTGATGGTAGCTGAGGTCTGTCAATAAAAACTTTGACGTAAATGTCGAACTTTGACGTAAATGTCGAACTTCGACGTAATGCTCAAAGTCAATGGAGCGCAAAATATAGGTCAAAATCACCAGGTCAAGGTGCTTACAAAGTGAGAAGGTCTATGAGATGTTTCTTGTAAGGTTTGATGGTAGCTGAGGTTTGTAAAATAAAAAGTTTGACATAAATGTCAAACTTCGACATAAATGTGACGGACGGACGCACGGACGGACGGACGAACGGAAAAGTTGACGCCTACGTCGCACCCTGCTACAAGCAGGTGCGACAAAAAGTAGTTGCATTCACAATGTTTGTGACAGTTGGAAGGACGGACGGACGGACGAACACCAGTGACGAAAATAATATACCCCCAAAAAACAATAACCACGGACACCACCCAATGAATCGTATACCCTTTAGCTGAAAAATAAAATGTCGTAGCCGAAGCTGACTGGTTTTGACCGTCGGTCTCATGTTCAGCATGTTTTAAAACAAACCATTGAGATCGTACATTAGCTAGTGCTCGGCATGAACAAAGACCTAGAATAACATGCACTGTCAAAGGTAAGTGTTTTCGCTCATTTCACCATGGATAGAACTGCGGCCACTTATGACGGACGGACGAACAACAATGACGAAAATAATATGTCCATGTTTTTTTTCTTCAAAAAAAAACAAAAAAAAAACGGGTATATCAAAATCAACAACACACCCCTATTTTGTTTTCTTTGTTTGATTTGAGGTTTAACGTCCTCGTCAACACTGTAAAGGTCATTTTGGAGACGTTGCTTCCAATTTTGTGGGACTTTTACCCGACATTGAGATGAAATGACATCTCAAGCCCTGTCGCCCAATGAAACCAATAGGGTTTATTAGCATGGACGGTCCGCCTCGCACCGCGGTTCCTGGACAGGCTTAGATCCCCTAAGCGGTTTACCAGTACTAGTGTGCGGGCCAGATTCAGCTCTGCGTGGAAGCATCATGCAGCCCATATATTTCTTCAAGCCCCTATGGGTGGGGGCCGTCACCCCTATTTTAATCAGTAGACTCGACCAAGGAATTGTATGCCCTTTTACTGAAAATAAATTCGCAGCCGGCCTCATGTTCAGCATGTAACAAAACACTGAGATCGTACATTAGTTAGCGCTCGACATTAAACCCATGCTACTACAAAGACCGAGACGGCCCCCGCCCATCGGGGCTTGAAGAAATATATGGGCTGCAGGATGCTTCCACGCAGAGCTGAAACCGACCCGCACACGAGTACTGGTAAACCGCTTAGAGGATCTAAGCCTGCCCATGCAAAGCGGTGCGAGCCGGCCCTACCATGCATATAAACCCTATTGGTTTCATTGGGCAACAGGGCTTGAGATGTCATTTCATCTCATTGTCGGGTAAAAGACAAAAAGTCCCACAAAATTTGAAGCGACGTCTCCAAAATGACCTTTACAGTGTTGACGGGGACTTTAAACCTCAATCAAACTAACAAACAAAACAAAAACCCAGAATAACATAACTGTCAAAGGTAAGTGTATCATTTCACCATGGGTAGAACTGCGACCACTTGTGACGGCTGAATATTGATCAGACTGCATGGATGCGCATGCCAACCTGGAAAACTGTCCATGAAAGGTGGGTGTGTGTGTTATTTCAGCGACTTCCAGTGTATTCATAGGCGAAAGGCTCATCAGACATATTACGCATGTGCGTAAAGTAAAAAACAAGAGGGCCATGATGGCCCTGGATCGCTCACCTGATCCTATTGTACAAACAGAATTGTGGGAAATATATGGTGGAGTGGAGGGTTTGAGCAATTTTGGTTGGACCCAAAGACCATTTCTGTGAAATTAATTCAAAATCAGTCTGCCTGTTTAGGAGTAGAAGTCATTTTGAGAAGTAAAAGTCATTTTTGATGAAATGAATCTCAAGCCCTGCCGCCCAATGAAACCAATGGGGTTTAAAACTGAACAGTTTGAGCAATTTTGGTAGAGGATCCCCCAAGGAACCTTCCAGTGAAATAATTTTAAAATCAATCCACTGGTTAAGGAGAAAAAGTCGTTTAAAGCTTTTTCTATTTTTAGCTCTGGCGGCCATTTTGTTCACCTGAGCGGAACAGTTGGGCAATTTTGGTAGAGGGTCACCGAAGGAACATTCCTGTGAAGTAATTTCAAAATCCATATACTAGTTAAGGAGAAAAAGTCGTTTAAAGGTTTTTCTATTTTTAGCTCTGGTGGCCATTTTGTTCACCCGAGCGGAACGGTTTGAGCAATTTTGATAGAGGGTCACCCAAGGAACATTCCTGTGAAGTAATTTTGAAATCCATCCACTGGTTAAGGAGAAGAAGTCCTTTAAAGGTTTTTCTATTTTTAGCTCTGGTGGCCATTTTGTTCACCCGAGCGGATTGGTTTGAGCAATTTTAGTAGAGGGGCACCCAAGAAACCTTCCTGTGCAATAATTTCAAAATCCATCCACTTGTTAAGGAGAAGAAGTCCTTTAAAGGTTTTTCTATTTTTAGCTCTGGCGGCCATTTTGTTCACCAGAGCTGAACGGTTTGAGCAATTTTGGTAGAGGGTCATCCAAGGAACATTCCTGTGAAACAATTTCAAAATCCATCCACTTGTTAAGCAGGAGAAGTCGTTTAAAGAATTTTCTATTTTTAGCTCTGGCGGCCATCTTGTTCACCCGAGCGAAACAGTTTGAGCAATTTTGGTAGAGGATCACCCAAGGAGCATTCCTGTGAAATTAGATCAAAATCTGTCCAGCAGTTTTGGAGGAGATGTTGTTTAAAGCAAAAGTTGACGACGGACGCACGCACGGACGACGGACGACGGACAAAGACTGATCCCAAAAGCTCACCTTGAGCACTTCGTGCTCAGGTGAGCTAAAAATACTTGCCTTTCGGGAGCAAATTCTTTCCTTCAAGAGTAGCATTGATTGATTGATTGATTTGTGGTTTAACGTCCCCGTCAGCACTGTAAAGGTCATTTTGGAGACGTTGCTTTCAATTTTGTGGGACTTTTACCCAACATTTAGATGAAATGACATCTCAAGCCCTGTCGCCAAATGAAACCAATAGGGTTTATTAGCATTGACGGTCCGCCTCACACCGCGGTTCCTGGACAGGCTTAGATCCTCTAAGCGGTTTACCAGTACTAGTGTGCGGGCCGGATTCAGCTCTGCGTGAAAGCATCATGCAGCCCATATATTTCTTCAAGCCCCTATGGGCGGGGGCCAATTCAAGAGTAGCATACCATCTCGGAAAAGGTTTTTATTATTACACAGCACCATAGAAAGTTTTCGGTAGATTGACAGTCAACCAAAACTTACGAAGTGCAGTAGCTTTACGATACTAATTCTAAATGAGTGTCACTTATGTGTATGAAATCCAGGTAGCGGTTTATTAAAGCCGCGTTGTTCGTATCAGTGAGGCCAGAGTAGTGTGTAAAGGTTTACCTGTAGAATCGATCTGGTCTGGAAATGGCAAACATGGTAGATCCCGGTCAGAAGCCAAATAAAGGGCCTCTGATTAGAGTCTGCATTGTTTAGAGTTAAGGCATTTAAGGGATTAACGAACGAATGCCTGAGCTCCCATCCAGGGCCATTTTCCCAAATCATCAATGCCTCAATTAAACCATCTTATTGTAATGCTGTTTTCATTATTTCTCCATTAACCCATTTCAGACTGGAAACCCCTAAGCGGGTACCCTGGCAAACAGTGCAGGCCCAGATCAGACGCCGAAGAATGCGGCGTCTGATCAGGGCCTACACTGTCTGCAAAAAGTTCAGCCCTTTTCCTAATCAATTTTGAAGAAAACACAACCTGACGCCCCTAAATTTTCAAATGGACTCCTGCCATATATAAGCTGGAAGATTCCATTTGGTACAAAAAGGGTTAAACATCTCTCGCTTCTCGTGAACAACCAGTGTGACAGATTGCTTTTTTCCATGCGCTGTCTCCGACTGAGCACATGATTCCCACCATTTACCGCAGTTCGTCATGTAAGCACGTGCAGATTAACCATACTACGTCATACTAGTGAGCACGCGCACAGTTATTGCATGTGAAAAGGCACTTACAGGAAACATAATTGCTTGTTTGAGAATTGATATGTGCAGTCGGATCAGAGCATTTGCTGTTCCTGTGAGCATTCTGATCTCTGGGCTTTTCAAAGAGCACGTAATTCGATAAGACGTGTAACCATTGAAGACTCAGATCAGCCTGCCCATCCGTGCAGTCTGATCAGAGCCTTTGCTGTTCGAATAAGCCTACTATGTGGGCTATTCAAAGAGCAACAAGCGAAGACTGGACATGTTGTCTAGATGCAAATGCTGATCCGATACTTCTGTAGTAGAAAAAAAGTCTTTGTCGTGCGCCGGCTCATGTACAAGGAAAATGTATAAGAATGCGGTCTACATATGTGTCTGTTTTAGTTTTTCGTCCCACCAACAGCTTATGTCATACAGAGCCGGGTCCTCGAATAAAAGACGCATCCGAAAGTCTGGAGAGGCCCGGGATTGATCCGACAATCCCTGGTTTATGAGGCGAGTAACGTAACAACTATACACCGGCTATTATAATTTATTCCTCAATGACAGATTTCATGTTAAGGGGTCCGTTAACTGACTACAGATAAAGGTATGTAATAGTGGCAAATCATTATTATTTTAAATTTCTTTACTTCCAATTTCATGCGGCGTCTGATCTGGGTCTTCAAACCCGACAACAGGATTCCAGTCCAGATTCTAGAGATAATTAACCCATTTGCGCAACACTGACCTCACAGCGATTAGAATAGCGCGGCTATCAATACCAGGATTTGTGAAATCAACAATTTTTAATCCCCCGCCGCGAAGCGGAGCGGGGATTATAGGAATGTCTTTCGTCTATCCGTCCTTCGCGGCGGGATAATAGGAATGTCCGTCCGTCTGTCTGTCCGTAACACTTTCTTGTCCGCCCCATATCTCCTTTACCCTTTGATAGATTTTCATTAAACTTTGGTCAAGTGTTAGTCTCAGTGAGCTGATGTTCAGAACCCATGACGAACCATGCCGACTTAAGGTCAAGGTCACAGTTGAAGGTCATGAGTTTGAAACTTGGTATTTTTTTGTCCGTTTTATATCTCCTTTAGCCTTGGAACGATTTTCATTAAACTTTGGTCAAATATTCTTTTGAGTGAGCTCATGTGCAGAACCCATAAATGAACCATGCCGACTCAAGGTCAAGGTCACAGCTGAAGGTCAAGAGTTTGAAACTTTGATTTTTGTGTCCGTTCCATATCTCTTTTACCCCATTCTTTTACCTCAGTGAGCTTATGTGCAGAACCAATAAATGAAACATGCTGACACAAGGTCAAGGTCACATTTGAAGGTCACGACTTTGAAACATTGAATTTTGTGTCCGTTCCATATCTCCTAGACCCCTCAAAGGATTTTCATTAAACTTTGATCAATTATCCCCCTCAGTGAGCTCATGTGCAGAGTTCATAAATGAATCTTGCTGACACCAGGTCAAGGTCACATTGGAAGGTTACTACGCCGTATGGCTTTCCGGTCATACATTTTTGATGGCTACGTTGCTCATCCTGGAATGTTTAAAACCAACAAACACAATTTCTTCTATAATCATTTTATTCTAGTACATCACGCCCATTGCCAGCCTCGGTATCTCATGAATTCGGATGCGCGTCTGACTTGGGATCAGGAGAATGTGGGTCCGATACTTGCCGGGGTCGGCAACATTCTGTTGTGGAGACTGATCATGAAATTTGTTCTGGCCTTTCTCTCCTTTCCGCTGTTATCAAGAAGGGCAGTTGTCATTCTCTGGCGAAAGAATATGCACTGTGCTGGTTAACCGTTACCGTAAAAGACTGCCCAGGAATAGTGCTGATGGGTAAACTGATCAGTTAAAAAATGACGCCCATAACGGCAATGGAAATGGAGTGTTTTATTGTGCAATAAATCTCAGCGAAGAAGAACGTGACCGAACAGCCGCAGTTGTAGAACGTCACTCCTTTTTTTGTATAAGAGTTTGACTGTCCAGTCAATACTATTTTAGGGCATTCTTTTAGCTGTCAACACTTCCTGTGCAGACCTATTGGCTACGTAAGCGTTTAACTAATAGGCTGCAGTGTGCAAATTCTTTCACCAGAAACTGACAAGTTCCCTTGACTCAGCGGAATGGATTTGTTTGTTTGTTTGATTTGATGTTTACGTCCCCGTTAACACTCTATAGGTCATTTTGGAGACGTTGCTTCCAATTTTGTGGGACTTCTACCGACATTGAGATGACATGACTTCTCAAGCCCTGTCGGCCAATGAAACCAATACGGTTTACAAGCATGGACGGTCCGACTCGCACTGCTTTGCCTGGGCAGGCTTAGATCCTCTAAGCAGTCAACCAGTACTAGTGTGCGGCTGGTTTCAGTTCTGCGTGGAAGCACCTTGCAGCCCATCTATTTCTTCAAGCCCCGATGGCGGGGGCCGTCAGCGGAATGGAGAGAATGACTGTAGAAAAGTTGTAATGATCGATTTCCACGACAGAAAGCTACCGACTCCTGGCAGGTATTGAATCCGCATCCCCCTGAATCACTTAATTTGCCGGGATTCCTTTTAACATATTATGTGCCTTGATAGCTCGGTGGTTAGTGCACTTGCATTTGATGCTAGAGGTCCCAGGTTCGATCCCCGGCAGCGGCGATAAAATTTCAATGTCCGAACACGCTCCATTGGCATCATTTGCAGGGATGAATGTCATAAAGGGCATCGTCCTTCGGATCGGGACGCTATCTGGAGGCCCCCTGTGCAGGGAGAGTCATGCCCTATGCAGGTTGAAGACCCCTACCGTAATTACATGATTACTGTGTTGGCTTTCATCCTGCAAAACTGGTGTGTATGTAATGTACATCTGCGAGTAATGGTAAGATGTGACCGATCGCAGTATTAGTAGAAAGAAAAGGAAGAAACAGTCGAACAGTTGGGAGAATTTGATGGTATTGTCGAATATGAGTGTTAGAATCCAAAAAGATCAGCTCCAGTTTGTGAACCATTGCAAAAAAAAAAAAAAAAATCACAGTTCAAGCTGCCGGTTACTTTAAAGTAGATACACCAATCGTGGTTTAGTCTTCTTTACAAATGCCTCCAAACTGTGATTTATTACTCAACAAATCACATAGAATATGATAAAATAGAGTCATTTCTCATATAACTTGTCTTGACGATAACAAGACTGTGAGCTAAGGGATCAGGAGTGTTTCGCGGCCCTCTCAAGATTATTTCATTTATTTCTATCAAAATGCTAATCTGAGATGGGCGAAAACTGGAGTACCAAGATAAGAACCTGATAGCCGTTGTTTTTTACATGCCCGAGTGAGACCCAACAGCGGTGAGAGACCAAATCATTGCTCTTGCAGGGGAGGCTCTCATCGTCTTCCTTATCTCTAGAACTAACGTTTTTTTTTTGTTTTTTTTTTAAGATGACATAGTTCGGTATCATCGCGAAAACATGTCTAAATAATTCTGGCCCCCTTTAACCCCACTTTTATACAGTAAAACTGAGGTTTAGAGGGGTAAACGTTATTTTCTTTATTCTGCTCTATAACACAGCCAGTGGTACTCGTTAGAACCGCCTCGATCAGGCGGTTCCAATGTGTATCCATAATCCATATTTTGAGCAGAAATAAGAAAACTATCACGTTTTTACACTGAAAAATTTCAATTTGGAGGTAAAATTATCCTATATATTTGAATAGGCGTGCTTCCATAATGTTTTTACAAATCTTGTTCAAATGTAAACTACTGGTGCTCGTAAGAACAGCCACAATTAGCCGATCCTTACGAGATCCATAAATCGGTACATGTAAGCTTCTGTCTAAAAATAAGAGAACTAATGAATATCCCCAATCCTCGTAAGCCCCACTGCTTTATATAAGCTAGGTGTTCGTCTCACGGACCTGTCCACCTGACGGACACGTGCTCGGCTACGGTTGCTGTAGATGCTGATTCGGATGTTTTCCTTTTTCCCTTCCTCTCCTTGAAATTTGGATTCCGCCAGCCTTTAAAACAACGATCTGGTCGAAAGAAGTGAATTCTTCAACCGAACATCAAACCAAAAAAAGAAAAAAATATATAAATATATATATTGCATTTGGGAACATATCACGAGGAGCACCTTATACTCATTATATGCCTGTTTATTACAACTTCAAGTAAGGCATTTTACCGTAATGGTCCCGTTTCCGTGCTGGGGTATATTAGTTGCACGTGCAAATTGAAAATCCAACCGGCATGAAAAAAGATTGGGTCAAATGATACATGTTAGGCTGCGCGAAAGTTGGCGAGGCATGTTAGAAAGGTGAAATTTTGATAGGGGAAGGAAAAACGACCTAATGAAAAATTGTCAGTAAAATAATAATAATAATAATAACAATTAATATACAACCAATATCATATGAATAAATATAAACTTGAACAGAGTAATTGATAAGGGTCGTATCATCGTAAAAACGACTCTCAAATCGAGCAAATACGCCTAGAAATGAAGAAAAAGTCGTACCAAATACGACCATCAAATTGGCGATACGCCGAGGTCGTTCCATTGCAGTCGTATCGGCAATGGAAAAAAAAACGTGATGCCTGACAAAAAGCAATCAAAATCGTGGTAATTTTCGCCGCAACATAGTCTTCAACAAAAACTGTTCCAATCTTCAAGAATGATTCGAAATTCATGAATGATGGCTTTTGTTTTAATTACACTGAAACACTTCAACCTTAACTTTTGACGATCATATATTGAATACCGATCGGCTTATATTTAATCAGCCTCAAGTTATGACAACTATCAACATAATTAGGAAACCGATTATTGATGCGTGATTACATAACGGTATTTATTATCTAAGGGAAAGCCGGCCGCATAATTAACTTTATTAACAACGCCTGAAGCATGAACAGTAACTTTATGACAAGCATGCATAAAAATACGATCCTGAATATTGTTAGGCAACCGCATTGACTTCTACGGAGTGTCATCTTTGAGAAAAAAAATTGGGTTTGACAGATCTACAGATTCACATTGTCATGTAGGTAGGAATTAAATATCAAAACAGACGCACAGACGATAAAAAGTTAAGACCACTTTTACTTTTTGTGGAAAACCTGACAAAGTTTCTCCGGAAAAACGCAAGAAAAAAAATCAAATGCATGAGTAATTTCTGGCAACTATTTCTCCCAAATCACAGAAATTCACGTTGAAATGGATTACTCTGTATTTTGTGGAAAAACAAAACAGAAGCAACAACAATTAACTGGGCTAGGAAAGATATAATTAATGTCACAGCGAATATATATCCGACCAGGCAGCGTTAGCGCTAGCTCTTTCTGCTTAGCGTCTGCAGGCTGCAGATGCAAGAAAATTTGCATCCATGAATAATTTTTTCGCATCCTTTGGCCATTGGCGAAAAGTCTTAACTGGAGGCTTAAAAACCTTGTTTACTGCCGTTTTCCGACACGTGTATGTCGGCGCTTATGATTATTGCATCATAATGGTTGTTTACTTTTGACTACACTTCTATTTTTCATACTTTTATCATCCGGACGTATTTTTTTCTGGCAACATTGTCGTCAATGCACGTCTGAGACAGAACCACCGCTGCACAGACTGGTCTCTTTGTCCGCCGTGTTCCGTATACATCTGACCAAAATTATATTTATTGAGTCACAATGGCAGGATTAATATATAATACTTGGGTACTCATATATCTAATTGTGAATCACAGGTGGTTTGCATGCAGTGCATGCTTATTTACCGCTATCTCTCAAGTAGCCAATTAAATTAACACTCTAAGATGTCTCGCCGGCGTCTTTGAACATTAAGCAGAATGACTGGCAGGGCATCACAAAAGAACGCAAACACAGCAACCGGGACAGACTGATTAGCTTTCACAGATGTGCTTGCTGATCTGAGTCTTCACTGGTCGCATGTTTTATTGCATTTTTGCTGAGCGCTGAATTTCTCGCCTTTTACCAATCGCATGCAGTTGCTATAATTAGTGGAGATTTCTCGCCTTTGAACGCGTAGCACATAAGGCCGCTGCAGACACAAAACATGGGCTTGAAAACGTTTTGATGACAATATGATCTGTGTGACAGCTGAAGACTCTGACCAGCCTGCACAGTCTGATCAAAACGAGCCTTCAATGGCGTCTGGGAAATTCCAAAAACACATGCGAAGACTACGACCACATTGGCTGGATTTACATTCTTTAGAAGAAAAAGTAATTTTTCATTTTGCTGTCCGCCAGCTTATTAACATGAAAATGTACATCGGTATGTTACGACGATATGTCTTTAACGTCTTTTACATATGGCCATTGCCACGTCTGACATTAATATAAGTGCACTTAGCAGTCATCCTGTGATGACAGATGAAGATACGACCCTAGTTTTAAATTTAGGAGTACCAATACTCTCAAAGAATCACAGGATACGCCTATAGTCTTTGGTTGAAGGAGTAACAGTACTCCTTGGGCAAAAGCTTATCAATAACACTGTCAAACCACTCGGAGTATTTCAGCGACATTCGGAATATTAGCCCCGGGCATTATTGACCAAACATTACCTGTATAGTCGTTCGGAAAACTCCGAGTATACTCGATATTTCGCGGAGTGTTTGGGAGTGGTTTGTTTCCTCATTCCGAGTGTTTTGATGAAAATATGCGGAGTGGTTTGGAGTACTGTGAAAATTGCATTCGGAGTGAAAAAGAAAACTGGCTTTTATGCGCGACCTGTAGTGTAGACTTTGGATGTGTCTATATATAATGGAGTATATCTAAAAAAATATATATATGAAGAAGCTTTTTCAGTTTTTCTAAGTTGTTTCTTAAATTGACCAGCGAATAAAGCTTTAAAAATGTCTAATTAATTTGTCAGCATTTTCCTGTTACTGGAGAATACGATACTGTTTTTTTTTTTTTTTTTTTTTTCTAGTTTGTTGTATCAGCAACCGTTTTTGTTTACGGGTTGGTCTGTTGTGGCGTGCCTACTGCAGCTTCACATTACCAGAGGTGTAAAATTTCCCACAAGCTTACTTGCCCTTATCGTCTAAACTTTTCATTTTTAGTGCTAAAAATGAAGAAAAAGTAAGGTCAGTTTTAAAAACCTCACTCGCCCTGCCCTAAAACTTACTCGCAAATGCGAGCGGGCGAGTAGAATTTTACACCCCTGATTACGTTGAAACACCTGTGCAATAATGTGTGTTCAGCTCAGCTGGGCAATTATGGGTGGCAATGTGTCCCGAACATCATATTCACAGCTTTTATGAATTAAGTTCCAGTAATCTTCTGATTAATCAGATAGTTAGTGTAGCAATGAAGCCATATTCAGAGCCTATTAAGATGATTTGAAAATGCAAAAAGAAACAAATAATAATAAACCTTAACCTTTATCTATCTATCTATCTTCTGATACTGCGTCGGTCACATTTGACCATTACCGCAGGTGTATATTACATACACTCCAGTTTTGCAGGATGAAAGCTGTAGGCGCATTCGTGCGCCCGTGAAAATGTAATGGTGCCACGCTGTAGGCGCAATCGTGCGCCGAAATTGACTGGTGTGCTTGGTGCGACTCATAGAAAAGGAGGAACTCTCGTTTTTCGGTGCGGTTTGGCATTTCGGTATCAAATAACATCCGGGCATCGATGAAAAAAAAAAACTTGCCGTTTCGATGTTTTTGGATGGATTTTCTTCGGGTTTTCTGGGTAAGGATGCAATTTTTTTGAGGAAATCGCTACTTTTTAACGAACTTGATCTAATCAAGCCCAAAATACGCTCTGAAAGGGTGTTTTAAACGATTTTTCGACTCAGTCAGCTGAGTGACAGTAGGCTACTTTCGTTTTCCATATGCTTTGAATGGTGGAGAAATCAAGAAAAATACGGTTTTTTGCGTGTTAAAAGTTGCTGAAAATGGTAGTATTTGATAAAAACAATTCAGTGGGACGGAGTATCGATAAAAAAATTAATTCAGCATGCTAAAGGTTAAACTATTTTATTACATATGCATATTTATAAATATCATGAAATAATAATAATAATAAATCTTTCTTTCTTTCTATATATACTGCCATACGCCCTCGCGGACATTCAGGCAGTAAAGTATTAATGTACATTTAATATGCTGTATAAATATTGTGGGCCGAGTTTACTATGTGCCGAGTTTGTATGGGCCGAGTTGGTTATGTGCCGAGTTGGCTATGTGCCGAGTTTGCTATGTGCCGAGTTGTCCCGTTACCTTTTATCATGGCATAAGTTTCCGATGCGGTTCGATTCTCTTAAAAAGAAAGCGCCTGGTTGACACAGATCATGTATTCATACGCTAAATATGCATTGATGCCCATTTACTTATATGTACGAGGAATTTTCCCCATTTTCGAGTTCAGGGGAAAGAATCAGGATATTGCCAAATGACCCCCACTCAGTGTATCTATCTTCATATACTGAGTCGGTCAAACTTGGCCATTACCTCAGTTGGGTGGTGCGCTAAATTTAGAATTTAGCAAAAAAAAAAAAAAAAAACACCCTCTGGATGAGTTCTTAAAACTATTTACAATCTGCTTTCAGAGGTGTACTAAAACGCACACCTCTGGATCCCAATCTACACTATGCGGGCTTTGAACTCCTCTGCAGTTTTGGCATTTACCACAGAGGAGGGAAGACTATTCCACTGAGGAATAGTTCTAGGGAAGAAAGAATTCTTCAGGGCATCACTATAGGCCTGGTACCTACGATATTGACTGTTGTTTAGTTTTGATGCCCTTGTTTGAGTTGAAGTAGTCACAGGGGTCAAGTATTTATCTTTATTAAGAGACACTGTGTCAGAGTGAATCTTATAAAAGAAGGTTAAAGAGGACTGCTCGCGACGGGCCTCCAAGGATGGCCACTCCAGCTCATCGAGCATATCACCAACACTGCTTCTGTTCCGCCATCGCCTGCAGGTCCATCGGGCAGCCGTTCTCTGAACCTTCTCAACCTGCTGAACCTGAGTTTTAACATGGGGGTGCCAAACAGGTGATGCATACTCTAATTGAGGTCTAACCAAGGTTTTGTATGCAACACCCTTTGTCTGCCTAGGTGCAAAAGCCAAATTACGTCTAAGAAACCCTAATGTCCTAGTTGCTTTAGAGGTAATCTCAGAAATATGTTGACCCCAATCAAGATTATCAGTAATGGTGATACCAAGATATTTTGCGGATTGGACATGTTCCAAAGTATGCTGATGTAATGAGTAGTTGAATTTAATCTGCTTGTCTGGAGGGTGCCGTGACACCCTCATTGAATGACATTTGGCCACATTGAACTTCATTTGCCAATCGGCCTCCCAACGTGCTAGGCTATCCAGGTCATCTTGTAAGATAAGACAGTCAGAAGTAGTATATATGTTCCTATACAAAACACAATCATCAGCAAACAAACGAACAGATGACCTGATATTATCAGGAAGATCATTAATAAATATCAAGAAAAGGACCGGTCCAAGTACCGAACCTTGTGGGACACCGGACAAAACAGGGACTGGATCCGACGCTTGGCCGTCAAGTACAACTGTAAATGTCAATATCTTAAGATCTGGTGAACCGATTGTTCTCAAATATAAAGTGTTGTATTTATAGAGTATTGCTAAATATTCTGAGCTATAAATTAAGCGGATTTGTTCATTTTTTCAATTTTCTGGTCCTATACCTAATGACAGAACGATTTTGCCAGTTTTTGTAACAAAAATGATGAGAATGTAAATTGATTGAAAACGGCAAATAACTTCCAAACAGCCATCGTGGGTAACTTTTATCAGTTGGAAAGGGAATGAATCAAGGATTATGGTGATTCCTGTGTCATGACAAAGTAGCAGGAGCAAAAGATCTAAGAACATACCAAGTTTTAGTTCTTGGTTCGGTTGCACAGCCATTTTGCAATTTCGCGGGAAATATTATGTGTATGCACCGCTCAGGTGTTGACTTTCCAGGGTGTCAGAGGTTTCGCCACTTTGCATGTTCGCCACCAGAGGTTTCGCCACCCCCGTGAGAGGGTTCGCCACTTTTCCGATTTTTGCTTTTGGAGGGTTCGCCACTTTTTATATATTTTTCTTATAACTATTTGATTTTGTGCAGGGTTTAATTAAAAGAAATAAATAAAGGCTGTTTATAGTTTTAAATGTCGGTTGTTATTGTTTTTATTATTTCCTACTTGAAAATAGACAAAACACCTATTCTCAATATAGGGTTCGCCGGTCATCCGGGTACTTTCGTTTGTCACGTGATAGCAACGAGAATGCGGGTGAATACAAACGCCATTTTGAATAAGCAAATAGTGTAAATAAAACCCAAGTCACTAGCATATTTCTTACAATTTTGATAAAACATGCCAAAAATCTGTAGTGCAGGTGGTTGTACAAATCATCATTTACAACTGGATAAAAAGCTATAGTTCTATCAGTTCCCAAATGGAGAAAAACATCCAGAGAGACGGTCTCGGTGGATAAGGGCCTGCAGTCGCCAGAACGCTGATGGTTCAGACTGGATTCCTACATCAAAATATGTTTACATGTGCAGTGAACATTTTATAACAGGTAATTGATTCACAATACATTATTCTTTGGGCCATGCTTTGTTGATAATGAACTGAAATTGTCCTTTCTATTGGTAAAATTGTCTGTTGATTTCTCTCTAGTGCTCGAATTTCTCCCTTTCAACAACATTTCTGCACTTACCGAGGCGATCCCTTGGAACATTACCACAGGTGTTGGATGGGTGACTAAATTTAGAAATTGATTGTAATTATCTTTAAAGTGTAGAAAAAAAAAAACTCCTTACTGGGTGTGCTAAAGAAGATGAACAGGGGTCCTAAAACATATGGCATGCAAACAGTATGGACCCAGATCAGATGAGCAGTCTGATCTGGGCCCACACTGTTTGCAGAAATGACTTAAAGCTACCGGCAGTCAACGATTTTTTACAGACAAACAGTGTGGACTCAGATCAGACAGTTCCTCTTAGCAATCTGATCTGTGTTATTTTGACAATAAACAGAATGTCAAACCTACCTTGACACTTGGATAGAGTATATTTCCCCGAGTCCATGACACCTCCAAATACACAACACTTGACACTAGTCCGTAGACATCGGTTATCAGGCAGCTGTTATTTCACTAAATGGAAATTTCCCGCCTCGTTATTCTTTACTTTTTATCATTTTTACTTACAGTAACATGCATTTTCAGGTTAAAAAAAAAACCATTTTATTCAATGTAATTGATAGCGATCTAAAGGGTAATTGCCGGTCGCTATGTTATTGTTTTCACCTCCAAAATGGCGGCCTATCGGTTGCTACGGGCAGTGACGTCACGCCGGCGAACCCTATAGATGCCCGTTTGTAGTTTTTGGCTGTCTTTTGCGTTTTGTTCATGCCAAACAGAAGAACTGTGATATCCCTGATGTCCATCATAATGGCATAGTCCATACATTTCAAAATACTACTTATTACTCGTTATCCGATTCGATTATTTCGACAGCTGACCAGTAATAATTCTGATTCTGATAATTTTTGCCCTTGATACCAATGCCTAAAGTAGTCATTTTGTTTGGCCAAAAATCGATGTCCTGTCTTAGAGTGCTAAACATTGTGAGAGTTTTTTCTGTATTTGTATAGATATATTGCTGCAAAAAGTTTGCTTTATTTTAATTAACATGCTTAGCTAATACTTGAATCAAATATCAATTTTCGGTGGCGAAACCACTGAGTGGTGAAACCTCCCGTGGGGCGAAACCTCCTGGTGGCGAAACCTCTTGGTGGCGAAACCTCCGATGGCGAACTTGTTGGGTGGCGAAACCTCTGTAAACCGACTTTCCACATACCCTGAAAATTCATCCGGCGTTATCTTACAGTGGGAAAAACCTGAGGGGACAATTATTAGCTTTTACAAAAAGCTTGAGTCTACGCATAGAACACATTAATTTGTGTAGTCATAAGATTGGAATGTCAACTGACAAAACTGCCCATGTGTATTCTGTGCCAGTAAACTTGTTTAATAGCCAAAGATTCCAAAAGTTGACTCCAGTTTCATATATAAACAAAACTACCAATCTTTTACTATGACAACCACTCGTACTAAGGAAACGAAAAATCAGTAGAACAGATGCATCTGCGTTTATTTAGTGAAAACAAACAAAACAAGATGTGTTAGTGAAACACGAACATGTCCCCGGGCATGTTTTTTTTTTTTTTTTTTTTTTTTTTTTCAAAATTGGTCACAGTTCAAGATTTTTTCATTTGAGTGGGATGCCCTTGACACAAGGAACTTACATGCCATATATGAAGGCTCTATCTTAAACGGTTCAAAAGTTATGAACAATAATATTTTTTTCTTTAAAGTAGGTCATAGGTCAATGTCACAGGTCAAAAATTTTGCATGAATGAAAAGCTCTTGTCACAAGGAACCTACATGCCAAATATGAAGGCTCTAACTTAAACGGTTAAAAAGGTATGAACAATTTTATTTTTTTCTTTTAAGTAGGTCAATAATCTAGGCCATGGTCTAAAGAATTTACATGCATGTAAAGCTCTTATCACAGGGAACCTACATGTCAAATATGAAGGCTCTATCCCAAACGGTTCGAAAGTTATGACCAAAATCTTTTTTCTTTTAAGTAGGTCAAAGGTCAAGGTCACAGGTCAAATATTTTTGCATGAATGTAAAGCTCTTGTCCGAACCCGGGTCGCTGGAGTGACAGGCCAACACTCTACCGCATCGCTATAAAAACCGGCTTGTACCGCAAGGCAGTACAGCTGTGCTATATGCCTATACCTTATTGGCCCCCGCCCATCGGGGCTTGAAGAAATAGATGGGTTGCATGATGCTTCCACGCAGAGCTGAAATCGACCCGCACACGAGTACTGGTAAACCGCTAAGAGGATCTAAGCCTGCCCTGGCAAAGCGGTGCGAGTGTCGGACCGTCCGTGCTTATAAACCCTATTGGTTTCATTGGGAGGCACGGATTGAGATGTCATTTCATCTCAATGTCGGGTAAAAGTCCCACAAAATTGGAAGCAACGTCTCCAAAATGAGCTTTACTCAAATCAATCCAAAAAAAAAACCCTATACCTTATGACATTCTCCCCCTCCACATTGAAATTTGTCTTCGAAATTCTGGGAGTCCGAGAATCACGTGACATGATTATCAAGGAGTTCTAATGCACAAGAGGGTTATTTACGGTGGGCGCCAAATGCCACAGTGGTGGAAAATGAACATGGCTCGACCGGGACTCGAACCCAGGGCCTCTCGCATACCGTGCGAACACTCTACCGACTGAGCTACCGAGCCTCACGGTCGACCTGTTACATTTTCCCCCTGCCTAATGAGATTCGTCCCGAATCTCTAAGTCCTATCCAGTCCGGCTGCAAGACTTATTTTCATACTATTTCATGCTCTCAGACGCGGTGCTGGACCACACTGACCACCAGAATCAGAAACCGGCTTGTACCGCAAGAACTGAACACTTCACTCACAAGCACCGGGTAGAACTGAACACTTCACTCACAAAAACATTCTGAAAATGCCGATCCCGACCCTAAAAAGCAAGAATTTGCTCCCTAAAGGCAAGAATTTGTTCCTTCGGGTGCATTTTCTTGTCTAAAGAAAGAATGTGCTCCTTTGGAGACAAAACATTTTTCAAGGAAAGAATTTGCTCCTTTGGAGTGAAACTTACTACAAGGTAAGAATTTGCTCCTCCATGGAACCCATAACAACACAAAAGTGGCCAATATCAGTCAATGACTCAAAACACAAGACAAAAATACATTCAAAATAATGCAAACCTGCATTCACTGAAATTCCCTTCATACATAAACATGACAATGTTTAAAAGAAAAAAAACATGTATGAAAGGCCTTTTTCCATTCTCTTGTTTCTAATAGACGGATCTATGAGAAACAAAAGCTACAAGATCATGATCACGTTGTCAAATATTAAATAAAGCATCCAAATATCTAGAAGTCGAGCTAAAGGCTTCAATTTTCAGATTACTTTTCAACAGAAAGGGACATCATGAAGTCTCTTTCATAACAAAACAAAAACAGATCAGCCACCAGGACTGCGTAATGTACCCATCGGAATACCCACAACTTGTCTAAATAACTTAGTACCGAATCTTATGTAAATATTGTCAAGTAGAAAGGTGAGAGCTTCATACACTTTCTGACATGACCATAAAGTAACATTTTTATGTTCTTTAGAAGTGAAAAAAGTATTTCTTACATTACATGCAAGATAAGTTGCATGAAGACTGAAGCAAAATTGTGGTCTCTTGGGGATGAACAAGGTTTCAATGCAATTTGACATAGGGACCTAGTTTTTGATGCGATATGACCCATGTCACAACTTATTCAAGATATCATCAAGACAAACATTCTAATTTAGTTTCATGTAATATGTTCTATAAAAGGGTTATCCTTTGGAAGCAAGGAGTACACCACAGAACTGGAAAATATGAAGTGTACATGTTTTCTGAGCCAGACTAGCTAGTTTCTGCCAATTAGGCCTCATCAGTGACCCCCAAATATTTTCAAAATTCCACAATGGAATCAATGATCCCAAAGGACAAGAAAATATAAACTACACTATAATGTAGGGCAGGGAGACTTTTTACGGCCACCACACATTCCCAGACACCAGCTGTAGTGACGTTAAATATGTTCTATAAAGGGTTATCCTTTGGAAGCAAGGAATACACCGCAGAACTGGAAAATATGAAGTGTACATATTTTCTGGGCCTGACTAGCTAGTTTCGGCCTGGAATCCTGGTATCCGTGACGGTGTCTTCCGAGGTATTCCGATTTCTCTTCAGGCTTTTCAGACAGTGTAGATTTTATCTAGGCTTTGACAAAGATATAATCAATACAAACATTCTGATATAGCTTCATATAGATTGGAGCAAAACTGTGGCCTCTATAGGGTGAACAAGATTTCAAAGCAATTTGACCTAGTGACCTGGGTTTTGACCCGATATGACCTATGTTCGCACATGATCAAGATATTAGTAAGACAAACATTCTGGTGTAGTTTTATGTAGATTGAAACAAAATTATGGCTTCTAGAGGATGAACAAGGTTTTAAATAATTTGACCTAGTGGCCTAGTTTTTGACACAACATGATCCACATTCAATCTTGGCCAATATATAGTCAAGAAAAACATTCTGGTATAGTTTCATGGAGATTGAAGCAAAACTGTGGCCTCTAGAATGTGAATAAGGTTTGAAAGCAATTTGACCTAATGACCTAGTTTTTGGCCCGACATGATCCATATTCGAACTTGACCAAGCTATCATCGGGACAAACATTCTGGTTTAGTTTCATTAAGATGGCCTGTATGGGATGAGCACAGTTTCAATGCAATTTGACCTAGTGACCTAATTCTTGACCCGACATGACCCATATTAAAAAACTGACCAAGTTATCACCAAGAAAAACATTCTCGTGTAGTTTCATGAAGACTGAAGCCAAGCTGTGGCCTCTAGAGGGCGAACAAGGTTTCAAAGCAATTTGACCTAGTGACCTGGTTTTTGACCGACATGACCCATATTAAAACATCAAGACAAACATTCTAGTATAGTTTTATGAAGATTGAAGCAAATCTGTGACCTCTAGAGGACAAGGTTTTAAAGCAATTTGACCCAGCGATCTAGTTTTTGATCCGATATGACCCATATTCACATTTGATCTAGATGTCATCAAGGCAAACATTCTGGTATGGTTTCATGCAGATTGAAGCAAAACTGCGGCCTCTGTATGGTGAACAAAGTTTAAAAGCAATTTGACCTAGTGACCTAGTTTTTGATCCGACATGACCCATATTCAAATTTGACCTAGAAATCGCAAAGACAAGCACTCAGGCATACTTTTATGTAGATTGAAGCAAAACTTGGCCTCTGGTGTGTGAACAAGGTTTTAGTGACCTAGGTTTTGATCCCATATGACCCATAATCACGAAAACAGGCCTATTTAATTTTGACACCCTTGAACCCCACTTTTATACAGTAAAACTGAGGTTTCCAGGGGTATACCTTATTTTTCCTATTTCTGCTCTAAAATATAGATTGTGGGTACTCGTTAGAACCGCATCGATAAGGCGGTTCTAACGAGTGCCCACAATCTATATTTGGAGCAAAAATAAGAAAAATATCACAATTTTTCATTATAAAATTTTCATTTTTTCGCCGATAAAGGTGGCAATGTATTTGTATAGGCGTGTTTGCGTAATGTAATCAGACTTGACCAAGATATCATCAAGACAAATATTCTGGTAGATTTTCATGAAGACTGAAGCAAAACTGTAGCCTCCAGAGGGCGAAGAGTTTAAAGCAATTTGACCTAGTGACCTAGTTTTTAACCCGACATGACCCATATTCGACCGAGATATCGTCAGAGATCGAAGCAAAGCTATAGCCTCTGGATGATAAGCAACATAAATGCAGACGTTGTTTGACGCACGGACGAAGGGAGCTAAAATGCACAGAATGTGGGGTCTGATCAGGGCCTCCGCTGCTTGCAAAAAGTTTATTCATTGTCCAAACAAATTTTAAAGAAAACACAACCTGACCCCTAAATTTTGAAATGAACACCTGCTATATATAAGGAGGAAGATTCCATTTGGTACAAAATTGGTTAAATAACGTTTCGTCCTCTTACGTCATGGAATCTTCGAGTGACGTTATAAAACGGTGGCTCTTCCGCCCAGTGATTTGTTGCAGAATAAATCACAGTTCCATATCAGGAAAACACGCCTATATAATTTTGACCCATTGAACCCCACTTTTATATATGGTAAAACTGGGGTTTACAGGGGTAAACTTTTTTCTTATTTCTTTTCTAACATATAGCATGTGGGAACTCGTTAGAACCGCCTCATCGAGGCGGTTCTAACGATTACCCGCAATCTATATTTTGAGCAGAAATAATAAAAATATCACAAATGTTTATCTTAAAAGTTTCGTTTTTTTCGGCGGTAAAGTTTACAATGCATTTGTATAGGCGTGTATCGTAATGTTTCCGTTGCCTAAAAAGGCGAGCTGTGTCAGAATTGTAAAGTCTGAAGGGAAACGACAAAATTACGTACTTCCAAGCGATGGCTGATAGAATTTCGGTGCTGACATGGCCCTTCTTTAGCCCCTTGCATGCATGGCTGTTCAAAGGACGATCAATAAAGCTTGTATTGCCCTTCTATAGCCCCTTGGCTATTCAAGGGGCGATCAATAAAGCTTGCATGGCCCTTCTATAGCCCATTGTCTATTCAAGAGGCGATCAATAAAGCTTCCATGGCCCTGCTATAGCCCATTGGCTGTTCAAAAGGCGATCAATGAAGCTTGCATGGGCCTTCTATAGCCCTTTGGCTATTCAAAGGACGATCAATAAAGCTTGCATGGTCCTTCTATACAAAAGGCAATCAATACAGCTTGCGTGGGCCTTCTATAGCCCTTTGGTTATTCAAAAGGCGATCAATAAGGACTCTACACAGACTGGATCGATTAACAGGCTGATACGAGACGCTGTTTGTCACAAATGTCTTCTTGTAGTTCTTTTCTTTCTTTCTTTCTTTCTTCTGATACTGCGATCGGTCACATTTGGCCATTACTCGCAGGTGTATATTACATACACTCCAGTTTCTGCAGGATGAAAGCCTATACAGTAATCATGTAATTATAATAGGGTTCGGGATGATTCTCCCTGCACAGGGGGCCTCCAGTTAACGTCCCGATCCGAAGGACTGTGTACTTTATGACATTCATACCTGCAAATGATGTAAATGGAGCGTGTTCGGACACCGAAATTTTATCGCCGCTGCCGGGGATAGAACCCGGGACCTCTAGCGTCAGAGGCAAGTGCACTAACCAATGAGCCGTCAGGCGGAGCTTTGGCTGATTTGTTTGTTTGTAACGTCCCCGTTGATTCCAATTTTGTGGGACTTTTACCCGACATTGAGATGAAATGACATCTCAAGCCCGGCCGCCCAATGAAACCAATAGGTTTATAAACATGGACGGACAGACTCGCACCGCATTGTCTGGGCAGGCTTAGATCTGTGTGCGGGTCGGTTTCAGCTCTGCGAAGAAGCATCATGCAGCCAATCTATTTCTTAAAGCCCCGATGGGCGGGGGCTTTGGCTGAATACCGCCAAAATACCAGGGGACAAATGCCGTAACGTCATGATTGAATGACGTCATTTGCTTCATACAGTCATATTTGGCGTCACGAAGTGGTGTGGAAAATCAAGATGGCTCCTGCTGAAACGGAAAAGACTCTAATCGACCACGATGAAGCAGAAATCCATTTCGGAAACAGCGAAGAACAAAATATGGACAGTATCGTTTTGAAAGATACAAAATACTCTTGGTTTATTTGCTGCTGTGCATTTCTGACCCAGGTGTTTATTCTCGGCGTGTTACATGCATTTGGCGTCTTCTTTGTAGAATTTCTAAAAGAATTTAATTCCCCGAAAGGACAAGCAGGTAAATAAAAACATCGTTTTGAAATCAACATAAACAACTTTTAGTCATTTCTTTCTACTGATACTGCGACCGGTCACATTTGACCATTTCTCGCAGGTGTACATTACATTTCATTTCATTTACGAAAAGGTTTTTGCACAGAATCATGTTGGCCCCTAATTGCGGTAGGGTTCTTTAACCTGCACAGGAGATGGTTCTTTCTGCTCAGGGGACCTCCAATTAACGTCCCGATCCGAAGGACGGTGCCTTTTATAATATTCATTCCTGCAACAGATGCCAGTGGAGCGTGTTCGGACACCGAAATTTTATCGCCGCTGCCGGGGATCGAACCCGGGACCTTTAGCATCAGAGGCAAGTGCACTAACCGCGGAGTTATCACGCTCCATCTTTAACCCATTTACTACCAGAAACCCCAAAACGGGTACCCTGGCAAACAGTACAGGCCCAGATCAGACGCCGCATATCGCGGCTTTTATCGCCGCTGCCGAACCCGGGACCTCCAGCATCAGAGGCAAGTCCCAACCATTGAGCTATCAGGCTGGATACAGTGTTTGCAGGATGAAAGCCTACACAGTAATCATGTAATTACGGTAGGGATCTTTAACCTGCACAGGAGATGGTTCTTTCTGCTCAGGGGACCTCCAATTAACGTCCCGATCCGAAGGACGGTGCCTTTTATAATATTCATTCCTGCAACAGATGCCAGTGGAGCGTGTTCGGACACCGAAATTTTATCGCCGCTGCCGGGGATCGAACCCGGGACCTCTAGCATCAGCGGCAAGTGCACTAACCGCGGAGTTATCACGCTCCATCTTTAACCCATTTACTACCAGAAACCCCCAAACGGGTACCCTTGCAAACAGTACAGGCCCAGATCAGACGCCGCAGAACGCGGCTTTTATCGCCGCTGCCGAACCCGGGACCTCCAGCATCAGAGCCAAGTCCCAACCATTGAGCTATCAGGCTGGATACAGTGTTTGCAGGATGAAAGCCTACACAGTAATCATGTAATTACGGTAGGGATCTTTAACCTGCACAGGGATGGTTCTTTCTGCACAGGGGGCCTCCAGTTAACGTCCCGATCTGAAGGACGGTGCATTTTATGACATTCATCTCTGCAAATGATGCCAATGGAGTGTGTTCGGACACCGAAATTTTATCGCCGCTGCCGGGGATCGAACCCGGGACCTCTAGCATCAGAGGCAAGTGCACCCAAGGAAGAATGGGAACAGAAGGTGTTCGGAGGGCCTGCGAAACTTCAAGTCCTCGCGCGGTACAAACTTGGCTTTACTTCTAATCTTGGCCGGAGACATTGAAACGAACCCCGGCCCAAGGTTTCGCTGCGGACTCTGCAAAAAACTGTTGTAAAGGTTCCGAGAAATGGATAGAATGTGAGGACTGTAACAAGCGCTTTCACTCCTCATGTTCTGATTTGGATAACAGTCAATTGTTAGAAATTGAATCTAGAGCTGGAACTTGGTATTGCAAAGACTGCAAAGCTGACTGTGGTTTTTGCAGTGGTGCTGTCCTTAATGGCCACAAAGCCGTTCAGTGTGATCAATGTGAAATGTGGATACACACTGAATGTTCCTTCATTTCAGATGCAGAATATGGCACTTTCGTAAATTCAAGCTGCCACTGGATATGTCCAAAATGTGAGGTCTGTTACTTTTCAGACTCCTTCTTTGATGAATATGTAGAACTGAGTAAGCCAAACAGGTTTGAACCTCTGTCAGAGGATAAGAGAGGCAAATCATCGACTGCTGATGAAACTAAGTCAAATTTTGTGAAAGGTTTGAAACTTTGCAGTATAAACATAAATGGAATTAGAAGAAAAATTCTTGAACTTTTAGCTTTCCTCGATACATCTCAACCTCATATTGTTGCTATTCAGGAAACAAAGATTGACAGTTCAATTACTACATCTGAGCTTTTCCCTGAAACTTGTCAGTACTGTGTCTACAGAAAAGATAGGAACTCTCATGGCGGTGGGGTGATGTTGCTCATTCATAGAGACATCCCTCACATGCCTTTCATGGAACTGGAAAATGACACCGAATGGGTCTGGGTTAAGGTTTTTGCAAATAAAACTTCCCACTTCGTAGCAAGTTGGTATCGACCACCAAATGGTACGATCGAAAACTTCCAGTTGTTTAAAGACCAACTGGATTGCATCAAATCGCAGCATAAGGGTAAAAAAACTCCCGGCTGTACATGTTCTAGGTGACCTCAACTTCAGAGAAATTGCTTGGCCCGACAGGTTCAGCAAACAAGGCACAATGCTGAGTCAGTCGGAAGGATAAATATTAATTGATATTATGAACGATCATGGCCTTGAACAAATTGTTAACTTCCCCACTCGTGATAAGAACACATTGGATCTGATCCTTACGACTTTGCCAGGACAAATCCCCAAATAAACTAAGTGACCACGATATTGTCTCCGGATATTTAAAAATTCACATCCCACCAATAAAGAAACCTCGGAGGAAGGTGTACTTATATCAGAAAGGTGACTATGAAACTATGAGGAAGGATGCACTCAGATTTGCAAAGGAGAAATACTTTAATGGTCATTCAGATGCTCGGTTTGTACAGGAGAATTTTGATTTGATAACTTCTTTCATTCATACTTCGGCCGAAAAACATATCCCCTCAAAAACTAGTAGGTCTGTATCTTTTATTCCCTGGATCACTCCAGAGATAAGGAAGAAATTCGCAGAAGGAATAAGATTCATGCAAAGGCAAAAAAGACAGGAAGTGGTAACTCCGGACAAAACTTGAAAACTTGAGACGTGAAATCAAGACTGATATAAAAAATCAGCATGATTTGTATGTGAATAACTTGGTAGGTGATGTAAAGGCAAATCCCAGAGACTTCTACAGATATATCAATAACCAGAAGAAAGGCAGGCAAGGTATCCCGCCCCTTAATAAAAGAGGAGGGAACGGGGTTGCTGAATCAGACTCTGAAAGGGCAGAGGAACTAGTTGGTCAATTCAATGATGCGTTTAATAAAACTGAGTTCACGGAGGTTCCATTGACTGGAAGATCGGCCCCATTCATGAATAATATTGTTGTGACAGCTGCAGGAGTGATCAAGTTACTTCAAGGCTTAAACCCAAGTAAGGCCTTAGGACCTGATGAGCTTCATCCTAGAGTCCTGAAGGAACTAGCAAATGAGTTCGGTCCAGTTTTTGCACACTTGTTTCAACAGTCTCTTGATACGGGTGAAATCCCCAAAGAATGGCTCTTAGCAAACATCTGCCCACTCTTCAAAAAGGAGATAGGGCTCTTGCCCGTAATTATCGCCCGGTGTCTCTGACTTGTGTTCTGTGTAAATTGCTGGAACATATAGTCTGCTCAAACATCATGGCCACTTGGACGAACATAAACTTTTGTCAGACAGACAACATGCATTTAGGAAAAGGCACAGTTGTGAAACTCAGCTAAGCACAGTTATTAATGACTGGGCAAAACTCTTGGACAAAGGGGGACAGGTGAACACATTTATTCTGGACTTCGAGAAGGCTTTTGACACCCCTCCTCATGAACTACTTAAATCTAAGTTATTTGGTTATGGAATTGGGGGAAAGACCCTCAAATGGATAGATTCCTTTCTTTGCTACAGAAAACAGCGGGTTGTTGTTAATGGTGAATCTTCGGAGTGGGCTCCAGTTTTGTCTAGAGTCCCGCAAGGGACCGTTCTTGGTCCACTTTTGTTCTCCCTAAACATCAATGATATTTCCTCTGACATTGACTCAGAAATAAGACTGTTCGCAGATGACTGTGTTTGTTACCGGGAAATTAGAGATACAGATGACTCAGTGAAACATCAGGCTGACATAGATAGATTAGGATGTTGGGCCCGAAAATGGGGCATGAGATTTCAGCCAGTTAAATGCAATATTATGCAGATAACTAGGAAGAGATCTAATAAAGTTGAGGTTTCTTACACCTTAGAGGGAACTGTCCTCGAGAATGTGGACTCCATTAAATACCTTGGAGCGACACTCGCTCACAACTTGAGATGGAATACTCATATTAGCAACATGTGTACTAAGGCAAATAGAACGCTTGGTTTCCTGAGGCGAAATCTTCATCAGTGCCCTCAGGATGTTAAAGAGGCAGCATATAAAGGTCTTGTTCGCCCAATCTTGGAATATGGTAGTTGTATCTGGGACCCCAGTGGAGTGGTCCTTAACGATGAAATTGAGAAAGTTCAGAATAGAGCTGCTAGATTTGTAACAGGCAATTACTGCTTTGAAACTGGGAGCATGACTGGAATACTTGGAAAATTAAATGGGAGTCTCTCAAGAAAAGGAGAAAAGACAGTAGGCTAATCCTTTTATACAAAGGTCTAAATGGTGCTGCCAGCATTCCAACAGATGACCTTGTTCCCCCAGCTAGACACTGTAGAAATCACCATTCGTTGGCGTTTCAGACCCTTACTGCAAGAACTGACATTTATAAAGAGTCGTTCTTCCCAAGAACCATTACAGATTGGAATGCCCTTCCCGATTCGATTATCTCGACAGCTGAAGGTGCTGATGATTGTGTAGCTAAATTTACCTCTTTGGTTAGAGCTAGGGACTAACTTCCCACATCACAGGTCCTGGTGTATGAATGTCTTTTGACGTGTCACCACTAACAATTCTGATTCTGACTAACCACATAGTTATCACGCTCCATCTTTAACCCATTTAGTACTAGAAACCCCAAAACGGGTACCCTGGCAAACAGTACAGGCCCAGATCAGACGCCGCAGAACGCGGCGTCTGATCAGGGCCTCAACTGTTTGCTAAAAGTTCAGCCATTTTCCTTATCAATTTTGAAGAAAACACAACCTGACACCCCTATATTTTGTAATGGACTCCTACTATATATAAGGAGGATGATTCCATTTGGTACAAAAACAGTTAATTCAAGAAAGATGATCATCATGTGTAGGAGCTACTTACGCGACCGCCGGACAGTGGCGTTTGCAAACTCACAAATTGTGCAACGCCAATAGGTCTTATTAAATATAATACTTTATTTTGTTTTGTTTTTATCTTTGAGCCGGCGCACGACAAAACATACAGGACGTCTGCTTGTATTGGAGTTTAACGGCCCAGTCAACATTATTTTAGATCATTTTGAGCCAGCCAGTTTACCTATCCACACTTTACCTGGGCAGAAACTGACAACTGCCCTTCTTGAATCAGCGGAAGGGGGAGAATGACCGTAGAAAAGATTTCATGATCAATCTCCACGAGAGAATGTTGCCGGCCCCGGCAGGTATAGAACCCGCGTCCTCCTGATCACCAGTCAGATGCGCATCCAACTGAGCTACCGAAGCCGGCAACATACAGGACGTGCGAGCAGCAAAGACAAGTCAGTGTGCACATACGCATATATATAGTATGGTAACAAATGCTTTCATCGCCGCAGGCTGTTGTTTAAGGGGAATGGGAGCACCTTTAGGGGAGGCAACTCTTGCCAAAGTATTATTGTCTCCCATGTCAAAAGGGGTCAACTCTTATAGGAAAGAATTTACTCCTGAGGATGAAAACTGAACTAAACTGAAAAATAAATCAAACCCAACTAACCGCATACTCTTGGCAAGTAACTTACATTGGAATATTTAGTGTTGCTGTTTCTACATGATTGTGGAATTGACTTTGGAGAAGGGTAAAACTCATATACTTGTTTGAAGAGACATATAATATCGCAAGATGATAGTACACTACGATGACAGTAATGTCTGCAGTGCAAGTAAGTGTAAACTGGTAGATTTACCTAAAGGCCTATGTCAAAATCAGTCATTCCAAGTGCCTACAGGTGCAAACGATGTAATCAGACGATGTTTTTATTTTGTGAAAATCAATACTTGTTAATATAGCGCAACCGTATTCGTTTCGAGGGTTGATCAAACAGTTATTGGCTAAATGAATAGAAAAAATAAAACCGTTAGATTATTTGTATTTCTTTACACTATAGATACACGTTTCATGAACATAACATTAGTAACATGTATGTATAATAAGGAACCTTGAAACACCATTTTATTTAGAGAAAATGGGGTTTCCAAGGATAATCATTATTTTCCTTATTTTTGCCCAAACTATAGGCTGTCGGTACTTGTTAGAACTGTCGCAATGAGGCGGTTCCAACGAGCACATGCAATCTATGTTTGAAGCTCGATATTCGAAAAAACTATCATAATTTTTTGCCTGAAAAAAAGACATTTTTGGGACCATAAAATATTTAAAAATGGCACATGGGTTTGTCACCCTAATTATGTATATGCCGAATGCATAATTCTGATAGACCTACGTCAGAAATGACATCCGGGCAGCAACATGTACAGACGCAGACAAACCAAAAATGGTTATCTTTCAGTCCATTTTTGTTCTTTGACAGATTTATGATAACAATTCTAACACAACCGCGCCTATATAGGCAATGAGAACGAACAGTGATTTATTCGTGAGTGTCTTTATATACAACTGACATCCAAACTGTGATTTATTAATCAACTAACACCGTAGGCAGCGTGCTTAGTAACTAGAGGGATGGTCAGGTCCGGGTACTCTTGTTTTGTACTTAGTCCACATTTGAATTACCATTACGAAAACACGCCTATGCAAATGCAGTGTAACTGTTACCACTGGAAAAAAAACACGACAATTTTCAGATGACGTTTTGTGATATTTTTCTCATTTCTCCTCAAATATAGATTGTGGATACACGCTAGAACCGCCTCGATGAGGCGGTTCTAACGAGGACTCACAATCTAATCTACATTTTAGAGCAGAAATAGGAAGACAACAATATTAATCTCTGTAAATTCCCATTTTACTGTATAAAAGTGGGTTTAAAGGTGTCAGGATTATACATCATGTCAACAAGTCCGTGAAACGAAGACCCCACTATACCCCCGCTTTATATAGAGAAGACTGGGGTATACATTATTTTTCTTATTTTTGCTCCAAGACATAGGTTGTGGGTACTCGTTAGAACCGCGTAAATGAGGCGGTTCTAACGAGTACCCACAATCTATGTTTGACGTATTTATAAGAAAACCCACCACCTATGTTTGAAGTATTTATAAGAAAAATATCAAGGATTCTAATCAGAAAATGGCCATTTTGGAGATGTGAAAAAATGCACTATGTCGCACGGGTGCGTTCACGTGATGATAGGCGTGTTTTCGTGATGATTCAAGGCTACAAAGTGTGCTCCTGATTTTTTTTTTTTTTTTTTTTTTTGCCTATTTACAGCATGGGTAGGTTCTCTTGCTTATGGCTTGTCGATGACATTCGGACCGGTTACCAGTATTCTAATACGAAACTATGGCTACAGTAAGGTCATGATGACGGGCGGAATCATCTGTGCAGTATCTATTGTGACGTCATCATTTGCCACTTCTATCCCTCAGCTGTTCATCTCATTTTCCGTTCTGTACGGAATCGGCACGTGCATGGCCACAGGTCCAACCATGACGATAACGTCGGATTATTTCGACAAGTATCACACAATTGCTACTGGAATCACGGTATCCGGGAGCAGTTTTGGCACGCTGATCATGGGCCCTCTGTCACAAGTTATTATAGACAACCTAGGATGGAGACATGCCTTTCGGATATACGCCGTCCTACACATCGTCACTGTCATCCTGAACTCGAGAATAAAAGCACCAAAAAGGTACAGGACCAAGGTAGAAAAGAAGAGCAGCTTATTGTTGGATTTCCAGATCTGGAAAAACAGAGTGTTTGTCATCTGGACCTGCGCCATCACTTGCGTTAGTTTCGGATTCTATATACCATATGTTCATTTGGTAAGTGGTTCTTTTAAAAATAATTTTATCATATGACGTCGCGTCTGAGAGTGTATTCTAACACAGCGCGCCTATATAGGCAATGCAAAATAACTGTGTTTTATTCTGCAACAAATCACAGCTCGGAAGAGCGTGACGTATGACGTCATTAAAAACTGCAAATTTATTACGTCACTAGTCGATTTACTTGACGTTAGACGGTGTAACGTCATTTTCTCGCATCGAAAACGTTAGAAAAGGATATAAATGCATGTGTTTCAGTCGATAATTTTAGCGGGATTTCTTCTAACAATGGCGAAAAGTTGTGAGATTTTGAAGGAAACAACAACATTATTGCCGATTTTCAGCGTGTTAGAATCGAAATAGATCAGCTCTAGCCAGTGATTTGTTGGGTAATAAATCACAGTTTGTTGGTCAGTTGTAAGTAGACAAATCTCGCGCGCTACGCGCTCGTGATTTGTCTACTTTACAACTGACCTCTCGTGATTTGTCTACTTTACAACTGGCCTCCAAACTGTGATTTATTACACAACAAATCACAGTTAGAGCTGATCTATTTCTTAAATAACGCCATGTATTATTTTCGATAATCCACTAAATATGCAAATTAGCTAGATACGTCCCTTAACGTTACATGTACAACGTCCTTAACGACGTCGCGTTAACTAACGGCGGAATATTGACATTTTTGTAAACAATCGTGAATAAAATGCGTTTTAAATGTCATATGATAAATAGAAGCCTCGCATTTTATCCCTTTTCCTCAACTCATTTTAATAAATTCAATAATACATGAGCACTCATGTAAGATCCTCTATATATTAATTTTGGTGAATGAATATACTTGCCATATATTACTCATTTTTGGGTTGATTTTTGTCAGTCGCCCGAAAGATACTAAACACAGTAGCTTGACGTTTCTGATATCCACGTGATTATCACTTAGTAGTACAAAATCCTGATAATGTTTATTTTTAAAACAAAGCAGGCACATGACGTAATTGTACGGTCACATCATCGTCGGTACGATGTCATGACATTAACGCAACGTCATGACGTTGCACTGACGTTGATTTGACTCTGCATTAGCGACCTGTGCCTGCTGGGAACTCAGTATTCTTGTCGCTGTGGTGTCAGACTGGTGTGGAAAACATTGATTTGGCTCATTCGCTGGGACAATGGATAACAGTGTAGTCCTGGATCAGACGCAGAATATAACTGTTTGATCAGGGTATACACTGCTTGCTTTGAGAACAGGAAAGTGCGGGTGGGGGGGGGGATTGAACGAAACAGTTTAGTTCTCGCTCAGGACCATTTTTCCAGTATACTCTCTGAGACAATCGACTTACCAGTGCTGTCAGTGCTTTGATTTTTTTTTTTTTTTGCAAGTGATGCATTTTTAGCTCGCCTGTACGAAGTACATGGAGAGGTATTGTTGTCACCTCGGATGGCGTGCGCGTGCGCATGCACGTGCACGTGCGCGTCACACTGCGTTAAAGTTTTTCAAATGCTTATATCTCAACAGTCACTCATCACAGAGCACTCATATTTGGAACTTTAGTACCTTGGAGGGTCTTCTGATGTTCAAAGATAACAGACCCCTGGGGTCATGCCCCGGGGTGGGGCTTGGGGTCAAACACTAGAACACCTATGTAATACTGTGTTAAAGTTTTTGAAATGCTTATATCTCAACAGGCACTCATCACAGAGCACTCATATTTGGAACTTTAGTACCTGGGAGGGTCTTCTGATGTTCAAAGATAACAGACCCCTGGGGTCATGCCCCGGGGTGGAGCTTGGGGTCAAAATCTAGAACACCTATGTAATACTGTGTTAAAGTTTTTGAAATGCTTATATCTCAGCAGTCACTCATCACAAAGCATTCATATTTACAACTTGGATACCTGGGAGTGTCTTCTGAGATTCCAAAACAACACCCAACCCCACCCCCCACCCCCTGGGTTCATGCCTGGGAGTGGGGATGGGGTCGGGCTAGGGGTGAAAATCTAGGACAACTTTGTAATTTGTTGCATACCTTTCCCTTATGCTGACAAGTTATAGACAGAATTGGTTGTACATCAGCCAACCAAGTGACATTGGTTCAAGTGTAAAAGGGTGAAGGTAATGGTGACCTATATTTCACGGTCCAGTGATTTTGCCTTTTATCTAGAAGACAATTTGTTGGAGAAATGTCATACCTGGGATATTAGTTCCATGTGACCCCATGATTGACCTCAAAATATATCTAGGTCACTGTGACCTATATTTCATGGTTCAGTGATTTCGACTATTATCTTGAATACTATTTGATGAAGAAATGTCATACCTGGATTATTAGTTCCATGTGACCTGATAATTGACCGCAAAATATATCTAGGTCAGTGTGACCTATATTTCATGGCTCAGTGATTTTGCCTTTTATCTCGAATAGTATTTGATGCAGAAATGTCATACCTGGATTATTAGTTCCATGTGACCGGATAATTGACCCCAAAATATAACTAGGTCAGTGTGACCTATATTTCATGGTTCAGTGATTTTGTCTTTTATCTGGAATACTTTTTGATGGAGAGATGTCATACCTAGATTATTAGTTCCATGTGACCCAATGATTGACCTCAAAATATAGCTAGGTCAGTGTGACCTATATTTCATGGTTCAGTGATTTTGCCTATTATCTTGAATATTATTTGATGGAGAAATGTCATACCTGGGTTATTAGTCCCATGTGACCCCATGCTTGACCTCAAAATATGTCTAGGTTACTGTGACCTATATTTCATGGTTCAGTGATTCTGTCTATTATCTTGAATACTATTTGATGAAGAAATGTTACACCTGGATTATTTATTCCATGTGACCTGATTATTGACCACAAAATAAATCCAGGTCATTGTGACCTATATTTCATGGTTCAGTGATTTTCCCTATTATCTTTATTACTATTTGATGGAGAAATGTCATACCTGGGTTATTTGTTCCATGTGACCCCATGATTTACCTCAAAATATATCTAGGTCACTGTGACCTATATTTCATGGTTCAGTGATTTGCCTATTATCATTAATAATTTTTCATGAAGAAACATCATGCCTGGATTATTTATTCCATGTGACCCCATGATTGACCTCGAAATTATATCTTGGTCAGTGTGACCTAAATTTCATGATTCAGTGACTCTGCCAAATTGAATACTGTTTTTTTTTTTTTTTTTAAACTTCAGTTCCATGTGGCGAGATGATTGACATAGAAATATACCTAGGTCAGTGTGACCTATTTTCATGGTTCATTGATTTTGCCTTATAATTCATACACATTGTGATTCTGAAATGTAATATTTGGCATATATGTTCCATGCGACCTGGTCACTGACCTCAAAATGTATCTAGGTGTGTGGGACCTATATTTCATGGTTCAGTATTTTTACCTTCTATGTTGAAGGCGCGAAACAGGCGAGCTATGCTGTCTGGCGACAGCTCTTGTTAGCTCTTGTGATCACCTTTTGTCCGTCGTTCGTCGTGCGTCCATGCTTCTGTGCGTGCGTTCGTAAACAATTTCTTCAAATGACATCTCCTCCTAAACGACTGATAGGATTTGGACCAAACTTCAGAGGAAAATCCTTAGATGGTCCCCTTACAAAGTTGTTCAAATGGTTCCGATCCGTTGCACATCTGGGTCACGAGCTAAAATATATTTTTTTTAGTGAAAACTTAAAAAAATCTTCTCCACTGAAACCACTAGGCCCAGGTCTTTGATATTTGGTTTGAAGCTTCATCTAGTAGACCTCTACCAAGATTGTTCAAATTACAGCCCGGCTGAAGCCAAAATGCCCCCGCACCGGGGCCCACTAGTGTTACGTAGACTTATATAGGGGAAAACAATTTTAAAAATCTTCTTGTATGAAACCAGAAGGCCAAGGTGTTTGATATTTTGTATGAAGTTGTATCTAATGGACCTCTGTGTGTGTGTGTGAATTCGGGTTTAACGTCGCTTTCAACAATTTTTCAGTCATATCACGACGGTGTCTGGTTGCGACAGGGAGCTCAATGCTCACTTTTATAGTGCTGCCTCACTGAAGTATCATGTCCCAGACACATTACATGATACCACACCCAGTCACATTATCCTGACACACACTGGGTCGACCAGTCCTAGCTTTACCCCGTAAATCTGAGTGCCAAGCGAGGAGCAGCTAGTACCATTTTTAACGACCTTGGTATGTCGCAGCTCGGGATCGAACCCGTGACCTCCCGTTCCCCGGAGCGGACACTCTACCAACTGAGCTATCGGGGCCGGTCTAATGGACCTCTACCAAGATTGTTCAAACTAAAGCCCTGGGGCCAAAAATGCCCCCGCGGCACGGACCACCGGCTTTACATAGACTTATATAGGAAAACCTTTAAAAGTCTTCTTGTCTGAAACCAGAAGGCCCAGGGGCCCATCGGTTTAACATGGACTTAAATAGGGAAAACCTTTAAAATGTTCTTCTCTGAAACCACAAGGCCACGAACTTTGATATTTGACATGAAGCTTCATGTAGGGGACCTATACCAAGATTATTCACGTTGTAGCCCTGGGGCACAAAATGGTCCCACCCGGGGTCCACCGGTTTTACATAGACTTATAAAGGGAAAACCTTTAAAAAATCTATACTTGTCTGAAACCAAAAGGCCAAAGTCTGCGATGTTTGAACTGAAGCTTCATCTAGTTGCCCTCTACCAAAATTTTTCAACGAGTATAGCCCTGTGGGCCAAAATGCACCTGCCCTGGGGCCCTCTGCTTTTATATAGAGTTAAGGCAAATTGCTTGAAATTATGTATTCATTCAAATTCGCAAACTGAATGACAAACAGTGAAGATCCGGATATTCAGAATCAATCTTATCTGGATCTACACTGTTTGCAAAGGTAGGGGTTAATAGTGGGTCAAGGGTTAATAGTAGACAGCAATTGATGAGGGAGATTGAACTCTTTTTTGAAAGACTTGCCACTAAGGCTGGCACGATTAATCGGATAACCGATTATTCAATCGACAAATTCCACAAAAATGATTATCGTTACTGATTTGCTTGCATCGATTATTTGATAAGTACAATTTAATACACGACGTTATGTCTAAAATAGCGGCGTGAGTGGCAAACAGTGCAGACCCAGATGAGACGCCGCCTTTTGCGGCGTCTCATTTGGGTCTACACTATTTGCTCAGGTCTGTCTGTTCAAATACATATGGAAAAGTACAGCATATGATAGGAGTCATGCTCAGACAGCACGCCAGACAGGTAAAATTATGACAAAATCTTCAGTGATTACTAATCGATTATCGATCGCAATGACAGAAATGATATTCGATTAATCTTTCGGCTCCGATTAGCCAGCCCTACTTGCCTCCCTTGAAGTGATATTCATTCCCCCTACGAGTACAGTACCTGATACGTAGCTGAACATTCCAGGTATCTTACGCCATTGATCAGGGCACTTCACCCGACAAGGCCGCAATGCTGATGATGGTTCTGGGCGCAACAACCGCCTCTGGTCGATTGTTGTTCGGGAAAATAGTACAAGTCGGCGTCCTCAACAGACTGCACATGCATCAACTCTCGATGGTCGTCACCGGGACAGGAGTCATGCTTCTTCCACTGATCAAGTCATACATAGGTACAGTCAACCCTCTTTATACCTACATTCGTTATAACGGCAAAACTCGTTATAACGGCAATTTGAATGGAATGACTTCTATAGCTAAAGGCTTTGCCTCGGTTCCGAGTGGCGTGGACTTCCCACGGGTCGGAAATGCACAAATCAAGTCCATAGTCATGAAAGGTCCTGTAATCTAATACCCCAAGAAACGAATGTTATAGATATTTGTTAGAATCGTAACACCGGGGCGATTCTAACAAATGTCTATAAGAGTTGTGTCTTTGAGTAATAATGTATTACCTATCATACTCCTAGCTGGGATTCTGTTTAACGGCAAATTCTTTATAACAGCGCAATAAAAGGGAACAAATACTGTCGTTATAACGAGGGTCCTCTGTATAGAAATGATCTGGAATTTGACTTTTGAATCATTGAAGACATAAAAAAGGGAAAATGTAAGTTTCGGTTTTATTGTGACACTTCACAGGCAGTCTTATATTTTGCATTACGAAGACACGCCTATACAAATGCATTGGAAACTTTTCCGCCGAAAAAACGAAAGTTTTATGATGAAAAATTGTGATAATTTTCTTATTTTTGCTCAAATTATAAATTGTGGGTACTCGTTAGAACCGTCTCATCGAGGCGGTCTCTATGCTCAAAATATAGATTGTGGGTACTTGTTAGAACCGCCTCATCGAGGCGATTCTAACGAGTACCCGCAATTTATAGTTTAGAGCAGGAATAAGAAAAATAAGGTTTACCCCTTTAAACCCCAGTTTTACTATATATATAAAAGTCGGGATCAAGGGGGTCAAAATTATACAGGCATGTTTTCATGATGGTAACACTGGCAACGTCCCCCTCCACTCCATTTCTAACCTCAAGTGCACTTCAGCCGTATTCTTTTTAATGGATTCAATGAACTTAACTGCCCCCGCCCATCGGGGCTTGAAGAAATATATGGGCTGCATGATGCTTCCACGAAGAGGTGAATCCGACCCGCACACGAGTACTGGTAAACCGCTTAGACGATCTAAGCCTTCCCAGGCAAAGCCGTGCGAGCCGGACGGTCCATGCTTATAAACTATGTTGGTTTTATTTGGCGACAAGGCTTGAGATGTCACAAACACTCTCAGATCACAAATGATCATAAAAGTATTTAAAATACATATGGGGGATATTTTCTTAGGTGAATACCAAAAATATTTCATCGCGTGTGTTGAAAACATCAGTATTTTCACGAGAGCTTGCAAACAGTGTAGATACACATCGGATGGCTTCTTTATTGCTTTATCAAGAAAAATAAAGTAAATTTTCTTTTCATTTACGTGAAACAAACCAAAGAAAATGTAGTTGGGGCTGTTGCTGTGAAAATAACATGGTCGAGGTATTTTTCATGAGAATAGATCATATATACATGTATTATCACAAAATATCGTTTTTATTTGTTTTAGATACATGCGTTGATTTCACTGCTTAGTATGAAATAAATAGAGGATATTTACTTTTTTGAGACAAATACCAAAATATTTCAATGAGTGTGTTGAAAATATCAGAAGTTTCACGAGTCCGATCAATTTGAAACATATTTGGTATTGCTATATATATACAGTCGAACTTCGATGGCTCGAACACCGATGGCTCGTTTACCATGGCTGAGTCGAACCCGTTTTTTGAGTCCCTAGGGAATTCCTCTGCATAAGAAACAGTGTGGGATAATAAGCGAAATTTTCGACTTTTATCTTGCAAATGTATGGTGTGTGTACTCATTAGAATCGCGAGGCGATTCTAATGAGTACACACACCATACATTTATGTTACAGAACACCGAAAAGAAGTCCAAAAATACCCCCGTTATGTTTTCTGGAAGTATGCAACAGTGGCTCGAACTACCGCTGTTTCGAACAAATTTCTATGGTCCCGAAGGGGTTCGAGCCATCGAAGTTCGACTGTAGGTCCAAAGTTTTATTCAGCAATACCCCACCCATGCCCTAGAAGCCTCCGTGGTCTAGTTGTCACGCTACTCGCCTTGTAAACCAGGGATCGCAGGATCAATCCCGGGCTTCTCCAGACTTTCGGATGAGTCTTTAAACCGAGGTCGCGTCTTCGTCTGACCTTAGTTGTTGCTTGGACGTAAAACTCAAACACTCACTCACTCACTCACTCACTCACTCACCCCACCCATTAATTCAAAGTCAAAGTCAAAGTCACAGATTAGAATTTCATGTTAAGAAAAACCTCTACGATGCATTTGGTTTATTTTTGCTGAGGTGATAGATACAGGTCCAAACGTTTATTTGGCATTGCCCCACCCATGCCTGTGACTTTAAGGTCGAGGTCAGAGTCTAATTATTTTAAAATAAAATCTTTTAAGAAATCATATTTTTCAAACCATGCAATGGATTGGGTTTGAACTTGGTGCGATGATAGATACAGGTCCAAAGTGATATTCAGCAATATCCCCACCCAGTGCATATGACACCAAGGTCAAGGTCACAGACATAGAAATTTTTAAATTAAAAGTACATGTATTCTTAAGAAAAATAAAAAAACTAAAAGGTAGCCTTTGGAAAAAAAACACATATTTTCCAACCCATATAATGGATTTGCTTCATAGTTGATATGATGATAGTTACATGTCCAAACACTCATTCAATCATACCCCCGCCCCGGACTTCAAGGGCAAGGTCAGAGACTTAGGTTTTTTGTTAAATCCTTAATGTTCATAATACCAAAACCATAATATGGGCCCCGTCAAGCGATTTTGGTACTTTTTGTCCTATTCGAGCAGCGAAGGTTCAGGCGAGCCTGCGCATCTGCGCAGTCTCGCCAGAACCTTCGCTGCTCGCTCATACAAGCAGTGAATTAAGAGGAACCTTCAGATAGAAAGCCATATCCCTGGCCCCTCTGAATGGCTGGGCATGCGCAGTTAAAATTTGTCATGACGGACTGCTCGAAGACACAAATTCACTTGGCGGGGCTCATATAATGGATTTGCTTCATATTTGGAATGATGATAGATACAGATCAGCCATAACTCCGCTCCTGTCACATGACCTAAAGGTAGCAGACTTAGAAATTGTTAATTTTAAAGTTTTTAAGACCTCATATTTTCCAAATCATTTGATGGATTTGGTATACTGATAGTCAGTTGGCCAAAGGTTTAATCTGCAATATCCCCACACACGCCTGCGACATCAATAACACTTTTCCAGTTGAGAAATGCTGTCCGATGACAGCTGTTGTTGCAACATGAATTTTCAGGGTAAGGTGGGTCTTTGGCGGGGGCACATAGCAACAGAAACGGTTGGTATTTTGTGATAATTGAAAGATGGTTTTCCTTATTTCTTTAGAACCCTAGAAGCCTCCGTGTTTTGATTTGTTAGATTTGAGGTTTAACGTCCCCGTCAACACTGTAAAGGTCATTTTTGAGACGTTGCTTCCAATTTTGTGGGACTTTACCCGACATTGAGATGAAATGACATCTCAAGCCCTGCCGCCCAATGAAGCCAATAAGGTTTATATGCATGGATGGGCCAATTCGCACCGCTTTCCAAGAGCAGGCTTACAGCCTCTAAGCGGTTAACCAGTACTTGTGTGCGGGTCGGTTTTAGCTCTGCGTGGAAGCATCGTGCAGCCCATATATTTTTTCAAGCCCCGATGGGCGGGGGTTTAGTGGTTACGCTACTCGCCTTGTTAACCAGGGGTCGCAGGATCGATCTCGGGCTTCTCCAGACTTTCGGATGAGTCTTTAAACCGAAGTCCCGTCTCCGTATAACCTTAGCTGTTGGTGAGACGTAATCTCAAACACTCACTCACTCTTTAGAACCCATTCCTAATGATATAACGATCCTAGGTTATGAGCCAGCGCATGGCAAAATCTACAAGAAGGCTTGAGCGACCAGCGAAGACACAGATCTGCCTGCGCATTCGCGCAGTCTGATCAAAGTCTTCGCTGATCGCATGTACCTAGTATAGGCTAATATGTATGCAAAGAGACACAATCAAAATGCCTTGTCATAGTGGACGGGTGCGCAGGCTGATTTGAGCCACTGCTGGTCGCTGGTTAGTCTTATTGTAGGTTTTGTCATTCGCAGGCTCAATTTATTATGATATTACCAAATGAATAACAGCGATGTTATATGATAAAATAGCATGTTTTTTTTTTTGTTTTTGTTTTTTTCCCAGGAATTATACTGTATGTGGTAACAGTCGGTCTAGTGGATGGTTGTTACGTGGTACTCCTGCCAATATTAACAACCTCTTTGGTAGGGATTGAGAACAGTGTCCTGGCTTGGGGATTTCTGATAGGAACCAGTTCTGTCACCTTTACTCTCGGACCGCCAGTCGCAGGTAAAATTACCTTGCCTGATTTCGCTTCGGGAACCTATATCGATCTATGTTGTATATTATTATTATTATTATTATTATTATTTATCAAAAATTCAATAACGCCATTTATCATATGACGTCGCGTCTGAGAGTGTAATAACGCCATGTAATATTTTCGATAATCCACTAGTGGATTAAACATGCAAATTAGCTAGATACGTCCCGTAACGTTACATGTACGACGTCCTTTACGACGTCGCGTTTACTAACCGTGGAATATTGACATATTTGTAAACAATCGTGAATAAAATGCGTTTTAAATGTCAAATGATAAATAGAATCTTGCATTCGTGCTCGTGTATTATTGAATTTATTAAACTTGTTGAGGAAAAGGGATAAAATGTGAGGCTTTGCTCAACTCGTTTAATAAATTCAATAATACATGAACACTCATGTAAGATCCTCTATTTATCATTACATCCTCATATCTTTTTCATTATAAATTTAATTTTCTTTCATGATTATTGCGTTTTTTTTCTCACTCTTTTATTGATCTGAGTCAGCCACCTTAAATGTTTGTTTATTTGTTTGCTTGATTTGAAGTTTAACGTCCCCGTCAACACTGTATAAGTCATTTTGGAGACGTGCTTCCAATTTTGTGGGACTTTTACCAGTAACATCTCAAGCCCTTTCACCCAATGAAACCGATACGGCTTATATGCATGGATGGTCCGACTCGCACCGCTTTACCTGGGCGGCTTAGATCCTCTAAGCGGTTTACCAGTACTCGTGTGCGCTCGGTTTCAGCTCTGAGTGGAAGCATCATGCATGCCATCTATTTCTTCAAGCCCGATGGTCGGCAGCCGCCTAAACGGTGTTGGCGAGGTGTACTGTTCACGGACGAGTCCCGTTTTTGTGTTGAAATGTTTGATACGCGGCGTAAAGTATGTCGTCGACGTGGGGAGCGATCTCAAGACTGTTGTGTTAAGCAGGTGTCATGTTGAGGTGGTGGTAGCGAAATGGTGTGGGGAGGGATCTCATGGCGCCACAAAAACCAACGCATAGTTGTTGATAGCAATTTTTGACGGTACGTCGGTACATCGATGAAATCTTAGAGCCTGATATGGTACCGTTTTTACGCAATAATGGTGACGTTACGCTTTGCCAACAGGACAATGCACGTGCTCATTCTGCTAGTCTAACCATGGACTTTTACAATCAAAATGGTGTGCAAGTTCTTCCTTGGCCTGCGTTTTCGCCGGATTTAAACCCAATTGAGCACCTTTAGGACCAGCTCGGAAAACGTGTGTACAGCCGACATCATCCGCCAATCAACCGTCAGCAGCTTGCCATGGCGCTACAGGAAGAATGGGACAATATCATACAAGACCAGATACAGCGTTTAATTCGAAGCACGAGGCGTCGATGCCAAGCAACACTTGATGCTAATGGAGGTCATACCCGGTATCAGGATATGTGATTTTGAGTTTTCGGATGTGTGGACTTATTCGAGTCACCGTATTTCTGCATCCAATGAAATGGTGTATTTCTGTAGTGAGTCTGTGGATAGGGCTGGCTAATCGGAGCTGAATAGATAATCGATTTTCAGTCATGTCATTGCGATCGATAATCGATCAGTAATCGCTAAGGTTTTTGTCTTAATTTTACCTGTCTGGCTTTCTATCTGAGCATGACTCCTACCATATGTTGCACTTTACCATATGTACCGGTATATTTGAACAGACAGGCCTGAGCAAACAGTGTAGACCCAGTCTCATCAGGGTCTGCACTGTTTGCCACTCATCCAGCTATTTTAGGCATAACTTTGGGTAGTAAATTGTACCTATCAAGTAATCGATTAAAAGCATATCAGAAATGATAATCATTTTTGTGTAATGTATCGATCGATTGATCGATTTATACGATTAATCGTGTCAGCCTTATCTGTGGATAAGTTAGTGATAATTCATTAGACGTGATCAAATTCTGGAAATATTGTGAATCAATTAAAGATTTGAGGTATAGTACTAAACTCCGTTCAGAAAATCTGAATCATCGATTTTTTCGTTTCTTGCTGTTAATACTCAATATAGCCCATACATCACTATGGGAAAGTTTTAGACCTGACCCTCCGCCGATTTCTCCAGCAAGTCGTATGCCTCTGTGGCAACCAGGAAAGGCTGTGATTATTTAGAGAAAATTGCAAAATTGAAATTTCCTTTCACAGACTAAGACATTTTGACAGGTTCGGCACACCCATTTAAACCATATATAGAAGTGGTTACTACTCTTGTAAAGTACAAGGGCGTATATGGTTTATTTGCACGATCACTTCATGGAAAATAATTAGCTGTGACACCACGTCTGATATCGGTATAATTCTTTTTGACCACTGTTGACAGTACATCGCATTTTTATCCCCCGCAGCGAAGTGGAACGGAGATTATAAGAATGTCCTTCGTCTGTCCGTCTGTCCTTCCGTCCGTCCGTCCATCTGTCCGTCTGTCTCTCCGTATCACTTTCTTGTCCGCTCCATATCTCCTGAACCCTTTGATAGATTTTCATTAAACGTTAGTCAATTATTCGTCTCATTGAGCTGATGTGCAGAACTCATAAATGAACCATGCCGACTCAAGGGCAAGGTCACAGTTCACAACTTAGAACATTTTTGAATTTTGTATGCGTTCCATATCTTCTTTACCCTTTGAAGGATTTTCATTAAACTTTGGTAAAAATATTCTTTTGAGTGAGCTGGTGTACAGGGCCCATAAATGAACCATGCTGACTCAAGATCAAGGTCACATCTGAAGATCAAGAGTTTGAAACTTTGAATGTTGTGTCCGTTCCATATCTCCTTTAACCCTGCAAGGATTCTCATCAAACTCTGGCCAAGTATCCCCCTTAGTGAGCTGATGTGCAGAACCCATAAATAAACCATGCCGACTCAAGGTCAATGTCACATTGGAAGGTCACGAGTTTGAAACTTTGAATTTTTAGTCCGTTTAATATCTCCTTTACCCTTGAAAGGATTTTCATTATACTTTGGTCAAATGTCCCCATTAGTGAGCTGATGTGCAGAACCCATAAATAAACCATGCCGACTCAAGGTCAAGGTCACACTAGAAGGTCACGAGTGTGAAACTTTGAATTTTGTGTCCGTTTAATATCTCCTTTAACCTTGAAAGGATTTTCATTACACTTTGGTCAAATGTCCCCCTTAGTGAGCTGATGTGCAGAACCCATAAATAAATCATGCCGACTCAAGGTTAAGGTCACAGTTGAAGGTAAAGAGTTTGACACTTCGAATTTTGTGTGCGTTCCATATCTCCTTTTGCCCTGGAAAGATTGTCATTAAACTTTCATCAAATATCAATCTTAGTGAGCTGATGTGCGGAACCCATAAATAAACCATGCCAACTCAAGGTCACGTTTACAGGTGAATATCACGAGTTTGAACTTGGAATTTTTTGTCCGTTCCATATCTCATTTACCAATGGAAGGATTTTCATTAAATTCTTGTGAAATATATCCCCTCAGTGAGCTGATGTGCAGTATCCATAAATAAACCATGCCAACTCAAGGCCAAGGTCCAAAGGTTGAGCCCTGATACTAAGTGAGGCGGGTGATTTGGCTATTCCTCAGACTGCTTTCTTGTATAGTTTAAACTTAAAGGACTGCCACAGACTGGCGTATGATTTGTTTGTTTGTTTTGTGGGACTTTTGCCCGACCTTGAGATGAAATGACATCTCAGGCCCTGGCGCCCAATGAAACCGACAAGGTTTATAAGCAAGGACGTGCCGACTCGCACCGCTTTGCCTGGGTAGGGTTAGATTCTCTAAGCGGTTCACCAGTACTCATGTGCGGGTCGGTATCAGCTCTGCGTGGAAACATCATGCAGCCCATCTTTATCTTCAGGCCCCGATGGGCGGGGGCGGAACTGGCGTATGAGCTGCAGAAATTCTTTCAAGAGACATATGTATACACTAGTGCAACTTTATTCTCAGATTCAAAGTACAATGTCTTTTTTCGGCCTTGGAATAAATTGCACACGAAAAGCATTTTTGCGAACCCTTTATATTCGTCTCTCTCTCTCTCTCTCTCTCTCTCTCTCTCTCTCTCTCTCTCTCTCTCTCTAATACGCACGAAGGTGAGCGAAACAGTGATAATTAATTTGTTACGACAGTGAATGCTATGCCTTGTGGTCAACTGTTAAAGCCTCGTCGGGCCGGCCAGTTACAAGTACTGATGTGAGATCGCACCCCCACCCTCGCCCAGATAACAACCAAGGGCAACGGCCGAGCCTAGTATAGCCATTCATCCTAAGCCGTTTTCCGACAAAGGTACCATCGAAAGATGGGATAGAGAAAATGAAGAACTTGAAGAAACTAGAATTGCGTCCATAGGACACGGATGCCCCACCATATGACATTGGACACAGAAATGAGTGTTATGTATAGTCTGTGTGAGGAAAACATTTATGACCTCACCTTTGAGCTACGGACCTGAGTTTTACGTATGCCACATCATCTGATATTGATTAACATTTTGGCCAGGTGATTTTAAAATCCATGCAGGAATACGAAACTTATTGACAGGACTCAAAAAGACCCTCTTTGATATTTGATCTCTAAAGATGACCTTGGCCTTGGTGGCATCTACCTGGGTCTAGCAAGCCACAAAAAACTTCTGAGGATGGTTAACAAAAACGAATGCTACTGCCTGGACACGTAAAATGCCTTTTATTTGACATTTGACCTCTAAGTATGACTTTGACCTAGGGGTACCGACATATGTCTTGCGCACGACCCATCGTCTTACGATGGTTTTACATTTCTGCCATGTAATTTTAAAAATAATAATAAAAGTTATTGATCGGACATGATAAAACACCTTTTTGACCTTTGACTTCTAAGTAGGACCATGACTTTGGAGGTACCGACTTGGGCCATTCGCGTGACACATAGTCTTATAATGATTATAATTAACGTTATTGGGAAATCCATCCAGGCATAAGGAAGTTTTTGTCCGGACACGAAAACAATCGCTTTTTAATCTTTGGCCTCTAAGAATGACCCCTACCTTGAAGGAACCGTCCTGGGCCTTACGCGCGACACATCGTCTCGTAACGGTTAATATTTTTGCCAAGTAATTTCCAAATCCATCAAAAAAAAAAAAAAAAAAAAAATAAATAAATAAATAAAAAAATAAATAGATAAAAAAGTTTAACGCTACTGCTCGAACGACATACATACATACATACATACATACATACATACATACATACATACATACATACATACATACATCATACATCCAGCCAGCCATCCTAATCCTTTTTATCATCCTCACCCTTATCCATCTATCCAGCCATGCCACAACGACCAAGTCTCCCATGAGACCTCTGTAAACAATATGATCTTCGTTTGGAAACGAAACCATGCGGAGTCACAGACTGCATACCTAATTCAAATACCGCTGACAGTTTGATTCCAGACAAGATGAGTTTCAAAGTGTTTGACCATACATGGGCGTAGCGGCCATCGTGGTTATTTCGCCCGAATGACGGGAACAAACATCCGTTCCCATATCCAATAGAGGTCCCGTCTGAACTTGTCTTCCAATCGAATTTTCAATTGACTGACCTATAGACAGGTGGCCGAAGGGACTAAGAAAACGTACCAAGAAGACTGACCTTGCTAGAGGCTCCATGTCACTCATAGTGAGCCTCTATCTGGCCATTCGAATGTAAAGTGTGTCGTAATTGCATATCTATTTATATAGTGTATCACATGTATTTGAATATTTATTATTTCACCTGACAATCTTCGTCAAATGGACTTAGTCTGTGGTCTCATTTCTTTGTTTTGCAATTTTCTCCAAATAATCACAGCCTTTCCTGACTGTCGCAGAGGCATGCGGCTTGCTGGAGAAGTCGGCGGAGGGTCAGGTCTAAAACTTTCCCATAGTGATGTATGGGCTAAAATGAGTATTAAAAGGAAGAAACGAAAAAATCGATGATTCAGATTTTCTGAACGGAGTTTAGTGGTGCGTTTTAATTGATTCTGAGCATATTATAGTACTAGCACTGCTCGCCATACTGTATATGTTACTTTGTGATAAATATGTTTAAACCAACTAGCGATAAGAAGTCAACGCTTAAAGTAATATATACCTTTCTTGCACACCAGACAAGCAAATCCGTGAATTTACCCTGGGATAGAAATTTATGTTCTGACCCTGTTGTTCCGACCCAAAATCGAATATAATCGCGTGTTTTATAAATGCACTGGTTGATTACGACCTCGTATGCGCCGTCGTTAAGGTTGACGTCATTGCACGTTACGTGACGTCACTAAACATTCCTGTACTGTCATCACAATATGGCGGACGTCGGTTCTCGAAGTGACTGCAGCATTAAAAATCCGCGCTAAGAAATGGAAGGTATGCAAGAAAAAGACTCTTATATGGGTGTGATGGGTGGATAGAAAAATCCGTCCCTCGGGATCACTGTCCGGCATCACTCGGCAAGCCTCGTGATGCCGGACAGTGACCCTTGGGACGGATTTTTCCATCCAACCCTCACACCCATATAAGATTCTTATAATCTGTTATCCCCTAGAGGGGGCAGAGGGGGTGGGACAGCTCGCTGCAGGGAATACGATATGGTTCAAATAAATATTTGGGGTGAAACACTCCTCCCTTGAGTCATAATAATGAGTTGTAATCCCCTGAATGGGCGTTTGACTCCTGTTGTACTGCAGGAGCCCATTTCAAAATAATATGTATATAAAGGTGTGAGCTTAAGCTATGTTTAAAACATATATTTAGAAACCAAAATTCCTGAATTTTTATTTATTTATTTTATTTCAAGCCAGCGCATGACAAAACCTGCAATAAGACATGTGCGTCCAACGAAGACTCAGATCAGCCTGTGCATCCACGAAGTCTGATCAGAGTCTTCGTTGTGCACTCTAAGGATAGCAAAGGGCCCAGTGCTCCTTCATGCAACAAGAGCAAGTCTCTAGTTAGACTATATGGATGCGCAGGCCGATCTGCTTCTTCGCTGTGCGCACATGTAAATTGAAGGAAATGCTTTGCCCCAGCTATTTATTTATAATCATTGTTCTTTTTTTTTTGGCTTTTTTGTTTTTTGCCAACTTATCTGTGAGCTCATTGTCTGCTGGTGTCCCGGATTGGGGATTCCCATGTAAAATGGGCTACATTTACTATTCAGAATCATATATTTTTGTTATATTCCCGAGGGTTGATATATTTAGGCTGCCCAAGGCAAGCTCACCGCCTACATAATTATATATTAGGGAAAACAATGATAGGTAATTAGCGTATATTGTAACGGTATGTCTTAGTATGTGTTATAGATACACATTGTTTCATTTCAGGAGCCTTATATGACATGACAGGCTCTTACAATCTTGCATTTCATTGTGCTGGTATACCCATCGTGGCTGGTGCTGTCATTCTGTTTTTCATCCCATGGGCAAAGCGCACATCAAAGTGGCCCAATGTGATGGAGATTGTTAATGAATTCACTGCATCTGAGACCTTCCGAATGAACTCCGAGGCCGAAAGTACCCGGGACACTGGGGCTATGATATCTACAATCGACGATGTGGTACAAACGATAGCTATGCCCACGAGTTCTTTTGTTACTGTGCGTAGCGTGGCGACGTCAACAGAGGAAAAGATGTTTTCTAGAGGTACGCATAATAGTTGTCGCTTACAAGTACTTTGCCGATTAATCGATCAATCGATCTACTCGATCCTTGTTTAAGATTAATAAATATATATTTGGTCATGATTGTCTATGATCGATTAAGTTTTGTCTCCGTATACTTATAAACCCATTGATCGATCCCAAAGACAATTTGTTGTCACTTTTGACTTTGTATTAGCTTCTATAAAATGTAAAGATATTTTTAAAAACCTTGATTGCAAAATGTCTAACTTATATAGAAAAAATGGGTCATTTTTCGATATAATCTATACATTTTGCAAGCAAGGGTTTAAAAGTTTCTACCAGTTTCAGTGATCGAGTCGAGGAGTAATCGATTATCGGTCACTTGAATATAAACCGATGAAATGTATGCCAATTTTTACCATTATCAATTTCTTACTGTAAACACTAATAGCGTGACAAGCATAAGTTTGTCCTCAAGCATATAAGCACATGGATTTGTTTAATTTAATTCGACGTTGACGGCCCAGTCCACTTTATCTAGGTCATATCGAGCCTTTCAGTTTACCAAACCACATTGGCCGTGAAAAAGATTCCATGATCATTTTCCATGAAAGCATGTTGCCGTGATTATAAATTTGTGTATATCACTAATGAAACACGTATTTTTCATTGGCTAGAAACGTATCGTGTGCAAGTCGCTAGCTGCGATAGACACACAGCGAGCACTATCACATTTGAATCGAATCGCTCAAAGTCCAGTGTGTTAGTGCCCGCTACGGAGGACAATCGCTATTAATTTAGCATATTATTATTATTTTTATTTCTGGTAATCGCTCCGTTGAATTGCAGGAATCCAGCGTCCTTTACTGAGGAAATTATAAAATGTCCATTTTGTTCTATATTTTAGGGACAGACAGACATAAAAGCAGATTTTACTGTAAAATACCTAATATTGGGAAGGAATGGTCAGGACAATCAGTGCTGAACTCATTCAGAGTGTTAAAATTTTACATTTATAACTCAATGCGCAAAAAGCAATAGAAAACAAAAGCTTCGAGTACTATCGAGGTTTATGGACTGCCCTCGGGCCAGGGCCTGGACCGCCGGGTTGATATTGCCTGAGCCGCGTCCATAAACGTTGATAGTGCCCTCAGCAGAGAGAACCATGGTTAACCCTTATCTTGCTGAATATTCATTTAAGCCACACCCATTTCTGTCTACCAACCAATCAAATTACTTGATGTAAGTTATTGCTACAAATTCATAAACTGAATGCCAAACAGTGTAGATCCTGATCTGATTCAGAAGCCATCTGATCTGGATCTACACTGTTTCCATAGATAGGGGTTGTCGTGAACAGGGTAAAGACTAATGTCACTTGACGTCACTGAAAGTCATGTGGCTCGATGCGTTTATGGAAGAAACAACTACACTGTTTTCTGAAGGTTTACATTAGACTTTCCACTGGAAAGTAAACAGTTAAGAAATGAATTTTATTTTTCTGCTGTTCATAAAAGTATGAACGCAGTGGGTCGCGTGCAAAGTAAATGAATCCCGAAGGGGGTCATGTAAACTTTGCACGCGACCCACTGTCGTTCATACTTTCATGAAAAAAAAAAAACAGGAAAAATAAGTTTATTTTTCGTATTTACATTCTTCGTCCCCCTTCACTGGGCGAAAAACATTTATAGGGAAAATAATTTAAAGTTGAAAAACTTTTACACGCTGTTTTCTACAAAGAGCGGAACAGCGTTGGCGTCACCATCGCCCGTAGAGAAAAATGTTTTAGAGTGACGTCACTTAACTTGAAATCATATGACTCAATGGAAGTGTTCTATACGTTTACTTTAGACTTACACTGGAAATATAAATATCAACATGTTGCTTCTGTGCGCAGCGTCATGACGGCGTCCATGACAACTCTATATTTTGTTTATCTTCTTAAAAGATAAAATAATTTCGATTTAAAATTGTTATATAATAAACAGAATCTTACATCCGTGATCATTCCATATGAAACACAAAACTCGCTGAAGTCTCGTTCATTAATTTAATATGAAATGACCACTGGTGAATGATCCTCTATATATACTTATATTTTACTGAAAAAGGTGAGAAGCTTTTGCAGATGCAGAGTTAGGGGATAACTGTATTATAATTGTCATTTGGGGAGGTAAATCGGCGGTTTTACGGTGGGAAATTTCGTTTTACGGCGACGCGTCAGCGGAGCCTTAAAATGGAATTTGCGATCGTAAAACCGACGATTTACCTCCTCAAATGACAATGTAAAATACAGTTACACCCAGCAGTGCTGTCTTTGTTTTTTACTTTTTCATTTATTCCTTATTTTAACTTAAACCTTCTACATGCGCAGGGTACTGAGATCTAAATCCATATTGTCCGCACAGGTCAGACTGTTTATTACACGTCAGCTCTTTCACCCATCCGCTTTTTTACATGTGTACACAACTCGTAACGAATGACCCAAAGGTACATCGCAAAGTGGTATTCGAAAATATTTGAAAATCTATCTCCATCGTTTTCACCACCTATCTGTTTTTCGTTTCGATGATAGGGGTGAAGACAGGAAGGAACAGTTTAATATCTCCACCAAGGTTGCACCTATATGTGGCGCTAATGCTTCAGCGCCGGTCGATGAAGCAATATGTTGGCTTAGTTCCCTATGTAATAGACTTATTGTTTGCCCTTACTTTAAAAACTGCCATTTTGTTCTGCAAAGGGACATCTGCCAGTGCAAGCCTTGACGGAGAACATGTGTGGGCTCGAAAAAAAGGAAATCTGCTTACAGATTAATATCCTAATCCCACACTTCGGCCCACACCCATTGGGGCTTGAAGAAATATATGGGCTGCATGATGCTTCCACGCAGAGCCGAATCCGGCCCGCACACTAGTACTGGTAAACAGCTTAGAGGTTCTAAGCCTGCCCAGGAACCGCGGTGCGAGGCAGACCGTCCATGCTAATAAAGCCTATTGGTTTCATTGGGCGACAGGGCTTGAGATGTCATTTCATCTCAATGTCGGGTAAAAGTCCCACAAAATTGGAAGCAACGTCTCCAAAATGACCTTTACAGTGTTGACGGGGACGTTAAACCTCAAATCAACCAACCAACCCACACTTGGAATTTGGGACCCTCCAGAGCAACAATGTCGCCAAGACGTCAATGAATTGATGTTTTGACGACGTTGTTACGATGTAGGTGTGCACTCCGTGTTTGTGCACATTTTATGAATGAAATCTCTCTGCACGTGTGTCGCCCTCGGTTCAATGATTTCCGATAACCGGTTTATCGCCCAGTCTGACTGACCATTGATTGCACCGGGCTAAGCACGCGCGGCTATTTAAACGGTATTTACTGTGATTTACAGCCTATGTTCTACAATCGAGTACGCGGATAAGTCTAGGCATCCGCCCAGTCTGATCTTTGTCCAACTTGTTATTCGACTATTTTCTATACCATGATATGTCATGTCATGTGCTTCCATGCCGTTACATGCCATGGTATGGCATGGGCCATGCCATGCCATGCCATGCCGTGCCGTGCCATGCCATGTTCTGTCATGACATACCATGCTTATGTTATGCTAAGTTTCAATATACGCTACATCTCGATACTCTTCACTACACTGTACTACACTACACTACAATACATTATACTACACAACTCCACACTACACTTCCCCTCTGCTCCCCAGATTTAAAATCTATGTTTAATTGTTGAATATGATAACTCTATTTGCTAAGCCTCTTTTACACATCTTATTTGAATATTGTATTCTGTACACTTGTTAACAACCGCAACTGCAACTGTAATTGTATATTCCTCATATGTCATGTATATGACCTGAGAGAAATAAAGTATATGTTCTGTTCTGTTCTGTTCCTAGAAGCCTCCGTGATGTAGCGGTTATGCTACTCGCCTTGTAAACCAGGAGTCGCAGGATTGATCCGGGGCTTACTCACACATTCACTCAGTCACAGTTATTACTATTCTAATGCACTTATTCACTTGTTTTAATAAAAAAAATATTTCTGTTTTCCAAAGCGACAAGCGCTGTGAGCTGCGTAAAACAAAATGCCACCCAATGAAACGTGACGTTACATCATGGCGCCGGGTTTTGTATGACGCAGAATATACTGTCGCAAATTCTTTATTTTATCCAATCAGACATCGCGTTACATACGCAGGTGCATTCGAACATTGGATACACCACTAACGAGCATGTTAAAATAATCTTGGCACTGAACTATGGCAAGATTTCGTAGATACGTTGGCTTATCTGAGTCCTCACTGCGTCATTATATCCGAAATACATTTTTGCTTGCCGTGACTCATAAGGAAATGAATTTCATTGCTTTGACCATAGTAAATTTATCTTTCTGGTAAAGAAATAGATCATCTCTATCAGTGAATTGTTGAGTAATAATTCATAGTTCGGGGGTTAGTTGTATTGTGTTTGAAATTGAGGTTTTGCGTCCCCTTCAACACGGTTGAAAAGTAGTTCAAATAACGAGCGCCTAGCGCGAGTCATTTGTCGACTGACAACTGACCGACAGAATTTGATTTATTATCCAGCAATTCACACAAAAGAGCTGGTCTGTTTTGATTCTTACATTCTTAATATCGACAGTAAGTGTGTTGTTTCCTTCAAATTCTCCTTACCGTTCATCATTATTGAAGAAAAGCTCCCGCCATTACTTTTTGACTGTAACACATACATTTATGTTCTTTTGTAACGGTTTCGATGCGACAAAATGATGTTACACAGTCTTACGTCAAAGAATCTACGATTGATGTCGAAAAACGGCGGCTTTTGCGTGACGCCCTTCTTCCAAGTGTTTTGGTGCATAATAAAAACCATAGTTCCTTTCAAGGCGTGCTGTTAAAATTAAGGTTTTTGTCATCACTCCTTGCATTGTACATACTGTTACGAGTCAGGGTAGAAAGGGGGGTTATGCGGGGTGATGTAGCTTCGCTGCTTCAGCAGTCACCTCTATAGCTGCCGATGTCTTATATAACCGTCTGCTATGCCCAGGCAGTCACAGACAGTGCACCGAGCTAACTGACCACTTGGGCCTAGTAGATTGTAAGGCTCTAGCCTAGCGTTAGAGAGTCTTAATGAAAGGGTGGACTTCCAACTAAAACGGGCTTGTGGGAATATGGTTAATTGTCTTATCTATGTTCAAGATGGAAAGGACAAACGAAGACAATGTGATGCCAAACTTAATCTATTTTTAAATAAACTAAATAATATGTATGAGAGTTGTTTTATATTATGCCCTGGGTAGATGACCAGAACTATGGAGAATCAAATGAGGGCTCCCTTAGCAAAACATGTTAAACAACAAATGATCATTGACTAGGTAAAGTGGATTATGGATCAGATTTATCTTTAAAAACAAATATTTTACATTGGCAAAAGACGTCACGAAATTGGTGACTAAAGTTACGGAAAAGCCTTTACTCAGCAATCAATCGATATCTTAAAATAGATAACTGTAAGTTTGCGGTCCGGTGCAATCTCCGGATTATAATGGAATTGTTTTATTTAACTCAAAACTCCTTTTTATATATAAATCAGATAAAATTAGGATTCCATGACAGTCATATTGAGAGCAAATGCTTTTAGAAACCGAATCTTTACAAAAGAATAAGTTTAAAACGGAAAATAAGCCTAAAAGGGCGAAAACACCTACGAAACGCAACGTAAGGATGTTTTCTCTTAAAAATTCAAAAATGGAAGTCCTCGAACAGCTTTGCGGGCTTACTTATATACTTCCCAGCTACCCGCCACCCCGCAAACCCGCCAAGCGGTTAGTAGTGGGAAGAAATCCCGCAACGCCACGGGTGCGGGATCATGTGATCCCGCCGTGACCGGGACGAAGAACGTCAAAAGTACAGCGATCTTCGGGTTCGCCATTAGAAAAGTTCCGTAAGAACCGCAGGGTCGTCTCGTGAATACAGCGAAAACTCGACTAGTATGAATGAAAGCGATAATAAAACACGTATCAGAATTCACGCGAATGAATAAGCTATCTGACTGTCATAGTTTCCTTACTTTTCTCAGAGGGAAAATTGGTAAAACCTTGAGTTAAATGCAAACGTCTTCGGTTTGACAGCTAAAAATATCTCTGATCTGGAGCGCGATAGACGATAAACAATATCCCATAATACCACTCTACACGGTCAAGGTCGTAATCAATACACAAATCTGATGGAGGTAAACATGAAACTGAAATGCGGTGTAAAAGATACATTTTTAGGTAATGCTTGTAAATTATGGTTAACTGGCCGACCACATCAGTGCCAACACGTAAGGTAAGGCATAAACTTCCATGACAGACAACAGATAAGAACTGTCATACGTCAGGGAAGTAAAAACAAACTTTCATACATATTATTTAGTTTATTTAAAAATAGATTAAGTTTGGCATCACATTGTCTTCGTTTGTCCTTTCCATCTTGAACATAGATAAGACAATTAACCATATTCCCACAAGCCCGTTTTAGTTGGAAGTCCACCCTTTCATTAAGACTCTAACGCTAGATTAGAGCCTTACAATCTACTAGGCCCAAGTGGTCAGTTAGCTCGGTGCACTGTCTGTGACTGCCTGGGCATAGCAGACGGTTAAATAAGACATCGGCCGCTATAGAGGTGACTGCTGAAGCAGCGAAGCTACATCACCCCGCATAACCCCCCTTTCTACCCTGACTCGTAACACAAGTGGCTAGTCTGAGTTCGTATCACTGGATCCAATGTATTAATTGAATCCCACCGCTGCCACCACTTGTGTCTTGTAACATTGATGTCAAATGATGGAGTGTGTTTGATATGCTTTCTTGTCTCTCGTTTGCTACTGCTTGTTGTTGTTGCATGCTTGAAACCACGTTACTCAGGTTTCCAACAGTAACTACTGTTGTAAACCTGAGTAACGCGGTTTCAAGCATGCAACAACAACAAGCAGTAGCAAACGAGAGACAAGAAAGCATATCAAACACACTCCATCATTTGACATCAATGTTACAAGACACAAGTCTAGCGGTCTCGAGCTGAAATTTTAATGTTTGAAAAAGTTTAAAATCTTCTTTATGTGTATATCCCCAACTGTGTTTCCTGAATTCAGGAATTTACTAGTCATTGAAGTGTTGGTTTCCTTTTGTTTCAGTTTTAGATTGGAGCCAAAAGGAAATCATATTTAGCATTTTATATCATAAAAGCGTAACATGTTCGGAAGGTTTCATGTTGGTTTATGAAATCCATAGTGCCTCATCGCACTATTATTAGCTTGGGAATGTATACACAGTGCAAGATTAATGTGATTTGTATTTCTAGTCAATCCGCCAAATTGACGGATAGTCTGTTTAGTTTGGCAGACCTTAAGTTGTCTGTTTGATTATTTTCACGTTGTTACGTTTTAAATTTAACTTTTACTAAGCATTTTTTTTAATGCTAAAGTCACAGATCATTTTATGGACCTTTGGTGCCGAGACCAGGATACCTACCTTCAAAGTGATCATGTGGACCGTTCTTCGTTTCAGAGATAGTCCATTATACCCTTTTGTAGGATTGTTAGACGGAGCTTTAACAACCCTAGAGGGGGGTAATGATATGCCCCAGGTCTCAGACTGCTGGTCTCTGAACATGAATGACCCACATGTACCTGCTGTGTAATCAACTACTTTGTTTTGGAGAAATTTCTAAAGTTTGATTTTACTTCCCTGACGTATGACAGTTCTTATCTGTTGTCTGTCATGGAAGTCTATGCCTTACCTTACATGTTGGCACTGATATTGTCGGCCAGTTCGCCATAATTTAGAAGTATTTCCTAAAATGTATCTTTTACACCGCATTTCAGTTTCATGTTTACCTCCATCAGATTTGTGTATTGATTACGACCTTGACCGTGTAGAGTGGTATTATGGGATATTGTTTATCGTCTGTCGCGCTCTAGATCAGAGATATTTTTAGCTGTCAAACCGAAGACGTTCACATTTAACTCAAGGTTTTACAAATTTGCCCTCTGAGAAAAGTAAGGAAACTATGACAGTCAGATAGCTTATTCATTCGCGTGAATTCTGATACGTGTTTTATTATCGGTTTCATTCATAATAGTCGAGTTTTCGCTGTATTTACGAGTCGACCCTGCGGTTCTTACGGAACTTTTCTAATGGCGAACCCGCAGATCGCTGTACTTTTGACGTTCTTCGTCCCGGTTTCGGCGGGATCACATGATCCCGCACCCGTGGCGTTGCGGGATTTCTTCCCACTACTAACCGCTCGGCGGGTTTGCGGGGTGGCGGGTAGCTGGGAAGTATATAAGTAAGCCCGCAAAGCCGTTCGAGGACTTCCATTTTGAATTTTGAAGAGAAAACATCCTTACGTTGCGTTGCGTAGGTGTTTTCGCCTTTTTAGGCTTATTTTCCGTTTAAACTTACTCTTATGTAAAGATTCGGTTGCTAAAAGCATTTGCTCTCAATATGACTGTCATGGAATCCTAGTTTTATCTCATTTATAAATAAAAAAGGAGTTTTGAGTTAAATAAAACAATTCCATTATAATCCGGAGATTGCACCGGACCGCAAACTTACAGTTTTCTATTTTAAGATATCGATTGATTGCTGAGTAAAGGCTTTTTCGTAACTTTAGTCACCAATTTCGTGACGTCTTTTGCCAATGTAAAATATTTGTTTTTAAAGATAATTCTGATCCATAATCCACTTTACCTAGTCAATGATCATTTGTTGTTTAACATGTTTTGCTAAGGGAGCCCTCATTTGATTCTCCATAGTTCTGGTCATCTACCCAGGGCATAATATAAAACAACGCTCATACATTTTATTTAGTTTATTTAAAAATAGATTAAGTTTGGCATCACATTGTCTTCGTTTGTCCTTTCCATCCTGAAAATAGATAAGACAATTAACCATATTCCCACAAGCCCGTTTTAGTTGGAAGTCCACCCTTTCATTAAGACTCTAACGCTAGGCTAGAGTCTTACAATCTACTAGGCCCAAGTGGTCAGTTAGCTCGGTGCACTGTCTGTGACTGCCTGGGCATAGCAGACGGTTATATAAGACATCGGCCGCTATAGAGGTGACTGCTGAAGCAGCGAAGCTACATCACCCCGCATAACCCCCCTTTCTACCCTGACCCGTAACAATACTTTGTTAAGGTCAAGAATATATAAACGGGCTCTCCCAAAGATTTTTTTTTTAAATTTTGCATGCGGCTATATCTCAAAAGTAAGCATCGAAAGATGCCATAAAAAAAGACAGGTTACCGAGCGAAATCCTAAATCATTTGTATAGAACGGAATGGGAATCCTACGAAAATTGCCGTATTCTCAGTTGCCAATAATAAGTTTAATGGACCAGTTTTTTTTTGTTTGTTTTTTTTTTTTTCAAAAAAAAAAAAAAATGATATTTTGTGGCATATTTATTGTTGAATAGAATGAGGTGACTACTGAGTATAGCAGCACAAAGAATTAAAGGATGTATTCCATTTGCGAGGAAATTGATGTATTTGTAAAACGACGTTTCAGATGTGTGCTGTCAACGTTTCCGGAAATTGTAGTCTAACATATAAAGAGCGACCTGAATACTGCTCCTTAGCAAATACATGTACAAGTTACGATATAAAATTGATTTTCAAGACTCGAGTTATGGCATTTCCCGTATGTAAATTCAGGGTGAGGATATAGTCTAGCATTGCTTAGTAAATAGAGGATACTTCATTTTTTGTATTAATGAAAAAAAAAAGGAATATTCTCCTCAGTTTATACATGACTTTGGCGAAAAAAGTAGTCCGGGCTGCTACGAGGACTGTTCAAATATGAATGCAAGTAGAACGTTTTCTCATGCACTAATGCGAAAATCACCTGTAAATAAATATCACATCGTAGAAAAACATTTTACCTATACATTGATACCAAACCTGTTAAAATCCATTGACTTTATTAGCCATGTGTATCGTTCGATAAACACTGTCTACTCTTGTATACTAATACAAAACATGGTTGGAAGAAGGTCAGAGTACGCCGTTGAAATACGGTCCTATATTAAGAATCGTTGTATTCTTGGTATACGGTGCAAAGACATGTTTTATGAAATATGTTCGGTTTATGGGCATAATGAAATGTCTTTTCCGACAGTTTTTCGTTGGTGTAAGAAATTCAGCTGTGGGCTAGGCTTAACAGAAGATGCACCACATGATCGTCGGCCGAAAAGAGCAACATCTGCCAAGACGGTTGCTAGAGTGAAAGAAATAGTCGATACCGATGCCCGATACACCACTAGGCAAATAGCTAGTATGGTTGGCATCTCATTAGGAGCAGCTCATACAATTCTTAACTGGGATTTGAAAATGAGAAAGATCTGTGCTAGATGGATTCCCCATCTGTTGACAAATGAGCAGAAAAAGACACGCGTTCAGTGCGCCAAGAAGCTGCAAGTTTCCAAATTACAATGCACAGTCTTTCGCTACAGGCGTCACACTGTCCCGAAATTGACACCAGATGGAAACACGATAAAGGAAATGTTCTAATCCGGCTCTGATCGTGAAAACATAGGGCCATTCGTGAGGACATCTTAAGCCATCGTATGATCGCCGGTGAATTTTCTGAGGCTCCGGCAGCAACTTCATGAGCGGTCGCAAAATCTTTGGCATGCCAAAAAATTGCCGGAAGACCTTGCGAAGGTTCATTTTCGTGTTGAATTCGTTTGTCCATTTTGCCCTTCCTAAGGCCATCGTGAGGGCATCTTGTCAAATCGTGTCATCTTCGTCTTTTCTTCGTGTGATCATCGGTGGTCTCGGGCATTTTACGCCTCACGAAGATAATACGAGGGAAACAAGAAGTCGTCCGATTGTCTTAGGAAGGCAATACGACTATGTGAAACCCTCGCAATGGCGTCGTGTAGCCATCGTATTATAGTACGATGACGTTGAGATTGGACCATGGTGTCGACGAAGACAGCTGAATTTGAGTACCTCAAGCGATACCCATGTATCATGGTAACGTAGACATATAAAAGGCCAACCTCAGAGCATCTTCTTCAGTCAGTTCTGATGAGCAACTCTGCAGAGCATAGACTTGTGTAACTCCCAAAGCTTCAGTCATAATTATTCACAATTCCGTTGCTGCAGAATGGCATACTTTGGTGATGCGACAACCAGGAAAAAGAAGGCAGCAGCATTGCTTCTTTTGATGCACCTTAGAGAACAAGATGAGCAGATCTTATTGTCCTTTAAACCAAGTCTCTCTAAAAAGTGGTCTTCTCTTTGGGTGGCATTTTAAATTGGATTTAAGTTGAGTGAAATTTAAGAGAGTTGAAATGTACTGTGTACTCTCCGATCATCAAAAGAATTTCAAACGGTCGGCCGAAAGTTTCATAACATCGGGAGGTCACGTAACGACTTCGGGACCTAGTTCGAACGCATCGTACTCTCAATACGACGTCAGGAAGCCGTCGTGTGGCCTTCGTTTGGCCTGCGGGTAAACTTCGTAATAAAAAACACATCTTCATGTTGCCTTCGTGTGTGGTTCGGATGCCATCGTGTGACCTTCTGCAAGCATCGTACTTGCTTCGGCTAGAGATTGGCTGTTGACCATGTTCGGAGCGATCTTCGCGCGAAATTCAAGATTCCATATTCGTATGGCCACCTGGTGTCATTTTCGGAACAGTGTGACGCCTTTTATGACAGGTGACGAGACATGGGTGCACTTTTTTAGCCAAAACGAAAGATTCAGAACAAAATATGGGCAACAAAGTATTGCAAAAGATCATGTATTGCAAAGCGGACCATGAGCGTCAAGAAGGTAATGTATGCCATATTTGTTTTCAAATCAGAGCCCTGCTATTCAGGTTGCTGTGCCTAAAGGCAAATCTGTAAATGCGAAGTTTTACAAGAATAAAGTTCTTCGAAAATTGAAGAAATATTTCAAAGAACGAAGACCCGCAACTGGTTTGGCCAATGTCAGATTGCTACATGACAATGCGTCATCGCACAAGGCATTCATTGTGCAAGACTATCTGAAGCAGGAAAAGGTTGTTGAACTCCCTCACCCCCCGTATTCCCCTGACCTTGCCCCGTGTGACTTTTTTGTTCCCGCGGCTGAAAAAATACCTTTCTGGTCGAAAATTTGTACAGCGCAAACACCTCGGTTCTGCAATATTCCAGTGCCTTCATAGTATACCTCGAATAGACTACCAAAATACATTCAATGATTGGATCAGAAGACTGAAAGTTTGTATATATGTTAAAGGGGAATACTTTGAGGGGACAAAATAAATTTTTCATCGAAATCTATCAAACGGTCGGAAAATCAGTTCCTCTGCATTACAGTCCGGCATCACTCGACAAGCCTGGATATGCCGGACAGTGACTATCGGGACGGAATTTTCCATCCACCCGTCACTAAGGCTGACACGATTAATCCTATAATCGATTAATCGATCGATTAATTCCAGAAAAAAATGATTATCATTTCTGATTTGCTTTTAATCGATTACTTGATATATACAATTTACAACCAAAAGTTATGCCAAAAATAGCTGGATTAGTGGCAAACAGTGCAGACCCTGATGGTCTCATCTGGTTTTACACTGCTTTCTCTGGCCTGTCTGTTCAAATATACATATGGTAAAGTGCAACATATGGTAAGAGTCATGCTCAGAAGAAAGCCAGCTAGGTGATTTATAACAAAAAATTTAGCGATTACTTATCGATTATCGATCGCAATGACGGGACTGATAATCGAATATCTTTTCAGCTCCGATTAGCCAGCCCGTCAGTGACCATCGGCACGGATTTTTCCATCCACCCGTCACCCATGTAAGGTTCTTATACTCTAAGTTCTATATGTAAACTGTCAAGTCTCTTGCTAGTTTGTAGCTGAGCATGTAAGTAGAACTTCGATCGCTCAAACACCGCTGGCTCGATTACCATGGCTGAGTCGAGTGTGTGTGTGTGGTGTGTGTGTGTGTGTGTGTGTGTGTGTGAATTCGGGTTTAGTATGACCAATCTTCTTTCTTATGAATGTTTTCATTGCTCTTAAAGGAACTCATTTTTGATTTTCATTTGCCTTCACTGCAGCTGGTGTTGTGCCGTGTGGCGGCCGTAAAAAGTCTCCCCGTACATCAACCATAGTGCAGTTTATATTTTACTTTTGGTCCTTTGAGATCAGCGTGATTTGTTTGTTTGATTGGAGGTTTAACGTCCCCGTCAACACTGTAAAGGTCATTTTGGAAACGTTGCTTCCAATTTTGTGGGACTTTTACCCGACATTGAGATGAAATGACATCTCAAGCCCTGTCGCCCAATGAAACCAATAGGGTTTATTAGCATGGACAGTCCGCCTCGCACCGCGGTTCCTGGACAGGCTTAGATCCTCTAAGCGGTTTACCAGTACTAGTGTGCGGGCCGGATTCAGCTCTGCGTTGAAGCATCATGCAGCCCATATATTTCTTCAAGCCCCTATAGGCGGGGGCGGTTGAGATCAGCGTGAATATTCTGAGAAATCAGAATAAATTATTGGTTTAGAGTCATATTCTAGACAGGTTTTTAATTATTTGGACCCCATTTTGATTTATATCAGTCTTTGTATCGACTGCCTATTCGAAATTCGCAAAATTGCAGTATGTTTCCTCTGGCTTTCGTTGTCGGATCATTACAGGGTCACTGATGAGGCTTTATTAGCCGAAACTACGTAGTATGACCCATCTTCTTTCTTATGAATGTTTTCAATGCTCTTAAAGGAACTCATTTTTGATTTTTAATTAACGTCACTTTCAACAATTTTTCAGTCATATCACGACGTTGTCTGGTTGTGACAGGGAGCTCACTTTTATAGTACTGCCTCACTGAAGTATCATGTCCCAGATACATTACATGATACCACACCCAGTCACATTATCCTGACACTGGGTCGAACAGTCCTAGCTCTACCCCGTAAATCTGAGTGCCAAGCGAAGAGCAGCTAGTACCATTCTTAACGACTTTGGTATGTCGCGGCCCGGGATCGAACCCGTGACCTCCCGCTCCCCGGAGCGGACACTCTACCAACTGAGCTATCGGGGCCGGGATGGCTGAGTCGAACCCTTTCTTGTGTCCCTAGGGAATTTCGCTACAGTAAGAAATAGTAAGGGGAAAATTACGACTATTTTCGTTCCATATCTTGCAAATGTATGCTGTATGTACTCATTAGAATCGCCTCAACGAGGCGATTCTAATGAGTATGTACTCATTAGAATCGCCTCAACGAGGCGATTCTAATGAGTACATGCAGCATACATTTATGTTATAGAACACCGAAAAGAAGGCCCAAACTATCCCCTTTACGCCTCCTGGCAGTAACCCTCAGTGGCTCGAACTACCCCTGTCTCGAACAAAATTTCGTGGTCCCAAAGGTGTTCGAGCCATCCAAGTTCGACTGTAGTTTGATTCTTACCTGACCACAGAACCCAAAGGCAAGTATTCATGTGACGGGAATTAATTTTAATGCAGATAAATCGATGTCGACGTCCACGAGTTCATCCTACAGAAGACGAACACTCAACATAGAGGACGCTAAATCGAATCTCAGCAGGAATGACGTCAGATTTTCCGAACTGTTCAAGAACTCCTTTACAAGTGAGAGGGTTCCACCCCAGATCTCCGACTCGTCGCAATGTGTAAGTCTTTTTGGATGTTTTTAATCCGTCTTTATAATAGTGATGTGCGGGCATCATCCGACGGGTTGAAGAACAATTATATAGAAGATCTTACACTCGTGGTCATTTCATATGAAATTTATGAAACGAGCCTTCGGCGAGTTTCATAAAATTCATATTAAATGACCGCGAGTCTAAGATTCTGTTTATCATATGACCACTTTAAATTCGATTTTATCGCCTTTGAATATGACATTTTTTTTCAACAAAAAATGCGTTGCTGACATGGACGACGTCATGACGTTACTTAATCCCGCCAAAGTGTTATTACACGTGTGGTCATACGATTTTTATTATTTTTATTTTTTAAAAAAGAAATTTTAAATATTCTTACTATTAGGTAGGATGAAAGAAGATGCGCATAGGGTCATTTTATTGAAAACCTCATGAAATAATTCCCATACAATCCAAAGTTATTATCATTTGTATCTGATACATACCTACTATTATCTTTGACATGTCTTTGATTACCGAATAGCTTATTCATAATTTAACTTACAAGTTCGATTTTGACATTGAAACTATGATTAATCATATGACATCGCGTCTGTAATAACGCCATGTTATAAATTCCGTAATCCACTAGTGGGTTAAATGTGCAAATTAGTTAGACACCTACGACGCCATTAATGACGTCGCATTTACTAATGACGGAATGTAGAAAAATTGTTTTCAACAAGTCTTGAATAAAATGCGTTTTATATGTCATATGATAAATTGAATCTTGCATTCGTGCCCATGTATTATTGAATTTATTAAACAAGTTGAGGAAAAGGCATAAAATGCTCGGCTAATCCTCGCATGTTATCCCTTTTTTCTCCACTCGTTTAATAATTCAATAATACATGAACACTCATGTAAGATCCTCTATTTAAATCGAAAATAGTTTAAACGTTTAATTAAATGAGTAAAGATATCAGGAACTGATTAAACCGGAACCCAAAGCCTATTCCAATCATCAATGTAACATATCATGATGTAACATAGCATGATATGTTTATCTACTAATTTCTGGGCCATTTCACTTTGACATTTATTAATTTTTCTTAACGCCAGGTTCTCTGACTCCTATGTGTGTTCTGTCCCTAATCACCTCTTTGAGCCTTAATGAAGTTGAAATATTTGGACAGCTGGAAGCACGACGCCATATGTAAAAGGAGGGCTCCTTTGTGAGAAAGCATTCAAAATTCTACAGTTCGGCAAATAACAATTTTGGGGTCTTTCTGGCAACATTATTTTGGCTTTTACCATCCTAAATTTTATTCCAAAGTTTTAGACTGGAAATTCTTTAAAGTCTTGTATTGGGAACTGAATAAAGAGAATGAATGAAATTTATAATGTTAACTGATTAAAGAAAATGAACAACAATGTAACAAAAGAAACTGAAAGTGATATTTGATCTTCATTGAGGTAATCCCCCTCAACCCACAAAAAGAAGAAAAGACGTTGAAGTATTGTTACAAAAACACCCTGAACTGTCACATCAAAAACTACCATTTGATTTGAAAATTTCATTTTGACTACTATAGGTAAGTGTTTAAACATGACTTTTAAAATGTTTGGTTAGTTTTGTATATTAATTAAACTGCTTATAGTCAAAGAAACTTGAAAATAGGGAAATTGTTTAGCATTTCAGTTGAGATCAGTTTCAGTAATTCATATGGGTGATAACATAATTTCTGTTGGCTATGAAACACAAAAGTATTCCATATTTAAATGTTTAAAATTTTCATTGTGTAACTAAAACATCATGATTTTACTTGGTATATATCAATGAGGAAGTTTCAAGTTGCTTTATTTTTTATGAAATATTACATTTTTCAAAGTGCAATATCTAAGATACTTATTAAGATAATTTCATTCGGGTTTCGCCCTTCCATTCCTTGTATCGTATCACTGTCAAGGTAATAACGGTTGGTGCCTGATGCTCTGTCTCTGGTCGGGCCCATCGGAGTCTAACTGTTGGTTTTCTTTTGCTCCAGCATTTCAGTGGTTTCTTGCTGTTGAGTCCTCACCATTGTCTCACCTTTGTGGTTCTTTGATTTTTTGTGTTCACGAAGATGTTGCACTGATGAGTTAGGAGGCCTTCATGTGGACTGAACAAATTATTTGTCTAAATCGCGACAGAAGTAAGGGCGAGGATTATGACCACGTAAAATCAATTTAAGCCCCCCCCCCCCCGTGGAAATCTTTCTACTGACCGTTCCAAGGCGGTTCTTCTGTGGCGGTTTATTTATGTTGTTGTTTGTTACTTACTGTGTGTATCACTTGTGTCATTTTATTTTGGATGGCCATATGGCCATTTTGTTTGAAAGTGACTGTCCTTATGGCCTTCCTTTGTTTAGGTTTCCATTATGGTCTAGTCGCTTAATGTTTGTGTTTCTTGCCCTTTGGTGTCTATGGTGGGTGGAGTATGGTAATTGTATCGATTACTGATCTTTGTTTTACTTCTTCTTTTTATAAACGAAATGACCTTTTATATCTTTGTGACCTTTAACGAAAGTAACTGTCCTTTTGGCTTTCCGCTGTTGATGTTTCCATTGGGGTCGGTTGTTTCATGTTTGTGTTTCTTTCCCTTTGGTGTCTCTGATGGGAGCTATGGGTTAATTGTATCGATTCCTGATCATTGCTCCCCACTTCTATTTATTAAAAAAACTCGACCATAATGCCGTTAGGCGCTTTTTTCTTGATTGTCAGAGGTTTTGAAAAGATGCCTCATACCCGTTTTTATGTAAAGCTAGTCTAGCAAAAATATTTTCTTACCTTTTCCGTAAATTCCACTTAGCGCAAAAAGAAAAAAGAAGTTTTTCACAACAAAAAATAAAATACATTCGAACTCCAGAGGGACGAACGCATTAGGAATCATCACAATTTGTTGGAGAGAATAAGAATCTTATATGGGTGTGAGGGGTGGATGGAAAAATCCGTCCCGAGGGTCACTGTCCGGCATCACGAGGCTTACCGAGGTCCACCAGGGTCAGAACATAAATTTCTATCCCAGGGAAAAATCACGGATTTCCTTGTCTGATGTGCAAGAATTTATTTTAGCGCCGAATCAGGAGACATAATGGGGTTAATAATTCTCTCCTTGTAAAGAATAATGGTTTAATGCATGTATTCATTAAAATCAGTGAGGATATTGTAATTAGTACAGACAACATACCGTTATCTACGTGCCCGTGAGTTTATAACCTTTAAAACCAACCACCAAAGTGTGATTAATTACTGAACAATTCACTGCTAGAGCTGATCAATTTTCTTAATTCTAACACACAGCAGGTCTATATAGGTAATGGAAAAGGAACTGTGTTTTATTTAAAAAATATGTTTACATCAGCTCTACCAGTGATTTGTTGAGGTTGGAGATCAGTTGAAACATACATTAAATTACGAGCGTGTAGAACTATCGATTTCAATTTTAACACAATGAACGTCTACAATAGTTTTGTTGTTTCCTCAAATTCTTTCAACCATCTGCAATTGTTAGAAGAAATCCTGTGAACCTTATTGACTGTTTCACACACATTTATGTCCTCGTTCTTTCGCTCAGAGATTTGTTGAAGGTGTAATCACTGTACCTTTCCATTGTCTGTATATACGAGCTGTGTTAGAATATAAGAATCTTACTTGGCTGTGAGGGATGGCTGGACAAATCCGCCCCGAGGGCCACTTGACGAGACTTGCCGAGTGGTGCCGGACAGTAACCTAATAAAGGACTGGGGTCGATTAACTGCACGCTATAATGGGTAGTGACCTATAATACATCTACTGACCTATAATACGTCTAGTGACCGTTTATAGGCCGGACCTACTTTTCAGGTCACTCATTTACAAGAGTAAACAATAACATGCAACCTTTTATACATGTGAAAACGGCAAGTTAAATCTTTGCAATATTTATTTGAACAGTTTTTCAGCTAAATTCTTACCTTCTCGGCCTTTCCTGGTTTGAATGGCCTGTTGAAATAACTGCGCACTGCTAATGCAGTTGAGTTTCAACCTCGAAAGTATTTTTAAAGCTAAAATAAACTACTTATTTGCAGATATTCAAACAGAATGTAAAGTGCTGAGAAACTTTTATTCGAGCGTCCATATTGTTTCCTACGTCTTTGTGGCGTGGTGACGTCAGAAACTTTGCACTCGTTGGCGTCACGTTCTACTACGTGTGCACGCCATGGCACTGAATGTCGTTTAACATGCCACACAGTCTGCTGTCTTTTTTGCTTAAATTTGCTAAATTATTGCAAAACCGCTTGATTTTTTAATTGCGGTTTAAACTAAATGCATGATTAGTGTCTTTAAAAATAAAATATAATCGGTTCGCCGCGACAATTTTATAGGGGCTCGCTAAAGCTCGCCCCAATAAAATTATCTAAGGCTCACCGATTATATTCTATTATTAAGGACACCAACCATGTATTTTCTATATTGGATGTCTTGCAAGACAGATTTCCATAGCCTTCACTGTGCGAATGGCATCTCTCTCTCTCTCTCTCTCTCTCTCTCTCTCTCTCTCTCTCTCTCTCTGTTGGCCAACAACAACTTAAAAGCATGAAAGAGATTTGATTCGCTTGATGTATTTATACTGATTAATGCAGGGGTTGTTCAATGCTGCTTCAGATTCCACGTATACCTCCACCTTCAGATCCGGGGCGATGTTACACTGCTTCGAAACAAGATGACATCTCGGTCAGATTATCGAGGACTGGCAGCAATATTGAAAAAAGCTATTCAGATAATCAGTCTCACGATTCCTTCCTGACTTCGGACGTCATTAAGGGAGCTACAGGTTTCATCCACGATTCGTTACCTGAAGATGTATTTATTCCATCAGCCAGCTATCTTTTCAATTTGTCAGCAATTGATTCTACGGCAGATACAACGTCGGATTACACGTCTTTGACAGAGAATGTGCAGAAGCAGCAGGTTCAGGTAATTGCGAGTACCAGCCGACGATCGGACGACTGCGTCAGTGAGGTGAGTGAGGAAGGGTTTGACACAGCCATTTCTGATGAAGTAGGAAAACTTTTAGACACGCTGAAAATACCATCACCGGATGATGTCGAAGAATATGATATGGAGAAGACTATTGTTCAAGATAAGCAACCACAGCATAAGTTTCCGACGGCAGCTTCTGCTTTTGCTGAGCCTTACCCGCGCTCTCAGGAGACCGGACCTTCTAAACTCCCTGCCTCAAGCGCTCCACAGGCGTATCACGAATCACAAGAACATCCGCGGACTGAAACCAACCTTGCACATAGCTTTGGTTCCGAGAATCAATTAACCGTCATTCCGGGTAATAATCCTTTCATAAAGAATAAACCAAATCCGGGAACTAAACTCGAGGACTTGTTTATGGAGCCAGAAAATATACAGACAGCACAGTCAACGTCATTTGAAGTACTGGAAGTCGGTTCGTCCGGAAGCGTTCGACAAACATCTAGCAATACTGGTGAAATTGACGTCTTCAAACACCTGTTCGATGATGATGACATCAATGAGGGAAATCATTCTGCCTCAAAGGAGTGACATATTATGTATCTACGCCCGTACAATGAATAACTTTACTCTGTATTTGAACAGGTTTTCTTTATTCTTGCTTAAAACATAGATTGTAGATACTCTTTAAAACCGCCTCAATGGGATAGCTCTAACGAGCACCCACAATCTTTTTCTCGTTTTATTTTTGTGGCAGAATATAGAAAAATATCACAATTTCTTATCAGAGAAAAAGTGTATTTAATGCAATGAAAGAAAGCATGTTTAATATGGATGTGTCAGTCTAATCATCGGACTTGAAATTGTACACTTTCCTGCTTTATGAAAATGACGAATTTCAATAACAATATTATATAGAATGTTAGTGATACATCGGCCTTGTCGTGACTTTTCGTGCATTACGCAAACACGCCTACACAACTATATTGGAAAATTTTACCACCAAATAATGACAATTTTCTGATAAAAAATCTGATATTTTTCTTATTTCTGCACAAAACATAGAAATAAGAAAAATGATGTTTACCCCTGAAAACCCCAGTTTTACCATATAAACGTGGGGTTTAAGGGGGTAAAAGTCATATAGGCGTGTTTTCGTGATGTGATTCGTATATGTTGTTAGAGGGTGAAGATGGAGTGTGGATTTAATAGAGGATATTTGATATTTAAGTGAAAGTTCGCTTTTTAATTCACAGAATGAACACCGAAAGAAGTTTATTCACGAGTGGTGAGTGAAATAAAATTGATCTTACACTCAAAAAATCAAAATATTTGTTTCTTTCATGCTTTAAATTGTAATTTGTAAGCTATTTCAAAGCTTCAGACACCATCTAAGAGAACAAACGTTTTCCAGTGTGATTTCGCGTCGATTTAGAGTTATTCAGCTTGTTAACTGGGTATAATATCGGACGCAAACTGAAAAAACAGCTTTGAATGTAACTTTATCAAATGATTCTCTTGAAATTTGCATTTAAATAATGTCCGCAGTTGCTAAGCTTGCATGGCATAGCGTGCATTATTTATGTTCCGTAGTCGAAAAAAGTGACGTCATCAACGTCGGAATGACGTGAAAATGTGCGGACGTAATTTCTGTCACATATTAGTAACGTTTTGCTAAATGACTTTTCACATACAGAGAATAATGTTATTTTTAGGGTACATCGAATTCACAAACAGTGAAAAATCGTATTTTCATTGTTTGAAGCAGTGAAGATATCGATTTAGATTTCACTGAGAAATCTCTGTCATTCCTGGAAAAGCATGTAAGAATTAATATTTGCTTCTGGTCCACCTCCACCCAAAGCTCCTCCAGAATAACAACATGCATAAGTCGCGATAAAACATGTACAGGGATGCACTATTTCGATTCTAACATGGTACATGAAAGACATGAGTCAATATGATGACGCTCTGAACGACGCTTATGACGAGGTTTTAAAAGATGTAATATTTCCTCAGACGTCAACCAATGTTCGCTTGCGCCATACTTCAGAAACCTGCGCCGGCCTCGTTGGCTCAGTCGGATGCGCGTCTGACTGGTGATCAGAAGGACGCGGGTTCGACTCCCGCCGGGGTCGGCAACATTCTTTCGTGGAGATTGATCATGGAATCTTTTCTACGGTCATTCTCTCCCTCCCGCTGATTCAAGAAGGGCAGTTGTCAGTTTCTGGCGAAAGAATGTGCACTGTACTGGTTAACCGCTTACGTATAAGCCTGCCCAGGAAAGTGTGGATAGGTAAACTGACCGGCTCAAAAATGACCTAAATAGTGTTGACTGGGCCGTTAAACTCCAATACAAACAAACACACAAATCAGAAACCTGCGTTTTTGGAAATTTTCACATGATGCCAAAAATGACAATTTTCAATACAGTTTTCTCCGTTCTGTTACACGCTTGTTTTGTTTAACAAATGTTCAATTTGCCCAAAATGACAAGCCCAGTCACCTGCGTATAACCACATCATGGCCAACCAATGAAAAGTGACGTCACATGATAACGTTAGTTTCCGACACTATAACGCAATAGAGCGTCGCAACTTTTTGTTTGTTTGTATTGGAGTTTAACGGCCAAGTCAACATTAGTTTAGGTTATTTTTGAGCCGGTCAGTTTACCTATCCATACTTTTCCTGGGCATGCTGATACGTAAGCTTGCAAAATAAACATATATTTGTGGTTAACATACTGTTGACTTTGCCCTCACAATACACTAGTTTCTTTCATGTTTTTGTGAGCCGGCAAGCTGGAAGGATTTTTTTTCATAAAGTTAACATAGAAAGCGAAATAAAAGGTTAACCTAAAATGCGAAATGAAAGAGACCGTAAATGTAGGCATGCAGTATGATAGTCAAAAAGATCGGTAATTTTGTTTTTATGTCACATTGGAGAGAAATCTGGAAGTCCTTAATTGAATTCTGTGACTGTTATACACTTACATATTAACTGACACATTAATACAACATACACACGATAAGTTTTGTCATTTTACTTTCCAGTCCATGTACTACACAAATTAGTGAGTGCTGAGCGTACACACAGGCTTTTTGTGAAAGCTAATACTTGTGCAGACTTGAAAATTGACCTAACACTGAACAAAATTATATCTCCTCTATAATTATATCTTCGGAAATACCACTTTTAGCTCTTCAGAGCCGAAGGCTCACACAGTGAGCTTTTAGTATACCAATGGTTCGTTGTCCGTCATCCCTCCACACTTTTAAATTCTTCTTCGAATTGTCAGTATAGTACAGTAGAATATGCGTCTCTTTGGACGTTAACAAAGATTACGTAATCGATGATCTACTTTCTATGTTAAGTAACAGTCCGCCATATTGGATAGGAACTCACTTACATTTCAGCGATATGTGTCTTCGTATTTGTGGCGCTGTCAAAGGGATGGAAAAAGAACATGGCTCGACCGGGACTCGAACCCAGGGCCTCTCGCATACCGTGCGAAAATTCTACCGACTGAGCCACCGAGCCACACGGTCGACCTGCTACATTTTCACCCTTGCTAATGAGATTCGTCCCGAATCTCCAAGTCCGATCCAGTCCGGCTGCGAGACTTATTTTTTGGCACGCTGTCATGCTCACAGACGCGGTGCTTTACCCACACTGGCCCACCATTGTCCATTGCAGGTTTAATAAGTAGTTTAGGGTTATGCTGGCCTCGCTTACCATGGCTACCTTACACCGGCTGTCGTGCCTCATCCCGAATACGGTAGGTTTGTAATGAAAAGGAAACATGTCAATAAATAATTTACTGATTGATATAAAGGCATATAAAACAGAAGCCTTTATTGCCCATGGTATAAGATAACAACAATCAATATCTGCATAACAACAATTGCAATGGAAACATGTTGCAGTCGGCATTAGTCAGTCATTCTATATTGTACTTTAGAATAAACAACGGTTCATGAAAGTACAGAGCTGGCACGTTAAAAATAAAATAATCTTTAATAAAGATGCCAATTAAACTAATAATTAAACTATGATGAAATATCAGATTGCAGATGGTCATCTTTATAAAAATCGTTTCAAACAAAGAGAAACACAGCCCTGAATGTAGCTAAGTTATAGGTTAAATTGTTAAAACATTAATAAGGGAATATAGTACTCTTGGTTTAGTGCCCAGGCAGACTGCGTTGAAACGCCGCTAGAGCTATGCTATCTCGCGGTAGTCTCAGCGTAGTATGACACTTAGAACTTCGTTTCCAGGGATATTCTGAGAAATAGATAGACTTCGTCAGAGTCTAAGCATACGGTATTGTAATTTATCATATGACATCGCGTCTGAGTGTAATAACGCCATGTAACATTTTCGATAATCCACTAGTGGATTAAATATGCAAATTAGCTAGATACGTCCCGTAACGTTACATGTACGTCGTCCTTAACGACGTCGCGTTTACTAACGGCGGAATATTGACATTTTTGTAAACAATCGTGAATAAAATGCGCTTAAAACGTCATATGATAAATAGAATCTTGCATTCGTGCTCATGTGTTATTGAATTTATTAAACTCGTCGAGGAAAAGGGATAAAATGCTCGGCAAAGCCTCGCATTTTATCCCTTTTCCTCAACTCGTTTAATAAATTCAATAATACATGAACACTCATGTAAGATCCTCTATGTTGTTGAATCTGCGTTGATTTGCGTTTGTCTCAATACAGTGCCTCAATAAACTTAATTTAGAATTGGTGTGACGGCAATGATCAGGAATGGATTCAACTACCCAAAACCCCCCATCAGAGACACCAAGGGGAAAGAAACACGAACATGAAATAACTAAACCCTAATGAAAATAACACAAGCGGAAAGCCAAAAGGACATTTATTTCCCACAAAATGGCCAAACGGCTATCCAAAATAAAACTTATAAGGTATACATACATGCAAAGACAAACTAAGTATAACACACACAATTAAACTGCTACAGAAGAATCGCGTTAGAACGGTAACGGTCAGTTATACGTATTCACGGTGTGAGTTGTGGTGGTGGTGGTGGTGGTGGGGGGGGGGAGGGGGGGGGGGCTTAAATCGATTTTACATAATCCTCGGCCTTGGTAATGTCATGGCTTAAGCAAATATTTTGTTCAGTCCGCATGAAGACATTCTCGCTCATCACTGCTACATATCCGAGTGCTTAGAAATCAAACATCGTGATGAAATAACTGAGCAGGAGGAAAACAAAATTAACAGTTTGCTTCGGTGAGCCAGACCAGAGGCAGAGAATCAAGAACCAATAAACATTACCTTAAAAATTATGTTAGCCTTTACCTTGGAACCGTCACAGAATCTTAGGCCCGACCAGCGTACAATAAAAGAGGAAAGCAAAGTTATCAATAGTGATTGGGTTAACTACCATGCATACAGTCTGTCGTGTAACATTTATGTTGTACCCAATCATTTTCCGATAGGCCATGCTGCAAAAATTTAAGTCCAACACTGGGTTTTAAATCTAAATGGGAATCACGTCTACACAACTTGGAAAAGGCATTTCGTAGTTTATGATACCGATAACCCTGATTAAGAAGTTAAGCAGTTAACAATTAATTTCGAGTGTTGAAGCCACTTACTTGACTCAATACTCTAGCAAATCGAACTAATTGGCGAAATATAAAAACCGGGATGTCGCACGAGGAGCATCACCATCCAAGAAAGGAAAGCTTACAATCTCAAAATCTAAATCATCGCGTTCATCATAAATTTTGCAGGAATCAAACCCCTCTAAAATGGATAAATGTAAAACCAAAAGCAGGGCTTCGGTATCAGAAAAACTAACTTGCTTTATTTAACTGAAGTTCTGGTGGGGGGGGGGGTAACTCTGACTGATCAAACCGTCGACGTATGCTTTGTCAATATTTAATAAATGACGTCGAGCTAAAAGCTTCAGTAATTTGAGATTGGTTATCAACGGATAGTAAAGTTATTTGTATTTTTTATTTTATCCATGCATATAAAACAGGAGTAGTATGCAGCAATGTCTGATGGCTTGTGCAACAGAGCATTACGCGAAGACGCCTGAAACCACAACACTAATTCGAAAAGGCTATTTCGGAATGACGAGTGGAAGGACGGATTGAAAAGGAGTGAACTTTATGGAATTAAATGATAATACAACGCAAGTTAATTCATGTATTTAATTCGTCCATTGACAGCGAGGTGACGTCATCGGACAGAAATGACCTGATAGTTTATTTTGAGCCAAATGGTGTAATTGCTGTGTATGAAGAGACTCAATAAAACTGCGTCTCCCATTTTTTGTTCTTTTATGTGTTCTTTGTTTCCAAAGGCAAACCTTTAGCTTTTTATTTTACCTCACTGCAGCTGGAGTTTAGTGCCGTGTGGCGGCCTTAAAAATTCTCCCCGTGCTTCATCATAGTGCAGATTATATTTTCTTTTCCTTTGGGATCACTGAGCCCATTCTAGTTACTTTGAAAATCGAATGTCGCTTAAGCCAGTGCTAGGAGGCGTATACAGCCTGCAAACTATATTGCTGTGTGCGGAGTGACTCAATAAAACCGAGTCTCTGATTCTCGTTCTTTTATGTTTTCTTTGTTTCCAAAGGCAAACTTTTAGCTTTTTATCTTACCTCACTGCAGCTGGTGTTAAGTGCCGTAGGGCGGCCGTAAAAAGACGTGCCGTTCTCCATCATAGTGCAGATTATATTTTTTGTTGGGATCATTGAGCCAATTCTGGTCACTTTGAAAATCGAATATCGCTTAAGCCGGTGCTAGGTGGCGCATGCAGCCTTGCAAACTATATCGCTGTGTATGAAGAGACTCAATAAAACTGCGTCTCCGATTTTAGTCCTTTTATGTGTTCTTTGTTTCCAAAGGCAGCCTTTTAGCGTTTTATATAGCTCTTGATTATGTTATTAATCACGTGCACATGGCCGATAATAGTGAGAATAGTAAAAAGGATTACCTGTCATATAATCCATCCTTAACTTCTCTTTAGTTCAAGTTATCTTAGATATTCCATTTCCATTGTACGTGTTCATTCGTCTCACAATGAAATAGTTCTCCTCTTATGACGCCACAATATCTCCTGCACTAACAAAAGAAACAAATTTCAAACTCATCCTCTCCTAGCACAAGCAGATTTTCTGTTTTCACATACCAACTGTCCAGAAATTATAAATTATTAAAATGCTTTGGTAACGTGTGCCTTTTTGTTTTTCTCTGTCGTTCCATAACTCCGTAAAACTTCCATTAATACACAATTCTTGCTAATCATATTTAAGTCAATACACGTTTTTTGAAATATTGTTTGACTTGAACACGGACTATAAATGATTTCTACAGCGTGAAGCCATTTTTCCTGTGTTCGGATAAACTTTACTACAGTCTGGTTAAGGGGAATTGGTACACCTTCAGTGGAGACAATTCCTACAAAAGTATTTTGTTTTCCATGTCAACTGGTTAGCAAATTATTTCCTTTAAGAGTAGATCCCTTTTTCAGTGGGAAACTAGCTAGTCTGGCCCAGAAAACATGTACATTTCATATTTTCTAGTTCTGTGGTGTATTACTTGCTTCCAAAGGATAACCCTTTTATAGAACATATTTAACGTCACTACAGATGGTGTCTGGGAACGTGTGGCGGCCGTAAAACGTCTCCCTGCCCTACATCTTAGTGTAGTTTATATTTTCTTGTCCTTTGGGATCATTGATTCCATCTGGAATTTTGAAAATATTTGAGGATCACTGATGAGGGCTTATTGGCCGAAACTAGCTAATCTGGCCCAGAAAACATGTACATTTAATATTTTCTAGTTCTGTGGTGTATTCCTTGCTTCCAAAGGATAACCCTTTATAGAACATATTTAACGTCACTACAGAAGGTGTCTTGGAATGCGTGGCGGCCGTAAAACGTCTCCCTGCCCTACATCATAGTGTAGTTTATATTTTCTTGTCCTTTGGGATCATTGATTCCATCTGGAATTTTGAAAATATTTGAGGGTCACTGATGAGGCCTAATTGGCCGAAACTAGCTAGTCTGGCCCAGAAAACATGTACATTTCATATTTTCTAGTTCTGTGGTGTATTCCTTGCTTCCAAAGGATAACCCTTTTATAGAACAAATTATAGAAAAGCTAACAGCAAGTCCCAAAAGTTGTCTCCCTTTGAAAACTGCTGAAAATCTGCCAGATGTTCCCATTCCCCTTAATATGTGCAACTTACAGAGGTCGTGCCTAGCCTTTTCGATCACTATTCCGCATTAAGACATGGGGATGACCCTGGCAAAACCCATTCATGCGCACGCTAATAGTTTACATACATGCATGAAACCGTTCTTTGAATATCAGCCATCGGTTTGATTATGCCCAGGCTACGATGAAGTTAGAGGCGCATACATTGCTTCTAGGTCATTCATCTGTCCGTTGTACGTCCTTCGTCGTTTTGTTCGCCCGTTTATCACGTTTTTGTATGCATAACAGAATAGAAGTGAACGTAGTGATCAGGAATCGATACAAAATAGAAGTGAAGGCAGTGATATACGAACATGAAATAACTAAACCCCAATTAAATAAAACATCACAAGCAAAAAGCCAATAGGACAGTTACTTTCCCACAAAACGGCCAAACGGCTATCCAAAGCAAAGACAAATTATAACAATAATAAACCATGGCAGAAGAACCGCCTTTGATCGGTCAGTAAAAGGTAGTTCACTGGGGGTTAGAGTGGGTGGAGGGGGACTTAAATCAATTTTACGTGGCCAGAATCCTCTCCCTTGCTAGTGTCGTAGTTTAGACAAACAATTTATTTAGTCCGCATGAATGATTTCTAGCTTATTAGTGAAGCATCTCCGAGAACCTAAAATCAAACGGATACAGAGATAAATAACGACTCGATAGCTTGAAATAACTGAAATGTGGGAGCAAAAGAAAACCAATAGTTGGACTCCTGTGGGCTCGACCACAGACACAGGATCGGGCACCAACTGACATAATAATACAGAAATGCTTAAGTTAGTCTTTAGTTGGAGCCGTTATAGAAATACGGGCCCGACCCACTGGCGTGCAATTAAAGAAGGAAGCAAAGTTATCAACCGTGATTGGTGTACCTGCCTTGCATACAGTCTGCTGTATAACATCTATGTTGTACCCAATCTTTGAAGAATGGTTTTACGTAATTAGTTGCTTAAATATTTGCAGGCATATATTTTTATGGATTTGTATTCGAAGTCACCATAAAATTCAGGTTCCAATAGGTCTTGTTGCAGAAGAGATTTAAGTCCAACATTCAATTTTGAAACTAAATCGAAATGACATCAATAAAACTTACGGACAATGCTTTGCGAAGTTTATAATATCGAGTAACCCGATTAAGAAGTTTAGCAATTTTTTACGAGTGTTGAAATAAGTTACATGACTAAACACTCTGTCAAACTGAATTAATTGGGATATATAAACACCGTAGGATGTCGCACGAGGAACATCACCATCCAAGAAAGGACACTGTACAATCTCAAAATCAAAATGATTGCGTTTATCTTAAATTTTGCATGAAACAAACCCGATACAATCGATAAATGTAAATCCAAAAAACGGGGCTTCGTTGTCAGAAGAATTTCCTTTATTTAGTTTAAGTTCTGTAGGGTAAATTTGACTGATCAACCAATCGAAGTAGAAATTGTCAATATTTAATAAATCATCCAAATATCTAGACGTCGAGAACTTTTGAAATAGGCATACTGTAGTTTCGAAATTGATTGTTTGGATTACTCATTGAGAAAATAGCTGACATGTACTGTTTTTCTTGTCAGGAAAAGGCCCCCTACCACCACCTTTCCTCTGCAAAATATTTATGAAATCTTGTTTACAGAATATCTTAGAATTATTGAAGCTGGAGCTTTGAAAATTGGTGAATAGATTGGTAATGACGATTATATGACCGGCTTATATTTAAAACACAATATTTATACTTGAGTTATGGTCTTTCGAAAATTTCAGCATTTCAACCTTGAAAGCAAATTATTTAAATACGAAAATAGAACTTATTATGGACAAGCAATGTTATCCATATTTCAAATGGCTATATCTCTCTTATACTTAAAGCCGTTGAAACTAGACCGTGTGTTGCATGTAAGGTTACGGCGTCCCGTAAACCCCTACAGGACGACAGAGGGCGATCTCCGACAGGTGAACGACAAAGTGTAGGACAAGTTACAAGAAAGATTTCATATATAGCACATGAATTATTAATTATCAATATTACAATGAAAATAAACAACACTAAAAGAATATTTTTTCCTATATATTTCATGGCGCTGGCACGAAACAAAACTGTGTTTTGTACTCGCGTCAGCGACATGAAAATTATATACAAACAAATTACATTTAATAACAGCAAATGAGAAGAAAAAAAAAAAAAAAAAAAAAAAAAAGAAGAAAAAATACACAAAAAATGCCGGCTTGAAACTTTAAATTGTGCACTTTAGATATTCACTTTGTTCACGATCTACTTTAGGTGGACATAACAATCCACAACTTATATGTATGGTCTCACCGAAGGACTTCCAGAACCACAAGGAAATGAAACCGGTTGTCGTTGTACCGAGCCCACATTAGCTTGGGCACCCCGGCACCAAGGGTCGAACGAAGCCGTTATGTTCAATATAAACTGTTCTATAACAGGCTAATCCTTTGTAAGCAATGACTGCGGCACAAAGCCGAAAACTCAATGGTGGACCGTTTTTCTGGGTCCACCCAATCCAATGGATCATTGAGAAGCAGCCTTAGGAGGCCTTCATGCGGACTGAACAAATTATTTGTCTAAATCGCGACGGAAGTAAGGGCGAGGATTGTGGCCACGTAAAATCGATTTAAGCCCCCCAGTGGAAATCTTCCACTGACCGTTCCAAGGCGGCTCTTCTGTGGCGATTTATTTTATGTTGTTGTTTGTTACTTACTGTGTGTATCACTTGTGTCTTTTAGTTTCGGATGACCATATGGCCATTTTGTGGGAAAGTAACTGTCCTTATGGCCTTCCTTTGTTTAGGTTTCCATTATGGTCTGGTCGCTTAATGTTTGTATTTCTTTCCCTTTGGTGTCTTTTATGGGTGGAGTAAGTTAATTGTATCAATTCCTGATCTTTGTTTTACTTCTACTTTTCATCTCATTCACCACCTCCGCGTAAAATCAGTCTACACCCCAAATGCCTAGAAACAATAACGAAGGTTTACAAAAATACCACCATACCTATATTGTAAATGCACATGTGCTAACCAGAAAAACAGGCTGGTCCGCCCATGCGTCAATAAATGCGCAGCAGAACTAAACTTGGCTAAGCCATAGATATCAACAACATGTGCTTGAAACAAGAATACTCAAAATTTATACTCCCTCACTGAGAACTACTGAAATCAATTTCATGCTCACTATAACTGAGCAAAACAATCAAATTCGTGCTCATCGCATCAGCACAAGCAAGAGGCAATTGACCAGACCGCACCTTTGCGCTTTCTAATCATTCGCCAATTGCAGAAAACAGTACACTTTCAGACCCTTCACCTAGACAAAAATGATCAGGAATCGATACAATTAACCCACAGAAACATGAAACAAAAGACCCTAATGGAAACATCAACAGCGGAAAACCAAAAGGACAGTTACTTTCCCACAAAATGGTCAATTGGCTATCCAAAACAAAATAATACAAGCAATACAAACACACAAAGACAAACCATAACAAAAATAAACCGCGACAGGAGAACCGTTTTGGAACGGTCAGTGAAACGAATTCCATTGGGGTGGAGGGGGGCGCTTAAATCTATTTTACGTGGCCACAATCCTCGCCCCTTACTTCCGTCGCGATTTAGACAAAGAATTTGTTCGGTCCGCATGAAGACCTCCTAACTCATCAGTGAACACGAAAATCAAACAACCACGGAGATGAAACGTCGGTGAGGACTCGACAGCAAGAAACCACTGAAATGCTGGATCAAAAGAAAACCAAAAGTTAGACTCCGATGGGCCCGACCAGAGACAAGAAAGTTCATAAATAACTGTTCATCAATTCAAGCTCAAGCTCATACACGCCTCTCACTGTTCATACTCGTAAATACATTAAATTCGGCAACACATACAAACCGAAAACAGAAAGATCTTTACCGCACACTACATACCGCTTATTCTATCATTGAGCCGGCCAACACAGTTACATAAAAATGCTCAAATCATACTTCTTTCGTATTTGGTAGTCGTTAGTAAGTGACTTTGCGACCTCGATGACGTCATTTACCCCACATCGACCGTTCCAACGCGTGACGACCAAATACCCAAACTAGTTAGTCTACATATTAAATCGTCCTTAATGCGGTGCGTGCAATAAAGAAAACTCATTTACGACAATGCATGTATAAGCAGATTTCTAAACATAATTGAAATCGTTACAAATACTGAACTCTTGATATTTTACATCCTAATACCTTTTACTGACACCATGAATATGCTTGTTACCATTCCATTGTCAAATTGAACTCGTTAGACCTTAGGCTAAGAGTTCGCCCTGCGATTGAAGATTCGGATAGACCTGTCTGTTAAAGATTTACTTCCCCTCGACATCTAAGGTCATACAGAGACGGGACTTCGGGTTTCCAACACCGAAATCCCAAATCCCTGGATCGAAAGCACGATCCGTGCTCAGTCACTACAGAGCAGTCTTGAGAAATTTTGGGTTATACTAACACGAGGAAACCCTACAAACAAACGCCAAAATCATGTAAGCATACTCATATATTCGAAAAATAAAACATAGATTTCAAAAACCGTCAGTCTTAGATTCTATTCGAGGCGATACTGACTTGACCCTGTGTACCCAACTTGACTGCTGCTGACATCCAAATAATTTTAGAATCTTTATATCTAACGGCCGTACATGGAAATCATGCACGCACCTGTTAGCCCCCTCAACCTGGTCTGAATATAGATACAGGTGAAAATTACAGTCATGCACCAAATTAAGCAGAACAGGGATTTCTTCTAAAAATGGGTTTCCCTTGAAGGAGACTGGTCAGAATTCCTCAGGAACTCATGGTATAACATGTCAGTGTAATACCTCTACGAATAATATATTTTCCGCGTGAAAATATATATGGAAATATTTGATGACGGGCGACTGTTTTGCCAAAATACATGAAAAATAGACATAAAACAGCCTACTTTAGGCGAATACCACACTAACATACTGCGTATGAATACATCGTACCATAGCCATAGGACAAACGAGTGAGGTCAAATATTATCACCTGAAATAATTTAGTCGTCTTGGATTTACCATATATCTTCTAAAATAATTTAGTTGCGCTGGGGATTCAAATGCGGACTGAACAAATTATTTGTCTAAATCGCGACGGAAGTGAGGGCGAGGATTGTGGCCACGTAAAATCGATTCACCACCCCCACCCCCGTATCAGCGGAATTCGTTTCAGTTTCACAGACCGTTCCAAGGTGGTTCTTCTGTCGCGGTTTATTTTTGTTATGGCTTGTAATTGCGTGTGTGTATCGCTTATATTATTTTATTTTGGATAGCCAATTGGCCATTTTGTGGGAATGCAACTGTCCGTTTGGCTTTCCGCTATGTTTCCATTAGGGTCTAGTTGTTTCATGTTTGTGTTTCTTTCCCTTTTGTGTCTCTAATAGGAGCTGCGTGTTAATTGTATCGATTCCTGATCATTGCTTTCACTTCTATTTTTCAACGTTATCCATCTCGTAAAAAAGAAGTAACGGCAATGATCAGGAACGGACACAATTAACCCACACTTCCTATCAGAGACTCGAAAGGGAAAGAAACATAAACACGCAATAACTAGCCCATAATGGAATCATAAATAGCGGAAAGCCAAAAGGACAATTCCTTCACACACAAAATGGCCATTTGGCTATCCAAAACAAAATGATATATGTGATAAACACATTCAAAGACAAACTATAACAAAAATAAACCGTGACAGAAGAACCGCCTTGGAACGGCCAATGTATTTCACTGGAGGCTTAAATCAATTTTATGCTGCCGTTCTCCTCGCCCTTACTTCCGTCACGATTTAGACAAATAATTTGTTCATTCCGCGTGAAGGCTTCCTAACTCATGATGAATAGAAAAATCAAACAACCACAGAGATAAAACAACGGTGAGAACTCGACAGCAAGGAAAAACTGAAAAGCTGGAGGAAAAGCAAACCAACAGTTAGAATCCGATGGGCCCGACATGGAACAGAGCATACAGAGCCCACCGTGTTTAGTATTAAAGATGAGCATTTTAAACGCGCTGCAAGCTGCTAAACTAGGATTTATTGTAACCCTGACCGTAACCATGAAATCTTTCAAAATTAAGCTTCCCCGACCTTCACTCGCCCCTGAAAATTACCTCCTTCGAGCAAGCAAATTATTGTTACTACATGTAAATTATTTTTATATGGCCTTATATATTACAAGGGACCAACGGCATATGTTAATACAAGTTGGCTGCTTTCAAAAAGCATCCAATAGGTTTGGTCTTGTCAGTCTACATTCTGATTTGAGCCAGCTGATATCATTATCCCACTTAGTGCATTTTTTGAATACAAAAAATAAACTTTAATACAAAACGTGTATATAAAATTTCGAAGCCTGTGACCTTGGTATCAGGAAGGGTAGGTAGTGATGAGTATTCTGTGGTAAATTGTTTAACGCCATGACAAGTATAAACTAAATGTAACTTACATATGGTTTGCACATGTATAGCACAAAACTTAACCAAACGAAAATGTAAACCGAATTTTTTAAAGGGTCATAACTCTGTTAATATTTGGTGGCATATCTTCACATCTTAGCCTTACTACATACACATTTTAGGCTTGATCGGATGAAAACTGTATAGTAGGATTTATACGGAAACGAAAAAAAGTTTACGAACGGACGGACACCAACCCCGTAACTTAATACGACCGTTTTTTTCTTTTTTTCTTTTTTTTTTTTTTTGTTATTGTTGTTTTTCAAACGGGCATATGAAAAGACTTTTCCTAAGTCATCAGGCCTTCTGTAGGGCCTTGGTTATCTATTTCATTTGTTGTTAACGTCCCTGTAAACACTGTATGAGTCTTTTTGAGACATTGCTTCCAATGTTGTGGGACTTTTACTCAGTACTGAGATAAAACGGGCAGATAAATCTCCTTCTTAAGCCCTGTCACCCAATGAAACTAAACGGTTGAAATGCATGAACGGTCCGACTCGAGCCAGTTTTCCTGGGCAGGCTTAAAACTTTCTAGGCGATTTAACACTACTCATGTGCGGCCGGTATCAGCTCTGCGTGGAAGCATCATGCAGCCCAATCTATTTCTTCAATCCTCGATTGACGGGGGCCGATCAGACCTTGGGGCAATATATTGGACTGCATGAGCTGAAACCGACCGAACTTTGAAGTATTGCTGAACCGCCTAGGAAGATCTAAGCCTGCCCAGACAAAGTGCTGCGAATCAGACTGTATCTTAAACCTCGGCAGTTTCTTTGAGCGGTACCTCCGCGAAAACCTGAAATTTGCTATCCTTTTGTATATCTTTCTGGATCACAATTTAATTGTAAAAGAAACTGATTAGTAAAACGTCAAGTATTGAGTGGAAATAAAGAACACCACTCTCGGCTTATCAGATACAATAGCTCCCATCGAATACGCCAAAAAGTCTTTTAACAAGTCAGTCTGTAACTGGTGGCAGGTCACTTAGTAGTCATGAAGTTTTTGAAAAGAAACTATTGCTATCTGTGCTGGGCTCAAGAACAATAAACAGCGACCCATCAACGTTATGACTTTGTTTCGCTCCCTAAATATTTTATATATTTGGAAGAGTTAGAACCTTCGACCTTGGCACTAACGTTAATTCTAGTAGCAAAGACATGAAAATGTTTTTACACACCCAGCGATCTTTTTTATGTTTGGTTTTACGATCCCATTTCAAGATTATTTCACTCACATCAAGCCGATCGTTAATCGGAGGTGAGTGAAAACTAGAGTACCCGATGAAAAACCTCCTGACCTTCCGTTGCAGAACTTCTCATTATGTGACCTGAGCCATGCTCAAACATACACCGTTGAGAGACCTAATGATTAAGAGTCAGCACTCTTATCCACTAGGCCACGGAGGCCCGTTACACCCAGCGATCTTTATAAATGAGGAAAAATAACGTTCTCTGTCTTTCCAACATTCACATATACTTATTATTAATGCGTACCGAAAGATGTTCAGAATATATAAATCTGTACCTATCTGTGTGAAGTAAACTTTGCAAGTTTTGTTTATTTGTATTTAACGGCCCAGTCAACACTGATTTGGGTCTTTTTTGAGCATGTCAGTGTACCTATCCACGCTTTTCCAGAGCAGGCTTATCCGTAAGCGGTTTACCAGTTCAGTGCACATTCTGTCGCCATAAACTGACCCCTGCCCTTCCTGAATCAGCGGAAGGGAGAGAATGACCATAGAAAAGATTTCATAATCTCCACGAAAGAATGTTGCCGACCCCGGTAGGTATCGAACCCGAGTCATCCTTATCGCCAGTCAGACTGCATCCGACTGAGCTTCCACAGCCAGCCACACTTTGTGAGTAGTAGTAGTTATGTTCTGTTGTTTTTCGTTTCCATGGCCCCATGGACTTACTCCATAATGGCATTGCAAGGCGTAAAATTTGCGAAAATGACTGTTACTCCTGCAAAAGTAGTTTCTCTTTGGATATGTCTAAGGGGTATACTCTTAAAGGAAAGAATTTGCTCCTGGGGAGAAAATTCTCCCCTTTTAGAGTAGACCCCTTGAGAAGCAAATTCTTCCCCTTTTAGAGTAGACCCCTTTTTCAGTTGGACAGAGCCAATAGAGTAGCAACCATAAGGTCATTAAAGGTGCATTATTGAGCTACCGGGTCTCAACTTTTTTTCTGGTTTTTATCTTCAATGCATACTCCTTTGTCATGTGTACACTTTTGGAGCCAAATACAGCTTCAGAACTTTATGAAAATGGTCGTTTTCATTCATGTTTACCCTTCGCTCTGAACATGTGTTCGGAATTTTTGTTCTAAAAATAAATCTGTCACTTTACACATACATGGCGACAGTATCGTCTCTGAGTGTCGTTACTTATGGCATGGTATTCAGCGTCATATTTTTTTCCCGATTCAGGCATGGCCTAAGCAAACAAGGCCAAAAATGAATGTCGCATAACGTCATATATGGGGATTCTATTTTTGTCACGAACTAAAAATAGATCTAACTTGTGTTCGAAACCTAGTTAGGGAATCCCTCTCTAACTCATCATAATTGTTCGCATTTTTGCATAAAATGCATTCATTTGTATTGTTTCAAAGAAAAATACCGGTTATATGTATTTTATTTTTGGAAGCATTTTTTCCAGATAGCTAAATAATGCACCTTTAAAATTGTATTTTCATTACGAAATCATGCCTATAGAATTGAGATCCCCTTTGATATGTTCTATAAAAGGGTTATCCTTTGGAAGCAAAGAATACACCACAGAACTGAAAAATAATGTGTGCACATGTTTTCTGAGCCAGACTAGCTAGTTTCGGCCAATTAGGCCTCATCAGTGACCCTAAGATATTTTCCAAATTCCACAATGGAATCAATGATCCCAAAGGACAAGAAAATATAATCTACACTATGATGTAGGGCAGGGAGACGTTTTACCGCCGCCACACATTCCCACACACCAGTTGTGGTGAAGTTAAATACGGTAGGTGACCAATTAATTGGAACACCCTAGCAGTTCGAACACCCAAAATTATTTCGAATTTGTGGCTGAAAACTTTCTCATTTAATTCGAACTCCCAAATTTTTCAGAAATCAGAATTTTTAATACTTCGAACACACATAAAAAAATGCCGAAAAATGCATCCAGAACAAGCATTTCGGACCGTTCCCGGGTTTATGATTACAACATCGTACTGGTCGTATATAAGATAGCGCACGAAAAAAAGAAAACTTAGCATGAAATGTGTGCGACTTCCAAAGACTCGGATTAACATGCACTCTGTAAGGCAAATGGTTTTCGCTTCTCTCACTTTGGATAGCCCTGTGGTAGTAGAAGGTTCATACCCTCACCGAATACTGATCAGACTGCGAGAAACGCAGGCTGCAAGTGCTTAGATCAACCTTGATGAGCCACAGGAGTTTCGCTTATTTATGTTGTGAAAATCCCATCGTCTGCATCAGGCTCATGCGATCAGCGAAGACTCTAATCGGATTGCATGAATGAGTACGCTAAGATGTGTCTTCGCTGGTTTCTCAACGACCTGCAAACACTGAACATGCGCACCCACTACCGGTTTGCAAGGCAAGGGGTTTCACTAAGCCTTGTGACTTCGTAAGGTTTAAGGGTTCAGTAAAGTCTGATCACATTGCATCGATGTTCATGCTGATCCTAGTCGGTGATGTAGCCTTGTGGCCTACAAAGGCTTGGATCACCATGCATATGCAAGTGTTTTCGCTTTGCTCTCAGACTCTTTGGAGCGTAGCTTCAGCTTTCATTATTATTTGTGTGACAGTGTTACCCTTTTTCCATGTGCCGTGGCATTGATTCAATGCCTCTTTGATAGCAGAAGCGCCCCTTTAATATTAATTGAGAGTTCCCCGCCATTTTCCACAGAACGTCTTTTAGCACGTGCGAGTGAAATCCATGGTTGTTGCATGCAAAGAGGTAGTTTAATTCAGGTTACCTGGTTGGGCTACCCTGGTTTTCTGAGGAGCAAGTGAAGATGCCCATTTATTTCACGGTGACAAGGTTTTATTGGAAGTAATTTCGGGGAACATGATTAAGAAAATAAATCACATTCGGTGTTGGTGGGAAGACTCAGGTCAGCCTGCACATTCATGCAGTCTGAATAGTCTTCGTTGTTCGTATGTGCCTACCATGGCTTCTGTGCTAATCAAAGAACAACAGGTGAAAACTATGGCCACATTGGCTACATGCGCAGGCTAATCTGGTCCTTCGTTTGAAACCTTTTTATCGCCGTGTGCCGGCTTAAAACGACGGCGTGTACATTTGACCGGCCCAATCTGCTTGCGACGTTACAAACACATCCTAAGCTACCAAGTGCAAGAATCAGTCTGTTCAGATCTCCTATCTCGAGTAAAATACTTATTGCGCATGTGCGTACAGAAAAGACTGATAAGTCTGCACAGTTGTGCAATCGGGATTGTGTCTTCAATGTTCAAGAGGTTTGAAATGTTTCATCGCGCATAAAGTGAAGATCAAATTTGTGTATGATGTCCGCATTTTCTTTTTCTTGTTACTTGCCTATCTAAATAACATGATGGTTTTGCATCCGCACAGTCTAATCAGTCTTCACCGGACTACTTCGATGGGCATTGAATTGCTACATGCCCCCGGCTCACGCTGATTTGAGACTGCTTATTAGTAAACAGAGAACACACAAACAAGGCTGCGCAGTCTCGCCTGAGGCGTCACTATGCGCTTAAACAATATAGGTGGGGGTGGGGGATGTGAAGTATCTATGCGCCTAGCTCCACTGGGTAGCTGCACGTGCGGGTTTCAACATCCCATCCCATATACACATGTAGCTGGACTTTGTCTGCTGCGGTGTAGCCGGAACAAAAAAAATATTACAGACTATAAGGAAATTCTTTGAAAAATCCTCTTTACCCTAGATATGGGCTACTCTTAAGAAAAGAATTTGCTCCAAACAAATCAATTTCTGTTATTCTTGAGATGACAAATTGACTCGCCCATTTTAAAGGGAATAGTGATAGTTCAATAGGTGTAAATGTCATTAATGACAATGTGTATCGCATTCAAAGACCCCCTGCACACACTGACTTATTTATAGATCAAACTTTTCTGCACTGCATAAGTGATATTTATAACTTCTAATCACTTGCGGATTGACAGGGCCACGGGAAAAATACGTAGTTGTATAAAATATTGAACACAGACTGATCCAATGTATGGAATTCTTTCAGATCAAACAGTTCTAACACTGATAAATTTCCAATCTGATATTTTCTAATAATTCCAACACCCGGATCAGTATTTATTTTTTTACTGTTCGAATTAATTGGTCATTTACAGTATGTTCTATAAAAGGGTTATCCTTTGGAAGCAAGGAATACACCACAGAACTGAAAAATATGGAGTGTACATGTTTTCTGGGCCAGACTAGCTAGTTTCGGCCAATTAGGCCTCACCAGTTAGCCTCAGATATTGTCAAAATTCCACATCCCAAAGGACAAGAAAATATAATCTACACTTTATATAGTAAAGCTCGGGTTTGCAGGGGTATACATTAATTTCCGTATTCATGCTCTGAGACACTGGATTGTGGGTACTCGATAGAATCGCTTCGTCGAGGCGTTTCTGTCGACTCCCCGCAATCTATGTTTTGAGCAAAAAAGGAAAATATTCCAATTTTTCTTTTTAAAATTTCTTTTTCTTTGGCCAAAAAATGACAATGTATTTGAATAGGTGTGTTTCGAAATACGGTAAAACTGGTAGACTAACTGCCACACCTGCCAGGTGTATCCATTTCCCTTAAGATATTTTTATTGTTGGAGTTGAAACGCTTGCTTTTCGGTCTGTTTCGCTATTCAGACAGGCTGTTTCCTGTAATTGCAGTATAGTATTACATCATCGTTTAAGCTGATTGGTTGATCGCGTCACGTGCCCCTCCATGGAACAGCTACAATCTGGTCATTATACCCGGTTTGCCCGCCTCATGGCGACCAAACCAATAAATAACCAACCAATCAGAAAACGGCATGCACAGTCAACCACTGACACAGTCCATTCCGCCATTAGTGATTCCTAACTCAACCCGTCAAGATGTCTGACTTCAGGTGCAAATTAAGTGTGGGAAATGATCGTTACATTTAGGTGAAAGAATGGAAATGAGGTTAGATGTTGGTCTGAGATAATGGAAAAATCGACAAAGAAGGGCATCGGCCTAACTTTGGTGCGATGGAAAATCTGGGTTGATCAGGTGAAATACATGGGCAATGCCTTGCAAGAGCAGAGGACCATTTGGTTTCACCTTTTGGTAATGTTTATTGTATCCTAACCGAAAACAAAATGTCAGTACTGGAAACCTCAAGAGAAGGTGTACGAATCAGAAAGGGACTTTGTTTGATACGAATTCAAACGATTGAAAGAGCTGTTGTCAGAGATAGGAAACGCTTAACCTGAATTGATTGCAGTAATACCCTGTTTCTGCAGAGTGATCATACGAACCAACTTGGAGCGTTGCAATGTTCAGAGTGTAACCCTAGGCTTAGGCCTCTTAAGGAAAGTTTAACTCTGTGGCACTGACCTCAAGCCCAGTGGTGAATCAATGTTGGCCAATAACACCTGTACCATCACGTTTAGTTTAAACGTATGATAGAGTTTGGAAGATCAGTGTTCTTAAAATGTTAACTATGATAAACAGCGTTTTATTGATGCCGATGCTGCCACTACTGATGACCTTCAGTGCTACAAAGTAGAAGTAAAACAAAGATCAGGAATCGATACAATTAATTTACTTCGCGCCCATCAAAGACACCAAAGGGAAAGAAACACAAACATTAAGCGATCAGACCATAATGGAAACCTAAACAAAGGAAGGCCATAAGGTCAGTTACTTTCCCACAAAATGGCCATATGGCCATCCAAAATAAAAGACACAAGTGTTACACTAAGTAAGTAACAAACAACAACATAAATAAATCGACACAGAAGAACCGCCTTGGAACGGTCAGTGGAAAGATTTCCACTTGGGGGGGGGGGGGGGGGGGGGGGTCGGGGGGGGGGGGGGCTTAAATCGATTTTCCGTGGCCACAATCCGTCGCGATTTAGGCAAATAATTTGTTCAGTCCGCATGAAGTCCTCCTAACTCAACAGTGCAACATATTTCTGTACTTTGGTACAAGCAATCGAAAAAGAATGAAAAAGAGCGAAATCAAAGAATTGTCTACTTGGTTATGCCCTCAGAAAATGAATATTTCTAGACATGAAAACATTTTCTTACATGCTTTTCAATGAAATATAGAGATTTCTCAGTGAAATCGAAATCGATATTGTCACTGTTTAAAACAGTGAAAATACGATTTTTATTTTCACTGTTTGTGAATTCGATGTATCTTCGAAAAATAACATATATTCTCTGTTGGTGAAAAGTGAATTAGCTAAACGTTATTTATGTGTGACAGAAATTACGTCGCCCACGTTTTCACGTCATTTCGACGTTGATGGCGTCACTTTTTTGCCCCTACGCAACGTAAATAATGCACGCGACGCCATTCAAGCTTAGCAATGGAAGAAATTATTTAAATGCAAATTTCAAGTGAACCATTTGATAAAATTACATTCCAAGCTGTTTTCCAGGCTTTCAGTTTACACCCAATATTATACTCAGTTAACACGCTGAACGCCTCTAAATTGACGCGAAATCGCCCTTGAAAAAGTTTTTCTCCGTGATGATGGCTTACGCTCTAAAATTGCGTTACAAATTACAATTTAAAGCGTGAAAGAAACAGAAAAGTTTTTTTTTTTTTTTTTTTTTTTCAGTGTAAGATCAAGATTTATTGCACTCATGAACACCAAAAGAAGTATTTTCACTCGTGGCTTCGCCATTCGTGAAAATACTTCTTTCGGGGTTCATTCCGTGAAATAAATAGAGGAAATTTCCTTTTTTTTAAATGAATATCAAAAATATTTCATCGAGTGTGTTGAAAATTCTGATGTTTTCAACACATGAGATGAAATATATTTTATATTTATCGAAAAAAAAAAAAGTAAATTTTCTTTTTATTTAAGAAATAGATCAGCTCTAACTGTGTTTTGTTGAGTAATAAATCACAGTTTGGAGGTCAGTTGGAAAGTAGATCGAATCTCGAACGCGTAGCGCGCGTGATATGTCTTCTTACAACTGACCGACAAACTGTGATTTATTACTCAACAAATCACAAACTAGAGCTGATCTATTTCGATTCTAACAGCTCGAAAATCGGCAATAATGTTATTGTTTCCTTCAAAATCTCACAACTTTTCGCCATTGTTAGAAGAAATTCCGCTAAAATTATCGACTGAAACACATTCATTTATATCCTTTTCTAACGTTTTCGATGCGAGAAAATGACGTTACACTGTCTAACGTCAAGGAAATCGACTAGTGACGTCATCAATTGGCAGTTCTAATGATGTCACTCATAATGCTCTCCCTTGTCGTGATTTGTTGAAGAATAAAACCCAGTTATTTTCCATTGCATATATAGGCGCGCTGTGTTAGAATTTATAATATTCAGGACACTTACTGTAATTGATTAATCGGATCTTATGTCACAATTTTCGACTTAGCTATGACGTCACAACTGCCAGTTTCAAAACATAAACAGGTTGCCCTTTTGAATACAGCTTTATTACAGTACAAAGAGTGCTTTTCAAGGTATTTTACAGAATTATTTTATAGATAACACATGAATTTGGGCGAGAAATGTAGTCCGGGCTGCTACTGTGAAATAACACGGTCATGTTATTTTTCATACTAATTTATATTTTCACACTGTGGAATTATCACTTTTAATTGTTTTAGATATGCATTGATTTCACTGCTATGTTTAAAATAAAAATCGATCTTACACTGAAAAAAAATCAAATATCCTCTATATGATCACTTCGCTTTTAAGTTCTATATCTTGCATAAGTGAAAACGGCCAGCAGTGGTAATACAAACTCATGGTATCTTTAATGCCTCTCTGAATCCCCCCATTTTCGCACCTTAGACATATATTAGCATGTGGTAATTGAATCACAAAGGCGGCAATCTTGGAAATCTCCATGTTGCCCCGATGCTCCAAGTCAGCTCAGTCGAATTTACTATTCGGGAGCAGATGTCGAAAAGGTGAAAAGCTAGTCACGTGATCTAATGGCAACATGGTGAACGCGGCATAGATTAAGAACTGGTGATAAAGTATCGAGTTGAATGTGGTCTGTGACGACATGTCAAATTATGAATCTTTATTATCAACTTAGTTTAAAGTTATAATTTTACGAAAAGTAAAAGTAAAACAAAGATCAGGAATTGATACAATTAACTTACTCCACCCATAAAAGACACCAAAGGGAAAGAAATACAAACATCAAGCGACAAGACCATAATGGAAACCTAAACAAAGGAAGGCCATAAGGACAGTTACTTTCTCACAAAATGGCCATATGGCCATCCAAAATAAAATGACACAAGTGATACACACAGTAAGTAACAAATAACAACATAAATAAATCGCCACAGAAGAGCCGCCTTGGAACGGTCAGTGGAAGATTTCCACTGGGGGGCTTAAATCGATTTTACGTGGCCACAATCCTCGCCCTTACCTCCGTCGCGATTTAGACAAATAATTTGTTCAGTCCGCATGAAGGCCTCCTAACTCATCAGTGCAACATCTCCGGGAACACAAAAATCAAAGAACCACAGAGGTGAGACAACGGTGAGGACTCGACAGCAAGAAACCACTGAAATCCTGGAGCAAAAGAAAACCAACAGACTCCGATGGGCCCGACCAGAGACAGAGCATCAGGCACCAACCAACATTACCTTGAATTAGTACTCTCTAATTCTCAATAAGCCTTTACGTTGGAGCCGTCATAGAATCTGAGGCCTGACCCACCGGCGTGCAATTAAAGAGGGAAGCAAAGTTGCCAACCGTGATTGGGTTAACTACCATGCATGCAGTCTGTCGTATAATATCCATGTTGTACCCAATCTTTTTATATCGAAGAATGATTTTACGAAATTGGGTGCTGAAGTCATTATATATTTTTCTGAATTAATATACTAAGTCACCATAAAATTCGGGTTCCGATAGACCTTGTTGCAGAAGAGATTTAAGTCCAATATTGAATTTTGAAATTAAATCAGAATGTCGTCTATACAATTTTGAAAAGGCTTTGCGTAGTTTAAGGTACCGATAACCCTGATTAAGGAGTTTAGCCGTTAATAATTTATTACGAGTGTTGAAGTCAGTTACATGACTACACACTCTAGCAAATCGAATTAATTGCGAAATATAAACGCCATAGGATGGCGCACGAGGAACATCACCATCCAAAAAAGGAAAATTGACAATCTCAAAATCAAAGTCATCGCGTTTATCATAAATTTTGCCACGAAACAAATCCATTTACAATAGATAGATGTAAATCCAAAAATGGGTCCTCGGTATCAGAAGAATTTGCTTATTTAACTGAAGTTCTGTGGGGTAAATCTGACTGATCAAACCATCAAAATAGGTATTATCAGTATTTAATAAATCATCTAAATATCTAGAAGTGGAGCTAAAAGCTTCAATAATTTCAGATTGGTTATCGATGAAAGCGACAAAATGAAGTCCTCTTTCATAACAATACAAGAACAGATCAGCCACAAGAGGTGCGCAATTAGTACCCATCGAAAAACCCACAATTTGTCTAAATAACTTAGTACCGAATCTAATATAAATATTGTCAAGTAGAAAGGTGAGGGCATCACTTTCTGACATGACCAAAGTGTATAATTCTTATGCTCTTTAGAAGTGAAAAATGCATTTCTGACATTCCATGCAAGATAGAGAGAATCTCTCTGTGAAAAGTCCATTCAATTAAATCATTAAGCTTTTCTTTTATAAGATTATGAGGAAGTGTAGTGTAAAGAGTGGAAAAATCGTAAGTAGACAGACTAGAAGCACGAAAATGTCTGGATTTCAATTTATTTAAAACCTCATTCGAATTTTTTATAGACCAAAACAGATTTCTTCCTGATCTTTCAAAGACTTTATCACAATTTTTAATTACATGCGTTTTAATAGCAGTAAGACAGGAAGTTAATAATTTAGAAAGTTCAGTGGTATTGCAAGAGCTAGAATTTGCAATAAACCGTGCTTTATGAAGTTTTGGTAACCAGTATAGCATAGGAAGCTTGTCTTGGCCTTCGTTAACACACACAGCAAACTTGGTGGCTGAAAGACAAACATGTTTATCTACTATAGCTCTCTCTTCAGCTAAAGGCTGAAGTTCATAGGCCTTAGTACCACCAAGTTCCTGCTTAAGCGTGTTAACATAGTGGAGTCGTCACACAACGACGACGTTGTTAGCGGCCTTGTCTGCAGGGGCCAAACAAACTTCTTATGAAATTCTTGAATACCTAGTTTAAGATGACGTAAAGACGTCTTGGGCTTAGGAGGTAATAAGTTAGTATTTTGAGAATAGAAAGAAATGCGTTTATTCACTAGTTTTAAAATGCTGAGTTTCCAGTCCTTAAGGGCTTTATGCTCAACATACTCTCGCTTACACCATCGATTACCGAATTCATTCAAGGAAGCAGCGATTTCATCTCTACATTTACTGAAATCAATTTTAGAAGGAAACCGATATTTCGGTCCTTTAGAAATTATATTCCTTATCCTAGAATCAGGAATAATTTTCAAATTGCCAGTAATTACATGACCAGCAGCAGGATAGCAATACTTTGAGTTTTTACAATCACATGAATCAGGAGTATTAGTATCAATATCAAGATCTGAAACAAGTTTATTGAAATTAAAAATGATAGATCTAACAGGTTTGTTATATTTATAGCAAATTATAGGTGTTTCAGTATTTTGAAAATAAGCAGGAATTGAAGAAAGCATCGATCTCTCACGGAAGATACTGGGCAAATCTATAAAATCCATACCCTTATTAATGAAGGATATTTTGAAGAAATGGCGTTTACGATTACTTTCAGAATCAATGTAAGGACGGAGAGTATGCTGAGTATAGCCTCTAGTTAAGAGAGCCGCATCATATAACTGATGAGAACTATCGTAGAATTTATTCGCCTCGGTGTCCAGAAGACGTAAAACAGACACGGGTAATGAACTTAAAAATGAAAGCATAGAGTGGTGTCCATGATTTAATAATATAATTGACAGTCACTTCAGTCTAGTATTGTATCGTTTAAACGCACGTGATTTACGTTTAAAGTTACCATTTTTCCTGGTGCCGTGAGATCTAGTTCTGCGTTTTCGACATTCCAGGAGTGAGAAAATATCAAAGTCCGACATTCTGGAAATATTACCCTCATGATAAATGTTGTCATTAAATCGCAGTGGAAAGGGGTCTGTAAAAATTTAATCCATTTCAGTTCAGCTTCATGTCTTTTGATTATTTTGAATCTAGATGTAGAATTTGCATCGTAATAAAGTTGTATAACAATGATATTTACAGAATGACCTGTACGTCGAAAGTGACGGTACAAGAAAGTGTCAGTTTTCTTAGGCTTACTCATTCTACGATAATGCTAGTTCAATCTAGTTTTAAGCATGCGGTTAGTTTGACCGACGTACTGCATATTACAGTTTGCAGCACGTCAAGTAATTAGATAAATTAAATCTGTAGACTGTCATGTCAAATCAGACATGTTAACTACAGAGAAGCGTCTACCGTTTACAGATGAAGTAACGGTAGACACAGTGCTTAAATGCGAACAACATCTGCACCTCTTGGCATTGCACTTAGAAATACTAGGATACATCCCACTTCTTTTCCACGGATTAGTATATTTTCGAAGGATGGGCGATTTGAGAGGAGATAGTCTTATACGAAGACTACTCCCAAAAACATTGGTATTGCCTGCTCCTTTGAGATTAACTGAAGTTACAGAAGACAAATTTAAGGGTCTAACCAATACCGAAGGCAACATAGTATTAAAGTTCTTAATAGAATGGGGAATCCGTACAGAAGAAGCAGAGTGTAACCTAAGGGGTGATATTGATATTTTAAATGTATTTGTGATACTCATTTGGGTTAATAAGGTTGTGATACCGTCAAAACTAAAGCGATGTTCATACCGGTTATTAAATAAATAAATAAAACAGCATATAAAATTACTGGTTATCCAAACTCTGTTACACGTTGAAGCTAAACGTGATGGCACGGGAGATATTGGTCAACTTTTATTCTTCACTGAGCTTAAGGTCAATGTCCCAGAGTTAAACATATTAAATTGCTTTAGAGGTCTAAATCTGTCCAGAAACTTTTAATTGGATATCCTTTGTACCAGCAGTGAAAAGACAGACTGTGTGATCTGGGTTTATGCTGTTTGTGCAGACATTATCTTCCTGGCTGGTGGTAGATAGTGGAGACAAAAGATGGTGCTCATCCAAGTGGGCCATGATATTTGAGCAAAATATATGTTCAAGCAACTTACATGAAAAACATGTCAGGGAAACAGGGCGATAATTTCGAGCAAGAGACCTATCTCCTTTAAAGAAAATTGGACAAATGTTTGCAAGAAGCCATTCTTGGAGATTTCACCCGCATCAAGAGATTGTTGAAACAAATGTGCAAATACTGGTCCTAGCCCATTTGCTAATTCCTTTAGGACCCAAGGATAAAGCCCATGCGGTCCTAAAATTAAGATTGGTTCAAGCCTTTTAGTAACTTGATCGCTCCCTCCAACGACACAACAATACTATCCACGAAAGGGGCCAAACTTACATTTAATAGAACTTCCTTGAATTCAGTTTTATTTAACCTATCATTTCATTGACCAACCAGTTCCTCTGTCTTTTCAGTGTCTGATTCAGCAACTCGGGTGAAATACCTTGCATGTCTTTTACTGACTATTGATATATGTAGATATCTCTGGGATTTGCCTTAACATCACCCACCAAGTTATCCACATACAAATCATGTTGCTTTTTTTTATGTCAGTCTTAATTCCTCGTCTCAGTGTTTCAAATTTTACCCCATCTGTGCCTTAGTATGTTTCTTATTTCTTCTGGAAAACTTTCTTTTTATCTCTTGGGTGATCCAGGGAATCAAAGATACAGACCTACTAGTTTTTTGAGGGTATATGCTTTTCAGCTGAATCTTGAATGAAAGAAGTTATCGAATCAAAGTTCTCATGTTTGAATGACCATTAGCGTATTTCTCCTTTGCAAATCATCATAGTTTCATAGTCACTTTCTGATATGAATACACAGTTCTTATATGAATTTCAATCAAATATAGAGATTTCTTATTGAAATCGAAATCGATTCTGTCACTGATTCAAACTGTGAAAAATGCGATTTTTATTTTCATTGTTCGTGAATGCGATGTACCATCGAAAAATATCATACAGTCTCTGTTTGCTAGATGTCAATAAGCTAAACGTTACTAATGCATGTCAGAAATTATGTCGCGCACATTTGCATGTCATTTAGATGTTGGTGACGTCACTTTTAACGCATACACAATGTAACTAATGCACGCAGCGCATGACTAGCTTGGCGACTGCCGACATTGTTTGTTTGCAAATTTCAGGTAAAACATTTGCTAAAGTATCATTCCGAACTGTTTTTCAGGTGCAAACTTTCAGTTTACATCCAATATAATACCCAGTTAGCACGCTGACCACCTCTAAATCGACGCGAAAAAGTTTGTTTACTACGGTGACAGTCCACGCTTTAGAATTGCATAATGGTTACAGTTTAAAGGTGCATTATTGAGCTGTCGGAAAAAAAGTGCTTAATTTTTTTTTTACATATATCGGGTATTTTTTGTTTAAATAATACAAATGAATGAGTTTATGTAATATTGCGAACAATTATGATCACAGGTTAAGTTTTATGAGACGGTTTTCC